>CM060395.1:99199208-99926491 GCA_030545235.1 Helianthus tuberosus
AAAAAAAACCCAATAGAAATAGTAAGCAATATATCACAAGATGATTGATAAACTAACAAAAAACGAGTACCGCGTCATGATTTGTAACCCCGCCGGTTTTGAAGTACCTTAACCGGAAATTTAAATTTTAGTTCTGACCAACTGAACTGAACCTTCTCATGCACACCCTTAAAATTACTAACAAGTGTTTTGTTTTCCGTTGCATAGCGAATTTGGTTTTGGTTATGGCTCAAAACCGAACCGCCCCGTATATAGCTCTAAACTTACCAACCTAAGTGATATGTTTCCCGCCGCATCGCGCGGGTAAACGATTAGTATATATATATATATATATATATATATATATATAGGGAGGGGCTCATGCGAGAACCACCCTTATTGTGAGAACCTTGAGAACCAATGTGAACACAACCTAAAATAGCTAAAAAAACCTAAAAAAACCCTAAAAAAAACCTAACCCCCACCCCCCCACCCAAAAACCTAACCCCCCACCCCCCCCCCCCCAAAAAAAAAAACCTAACCCCCCCCCAAGCTAAAAAAAACCTAAAAAAAACCTAACCCCACCCCCCCCCCCCCCCAAAAAAACCTAAACCCCCCTCCCCCACCCCCCAAAAACCTAAACCCCCCCCAAGCTAAAATGCTAAAAACTAAACCCCCCAAAAACCTAAAAAAATCCAAAATTTTTTTTTTGATTTTTTAAATATTTTTTAGGTTAAAATCGCTACTTTTAGAAGCCAAAAAAAAAAAAAAAATTAAAAATTTTTTTTTTTTGGGTGCGAAAAGTAGCGATTTTAACCTAAAAAATATTAAAAAAATCAAAAAAAAAATTTTTGTGTGATTTTTAGCTATTTTTAGGCATTTTTGGTGTGTTCACATTGGTTCTCGCGGTTCTCGCAATAAGAGGTGGTTCTCGCATGATCTTCTCCCTATATATATATAGGAAATGGTTCAAATGAAAACCACTTTTATTGCGAAAACTCGAAAACTAACTAAAAAAAGCCTAAAAACACATAATAATTTTTTTTCAATTTTTTTATAAAAATCGCAGGTTTTTATAGAAAAAAAACTTTTTTCAAAAAAAAAAAATTTGTAGTACACATACACATTACACATGTGCACTACAATTTTTTTTTTTTGAATTTTTTTTATATAATTTAAATAGCGAACATTGGTATGCAAAAAAAAATTGGTATGTTTTTTAGGCTTTTTTAGTTAGTTTTCGAGTTTCCGCGATAACTAGTGGTTTTCATTTGAACCTTCCCCTATATATATATAATGTAAGTATATGAGGAAAACCTTCCGAAATGAGAAAACTAGCAAACCTTCATTGTGTAGACAAGATTAAGCCACATACACATATGACTTTCAAGTTTCAATGGTTAATTTTGTCATTTTACATATTTCTTTTTCTATTTTTTGTGCATCTAACTCTCTCTCTCTCTCTCCTCTATCTTCTTTCTTCTATCTCCTCTATCTTCTTTCTTTCCTATATCTTATCTGCTTTCTTCTTTCTCCTGGTTCATATAGGGGGTGTTTGGGATTCCTTCTCAAAATGACTTATTGACTTATATAGAGCTAAAAGTCCTTTTGAGAAGGAGAAACTTAGCCAAACATTATTGAGAAGTCAGGAAGATGAGAAAAGCTTAGCCAAACACAAGCAAGAAAAGGACTTTTCAAGGTTTTTTTTTGTCTTCAAGAAGGAGAAAATGAGAAGTCACAAATTGTGACTTCTTGAGAAGGAGAAGTCAAAAAGCTTAGCCAAACATGCTCATAACCCACCAAAAACTAAACCCAATTTTAGACCCACAAATTCAAACTCACCATTCTCCACTCTTTCTTTACCTTTCAAGATTTTGCAGTGGTTGGATTATTACTCGTCGTCAACAATATTTCCAAGATCATCAATGATCTTTAGGTGGCTTACGGGATTTTTTTTGTGGTGATTTACCATTGCTTTTGGTAGCGAATTGACTCAGTTTCCGGCCACTACGTTACCAGATCTATGGCGGTTATGACTCTGACGAGAAAGTAGGTTTTTATAACAAGATTGGCTTGGATTTTTCGATATGTGATTAATTTTTATCTAAACAATATGTTTCTCTTTCTACACGACTCTCTATCTCTATCTCTTCAGTTACAAATACTAATGTGGGTTTACTTTAGAGAACAACGATGAAGATGAAGGGTATTACCATCTCAAAGTTGTAACATCAACATATTTGGAGTTGTTTGATTTGTATGATGTCTTGTCTTTGAGGTAAAATAGAACTTGCAGGTTTTTTTATTCTTTGAAGATGAAAGTAGATTTAGGTAATATATATTAATTGACTATGGTATATAGTTATTCACTTCTAAGCATGAGTATAAAAAAATTAGATGAAGAAAAACAGAAGTATAACACGTCAAGAACTATGAACTGAAACTATTCTAAACATCATAATCTTATAAAATCTGTCAAGAACAGTAACTGAAACTATACTAAACATCATAATCTTATAAAATCTTTATACAAGAACTGATAAACAATCATTTTAAACATAGCCCTAAAAGTATAAACCTCAATCGAACATCAATACAAAAGTATAAACCTCAATCGAACATCAATACAAACATTCATATGAAAAACAGAAGTATAACACATCAAAATACACAAATATGATCACAAATTACAGTTCATATAGATCGGCACAACTTTGATCACAAATCAAACATACAAGCATGGTATAAAAAATTAGATGAAGAAAAGATTTCAGAAGAAGAAACTCGAATCAATAATTTTTAGATTACCTTTTGATGATAAGCGAAAATCTTGAAAACTCCCTGTCGTTTCGTTGTCGCACTTTGAAGAACGGAGATGGAGATGGAGATGGAATTGTAAATGAGAGATTAGAATGGGCTATGTTCCGTATTTGGTATAAGGGTTTTAATGGGCTTTCAAACTCTAACCCATTATTAAGGTTAATAGGATCAAATATATGGGCTTTATTGAATTGTTCAATAACATTTGGTTATTTAAATTAGGTCATCTTTTTATTATTAGACAACATAAAATTAAGTCATGCTTTCATTTTAGACAACATATTATCAATTAGTTAGGTTATTTCTATATCTAACCTTAGCTAATAATTTTTTTCGTAACATAGTAATAAAATTTTTATGTCCTAACACATGTTGTTTTTAACAATGTTTTATAAAGAAATGTAACTAAACACAAACATTTTAAATGATGTATTATAATCTATTTTTTAGTATTTGATTTCGATGGTTATTAAACCTACCCGTGTGTTCACACGGGTCCTACAACTAGTTCTTTATATGTTAAATTATTTTTGGATTCTTGTTTTTGTTTCCCGGAATTGAATTGTGGATGCATTTTTAGGTTTTTGTTTTTTAATGTAGAAGTTGTACTTTGACTCACCAGGTCAAATTGCAGGATTTATGCCATTTTTTTTAAATATATTGTTTCTTTTTTGGTTAGTTGAGGTTTCATATTTTAGTGCATTAGTAGTTTTGTGTTGGTGAATCAAATGGTGCACAACATGTGTGTGTTTAGTGTGAAAATTGAAGATCGAGTTAGTATTATGAAATTTGAAGATCGAGTCCCAATAACTCATGGATGCGCTTACTAATTAATTATATTTTCCAGTTTACTTTAAGATCTAGTCGCAATAACGCATGGCTACGCTTAAACATGTTTTTGCACACAAAATGTAGTAACAACATTACATATGTTACTTATATTTACACCAGCCTCTTTTTTTGGTAACAAATGGGCTGTACATGTGTTACAATAGAGAGGTAACACATGTAGAACCACTTTACACATGTTACATATAATTGTTACATGTGTTACAATATCAACGACACACATGAGTATACATGTTCAACGTGTTACATTGCTGACTTGCACTATGTTACCTACATATACTCTAAACTTGATTAACTTGTCTCTCCTTCTCCTTAGATTCTGGTGCGTGTCAAGCGTGATATGATTTTATTAAAATTTTAAGTTCGTTTTACGCATTAGTCAAGTTTTAAATTTATAAAACACGATATTGTACTAACACTAAACACACACTAGGGCAAGTGCACCCATCGCGAGCGTAGTATAGTGTTGGTAAGATACCGAGGTCGCCCAAGGGACACAAGAGCTTTTAATACCGGTTTATTGTCAACGTCTAATCAATCTAAATTTTTGATAAAAGTTTTTTAAACATGAAAGTAAATCTAAAAATTAAAAGATAAATAAAATGGAAAACAAATAGACAAGATAGAATCACTTGATGATTTTCGCACTTTCGGACTTTTTAAGAGATTATCTTAGTTATAGTAGTAGGCCCCTCTTTTGAAGGTGACGTTACCCTCAATCGAGTGGTTTGAGTCAGCAGGGATACAATCCCAAAGGGTCAGAATATTGAAAGATAATTAAATAAGTTATTAATGCGAAAAGTGGTAGGCCCCTCTTTTGAAGGTGACGTTACCCTCGGCTAAGTGGTTTGAGTCAACAAGGATACAATCCCAAGAAGCCGGTTTAATGTTTTAATAGTAGTTTACATATGATAGGTTCAAGCTATTTGCACCCCCGCCATCCAATGCCTTTGGGGCATTGAAGGAGGTCCTAGTAAGCTTGAACCAAGTCCTCGCAGGATCTATACACTGAACAAGACAAGAACTTTACTAAACCACCCTTCTAACCCCCTTCCAAGTAGTTAACGCGCTTTATATAGACCGTAAAGACACGAATGAACAAATCAATGACATCATGAAGAAATGGTTAGGAAAATTCACTTTCAACATAAGAATTTAGTTATTAAAGTCATTAATACATACCCAAATAAAAAGTGCCGAAAGATTAAAAATCAAATGTAATACATTAAAGACTTGTCTTCATCAAGTGATGTAAGAGATTAGCCAAGCATGGCCTTTGATTGACAAGAACTCTTACTATCAATCTTGGATCCCGAGACTACTACACACTCTAAAGATGAAAGATGTATGATGGTGGTAGGTGTTGGTGTTGTAGTAGTGGTGGAGTGGTGGCTAAGTGAGAGAGAAGTGGTTTACCAAGGGATGCCTTTGAAGTGAACCAAGCACCCCTAATTATAGTCAGAACAGTACCCCGGCCACGGCCCCGTGTCCATTGGGCATGACCCGTGGCCAGCTCCTTCTCTTCCTTCATTAATTGCAAATGTCAGCAGAGGGCCCCACACGACCCCGTGGTCAACTCTTCGCTGTACTATCAAGATTCTGCAAATCTGAGAGTTGACCACGCCCCATGGTGAGTTGGGCACGGCCCCGTGGTCAACTCTTCGCTGTACTATCAAGATTCTGCAAATCTGAGAGTTGACCACGCCCCATGGTGAGTTGGGCACGGCCCCGTGGTGGGCGTAGAAGCTTCTGCTGGTCTTGTCTTTATGTGTGAGGTCTGACCACGGCCCATTCCTGGTGGGCACGATCCCGTGGTAGGGCTGGCAGTTCTGACACGAACATGATAAAACAACACGAACCTACACGAAGTTATCATGTTCCGTGTTTGACCTTAACATGTTTCGTGTCTAAACAGGTTAAAACCCGTTAACATGTTAAGACCTGTTAATTACATGTTAATAATTAAAAATAAAAAAAATATTATATATGGGTGTGGAAATGGGGTCATCAGTCGTGGGAACTAGGATGAATTAGACACAAACACATGCGGTTCTTTTTCCACAATCCAAACCCTAATTTTTAAATCTCTCCCACAAACACCACCATTCCCAATTCGGTTCATAGCTTCCCCAATTCGGCCGTGTTCGTGTATTAAACAGGTCGTGTTCGTGACTTAACAGGTCGTGTTTGTGTCTTAAGCAGGTCGTGTTCGAGTCTTAAATGTCACACCCTGACTTTTGCGGAAGCGTGGTTATTGGTGTGACTTCTTAATACCATAGCATTCAATCATAACATTGCTATATGATAAAACCAAAAGATATTCATCCATAAAAGTTAAGTTTGAAAGTACCACAACATACTTGTTTGAAAAGTTGACACCAAACTTAAGTTACAAACCACAACATGTTCAAATGAGTTCATCAAGACTCCACAAAAGACTTTAAATAAAACCGGGTTTAGAAACATGTATCCCGTCCAGGATTAGGATACATCTTCTAAACTCTACGACCACGGATGACATCTTTTATTTATACGCAGCTTGAAAACATGCACACACCTGCCAGATTCCACTAGTTCCCTGAAATACATGTAATTTAAAATTATCAACAAAAGTTAAGCGAGTTCATGTGTTCGTGAGTATGTATAAAACCTTTGTATTCATTGTATGTATGAAAGTCCCGGTATGATAGCAAACAAGGAAAAGATCACCAGTGGTTTGCAAGGCCACTGATATGTGTGACGGTGTAGGAAGACTCAAACCTAGCAAAGTTGCACCGGGCTTCCGGCTGGAAGACATAGTCACCACTATGGGCCACCCTGGCCTCATGGGTGTGGGCTCGCTACACCCAAATAGATCTATCACTCATGCCCCTCGATCCTACAAGAGGATTGATGGCCTCAAGTATACGCCTACCCAATCACATGATCTATGGTTCTTTCCTAGGCTAACCATACCAATTGTATTGTAAGTAATCCTTTGTAACATGTATTTCACCCCCGAAGTAAATAAACAAAACAGTTTAAAGAAAAGGGGGACATGAACTCATAGTATTGCGTCTTCAGTACTGGCACTCAAACCTCCTCAGCAAACACGACTACCTACAGTGTACTAACGTCTATTAGACGAACGGGTCGTGCCTTTGCTTAGTATTTACGTTTCTGTGTTACGTTTCTTATGTTCCCAATATTATTCCAAGTTATAATTACTTGTTAAAATAATAATTATTTTAGCCTCAAATTTTATTTAGTTTTGGAATAATTGTTTAAACCACATTTTAATACTTCTCAAGTATTTTATTTTCGTGATTCCTTCCCAAGGATGGGGGTATCTTATACATGTATATTTGTATTATTGTATAATATATTTCCAAGTCTCACTTAAGAAAATATATTTAAACTTATTTTGTCCCAATAATGTATTCCAAGGAAATATGTATTTTTCCAAAAAATTACATATCTTATAAATATCTAAGAAAATATATTTTTACTTCCAAAAATAATATATTTTCACCTTGTCTAAAAATATGATACAACTTTGTAATATTTACAAAAATCATATTCTTATTTCTTGTATCCAAAATAATATTTACCAAAAATATATTTGTAACGGTATTTTCCGGAATATTTCGTAAGTTACGTTCTTGCGTTCGATTTCACAATATAAAGTGTGTAACTTATATCTTTAATCCTTGATATTCTTGGTATTAGTTTGGATAGTAAATTTCATGGTAAATGTTAAGTTATATTATTTTACCCTAAAATAATATAACCATTTCACCAAGTATACAAATAATCAAACAAGTGTCTTAATAGGTATATATATTCCAAATATATATTTACCCATTTTTATTTATAAAAACCAACCTCCAATATTTGTATTTTTGTTACAAAATTTATGGCAAAGTTTATATTGAAAAATATAGTTTAAGACATACTTGTAAATACTTGTTTAGAAAATATTTTCTAAGTGTTTGTATTTTTAGAAAATTTTGCCATAGTTTCCTTTGAAAATGGAGGTGTCCATCCTATTAAAACATATCATTTTCCTTTTCAAAATCAACACACAATAATCAACAATCAACCCTAAACAATATTATACTTACCAAGTGCAAAAACAAGCTATCTACATAGAGATCATGAACTTGAGTTTCCGTAAAAACTTGTAGTAACTTGGTAGCATATTTAGTGGAGTTAGTTACCCTCTAAAGTGTGTTCATTTATTTAAAAATCTTATTCTTAAAGAATCTAGGTGTTTACAACTTGTAAACATATTTTATAAAAATGTTTATTTATTAGATCTTCTTGTTTCATAAGTGTTTATGCACTTGTTTTTCCACTAAAATAGTGTAGGTTTAAGTAAGAATCAAGTTCTACTAAAAATCATATTTATGAACTTGGTTCTTTTGGAAAATCATTCATATATCTTGGATCCATAAGTTTACTAGCTTACTTTGTTCATTATTTTCCAAGAAATCATCCTTTTGTTCAAGTTCATGCTTATGTATGAGGATGATCTTCTTGTGTTAGCACATAATCATCCTCTAACTTGCTAGATCATGTGTTTAATCACAATCTAGCAAGCTCCTTATGATGATCAACATCATAATCTCAAGAAATCAAGCAAGTATCATACATACTCTAAACAACATTATTTCATCAAGATTTCATCATATGTAAGCTTTATGTTCATGATTCAAGATTATGTTCTTTAGTGTTTTTGTGATTTACAACATAATATATCTTTTAACCAACGAAAATTAGAAGTATCAAGGGGTTGTGAGAGTCTTACTACTAGCTCTAAGCTAGGGAAGAACACTTGATGAAGAAGATGATGAAAATGGTGGATGAAAGCAATTTGATGGAGGTTCTTCAAAATTCACGAGCACCAAGCTGCACAAGACACCTTCTTACAACCTTGAGAGTGTATGGAATGAGTGGATGATGGATGTAAGGTGGTGGTGGTGGCGGCACTATTTAGGCCGAGAGGAGAGGGAGAGTGGTGTGGTGTTGTGAGTGAGAGGAATGTAATGATCTCTTAAAATCATATGCCATACTTATAATCATACTTCTCAATATTATGTCCACAAGATCAAGCATGGATCTAATAAAATAAGAAATCAAATCTTTGAGGTATGGTGGTGGTGATGGCCGATTATAGGCATAGGGGGGGGGGGGTCTAAGTGTAACTTTGAGATATCTAGTTAGTTTATGGTCCAAAACCAAGTATATAGTTGGTTAAGTTAGTTACTAGATATTTTAGTGGGTGTTAAGGTGTTCGAGGATCATGACTAGCTCAGAAATAATTAAACAATGTTTCTAGTAAAATTTTGGTGTTTCGGGTAGTGTCCGGTTGTTCGGTTAGATACCGGTTCGTTAAAGTATCAAACTATTCCGTTTAATGATCTTTATGTTACTTTTTGTGACACTTTTAATTCCCGGCACTTAGAAAAGTATTCAGGACCATTTAGTCAAATTTTTGCATGTAACTAGCTTGTCAAAAAGCTGAATTTTGCTGAAAAATGCAGAATTCTGCACTTTAAGTGGGTTTTAGGCACTTTCCGACACTTTATTTATCACCTAGTGACGCAGTTTTAAGGTCCTTACTTCCTTACACACCATACTAGTGTAGTACCCTGTCCCTGGCCCATACTGGGTCTCAAAACACTGTCTGTCAATGTACTGAACCCCGTCAGCATTTTCCTGCTTTATCCGTTAATTGTGCTAACCGTGCTTTGTGCATCATGTATGTCAATAAAGTTTGCATGTGATAATAAGGTGACATTATGTAATATGTGATGCACATGTAGAAAGCAGTTATGTAATCCAACACAGTCATTAAGGATTAATTAATATTAATTAATTGTACGGATACCTGGATTTATGAGGGTTGTCACATTCTCCCCCCGTTAAGAAAATTTCGTCCCGAAATTTAAGTTCTGCTACTAGCTGCAGGGGTCTTGGGGAACAAATGTGGGTACTTCGCTTTCATACGATCCTCACGCTCCCAAGTAAATTCTGGGCCGTGTCGCGCGTTCCAACGAACCTTGACGAGTTTAACACTACTCCGTCGCGTCTTGTTAACCTTCCAATCAGTAACCTCAACAGGTTCTTCAGTAAAGTGGAGTGTGTCGTCAATATGGACTTCGTCGGCAGGTATGGCAACTGTTTCTTGAGTTGGACTCTTTTTCAGGTTAGATACATGAAATGTATCATGAACGCCATTCAGTTCTGCGGATAGATCCAACTTGTAAGCTATAAGACCAATTCTCTCCAGGATTATGAATGGTCCAATGTATCGTGGGTTCACCTTCCCACGCTTCCCGAAGCGTGCTACACCCTTCCAGGGTGAGACCTTTAACAAAACCATATCTCCTACTGCAAACTCCAACGGTTTCCTTCTTTGGCCCGCGTAACTCTTTTGTCGATCACGAGCCGCCTTTATGCGTTCTCGGATCTGTGTAATCTTATCAGTCGTCTCTTGAATCAATTCAGGACCAACAAGCTGTCTATCCCTCGTGTCTGCCCAGCATAACGGTGATCACCACTTGCGTCCATAGAGAGCTTCAAACGGTGTGGCTTGGATGCTCGCATGGTAACTGTTGTTGTATGAGAATTCTACCAAGGGTAAGTGAGTGTCCCAACTACCACCCAAATCCATCACGCAAGCTCGTAACATATCTTCCAATGTTTGAATCGTTCGCTCGCTCTGGCCATCTGTCTGCGGATGGAATGCAGTACTCAGATTCAACTGGGAACCAAAGGCTTCTTGGAAGGACTGCCAAATCATTGACATGAATCTTCCATCTCTATCAGAGATAATCGAGAAAGGCACTCCATGACGTGCGACAATCTCTCTGAGGTACAGCTCAGCAAGCTTGCTAGTGTTGTCTTTCTCCTTGATCGGCAAAAAGTGTGCAGATTTGGTCAGACGGCCCACGATTACCCAAATCGTATCGTGACCTCTGGGTGTCCTTGGTAACTTTGTTATAAAGTCCATTGAAATCTGCTCCCATTTCCACATGGGTATTTCTGGTTTTTGCAGAAGTCCTGAAGGCTTCTAATATTCGGCCTTTACCTTGGCACAAGTCAAACATTTTCCAACATACGTTGCAACATCGCCTTTTAATCTCGGCCACCAATAGAAATCCTTTAAATCTTGGTACATCTTATCCGATCCTGGATGGATCGAGTACCGTGACTTGTGAGCTTCATCAAAAATTACTTCTCTTAGACCACCGAAGAGAGGATCCCAAATTCGTTTCATGAAGCACAACATTCCATCATCATTGGGTACTAACTGTTTCTCCATCCCACGGAGATATTCATTCTCAAGATTCATTTCCTTAAGAGCTTCTCTCTGTGCGGCACAAATGCGCAATGAGAGATGCGTTTGAACAATCATTTCCAAAGCCCTAACCCTTATGGGCTTAATCCTTTCTTTCCGACTCAAGGCATCGGCGACCACATTCGCCTTCCCTGGGTGATACTTGATTTCACAATCATAATCGTTAAACAGCTCTACCCATCGGCGCTGTCTCATATTAAGCTCTTTTTGATCAAATATTTGCTGCAGGCTCTTGTGATCGGTAAAGATTGTACAATGCGTACCGTACAAATAATGTTGCCAAATTTTTAATGCAAACACCACTGCGCCTAACTCTAAGTCATGCGTGGTGTAGTTTTTCTCATGAACCTTCAACTGGCGCGAAGCATAGGCTATAACTTTCTGTCGCTGCATCAGCACGCAGCCTAAACCTTGACGCGAGGCGTCGCAATATACCATGAAGTCGTCAGTGCCTTCGGGTAGGGATAAGATCGGTGCATCGCAAAGCTTGTTTTTCAATAACTAAAATGCTTCTTCTTGATTGTCTCCCCATTCGTAGTTTTTTTCCTTCTGTGTGAGGGAGGTCAAAGGTTGAGCGATTTTTTAGAAATCCTCAATGAATCTGCGGTAATATCCTGCCAAACCTAGGAACTGTCGAAACTCTGTTGGCGTCTTTGGAGTCTCCCAATTCTTGATTGCTTCAATCTTTGTAGGATCCACATGGATTCCATTTCCATTTACTACATGACCAAGGAACTGAACCTCGCGCAGCCAAAATTCGCACTTCGAGAACTTCGCGTACAACTATTCTTTCTTAAGCAGCTCTAAGATGGCTCTTAGATGTTGCTCATGTTCTTCCTTCGTCTTCGAGTAGATCAAAATGTCATCAATAAACACGATCACAAACTTATCAAGATAGGGCTTGCAGACTCTATTCATCAAATCCATGAATACTGCTGGCGCGTTCGTCAACCCAAATGGCGTCCATAGCGAGTTCTGAAGGCAGTCTTTGGTATGCTTTCTTCTTGTATCCTCAACTGGTGATAACCCGATCGAAGATCGATCTTTGAGTAGAAACTCGAACCTTGCAGTTGATCGAACAGGTCATCTATCCTTGGCAAAGGATACCGACTCTTAATGGTCAAGTTGCTAAGCTCGCGGTAGTCGATACACATGCTGAAACTACCATCTTTCTTCTTCACGAACAAAACTGGAGCTCCCCAAGGTGAGAAGCTTGGTCTGATAAATCCCTTATCCAATAGCTCCTAAAGTTGCGTTGACAGCTCTTGCATTTCTGAAGGCGCAAGTCGATAAGGAGCCTTAGCTACAAGCGCAACACCTGGAACTAAGTCAATGTGAAACTCGACTTGCCTTTGCGGCGACAATCCTGGCAAGTCTTCGGGAAAGACTCCAGGATATTCCTTCACGACTGGAATGTCTTCTATCTTTGGCTCAGCGACTTCTTTATCCACAATGTGTGCCAAGAAGGCAACACATCCTTTCTGCAAACACTTTCGAGCCTTTAAACAACTAATGATCCTTAGGGGCGTATCGTGCTTCTCTCCATGCACCACAATTGTTTCTCCATTCGCCATGGGAATGCGAATGATCTTCTCGTGACATACAATCTCTGCTCGGTTGCTTGATAACCAATCCATCCCCACTACCACGTCGAAGCTTCCCAACTCGACTGGCAGCAGATCCAGTGTAAACTCGTGCTCTCCCAGTTCTATCACGCAACCTCTAATGACTTTGTTTGCTTCAACTAGCTTTCCATTTGCTAGTTCTATCGAATACGGAATGTCTAGCTTACTAGCTACCAACCCAAGTACATTCTTAAATTCTAGCAATACAAATTTATAATTGGCACCGGTATCAAATAGTACAGATGCATAACGTTGGTTAATAGGGAACGTACCAGTGACCACATTTGGATCTTGGCGAGCTTCCCTCGCACCGATGTTGAAAACTCTTCCGTGTGCTTAATTGAGCTTTGGGCACTCTCTCTTGAAATGCCCCACGTCTCCATAATTAAAACAACCTGGTCCTCGACCATTACCATTCCCATTACCACCTTGAGCGTTGTTTTGGTTGCGGTTTCCACTCCCAGCTTGATTCGCAAAATTACCACGATTTCTGTTACCGCCATTTCCTCCTTGAGGGCGGTTTCCGTATCCATTACCTCCACGGTTGTTGTTTCCATTACCAGAACCCCTTTGACCACCACGGCCAGTACCAACCCAGCATGTTTCTTTCGAGTGACCAACTCGTCCACAAGATTCACATTTTCCAGCTCGACATCGTCCATTGTGATGCGACTGACACGCATCACATTTGGGCAAAGTGCCCATATACCCCTTTCCTTTGGCCTTGGCCGGTGCGTTTGTCTCATCCTTCTTGTTTGTACTGCTGGTACCTTTCTTAAAGTTGGAGAACTTCCGTTTGTTCTCACCGGATGACTCAACGTGAGTCTCCTTCTTCTTTTGGTCAGAGATCGAAAACTTGTTTAACCTGATAGCATCTTTCGTTAACGCTACGCTCAGATCGATAGCCTCGGTGATCGTAGAAGGTTTTGATGTTGTTACCATACTCATAATCTGAGGTGCCAACCCCCCAAATGAAACGCTCAACGCGTTTGAATTCCGGACTAACCATGTATGGTACCACGTGAGATAGATCGTGAAATCTCTGCACATATTCGGCGATCTTCGGGCCGTCCATCTTGAGGTTCCAAAACTCTGTTTCCAATTTTTGAATTTCGGCTCTGGAGCAATACTTTTTACGCATGAGTTCCTTCATTTCATTCCAAGTCAAAGCGTATGCTGCTGCCTTTCCCAGAGTTTGGACTTGGAGATTCCACCACGAAAGCGCTCCATCTATGAACAATCCGAAGATGTAGGTGACTTGTTGTTCTGGTGCGCATTTGCTCATTCTTATCACTGAATCGGTCTTCTCCGTCCATCGGACAAAAGCCACAGCACCCCCGGTGCCGTTGAAATTTAGAGGCTTACAGTCTAGAAACTGCTTATAGGTACAACGTGTACAAGTGACGTCATTCACTGAAAGCATTGGCGAACGCACATGGAATATCCAAATGTAATGCAATGTGTCTCAAGCGACTTAAACATTACCATGAGGTGGGTTGTTCCTCGAGGTACCCCCGCTAGTTTCAGCGCGTGAGGCCTCGTAATCTGCTATCGCTCGTGAAATTTGCTCTTGTAACTCGGCCTCAGTAGTGGGCAATCGAGTTTCTCTTCGTGGAGGCATCTTCTATAAGAAGTTTGTATAGGTCAGGTCTTATGCATATAAGTATGTAGTACGCGTATGTAATAACATTTATCAACGCAAGTAAACACTGAATAATATCTTTTATCATTTGTAACCTCATGGATGTTATGTGTTTACTTACTAACAATCACAACGTAAACAAGTAATTCAATAATGCATGTAATGAGAATGTTGCGATTGAGCTTTCATATATCAAGACCACAAGTACAATTTTACAAGTTTCACAATTGTATCATACATCAAAATGGGACTATAGGGTCACATCACCCCTGTCCAAATTGTCTACCAACTACAATAATCTAAAGTCAAAAGTCAAAGTGTGGTCTTCAAAAGGCTGTGCAATCTGGCTCAATAGCTGCAATCTCATCAAAAGTATGCTATCTGCATAAAGCCAAAAACCTCTAAGCTGATGGTGGAGGAGGAGGAGGAGGTGGAGGAACGAAAAGCAACCTGCGCAAATGCGCTAAATCCTCCTCGAGGGTATGAACGATATGCAACAGGTAGTTAACCTGTTGCTCCAAAGTAAGAAAACGGAAGTCAGAATCTGATTATTGCAGGAGAGGAGCAGGGGGAGTCGCGAACGGTGACTGATAAGAACAAGGCGGAGGACGCGGGATCCTCTCTAACTCCATGACTCTCCTACACAGCATCTCCTGCTGGAGCTGCAGCGACACAAGCAAATCATCCCTCATGTATCCAATGTGGAAAGGATGGTATGGATCAGAAATAGGCATCGTGTTGGGCGGAAACCAGATAAATGGCTCGCCCGATGGTACAGTAGTAAAAGGTGCAGTATGTGTAGCAGGTGCAAACGGTGGCATGAAAGGAAAGGCTGCTGACACAGGTGGTACATGACCAGACGGCTGACTCGATGGACCTTCCCCGGGACGGGGAGGAGGAATATCCTGTAGAAACGTGACTGGTAATGTAACATTCCTATTTTATATAAGAATTATAGGTTTGGTTAAGTTTATTAACCACTAGTAACTAGTAACTAGTTTATTTTTAATATAAATATTCAACTCAAATAGTTTTAAACACTATTTTATATAGTTGGTTGGAATATTATATTAATTAATTGGCCTGTATATAGGTGACCTTTCTAAATAAAATAAAAGTATATAAAAACTTATATTATTAGACAGGTATATTACGGGTAAGTCGACTGTTAGAAATATGAAGTACCTCGAAGGGCCTAGGAACCGTGTAATAATTAAATTATAAAAATACATTGTATTTTGAACCTACTCTATTTTTAATGAAACTTGGTTCAAAATGTAGACAAAAATATTCTCGTTCTGATAATATATTTATTATTTTATAAAACATCATATTTTAGAAGTTATACGCGCCAAATAAGTGAAGCTGTTGAATTAATTATTATAATAAAATAATATGAAAATGTAAAAACTAAACATTTGACAAAATAAGTGTACGTGTACACTTGAAATTTAAGATAGTAGTAAAATAATTGAATTTAATTGAATCACTTACGTGTAAGATAAAATCAAATTAATAAAATAATATTAAAATAAAACCTACTAGGAATGAAATGTGGCTATGTATAATGATACGTGTATGATTCCTGTTTTTCCAAGTTTTGAAGATTTTTACTATAAATAGGCATAGGATTGGCTTCACTTTGCACACAAAATTTCTTTTCTTACTATCTCTATTTCGATACTCTCTCTCTATATATTCTTTTTATTTATTTATTATTTACCCTATAATAATAATAAAGCCCTGCCCTGTTGTTAAGTGTTTTAACTCCTGATCACCGCTACCCTTTCCGATTGATCTGAGCCTCATAACGTATGTCAGGGCTCTGCCCGACTAAGTTATTGGGATTCGGTCTCGGTCTCGGGACATCAGGATAAGGTTGAATTAGGGGTAATATACTTAACACGAGTGCATTGTATATTTTTAATAGCTCAGAAGTTATACCCAAAATTCTACCAGCAAGTTTTCTAGTTGAACCCTAAAGTTACAAAGCAAGTCCATTTTCTTTTCTCACCGTTTTATTCCTTTTTGTCCTAAACCATATTAACTCTCACCAAAACTATTATTTATTATTATATTTTGTTCACAAGGAAAACTTAGTTAAGACCCCTAAGTAATCCTACATAAACCCTAAAATTTTCAGAACAATCAGAATTAGGATCAGGGCCCCTAAAACTCAAGGGGGGTATTCCCTATTGACGATTATCCACACATCTTGCTGTCTAAATTGAATTTTCAAGATCCGTCGACTCAGCTAGGCTAGAAACACACGTGGCAACCATATGATGAAATGTGACCCGTCGCGTCATGCGACGCCCAAAGGTGACCCCTCGCGTCAAGCGGGTCGAATTTTAAGTATAAATAGTGGGGTTTGGGATTTGCATTTCTGCGTTGGAACGACGTTAAAATTCATTTCCTGCGACGAGATATCACCTGTTTACTACAAAACACACGCAACACGAAACGCTGCCGCAATAACAGGGTATTAACTCGATCGCTGCTACGATTCAATGTCCGATCGATTGAAACTATCCGACCGGATGTTTAAGTGCTATCCTTTTTCATTAGTCGTGATTCCGACAGGATGTTTGAGTACCACCCGAACTCGGGGAATACTCTGTTATTCATTGTGAATCCGATGGATGTTTAAGTGATTGCACTTTGTCATTTGTGTGAGGGTTTTAATCTCGTGAGTTATCGTAAATGCTGTATTAGTTACTTACCTAGTTCGTGTGCACTAGGTTACAAGACTAATCAATAGGCTAAATTATGCCCGTATAAATCTGCATGCTTATAATGTGAGTCATTCTTTTTTTATCAAAGTACTTTATAAATTCTTAAATGTTTTTCAAAGTTATAATTACAGGGATTAAGTCTTTGTAATCTCCATATTACAGCCGGTATGTGGGGTTTTGTATAGATTACTTGATAATCTTCACCATTGGACAACGGGTTAGCCAATGGGTGATATGACCATAGTCACAGAAGCGAGTCGAGTGACAAATACCGTTGGGTAATTGGTTGATATATAAACATTGTAATCGCTCTTAATACTGTAGATTATAACAAATGCGTCGTTTTAAGCAAAATGAATGAACTCACCGGTATTTCCTGCTGACAAAACCTTTTTAAAACGCGTTTCAGGTAATTACAATAGATTGGAGTAAGAGATGGATACGGCACTGAAAGGCTTCAAGAAGTGGCTTATTTTATTAATTAAATCAAATTAAGAAATATTGTTTTATGTAATTGGGTTATCCCTTATTAAAGCTACCTTTGTAAAAACATGGGTTTTATCCCATCTATTTAATAAATAAAATCCGGTGTTTCTAAACTCTGATATTTTTCCTAACTCACGGTCCTGATGAAATTTCCGCTGCAATATTTTTCAAAATAATCACCGGTACCACTTGGCTGTTCGCGGCTCCCGATTCCGTCCAGGGTGGGTCGGGGGTCGTGACAGGTAAATCAGTGCGATGAATGTCAGATACGTGTGGGTGAAACGGGGCGATATCTGCTGGTGCATGTATAGGTGCAGGTGGGGGAGTAACGGGTCTAACAAAAGGAGGATAGTCGTCGTCCTCGGTCCACCCATTGTGGGTGAACGCATATCTAAGGTCAATCTAGGCTGCAAAAGGAGCGTGGTCTGCGGGTGCAGGTAGAGGGTCAGGCAAAGGTGGTGCAACAACTGGTATGTCAACGTGATCGTGCTCCGGTAGAGGATCATGAGCAGGTATGGGCTCTGGTGCAATCAAAGGCTCTAGGTCAGCTGGAGCAAGCTCAAGATCAGCGGGTATATCAAAGAGCTGATCGTCAGGAATGACAGGTGCCTCAAAAGGCTGCTTGTCAGGGACAAACTCAATCTCATGATCAGGGTCAAAATCGTAAGGAAAGACAGGATCAAACTCATCGTCGAACTTGAAGTACTGCGGAGGGACAGGTGCAGCAGACATAGCGGTGTCAGAATCAGTGTCAATGGGGTAATGTTGCATGCCCCGTGCGTGTAAGGTAGTAGATGACACAGACTCAAATGAATCAGGACCAGAATGGTCAGAAGGAGCCTCGACAACAGGAATCTCATCCTGTGGAACAGCAATGACATCATCGACTGGGATCTCAACAAGTGGAATAACAACATCATCATCAACTGGAATCTCGACAAGTGGAACGACAACGTCATCATCGACTGGAGCCCCCTCATCCTGGGCACCCTCAGGGGGACCCTCAATAAAAAGATCGATGTCGTCATCAGACATAGCATCAAGAGGCAGATCCTCAAGAGGAAATGCAGCAAGAGGAAAAGGAGCAGGGATCTAAACAAGAGGTAGATCCCCGTCAGGAAGACCACCAGTTAGTGGTTTATTATCTCCAACATCTGGTAAAGCAAACGGCTGGAAGTGTTAGTGCAGTATGTCTATCGCCTCCGTCATCTCAAGTCGTAGTAGAAACAGTTAAATTCTAGTGCTTATATTGTTACATGTAGTAAAAGGCAAGGTGGCATTTCTGTAATAATGAGGAATCTCATTAAAGCCCCTTGGCCTATAAATAGAAGTCTTAGGGCTTAGATTAGAGACTTTTGCAACTTTTGGCATTTTGGAGACTTGGAGAGCTCTAGATCTAGAGAGAGAAAGTCTAGAGAGAGAAAGCTCCAAGGTGATTCACGTTTCTTGTACGTTTTCAGATCTATAAAAGAATCACCGATTATATTACGTTCTCGTGTGTTCGGTCACGTTCATGTACGGATTCCGCACGTCACAAGTTCGGCTTGCAATCGTTTCGGAGTCAAAACCGGTCCTAACAAGTGGTATCAGAGCAGGAGCTCGATTGCACGGATCAAACACACTGTTTCGCATAAGAATCCATCAGATTCATAGTCAATTTCATCCAGATTTGTCAAAATTTCTTCATCTTTTTCATATCTTCACGTTTTTAACTGAAAATTGCCAAATTAAACAGGTTTTTAAGGATAAAAATTGATGATTTTTGGATATGTTGTGCGAAAAAACTTGATCTACAAGCCTACAAATTTTCAGATCTTAATTCTAAGCCATTTGTGAGAAATCTTGATTTTTGTGGTCGAAAAGTCGTGAACATGTTAACTGTTGTTACTAAAATTGTTCTTGATGTTCACCGGTCAATCCGACCGGATGACCATCCGACTCAAATTCACTTACTGCAATTCATTTAAAAGGAGTTGACTTTGTTGACCTTTATTCACTCGGACATCAATACGCTCGACCGGCAATCCGAGCGGACAGTCTCTTTGCAATTCATTTAAAGTTATTGACCTTGTTGACTGCATATCCGATCGGACAGTTGTTCGAACGGACAACAATCCGAGTCATTACCTCTCCCATTAAAGCAACGTAGTCAACATATTCTGCATTGTCAGTCAAAGTAATCAATTTCATTCGGTGAGCATGTGATTTTCTTTACAGGTGTCAACATTATCTCAGCTTTATTTCAACAAATATCACGTGATTCATTTTGTTTAGATAAAATCATATTATCGGCCCAATGAGATTTCAATAAGTAACATAGTTGTCGGCCATTTTGAATTGAGAATTGCATGTGATAGAATGTCATTGTTGGCCACATAATGATTCAATGTTGCATGTGAGTTCATTTGGAAAGTCAAGATTCATTGTTGAAGTCAAAGTGAAAAAGCTATCCGGCCGGACAACATCAATTCCATCCGGTCGGACAACATCAATTCAATCCGTTCGGACAACATAACTATCCGTTCGGACAGCATAAAGATCATCCGTTCGGACAGCAACCCCACCCGAACGGACAGCAACCTCACCCGATCGGACAACAATCCGAGCGAGTTGCCACCCTGTTTTTTGAAACTTTGACTTTTGTTGACCTATCCGACCGGATTACCACTCGGTCGGACGGCAATCCGAGCCATTGCACCTAATTAGTTTCTGTTGATTCAGGTACTGTGCTTCGACGAACACTCACTTTCTTGACGAACTTTAAGACTGTTGACGAACAATTCACTGCGTTGACGAACTCTTTTGTATATTGAATAATTCAATTTGTGACAGACCCAATCAATATTAAGATCAAAGTTATCGGTCCAATCAAATTAAAAGGATAATAAATCTTGTCGGCTATTTAATTGAATAAGGGTTTAGTGTGAACATTCATGTGACATCAGATACTGTTTGGCCCAATCACATTTTGATATATAAACATCTCGGCCCAAGTTTCGTTTAATCAATTCATGTGTCAGTATTTTCATGTGAAATCTTTTAATGATTTGCATGAGAAGGATTGTTGTAAATTTAAAGTTGTCAGATTGTATGTGACACTTCATTGAAAAGCCAATTTGCATGTGAAATTGTCGGCTATTGCATGTGCATGATATGTCAGTTTGCATGTTTTAGTTGGTAGAATTAAGATAGAATCAATTTTTTAAATTTTTTGTCATATTGTGCTTTCATTCAAGTGGTGACTCGAGCGAGTTGTCACCCTATCAAGATTACAAAGTTCATTTGCAATTAGTGTTACCCGATCGGACAACTTACATACTTGATCAAAATCCCACCCGACCGGGTCACAATTCGAGTTAAAGAATTTTGTGTGTTCAAGTTTTAAACGTGCAACGAATCGAGGGCAATCCGAACGGATTACCGCCCGATCCTAATCAGTTCTTTGTGTTTGAGTTTCAGGTGATTATCAAAGCATCGGATACCCGTCCGAGTGGATCCCCATCCGATTCAAAGACAATTGTTACCCGAACGAATTCCCATCCGATCGGACATCTTTTCCACACGATCGGACAACACTGATTATTTCACAGTTGACTTTTGTTGACTCACCCAATCGGATACCCGTCTGATCCAGTCTGTTTGATATTATTTAAACTGATTGTGTTTGTTTGTTTGCTTGATTCAGGTGCTTTGATTCAAGGAGATAAAATCATGGCTGAAATAAAAATGAAAACTCGAGAAGAGATTCTGAAAGAGAAGACTGAAAGAGAAATATTCATTGTTGGGTGCATAATGGAGAAAATGCAGGAAGAGTATGAAAATGCTGTAAGAAATAAAAGATGCGACAAGAAGCGAGAATGTTATGTCAACAGAGATGGTGAACCTGTTGTCCACAGGAGGGACATAGTTAATGATGATGTTCTTCTAGTAATTCCTTTATCCGGCGAGTTTTATTCAAATCATGAAAAAGACAAGAGTTATGAGAAAAGGCTGAATAAAACCATCAGAGATGCCATGACATCAAGTTTGAGGAAGAGGGATGAAGAAAGAATGAAGAAAAATGTGGAGTGTATGGTGGATGAGTTGAAGAAGGTAGCTGACGAAATGAAAGTTGAAGTTATTGAAAAAGAAGCTGTTACTGAAGAACAGCAGGTTGAAGAAGAGATAGAGAAGAAAAAAGATGTTGAGAGTGATCAAAAGCTGGTTGGTGATCAGGTGAACACAGCAGAAAAGGAGAAAATGACAGAAGAAGGTGGGATAACAGATAAAATTCAAACTGAATCTTCTGACTTACTCAACAAAAATGAATTGAAAGATAATGATACTAAAATCGATAAACAATCTGATAATAAAGTTGCTGAACAGTGCAAGAAATGCATGGAAACGTGCAGTGCTTGTACTGAAAAGGTCGAAAAGTTCAGAACTAGAGATCTTGAATTTACTAAAATCGAAGAAGTTTTCAAAAATAAATGCAAAGAAATGTTAGAAAATGAGAAGATTTTAAAAGAAAATGATGAAAAACTTTCAGAAAAATGTAAAATGTTAGAAAAAGAAAATGAAGTTTTGAAAGAAAATGTTTTGAAAAAAACAGAAGAATGTGATAAAAAAGAAAATGCTTGTCAAGAAATGAAAAAAGAATATGATTCAATAAAATTGGCATATCACATTACAAAAGAGTCATATGAAAATGTGAAGAGTCAAATAAAACTTGTTCAATCCAGACTGAGATACTGTTCTGAAACAACTGATACGCTTAAGCGACAGTATGAAATAAAGCAACAAGTTGTAAATTCTTATATTGAGGATGTTGCTAAGCTAAAGCGTCAGATTGCTGATTTAGAACAGGATAACAACAAGTTAAAAAGTTATCATGCATCATCATATGTGCTTGAAAGAATTTTCAACATAAAACCGGATGGTAAAGATTTTGAGCAAAACAAGAAAGGTATTGGCTCAGAGTTTCATCAAGTTCCTCCACCGGAAAAGTTTGCATTTTATGATGAAGAAAAGGTCGAAAAAGCTTTCAACATGGTAGATCAATTGCCAGATAACATTGACGTAACCTATTCCAAATCTGATGATTCAAGTGATTCAGAGGTGGTAGGTAAGGTCGTTGAAAGTGTTTTGAAAGAAGAGTCGATTGAAACAGGTAAATCTGAATCACAGGATGAAAATGAAGGCAGTTTTCATGAAGAATATCTGAAAAACTCAAAAACTGAGAAAAATTTGAATGATGATTCAAAAGGATTGGTTTATACCATGATTGGATCGGACAAATTATTCTTAGATATTGTATTCCCGATTCAGAATGTGATTTCGGAAAAGATTGATAAAGTTTTCAAAATGGTTGAGATTGAAAAGTCTGAAATTCCAAAGTTTGCTGGAAAATGTCACAAAACTTTTTATAACAAACCTGGTTACAAAAAGAAAAACATGAAGGTTGGGTTGGGTTATAAGAAGAAACAAAATTGGAAGAAAAATGAAACGCCGAATTATCAGACGAAAATGAATTTTGTTCACGGAACAAGTTCCGAAGAAGAGAAAGAACTCCAATTTAGACGACAGTCTAATGAAGAGTTTTATACTCAGAAAAAGCAACAACAACAGGTCAAAGATGTCTCAAAGAGAACATGTTTTAAATGTGATCAAACTGGACATCTTGCTCGCAAGTGTCCAAATCTGAAACCTGTTGATGTGGAAACGAAAAAGAAGTCTGATGTTGTGAATCAGAAATCAACCAAGTTTGACCCAAAGCAAACTTGGAAGCTGAAAATGTCAAAGGCTGACTCAAAACAAACCTGGAAATCAGAGACACCCAGACTTAGAACAACACAAAGTTGGAAAACAACAGTTGATACAACAAAACAAAACCAGTTTTGGAAACCAAAAGTTGTTGTTCAGAATCAAAACGTTCAAAAAGAGTCACATTTTTACAAAAGAGGTACTCCTAAAGGTCAAACATGGTCTGTTAAGAAACAAATGACTTCGGTAGATGATGCTAAAATTGAAAAAGTCTTTGTACAAAATGACAAAGATTTTCCGAAGTTGAATGAAGCATATTGTGTTGAAATGCCTAAGGTCAAACAGACCTGGGCTAAATTGTTCAAGTAATTGAGTAATTTGAATGTGCAGGTGCTTCCGAAGAAAAATGAATGTCATCAAGAGGAGTGTCGGAGCAGCCTGGCACAAGAAGAGGAGAAGGCTGCTGGTCCCTGTGTTGGTTGAAACAAGGAGTTTGTTTGATTTATGTATATAAATAAACAATATTTCAAAAACCCTAAAAATTGAAAATTTTAAAACCAAAAATATGTTTGTTTTTAAATTTGTCAAAAAAAATTAAAAATTCAAAATACGTTGATTGAATACGCCGAAACCCTCACGGCTGAACAAACATGATTACATTCACAAGATTGAAAAACGGTTTTCAAACTGTCGAAAATCAATGGGTTGTAAATCATTAGGGTACATTATATTTTCTGCAAATCAGTGCACGAAAAGCAGAAAATGGATGGCGAGACAAAGCTATCAACATCGGTTATCAAATTTTCTTTAAATGGTTTTGCATTTTAGGGGGAGTAAGAAAATGTCAGAAAATCCAAAAACATTAGAAAATTTGAAAAAGCAAAAAACATGATAAAATTCGAAAATGAGTTTTTGTGTAAAAAGAGGAAATGATAGTACATCAATAGACAATCACAGTACGCTAAAGAAATGGAAAGTTAAAATGTGATAAACGGTCTCACTGATGATATGCCAGTAGGTTTTTACACGCTTAGTAGATTGTTTTCGAGATATAAACCTAAATATCATATACTTACTTATCTCGTGGGGAACATCTCTCGGATATATGGGTAACCCCCGAAATCTTGTTTGAAGGGCTTTCTATTTCTGACATACTAGGTCTTTGTACGTGATGATATCTGGGGTATTATACCAGGACTTCTGATTTTGCGGGAGCAATAGCCTAGTCCTCGTATAATGCTTTGCATTGCTTTAATCATAAAGCCCACCCTCTGCATAAAAATTGATAAAATATCGAAAGATACGAATCAATTGCAGTTGAAGAAAAGATTCTCTAAAGGGAACCCACCTAAAGTCGAGCCATCATCTCTCTGATTTTGCAGAAGCAATAGCCTGAGCTCTCATGGTCTCGCATTTACCCCTTACAAATATCATTAGTGTACATTCACATGTAAGACTGAATATAGGAGTCTGGATACGGGAGTATATTCTGAGGTGGTACACGCGAATAAGTTAAGTCCATTAAAACACCAATTCTCGTATCTCGAATCAATTGAACTTTGTGTGAAAATTTAAGTGGATCAGTATACTGACAATCTAAGTGAATCGTTTAAAACTTAAAGTGTTTTAAAGCTCAACGGTGCTAGTGATTTGTCATAAACTGATATGATCCTCTGACACGAACTCAAACAAAAATATTGTCTGTAAATATGTTTGTAAATATTTCTTTACTGCTTTATGTTTCAGAAAAATACAAAAAGATTTTGATTTCATCTTATTTTCGACAACCGATGTCTGGATGCTGAGTTTCAAAATTTAAGTATGCTGATCGTGTTTCTGAAAAATAAACAAGTTCATTAATTTGAAACTTGAAAAATTTTAAATTCAAAAAATTAAAAACAGTTTGTGAAGTCTCCAAGGTCATTAATTTGGACTTGGATGATTAACTGTGAGGGATTTAGATGCTTATATTGTTAAAATATGTAAAAGAGCCAGTTTTCGATCCGGTTCGCTGAAACTACCAAATGTTTAAAGATTATTGATGGGGAGAGTATCAAGTATTCCTGGATATATCTATATTATTATATTTTAAAGATAGGATCTTGATTTAGAAAGTTTAAAAGAGCCAGGTCACTATTCCTGGACAATTGAATGTTCAAAATGTTTGTACTTATAAATGTTTGAGAAATTGCAGATGTTGTACCAGACTACGCTCCCGACAGCTGAGTCAAGTAACTATCCGGAAGAGCTTGTAACCGCAAGGGGGAGCGTGCTTTCAAAGAGCCAAGTAACTATCTGGAAGAGCTTGTAACCGGAAAGCCAGGTGTCAATCCTAAAAGCACGGAAGCTTGATGAAAGGAGGAGCCTGATGAAGAAAAGGAGTCTAACCGAAAGGAGCTGAAGCTGAAGACAGATCCACGGGGATTCTGTTCAAGCAAGAGGGAGTCTATGTTGCTGAATACGTGATAAATCTTCAAGAAGATTCAGAGAGAGAGAAAGACAAGACGCTACGAGTTTGACTACGGATTGACTGCGGCAATATCCAAGGGGGAGTCTGTTAGTGCAATATGTCTATCACCTCCGTCATCTCAAGTCGTAGTAGAAACAGTTAAATTCTAGTGCTTATATTGTTACATGTAGTAAAAGGCAAGGTGGCATTTCTGTAATAATGAGGAATCTCATTAAAGCCCATTGGCCTATAAATAGAAGTCTTAGGGCTTAGATTAGAGACTTTTGCAACTTTTGGCATTTTGGAGACTTGGAGAGCTCTAGATCTAGAGAGAGAAAGTCTAGAGAGAGAAAGCTCCAAGGTGATTCACGTTTCTTGTATGTTTTCAGATCTATAAAAGAATCACCGATTATATTACGTTCTCGTGTGTTCGGTCACGTTCGTGTACGGATTCCGCACGTCACACGTTCGGTTCGCAATCATTTCGGAGTCAAAACCGGTCCTAACAGGAAGTCATCATCATCGCTACTCGTAGTGTCTAAAGTGAAAACCTCAGGGTCTGTGGCCATCTCGTCATCTGAAACTATGGCCATAGGGTCTATGGTATCTGATACTCCGCTATCAGAAGAGGACATGGTGTCTGTAACAAAACAATCACACATATGCACACATATCAACAGTCATCAAATAAGCATGTAAGTAATAACAACGTAAGCATGTATGTATCCTAGTCTTCCCAAGACTATCCCACCCAGCCTCTCAGACTGAACTACTTAGTCTCTCAGACTAAACCTCCCAGTTTCTCAAACTGAACTACCCAGCCTCTCAGGCTAAATCTCCCAGTCTCTCAGACTGCCCCAACTAGTCTCTCAGACTACCCAGTCTCTTAGACTGAACTACCCAGTTAGTCTCTCAGACCAACTCCCCAGTCTCTCAGACTGAATTACCCAGCTAGTCTCTCAGACTAACTCCCCAGTCTCTCAGACTGAATTACCCAGATAGTCTCTCAGACTAACCCCCCAGTCTCTCAGACTGAAATATAAACGAATTCTTTGAAATGTATTTTGTGTCTTTTATTTGTAAAAATATTTGTTTCCTGGATGTGGACATTTTGTGTATGCAATGAAAACACGTTTGTGGAAACATTTTCGTGAGAGCCCTAATGATCGTAGTCTAGACTTGAGAAAGAATCCTAGTTCGCTATGATCGAAGCTCTGATACCAAGCTGTCACACCCTGACTTTTGCGGAAGCGTGGTTATTGGTGTGACTTCTTAATACCATAGCATTCAATCATAACATTGCTATATGATAAAACCAAAAGAAATTCATCGATAAAAGTTAAGTTTGAAAGTACCACAACATACTTGTTTGAAAAGTTGACACCAAACTTAAGTTACAAACCACAACATGTTCAAATGAGTTCATCAAGACTCCACAAAAGACTTTAAATAAAACCGGGTTTAGAAACATGTATCCCGCCCAGGATTAGGATACATCTTCTAAACTCTACGACCACGGATGACATCTTTTATTTATACACAGCTTGAAAACATGTACACACCTGCCAGATCCACTAGTTCCCTGAAATACATGTAGTTTAAAAATATCAACAAAAGTTGAGCGAGTTCATGTGTTCGTGAGTATGTATAAAACCTTTGTATTCGTTGTATGTATGAAAGTCCCGGTATGATAGCAAACAAGGAAAAGATCACCAATGGTTTGCAAGGTCACTGATATGTGTGATGGTGTAGGAAGACTGAAACCTAGCAAAGTTGCACCGAGCTTCCGGCTGGAAGACATAATCACCACTATGGGCCACCCTGGCCTCATGGGTGTGGGCTCGGTACACCCAAATAGATCTATCACTCATGCCCCTCGGTCCTACAAGAGGATTGATGGCCTCAAGTATACGCCTACCCAATCACAAGATCTATGGTTCTTTCCTAGGCTAACCATACCAATTGTATTGTAGGTAATCCTTTGTAACATGTATTTCACCACCGAAGTAAATAAACAAAACAGTTTAAAGAAAAGGGGGACATGAACTCACAGTATTGCGTCTTCAGTACTGGCACTCAAATCTCCTCAGCAAACACGACTACCTACAGTGTACTAACGTCTATTAGACAAACGGGTTGTGCCTTTGCTTGGTATTTACGTTTCTATATTACGTTTCTTATGTTCCCAATATTATTCCGAGTTATAATTACTTGTTAAAATAATAATTATTTTAACCTCAAATTTTATTTAGTTTTGGAATAATTGTTTAAACCACATTTTAATACTTCTCAAGTATTTTATTTTCGTGATTCCTTCCCAAGGATGGGGGTATCTTATACATGTATATTTGTATTATTGTATAATATATTTCCAAGTCTCACTTTAGAAAATATATTTAAACTTATTTTGTCCCAATAATGTATTCCAAGGAAATATGTATTTTTCCCAAAAATTACATATCTAATAAATATCTCAGAAAATATATTTTTACTTCCAAAAATAATATATTTTCACCTTGTCTAAAAATATGATACAGCTTTGTAATATTTACAAAAATCATATTCTTAATTCTTGTATCCAAAATAATATTTACCAAAAATATATTTGTAACGGTATTTTTTGGAATATTTCGTAAGTTACGTTCTTGCGTTCGATTTCACAATATAAAGTGTGTAACTTATATCTTTAATCCTTGATATTCTTGGTATTAGTTTGGATAGTAAATTTCATGGTAAATGTTAAGTTATATTATTTTACCCTAAAATAATATAACCATTTCACCAAGTATACAAATAATCACACAAGTGTCTTAATAGGTATATATATTCCAAATATATATTTACCCATTTTTATTTATAAAAACCATCCTCCAATATTTGTATTTTTGTTACAAAATTTATGGCAAAGTTTATATTGAAAAATATAGTTTAAGAAAATATACTTGTAAATACTTGTTAAGAAAATATTTTCTAATTGTTTGTATTTTTAGAATATTTTGCCATAGTTTCCTTTGAAAATGGAGGTGTCCATGCTATTAAAGCATATCATTTTTCTTTTCAAAATCAACACACAATAATCAACAATCAACCCTAAACAATATTATACTTACCAAGTGCAAAAACAAGCTATCTACATAGAGATCATGAACTTGAGTTTTCGTAAAAACTTGTAGTAACTTGGTAGCATATTTAGTGGAGTTAGTTACCCTCTAAAGTGTGTTCATTTATTTAAAAATCTCATTTTTAAAGAATCTAGGTGTTTACAACTTGTAAACATATTTTACAAAAGTGTTTATTTATTAGATCTTCTTGTTTCATAAGTGTTTATGCACTTGTTTTTCCACTAAAATAGTGTAGGTTTAAGTAAGAATCAAGTTCTACTAAAAATCATATTTTTGAACTTGGTTCTTTTGGAAAATCATTCATATATCTTGGATCCATAAGTTTACTAGCTTACTTTGTTCATTATTTTCCAATAAATCATCCTTTTGTTCAAGTTCATGCTTATGTATGAGGATGATCTTCTTGTGTTAGCACATAATCATCCTCTAACTTGCTAGATCATGTGTTTAATCACAATCTAGCAAGCTCCTTATGATGAGCAACATCATAATCTCAAGAAATCAAGCAAGTATCATACATACTCTAAACAACATTATTTCATCAAGATTTCATCATATGTAAGCTTTATGTTCATGATTCAAGATTATGTTCTTTAGTGTTCTTGTGATTTACAACATATATATCTTTTAACCAACTAAAATTAGAAGTATCAAGGGGTTGTGAGAGTCTTACTACTAGCTCTAAGCTAGGGAAGAACACTTGATGAAGAAGATGATGAAAATGGTGGATGAAAGCAATTTGATGGAGGTTCTTCAAGATTCACGAGCACCAAGCTTCACAAGACACCTTCTTACAACCTTGAGAGTGTATGGAATGAGTGGATGATGGATGTAAGGTGGTGGTGGTGGCGGCACTATCTAGGCCGAGAGGAGAGGGAGAGAGTAAGAGAGTGGTGTGGTGTTGTGAAGTGAGAGGAATGTAATGATCTCTTGAAATCATATGCCATACTTATAATATACTTCTCAATATTATGTCCACAAGATCAAGCAAGGATCTAATAAAATAAGAAATCAAATCTTTGAGGTATGGTGGTGGTGATGGCCGATTATAGGCATAGGGGGGGTCTAAGTGTAACTTTGAGATATCTAGTTAGTTTATGGTCCAAAACCAAGTATATAGTTGGTTAAGTTAGTTACTAGATATTTTAGTGGGTGTTAAGGTGTTCGGGGATCATGACTAGCTCAGAAATAATTAAACAATGTTTCTAGTAAAATTTTGGTGTTTCGGGTAGTGTCCGGTTGTTCGGTTAGATACCGGTTAGTTAAAGTGTCAAACTATTCCGTTTAATGATCTTTTTGTTACTTTTTGTTACTTTTTGTGACACTTTTAATTCCTGAAACTTAGGAAAGTATTCAGGACCATTTAGTCAAATTTTTGCATGTAACTAGCTTGTCAAAAAGCTGAATTTTGCAGAAAAATGCAGAATTCTGCACTTTAAGTGGGTTTTAGGCACTTTCCGGCACTTTATTTATCACCTAGTGACGCAGTTTTATGGTCCTTACTTCCCTACACACCATACTAGTGTAGTACCCTGGCCCATACTGGGTCTCAAAACACTGTCTGTCTATGTACTGAACCCCGTCAGCATTTTCCTGCTTTATCCGTTAACTGTGCTAACCGTGCTTTGTGCATCATGTATGTCAATAAAGTTTGCATGTGATAATAAGGTGACATTATGTAATATGTGATGCACATGTAAGTATGATGCAGTAATCAGAAAGCAGTTATGTAATCCAGCACAGTCATTAAGCATTAATTAATATTAATTAATTGTACGGATACCTGGATTTGTGAGGGTTGTCACATTAAACAGGACGTATGATACATTAGTAATTTTTTCATGTCTTAACTGGTCGTTTCGTGTAACCTGTTTATTAACAGGTTCATGTTCGTCTTTTGAAAATTTGACACGATAAGATTTCGTGTCGTGTTCGTGTTTACGTGTTTCGGGTTCGTGTCTTAACAGATCGGGTTGACCCGTTATGCCAACCCTACCCCGTGGTCAGCTTCTGTTTTCTTGTTTTTCTCTTAGGAGATGCTGCCGATGGGTCGGGCATGTCACGTTATTCCTTCTTCTTGTATTTATGTTGGTTTTTGGCTGCTTATTTGTTCCTTTTGCTCTTTTAAGCTCATTTGGTCCTGTTAATTCAAAAGGAAGAAAGAAACGCGCTTTTTCCAACATTAGTACTAAAAAGGGTTGGTTTTATGCCTCTATTGATGTCATTTATATGTTGCATTTTGTACACATCAAATACCCCCACACTTGAATCTTTGCTTGTCCTCAAGCAAAACTCTTTAAATGTGGCTTACACACCCAAATGGAATAGGTAGAGAAGAAGTTTTGTGGCTTATCTTGAGTGTCGGGAATCCAAGATTTTTATTTAATTTTGTTTTTATTTACAATCCTATTCGTCATGATTTATTTATAAAACTTTTTAAGAAAATTTATTTATTTGGGCATAACATGCTTCCTTAAAATTTTATTTATATACAAGTTCACATACCTCACGGGAGATCACTCAACACTCGGCCGAAGGTGTATTTTTGTGATAACACTCGATTCCGGCATGGAACATACTTCTACCATATGCTTGCTAAGCAATCAAACCTCATCCTTTTTAACTATAAACCTTTGTAAGTATCAAGAGGACTTTAGAAAGGGTTAGGCTTGGGCTAAGGGTAGGTGGTTTTTGGTTTAGTAGTTAGCAAAATGGCGAGAAGAGTAAAAAGTGTCGGTTGTCGTAAAACTTTTTTTTTTTGTGACATTTATTCAAACTAAGCATATTCAAACAAGATTTTTGAGGAACTTGTTTGGTTATTGCAAAATTTTATTTTTTTGTGTCACAAGATAACTAAGCTTTTTTACTAAAACAAATGGGTTTGAAAGGAAAAAGGTTTTGGTGGGTAATGGGTGTTTGTTTTACGGGTTTCTGAAACAAAAGGGTTTAGGCTCAAAGGGGTTAACTAGGGGGATTTTAGGTAGTGAAGTAAAAAGAAGGAAAACAATGGTTTTGAAAAAAAAAGTTAGTCCTAGTGCCTCCATCATTTACTTACTTGGGTTCATGTTGGTAAGGACCGGGAAAGTATCATCTTGGCAAGTTCTAGAGTCGTAAGAACCAAGCGGCTATTCACATATGAAATGAAAATGAGCATTTAGTTTAAAGATGTATGCATGTATGCTCAATAAAGGCTCAAAACTCACTTATTGTGGGAATGGGTTTATAGTGTGAACAAGTATATATAATCGAAATTTTAAAAAGATTTGTCATGCCTTTTTATAATTTTTCTTATTTGGTTCTTTTTATCACGATGCTATCGGTTGTAAATTTGTAAAAACATAACCTTTTTAGAACTTGTTATTCCCAAATTAAATCAAGACAAGTAAAAAAATGAAATTTTTTGAAACGATTTGGGGTGATTAGTGGTTCTAATACGAATTTTGTGTAAGGTTTGTTATTAGGACTCGCAAGATTCAAGGTTTTAGCTTCCCCCCCCCCACACTTAAATTACACATTGTCCTCAATGTGTCCAAAATAAGTTTTTAGGTTGATTCGAATGTGTAAAAGCGTGTTAAAAACAAGATTTTATGTTACTGGGCACCTGGCCACAGGCCCGTGTGGTCCGAGCATGGCCCCGTGGTCAAAGTGCCAGTAACAAAATATACAGAAGGCTGACCACGGGGTGTGTCCACTGGGCATGGCCCGTGGTCAGTTACCTGACCAGTTGCTGTTTTCTGCAGATTCTGGGCACGGGGCGTGTTGGGTTGGGCACGGCCCCGTGCTGCACATGCTGGGAAGCTGAAAAAGTTGTCGGAAGGCACTGTTTACTTGCATGGGGTGTGGTTTTAACGTCCCTTTGGCAGCTTTCATCTTTTCTCGTTTGTTTAAGCCATTATATAAGATCCAAACACCACATAATAACTTAAACCATCATATATTTGAGTGCGAGATACAAACGGTCCTAAAAATTAAAAATTATAAAAGTCCTAGAATTAGATAGATGCAAGAAATTTAAACCATAATGAAGTTCTACCCTAGATGTTTACATGTTAATAACAACAAATACCCGAAAATGGTTTTCCGGTGAATAAGGGCTCTTAAAACTTCAATCCGGAGGGTGTACCCCTCAAAAGTCATTGAGCATTTCCTCGATCTCCCTAGGGAGGAAGAGGAATGGCTCATCTTCCATATTCTCATACGCGGGAGGTGCGACGACCACCGGAACCTTGTGCAATGCGTTTAGAGGAGGTTCCAGAGGGAGGTCATCCCATCCGGTTGAGATAATGATTTCTTGTGTGAGGTTACAATCTTCTTGTGGGAAGATCGGTTCCATGGGAGGCATCGCAAGAATGTTCAACCGTTGGTGCAAAAGGTTGATTTCTTGGAGGCAATTCTCCAATCCTACCGTCAAATAATTGATATGATCGATGGGGGCCTCCTCCACTGATGTCATTTCATTGATGGCTTCCCTTAAAGCACACACATAGCGGACAAGGGTGGCTTTAATCGATGGTCTTCTTCCTCTCCGGTTGTTTTTTGAGCCTGTCGATGACGTTCGACTGTTTTGGCTCGACATACTAAGAAAACAAGAGCAAAATTTCAAGAGAAAGAAACTTAAAATTTCACCACGGCTTTGTGTCCATCGAACACGGGCCGTGCCCATTCCTCTGCAGCAGTTTTGAACTCAAGAACTCATAGTTTTAACTTATTTTTTCTTTGGTTTTGAACATTTTTGAACAGAAATAACTTAAAGCAACGTAATAAAACATTTGTTTATGGAGAGTTTTTGGTTAAAACATTTATTTTGCATGAATAAAGCTTGAAGTTATGGAGCTTCAAGCTTTAATGGAGGTTTTGAGTTCTTTGGGGAAGAAGGGAAAGCGAGAAAAGTGGCAAAAACAGGATGGTTTGAGGGAACCTTTTCAAGAACATACCTTTTAAGGTATATGTGAAAAATCCCAGGAGATCTTTGTCTTTGGAATGGGTCCAAACATGCAACACTAAGGCTGACTTTATAGAAAACGACATCACACTGACCACGGCTTCGTGCTAGTTGAGCATAGCCCCGTGGCCAGACAAGGTTCTGACACATTTGTCCGTATTAGAGACACGGGGCATGGTGGCCTGAACACGACCCCGTGGTGAGTTTTCCGGTGGGCACGGGGCGTGTTAACTGGGCACGGCCCCGTGGTTGGAGTTTTTATGAAGTGTTGTCTTGCTTTTCTTAAGGATTTCCTGTGATCGGGAGGTTCCTTACTGGAGGGAACAACACCGAAGTGCCGAATGTACCTTAGTTGCCTCCTTTTTATGCAACCTTTGTTACTGGGCACCTGGCCACGGGCCCGTGTGTGTCACACCCCAACCGATGGCGGAATCATCGGGGCGTGGCACTGAGCGAAACAGATTGTTCAAGAGAATCCATAACAACTAATATATTACCAAATCCTTAACGTTATTATCCCATACTACTAACAGATAAAGTAAAAATAGTTATTACAGATAATTGTCTCAAAAACAACATAAACTATTCCGACAACTCATAAATTGTTCGTGGGTTTCTAGACCACCTAAACTTAATTCATCACAGCAAGCAAGCCTTGAATAACATCCTAAACACCTGTCACATACGTTAGAATAGATCAATACACATAGCGTAATGGTGAGCATACAAGTTTAATAGCATAATAGTAGCGAAAGCGATTTACGCATAACTAGCATGTAACACATAGAAATGTGAAGCAAGTAAGCTATCAACAATTAAATATGCACAGACATGACTGTGAGTTATAGAATGCGCAACACATATCACCACTATTACATGTGAAGAAATACCCTTAACAACCCCTGTCCACGACAGGTGCTGAGTCCAAACTATAGTACTATCGTTGCTAAGGTGTCTGGCAACAATCACTGCGTAAACATCACATACAAGCATTCATTGTATAACACGTATAACATGCAGAGCGGTTAGCGTATAAAAGTGTTTGCGTTGTTTGTCGAAGTGATTTGATATAGGTAATGTATGTAACACCCAAAGGTGCGTTAAGCAAAAAGGGTTCGAGTATGCTCACAGTTCGTGTTTAATAAATAAACACAAGCTTGGATTGAAGGGAGCGCTTGAGAGATTAGCCTGATCATAGTATGATAGTATAAGCGTTGAACATTGCGTAAAACAGTGCGTCGTGTGAGACAAGTGATCGGATGGTGGTTCGATCGGATGGCCATCCGGACGGATGGTCATCCGGACGGATGACCGTTCGGTCGGACGGTCATTTCGACTGAGGGAGGTGTGTTTGTAAAATGTTGAACTTTTGAAGTTTTCATTGTAGTATAAATTGTAAGATCGTTTTCAGACCTGAATGAGTCGATCAGAAGAGTTTATGCTCAGTACTAAAGGCGAAAACAGTCGTACTGAGGTCAACTCAGCAAGATATACACTTTAAACTGTCGTAAGATTGATATGACAACAAATTACAGCGAGATGACACTACAGCAGCAGTTCGACACTGAAACCGGAATCACAGAACTACTCCAAACGAAATCAGGCACCATCTATATATAGACAGCTAATTCCGCTTGAACCAGCCTCAAACGAAATCACATCTCAAGCGAAATCAGTGATTTTGCTTGAAACTGACTTTGACAATTTCAAGCGGAATTACCCATTCTAATTCCGTATGAACTTACCTCCTAACCTAGATTTGACATTTTTCTCGTATAACGTGCCCTAATCTATTTACAAACATACAAGACTCGATACAAGACGAAGTCGACAGATGCATGCACCAATAGACTCCCCCTCGAATGTTGACGAGTCTACAGTGTCGAGTCTTCACATCTTCAGTCTTTATCAGTCCTCTCGAACTCTTTTGAAATATCTAACACTGTAAAGCATCCTCAATTTTCTCTCTTCTCTTCATCTCAGCACCTACATATATCTTTCTCTTGGATGTCTTCAGACTCCCCCTTTCGATAAGCTGGGATCGCAGTCTGGCTTTTTCAGGTTCAATTTCATTCAACTCAAATATCAAAACCTGGCTTACCTGCACAATCTTAACCCAGAAATAAATTTCACAAATTGAAAATTTTGACAAATTTATTCTCTGATTACCATTTGTATGAACTGAATGATTTAACATTTTAAAACCTTTGATGACCTCTTGTAGGAATCATTCAAAAATAAATGATTTTACAATGTTAATCTTTGAATAACCACTTATAAAATTTCTTTATACATACTTTCCCAAACCTATTCATCATGTTTAGCACTCGGAATTTTGAAAATCAGTTCTTTAACATCAGATGTCGAAAATCTTTTTGTATTTTTCAAAAGTTTATGCTAAAACACTCCGAAAATCTTTTTGGATTTTTTTTTAAACCAAGAAATGCAATAAAGAAATATATACAGACAATATTTTTGTGAGTTTGTGTAAGAGGATCATATCAGTTTTTGAAACAAATCACCAACACCATTAAGCTTTAAACATTTTAATTTCTAAACGATTCACTTAGATTGTCAGTATACTGATCCACTTTAAATTTTCACACAAAGTTCAAGTGTTGCGAGATACGAGATTAATGTCTTAAACACTTAAACTTATTCGCGTGTCCCACCTCAGAATATACTCCCGTATCCAGATCCCAGTATTCAGTCTTACAGGTGAGTATACCTAGATGATATATGTAAGTAGTTAAATTGCGAGGGCCGTGAGAGCTCAGGTCAGAACTTTCGTTCAGCAGAGAGATGACGGCTTCGACTTTTGGTGGGTCCCCTTTAATGGATCTTTTCTTCAACAGCACATGATTAGCATTTTGCAATGTTTTATCATTTTTTTATGCTGAGGGTGGGCTATATTTCAAGCAATCGTAAAGTATTCTCCGGGGACTAGGCCATTGCTTCCGCAAAATCAGAAGTCCCGGGATAATACCCCAGATATCACTAAGCATAAAGACCTAGTATCTCAGAAAGAGGGACATTTCAAACAAGATTTCAGGGGTTACCCATATATCCGAGAGATGTTCCCCACGATATAAGTAAGTTTGAAATTTAGATTTATATCTCGTCACAATCTACTAAATGTGTAAAAACCTACTAGCACATCATCAGTGAGACCGTTTATCACATTTTAACTTACCAAATCTTTAGCATGCTGTGATTGACCACTGATGTACTATCATTTCCTTCTTTTTACAACAAAAACTCATTTTTTGATTTTATCATGTTTTTGGCCTTTTAGAATTTTATCATGTTTTTGTATTTTTCAAATTTTCAAGAGTTTTTGGATTTTCTGAAATACTTACTCCCCCTAAAATTCAAAATCATTTAAAAGAAATTTGAAAACAAACTGTACAAGAAACGTGACAACTGATATCGAATCACTTTAATTCGCCATCCACTTGGCATAAACAATCAGAACCCCCCCTTACAACAAACTATTTTCCCATTGTGATTTCAAAACACTTAAGTTTGTTTTAATCAAATGGTTTTTCCGGAAAATTAGTTTTGTTGATTTCATAAAACTACTTGTAGGTTAGAGGCTCTGATACCACTTGTAAGATCGTTTTCAGACCCGAATGAGTCGATCAGAAGAGTTTATGCTCAGTACGAAAGGCGAAAACAGTCGTACTGAGGTCAATTCAGCAAGATATACACTTTAAACTATCGTAAGATTGATATGACAACAAATTACAACGAGATGACACTTCGGCAGTAGTTCGACACTGAAACCGGAATCACAGAACTACTCCAAATGAAATCAGGCACCATCTATATATAGACAACTAATTCCGCTTGAACCAGCCTCAAACGAAATCACATCTCGAGCGAAATTAGTGATTTCGCTTGAAACTGACTTTGACAATTTCAAGCAGAATTACCCATTCTAATTCCGTATGAACTTACCTCCTAACCTAGATTTGACATTTTTCTCATATAACGTGCCCTAATCTATTTACAAACATACAAGACTCGATACAAGACAAAGTCGACAGACGCATGCACCAACATAAATAAAGTCATTCGATCAGATGGTCATCCGGACGGATGGTCGTTCGATCGGATGGCTGTTCGATAGAAAACTGATATCCTTTGAAGTTTGAAAATTGTTTAAGTGTTTGAGATTACAAGTCACCTGGTCGAATAGTCGTTCGATCGGATCGTCGTCCGATCGGACGGCTATTCGATTGAGTAACCGGTTTGTTTGAGAACTTTGTAAAATCAGTTAAGTTTAGAAAGTTTGCGGTTTGACGGGGACGGCATGATGGCGTGTTAAACAACAAAAATCTCATCAAGCCCAACTCGTCCGATCGGACGAGAATCACCCCGTTCGATCAGAACCAACTGTTCTTGATGAAGTTTCATATTCAACCCGTGAATCGGTCATCTCCCTGATATAAATCCACTCTCAGGCCGGTTCTCCACTAGATAATGAGTAGAGAGCCCGAACGAGTCCAGATTCTAACGGTCTTGAGTAAAACGTGAAGAATGTTGAAGAAAAGTTTGAAAACAGTGAAAAGTGGTTAGTTCTTTGTTGAAATCAGTGTAAAAGGTGTAGAAATCCTTTAGATCCGAACCATTCTTGATGAGATGAGGTCACACTTTGGTGTTCATAAGAACCCCATGATGATGTCACTTTAGAACAACCCAAATCGGATGATTTCACTATGAAAAGTTGTGATTTGATGGAGAAGATGATGAGGAAGTGTGTAGTGATGATGAAAGTACAATATTTAGGAAGAAAACTTACAAGAATCGCGAGGAATTTTAGAGAAAAGAGGCTGAGAGTGCACGGGTCGGAGGGAGCTGTCACATCAGTGAATAGTGATGTGACAGGTGAGGTATTTATAGTGTGAGAGGTGAGAGGCGGTGTGGGGTTGGACTGGTCGAACGGCCGTTTGATCGGATAGCCATCCGATTGGATGTTTATTCGATCGAATGGTCGTTCGATCGGAGGGCTTTCGCTTTGGTTTTCTGACTTTTGTTTCGTGCGTTAAGCGTTGCGTTGCGTTCAATCGAGTTGCGAGTAAGCGATGTGATAGTTTTAAACAATAGTTACACAAATAACATAACTAACACATAATAACATATAACTAAGTAAATTTGCGTTTAGCGTTTGCGATGAGATTGTGTTACGACAGAGTTGTGATTGCATTTACGAATAACACCTTTAACATATATAAACATGCACAAGTAACACATAATAGCACACACACATAAAACAATACCAATAACTGCGATTCGAGTTGCGATGCGATAGCGATGTAATAGCGTTAAGTAGAAATAGCGTTCAATAGCGTTTATCGCATTGTTACTTCACAAAATAAATAATTCGTAATTTACAATAGCGTAAACCAAAATATCGATTATCGAGTCAGCGAGTACAAGCAATAACTAAGTCAGAAATGACAGATCTGAAGGTTGACTTTGACTTTCCTGAAAAGTCGGGTTGTTACAGTGTGGTCCGGGCGCGGCCCCGTGGTCAGAGGACCAGTAACAAAATATACAAAAGGCTGACCACGGGGCGTGTCCACTAGGCACGGCCCGTGGTCAGTTACCTGACCAGTTGCTGTTTTCTATAGATTCCTGGCACGGGGCGTGTTGGGTTGGGCATGACCCCGTGCTGCACATGCTGGGAAGCTGAAAAAGTTGTCGGAAGGCACTGTTTACGTGCATCGGGTGTGGTTTTAACGTCCCTTTGGCAGTTTTCATCTTTTCTCGTTTGTTTAAGCCATTATATAAGATCCAAACACAACACAATAACTTAAACCTTCATATATTAGAGTGCGAGATACAAACGGTCCTAAAAATTAAAAATTATAAAAGTCCTAGAATTAGATAGATGCAAGAAATTTAAACCATAATGAAGTTCTACCCTAGATGTTTACATGTTAAAAACAACAAAAACCCAAAAATGGTGTTCCGGTGAATAAGGGCACTTAGAACTTCACTCCGGAGGGTGTACCCCTCAAAAGTCATTGAGCATTTCCTCGATATCCCTAGGGAGGGAGAGGAAGGGCTCATCTTCCGTATTCTCATACGGGGTACATATGTAACAAAGGGGCTGGACATATGTAACACATGTTTGTAACATGTGTTACACTAGAGGGAAACACATGTACAATGTCAAAGGTACACATGAGTATATATGTTAAACGTGTAACATTACTAAAAACAATTCTAGTTACACATGTAACTAGTACAATGCAGTGTCAACGTTGCACATATTACTTATATTTACACCAGCCCCTTTTTGGTAACAAATGGGCTGGACATATGTAACACATGTTTGTAACATGTGTTACACTAGAGGGAAACACATGTACAACGTCAAAGGTACGCATGAGTATATATGTTAAACGTGTAACATTACTAAAAACAATTCTAGTTACACATGTAACTAGTACAATGTTACCTACGTACGATCTAAACTTGATTAACTTGTCTCTCATTCTCTTCCAACTCGTAGGCAGTTGAAGAACAATGTCGCACAAATCAACAACTAGTTCATAGGCGTGAGATGGTAATCCCTGCATAGAAAAGAAAGATGAAATGGCAATCACCAAAGCTAAGGAAATAATGACTTTGAAGATATTATTGTTTAGTTGGTTGTTCTTTGTAGATATATGTAATGAGAGTCTTATTAAGTAGTAATGGATATTCAATAGCTGGCACATTTAATAGTAGTTTAATATTTTTCATTCAACAAGATACATATGTAACGACCATTGTTACATATGTAACGTTGCTTTTTTAACACATGTGTAACTACTGTCCTTTGCTTTTCATTCAGTTACTTCTATTTGCACACTTTCCCTACATAAGTTTTAATCTCACCCATTCATGGTATTCAATAGCTGACACATTTAATATAGTTAAATTTCTTTTCATTCAACAAGTTACGTATGTAAAGACCATGTTACCTAAGTAACGGTGTTTTTTAGTACACGTAACACATGTGTAACTGCAGTCCTTTATTTTTCATTCAATTACTTCTATTGCACAGTTTCCTTATATAAGTTTAAATCTCACTCATTCAATTACGTCAAGGTTACACATCAGTATACACATGTTACATGTGTTACAACATCATGGTTAGACATGAGTACATGTATAGAGGAGTTGGATGATATTGCGTTGACTTTGGATTTGAGTGGAATTTCTTGTTTAATCACTTACATTGACTTTAGAGTTGAGCAAAATTTCTTGGTACTGTAAGCTGTACGAAGGGGAGCATTCCTTTGATTTAGAGTGGTCAAATGATGATTGTCACTAGTAATAAGTGGTAACATATGTATACTCATGATATACACGTTACACCCTTATGTTAGAGACTCAGGCCTACGACCTGAGTATACACGTGTTAATGTGTTTTTTAACCTCTCACATGTCTACTTTTCTACAAATGATCAACAACAGCCCCTTGCTACTACGTTTATGAGACCTTCATGTTTTTTACTCCATAAATGATGTAATGGTGTTGGATTGTATGACACTTTATACTCCTAATACATGCAACACTGCTTGGAACATAGGTTACATGGTTATATATTGGGATCTTTGTTCCACCCTCATCTTACAAAGGTTTAAACATATCAAAACCCGCAACATATGTAACCGTATATTGGTTTAACATATGTCACAGCATATTTCATCATTTTTAACTAGCACAGTTGTTGTATATGCTACAAAGGTTCCCATATGCTACAAATTTTTTACTGTGTATAAATTGTCACAGTTAGCCTTACCCTACGTAATTATTGCTCCCACCATTTTTTTAGATCAATTGAGTGATGAGTATGGCTCATATGTTCATGAAGGTTTTGATCGGATACTATCTTGTTATCAATTTCCATGTTTTACATGTGTTATCCAAAGTGGATAACACATGTACAACCAAGTTACACATGTTACATAGTGTAGTTACGTGATCTGCACTAGAGACCAACACTTGTATAGCCCAGTTACACATGTTACCTTTCATTTGTAATACGTGTTACCCCGATTGTAACATATTTTTAGATAACACAGGATGTTACATGTGTTACACATGTTACATAGAGTAGTTGCATGTTCTACACCAGAGGCTAGCACTTGTATAGCCATGTTACACCTGTTACCTTTATGTGTAACACATGTAATATTGAACCAGAGGAGTATTGTGGAAAGCGTTATGAATCAAGAACTACTAACTTAATTGCAATAATATAAAATCGGTTTGTTTGAGAGTTTAATTAACTAAAAATTACTAAGAAAACGAAGCTGTATTCAATAAGAGAAACAACGGTTCCTCCGGACTTTAGATTCAAAGTAATGACAACGTGTTTAAGTTGTGAGAATCACATAGACATGATTGTTGAATTCAATTAAATGATTGTGATTATCCTAAGACTACTTACTTCGATTGTAAAAAAATCGGAAGCTTATCAGAAGAACAACAAATTAGAATTACTAACCCTAACCCCTGTCAAATGTATCCCAATTACTAGAATTCTCGGGAATTGAATGAATTAGAATTAAGCATTAAGTAAAATCAATTGTTTACTGTCACACCCCCAAAATCCACAAGCGGAGTGTCACCGCTTGGAGGCGTGACAGACCAGGATCAAGCCACCAATCATATTGAACAATGTAATTAGTAAATGTAATTCAACCAAACAATATGAAAGGTGTTCAAAACAAAAGTATAGTATCAATGTTTAGCGGAAGCATAAATGTAAAACCCAACATAAGTAATAAGTTTGAAATGTCATAAACGTTTAACATGGCATCCACGATCCATGTCCCACAACGACTGTGCCTCCCCGTGCAAGCTCCATGAGTACCTAACGACCTGTAAGGCATGTAACAAAGAGTCAACAACAAAGTTGAGCGAGTTCACAGTTGGTTGTTTAGTTATAGTATTCGTTCGTAAATCATTTGTTCGCTTGTACCAGGTATCGTATTAATTCGTATCGCGGTCTCCCAGACATGTGTGCGAAGGTTAGTGGGGGTTTCCCATGTATCCTAGACTAGTAGTATTTGTATTTGTATCGCGGTCTCCCAGACATGTTTGCGAAGATTAATATTCGTATCACGGTCTCCCAGACATGTTTGCGAAGATTAGCATTTGTATCGCGGTCTCACAGACATGTGTGCGAAGATTAGTGGGGGCTTCCCGTGTTTTACTAGTCTAGCTGTATCTATATGTGTCCTACACCTAATGAGGTCAGTGGTACGTATTTCAGTAGTGATGTAAGTACAAGTAATCATTCAATCCCATTCCCAACCCCGGGAATCCCATGCCTTGGTAAGAGTGTGAACTCACCTTGGTTTGCTCGGTATGCTAAACTATGTGCTCACAAGAAATCAGTCACGTCCTATAGTTATGCACGTATACACAATCAGTACATGTTGGTAAAGTTTCACATAGTTGAGTTTATACACAATTTGCTAACACAATTATTGCATATAGTCAAATTATCGCAACATTGATTTAGAACTATTATTTCTTGACTTTAACTGTAACCTAGTTTCATGCAACAAATAATCCAAATCACATAATAAGATGCCTTAAACATGTTGAACGATCAGTTTAATTGCCAACCTAATCCATAAACATCACAGTTAGCTGTGACCATGCACTTTAAGATTTCGGCCCACACTAGTTTACCCAAAACCGATATATATGAAATAATTGAATATAGGTAATGGCCAACATATTAGTATAAACACACATGGCCTCTCTCCTGATGTCATGAAATCACATGATAAAAGAAGACATTAAATACCCTCTGAAAAACATAGCCAACCATTATATCCACCGAACTCTTCTATTGGACCGATTGATTTGTTGTGGGCTGACAAGTATATTGGGCCACTAACCGGAATATTAATATACTATATGCAATTCGGTCAACATTCATGATTACTGAAACCTACTTCATGCAACCTACTTCATGAAATTCGGTTCATATGCATAACACATATCCCAACCTCACAACAAGACAACAATACATCATTCAATTTATATAACATTAATATCCTAGACAAGTTCTGACAACACTATTAGGGTGTGCACATGTTTGATTAGATCAAGAATCCAAAATGCACATGTTTGGAGTATATCAAGTAACACATTGATCGAACATGTTTGAAATCATATAAATCAAATAACTAATCCATAAATAACAATGCATACACTAATCGGATTACCTTGGATAGGATCAATTAATTTGTTAATCAATATTGTTATAAACATAAGCATACAATATTTTTAACCACCCTCAAGCCTAATAAGATCAGTTAGTTGCTAACTAATACAATTTTTTTTATTAACAAGATTAACGAGTAATGGTTTGGCACAATCACGAATTACTAACCACGAGTTTTAATCAGGCAAGAGGCTGCTTCGAAGGGGTTCTCCTGTTTGCCGTACATAGGGTATGAAGAGGAAAATAGGGTTCGATATTTTGGTTTAGTGATTTACGTAAAGCAATCTAAATAACAGAAACATTAAGGCAGTTGGGCCGATCTATATGCTGCCTTGGCTATTTAACTTGGGCCGAAACCACAATACACACAAATAACTAGTTGGGTTCAATTGGTTCGTTTGGGCCAATATGGTATAGTGTGTTACTTCACAATACAATTATAATACACAAAGATATACGCGACCCATCAATTTTAATAAGTTATATAACTGAGTCGTCAAACGTCTAAGTTTAACGATGTTATAACTGAATAACTAGGAGTTAAGATCGTAAGATGGAACGTTACTGACCTTAAAAGTTTGAGTTGTCACATTATCCCCAACTTGAAAGAAATTTCATCCCGAAATTTAGCACGTGGTTACTAAGGAAGCTAGTTGTGTTGTGTAGTTTACTGGTTTTCCTGGGGTGTCACATCATCCCCCCGTTGATTTGGAATTTCATCCCGAAATTCTGTAGTAGCTTCAGCCTCAGTAGTGGTTGCATTGTTTCCGAACAACTGGGGATACTTGATTTTCATTTGATCTTCTTGTTCCCAGGTGAACTCTGGGCCACGACGGGAGTTCCAACGAACTCGAACAAGAGGTATTCTGGTGTGCTTGAGGACCTTAACGTCTCGGTCCGTGATTTCGACTGGTTCCTCGACGAATCGCAACTGATCGTCGATCGTGAGCTCCTTCAAAGGAACTATGAGGGTCTCATTTGACAAACATTTCTTCAGATTTGACACGTGAAAAACGTTGTGAACTGCACTGAGTTCTGCTGGTAGGTTTAGTTTGTAGGCCACCTTGCCTATTTTCTCTATGATTTCGAATGGTCCGACATATCGCGGATTGAGCTTGCCCCGTTTGCCAAAACGAACCACACCCTTCCAGTGTGAAACTTTGAGTAGCACTCGATCCCCAACTTGGGACTCAAGTGGTTTCCGACGCTTGTTTGCGTAGGCTTTCTGACTGTCGTGAGCTGCCGCCATGCGTTGTCGTATCTGAGCAATTCTTTCCGTTGCGTCTACCACCAGTTCTGGACCTGTGATCTGACTGTCACCCACCTCTGCCCAACAAAGAGGTGATCGACATTTACGCCCGTACAATGCCTCGAATGGAGCGGCTTGAATGCTGGTGTGGTAACTGTTGTTATACGAAAACTCCACTAACGGGAGGTGTTTTTCCCAGCCGTTGCCGAAATTGATTACACATGCACGAAGCATGTCTTCTAGAGTTTGGATGGTGCGTTCAGACTGCCCATCCGTTTGCGGGTGGTAAGCTGTGCTCATGTCTAATCGTGAGCCAAAATATTTGTGCATCGCTTGCCACAGTTCTGAAGTAAAACGTGCATCACGATCGGAAATAATAGAGGTTGGCACCCTGTGCCTCGAAACCACTTCCTTAAGATAGACGTCTGCTAGAGTGGAGAACTTATCCGTTTTCTTGATAGCCAAGAAGTGTGCAGACTTTGTGAGTCGATCCACGATCGCCCAAATAGTATCATTCCCACGTTGAGATCTAGGCAGGCCAGTAACAAAATCCATGGAAATTTGCTCCCATTTCCATTGTGGTATCTCTGGTTGTTGGAGTAGGCCTGATGGTTTCTGGTATTCGGTCTTGACTCTCGCACAAGTGAAACATTTGCTAACGTAAGTTGCTATGGGAGCTTTCATGCTAGGCCACCAATAGGTAGTTCTGAGGTCGTGGTACATCTTATCCGAACCAGGATGTACTGAGTAGCGAGACTTATGAGCTTCATCCATTACAAGCTCGTGTAAGTTGCCGTAGAGTGGGACCCAGATGCATCCCGTTACATAGTAGTAGGCGTCGTCTGCCTTTTATTCCAACCGTTGCCTTGAGCCACGTAGAGCTTCAGCCCTGACGTTTTATGGTTTCAATGCTTCCACCTGAGCATCTCGTATCTGTGTAGGAAGGCTAGACTGGATGGTAAGTTGTAATGCTCGCACGCGTTTAAGTGTAGTATCTCTTCGACTGAGGGTGTCAGCCACAACATTTGCTTTGCCCGAATGGTACTTGATGGCACATTCGTAATCATTCAGTAGCTCGACCCATCGACGTTGTCGCATGTTCAACTATTTCTGCTTGAGGATATGCTCGAGACTCCTGTGATCGGTGTAAATGGTGCACTTGGTACCGTACAGGTAATGTCTCCATATCTTGAGCGTGAAAACAACAGCTCCCAGCTCTAAATTGTGTGTAGTGTAATTCCTTTCATGAACTTTAAGTTGACGTGACGCATATGCTATAACCTTGTCACGTTGCATCAACACACATCCAAGACCCTGAATGGATGCGTCACAATAAACTACAAAGTCGTATGTGCCTTCAGGCAATGAGAGAATAGGTGCGCTAGAAAGTCTATCTTTCAAGTGTTGGAATGCAGATTCTTGTGTATTACCCCAATGATAAATAACGCCTTTCTGAGTTAGTGAGGTAAGGGGTTGTGCAATCTTGGAGAAGTCTTTGATGAACCTTCTGTAGTAGCCTGCCAAACCTAAGAATTGGCGGATTTCTGTTGGTGTACGGGGTGCAGGCCAGTTCTTAATCGAGTCTACCTTGGATGGATCAACATGAATTCCATCCTTGTTTACCACGTGGCCTAGAAAGTGGACTTCACGAAGCCAGAAGTCGCATTTTGAAAACTTGGCGTACAGCTGTTCTGCTCGAATGAGTTCCAAAATGAGTCGTAAATGCTGCTCGTGTTCCTCCTGACTCTTAGGGTAGGTCAGAACGTCGTCGATGAATACAATCACAAACCTATCCAAGTAAGGCTTGCACACTCTGTTCATAAGATCCATGAAGACTGCAGGCGCGTTTGTTAGCCCGAATGGCATGACCAGAAACTCGTAATGACCGTAGTGTGTTCTGAATGCTGTTTTGGAGACGTCCTCATCCCGGACTCTCAGTTGATGGTAGCCAGACCTCAGATCAATCTTTGAATAGTAGCTCGACCCTTGCAGCTGGTCGAACAAGTCGTCAATACGTGGAAGAGGATAGCGATTCTTCACGGTCACCTTGTTCAGTTCGCGGTGATCTATACACATGCGAAAGGTACCGTCTTTCTTCTTCACAAATAATACTGGAGCTCCCCAGGGCGAAGAGCTAGGACGAATGAAACCCTTATTCAATAGTTCTTGCAATTGTTTGGATAGTTCTTCCAGTTCGGTTGGAGCTAAGCGATAAGGTGCTCGAGCTATGGGTGCTGCTCTAGAAGCTAGCTCGATCTGAAATCCGACCTGGCGATTAGGCGGTAGCCCCGGTAAATCTTCAGGAAACACCTGAGGAAAATTGCGTACTACTGGGATATCCTCGATCTTCTTCTCTTTCATTGATGCGTCAGTAACTAGTGCTAAAATAGCAGTGTGGCCCTTTTGTAAACACTTCTGGGCCTTAAGGAAGGAGATGATGCCCACTACAGCACCAATCTTGTCGCCTTGAATTACGAGAGGTTCTTTACCAGAACGGGGAATACGAACTTTCTTCTCCTTGCAAAGAATCACTGCCTGCTGTTGGGATAACCAATCCATCCCGATGACGATGTTGAAACTACCCAGAACGATGGGAATGAGGTCGATAGAGAAGGTCTGACCAGCTAGAACAAGGTTACAATCTTTGACTATGTGCGTGGCCTCTAAACTTTTACCATTTGCTAACTCTACGACATGTTTGGTGTTCAAAAGTGTTGGTGTGCGTTTAAGCATTTGACTAACTTTTGGAGACACATAACTGGTATCGGCACCATTGTTTCCATCATTGTTTCCCCCGCTGTTGTTCCCATTGCCCTGATTATTGTTGTTGTTGTTCTGATTCTGGTTTAGCTGAGGGCAGTTCCGCTTAAAGTGGCCTTCAGCACCACACTGAAAGCATCCCATGTTACCTCGCTGTCGCTCCTGGTTCTGTGGAGCTGTTGGTTGTTGTTGTTGGTTCTGATTCGCAGGTCACGAGCTCCTGTAATCCTTAGCTTCATGACCCATCTTGAGATACCTCTGGCAACGACCCCTGTTGCACTGACCACTGTGGTGCCTGTTGCATGTGTTGCACTTTGGGTGGTTTCCTCGATATCCACCCTGCCCTTGACTGTCACACCCCGACCACGTAGAACATACAAAACGTGGCGGAAACATCGGGGAGTGTTGTAACAGAATTAATGTTTCACAACCATGGATATTAAAGTTTCGTTTTATTCATCAATCAAGCGAGTTACATTGTCTTTAAACAAGAAGTAAAGAGTACACAACATAAATTAACTAGTCTGCATCTTTTATTGTCACTAAGGCCCATGTCCGCCTAAGTGTATCTTGATCAATCCTATGCTTCATTTCCTGAAACACATCTGAAAATAGGTACGTCAGCATAAAAATGCCGGCGAGTACATAGGTTTTGTGAAAATAAGATTCATGACTTCTGTTTAAGAAAATGTTTAGTCATGAACCTTGTAATTTGATTTGTCTTTGTAAATCATTTGAAAAACAATAAGTTCAGATGATACGTATAAGTAAGAGAATAATGCATGGTTAAATGAATAACCATGTAAAATGAGTTTGTATAAGTTAAGTTGTTTGTAAAACAATGTATTGTGAAAAGTATGTTATTTGTATAAAATGTTATATGTCTAAATTGAAATGATTCAAATAACGCTACGATATGTAATACCATACAAACACTTATATATAGGAAGTACCAGCGCCGTATCCACCATGCTTGTATCATATTACACACGCATCGTTACTTAATCACTTAATCAAACCAAACCAAACAATGTAAGATGTCTATGTTTAAACCAATTGTCAAATGTATTGAAAATATACCAAAATGTTTATGTCAAGATGTAAATCATGTATTGTGTAACTAAAATGATATGTATGGCTAGCGAAATGTATCAACTAAACCATATGCACAAGAACATAGTATTGAAGTAAAACTTGGTTTAAATCAAAGTTATGTTCTGTGGAAATGCATGATCAATGTAAATCATGTTAAAATGTTATGTATTGTGTAACTAAAATGATATGTATGGCTAGCGAAATGTATCAACTAAACCATATGCACAAGAACATAGTATTGAAGTAAAACTTGGTTTAAATCAAAGTTATGTTCTGTGGAAATGCATGATCAATGTAAATCATGTTAAAATGTTATGTATTGTGGATATGCATGCTATACTGAATATGAACATTTATGCGGTATCGTTATAATGCATACATCCAAGCCTTGAGACTGTGGCGATAAACCCTTAAACGACTTAAAGGATTATCTGTGCTTCATGTATATCGAATTCGGTCATTCCTTCCAATCCCCTTTCCCTGGGATTTCAGGAACGGGAGTTGTCAATTCCTATGGTACCACTACCTACTAACGAACGGCATAGCTAATGTTAATGAATGTATTGTTCCATTGTAAACAACCCAAATGTCATAACAAAATGTAAGCATGTGATGAAAACGATGTACTAAGTATGCACGCAATGGACATACATAGCATAAAATGTAAATGTAAAACGATGTACTAAGTATGCACGCAATGGACATACATAGCATAAAAACAATGAAATCATGTAAAACAATGTACTATAAGTGTACTATTGAACATAGTATGTATATGATGTGAAAACATGAAAGCATGAAAGTAACAAGTAGGCACATGTGTTCCACCCCAAAACGTTTGGAAAACAGTAAAAGAGGGGTCTATGTACTCACCTGAGATTGCTTAGTAGTCCTTGAGTAACAACCAAACAATGCTAGAGATCGCGGATATCAAACAGCACCTAATATAGGTAACTATGTTAATAAACCGGACCTAAATCGGAGGATTTAGATAGAATGAGGGTTCGTAAACCAAACGAGTATAGAGACTCGTGTCATATGGTTTAACAAAGCCTACATACTAATTGAAACCTTAATCTAATTGTTTACGACCCATTACGACCCGTTTAGGTAGCTTATGCTTCTTTAACGCGTCGTTCGCGTGAAACACGTTCGGACCGCCTAACTAGCCCTATGACGAGTGTTATATGCCTAAACATGTTACATAATCAGTTATGTGACAAAAGTTTAGGTTACATATGCTTAATTACCAATTATACATGAAAAGGGTATTCTGGTAATTTACCTAAGGCATATAAACTACCTATCATACAACTACTTAAATGATGTGACCATAAGGTATAACCTCGGAAGGTTATTCCCTATACACTATGGTCACCTAATGTATTTGGTCGGATCCTAATGATCGACCAAACTGGGTCGGGTTCGAAGGTATAAGCGATTTATCAGATCGCTTACCCTACGACCCTAGACAACGTGGTAATCAGTATGCATAGTCCCAAGGGACTATGACCAACGTGATTACACTCACGTTGCGAAGTTCAAACGAACTTCGCATTGACCATAAGCTGGTCAACGCTGAAAGTCAAACAAAGTTTGACTTTCTGACTCTAAAAGCAATAAAATAAGGAAAAGAATGAAAGAATACTTATGAAGGGTCCCCGAATGCTAATCTCGATCCAAGAACTCAGGTATGAAACAATGGTTTCAACTTAGAGCTCTCAAATCCAGATTCTTGTGAGAAATGAGGTTGGGGTGGATGGGTATTTATAGTAAAAGGTCCACCGTTAAGATCGTTTCAAGGAGACCGTGCTTGAATCCCACCCGTACACTTGTCGGAACCTTATGGTGGCTTAAAATGGTTCTTATCCGCTGACTAGACGATTGAGAATGTGTGGATGTGGATCGAACAGCTGGAACCTGCTGTTAGATTCGATTAATCTGGTCAGAAGGGGCCACGTGGCCCGCTTCAGGATATGCTAAAACTCAGGCGGGCCGCCTGAGAGTCCTGATCAAACAACAAGTTTCAGAAATGACAGTTTCAGTCCCTGCATGTGTTTAAGGCCATTTCCGACACTTCTAAGGCCCGTAAAGCCAACTTTAAGGCCCTAAAATGATGCCTAAACATTGTGGACATGAAACATGCTCAAAAATATGTCGGATGTTGGTTCGTTTGGTCGTATGAACGCGATGTTCGCTTAATTACGACGGAATGCGCACAAGCGCGAAAAACGATCCAAATTGCGCGACGAATGGATTTTTCTTATGGCGAACACTACAATATAATATAGTCATGCTTATATAAATTTTTGGCTATCCGGATGTATTCAGAACGTAAGTTATGCGCGAAAATGCAAACTTGTGCACCTTTTGACACTTTTAGTCCCTGAATGATCCAAAAGTTTATTTTAGCACACCGAACCCCTCAAAGCCTATTTATAAGCTATGTAAAGGATATTTAAGGTGTGTTTAACTTATGGTCATGTTCCGGAATGTCTGTTCCAGTACGAATCATCATACTTTCGCAGTTTGTCAAGTTTAGTCCCTGTAAGCGAATTAACTTGTTTTTGCCATACCAAAGCCTTCAAAACTTATTTCTAAGTTATGTAAAGGTTATTTAAGGTATGTTAAGCCAATTTCACTATTCCGGGGTGTTTGTTGCATTTAAACTGGTTATATTTACGCATCGGTGCGCGTATAACCTTCCAGAAAGTGATTTAGAGTTTGGAATTGAACAAAAATTGATATGTGCAAATGATACACATATTTTTACAAATCCCAAGTAGGAAATACAATATTTCATTGCTACAGTATTTGTTTGATGGCCGTGGAGGCACAGGTGTTACATTGACTACCAGAAGATTGCTGACCAGGACTCTGGTAGTCATCGATCTTTCGCTGCTGTGCCTGGGACTGAACCGAAGTCGAACCCTTGCTGGAGGTTCCATCCCATTTTCGCTTGTTGTCACTAGGAATAGTAGAAATAGTAGTAGTAGTAGTAGTAGTAGCACCAATACGTTTAGGCAGCTTGTTCTGTTCCACTGCCTGGTCTGTGAGGCGATGAGCAAGACGAGTAACATCTTGAATAGTAGCAAGGTTAGCAGCAGTTACATGACTTTGAATCTCTGGTACTAAGCCTTTGAGGTACAGCTCAATGCGCTTGATGGGAGGATCCACCATAGTTGGACATAACACTGCCAGTTCGTTGGATCGTTTCGTGTACGCTTCTATCTCTGATCCCGTCATCTTCAGGTTAAATAACTCCACTTCCAGGTTGTAGATGTCATCACGACTACATTATTCACGTTTGATCAGTTCTTTAAAATCATTCCATGGGGTGGCATTAGCAGCCGCCAGCCCCAGTATCTGAACTTGCGCGTTCCACCAAGTTAATGCAGTGCCTTCGAGAGTACCAGTGGCCTACTTCACCCTACGAGCCTCAGGGCATTCACACATCTCGAAAACCGATTCGAGCTTTTCAAACCAATGGAGGAGTCCAACGGCTCCTTCAGTGCCACTGAAAGTACTAGGACGACAGTCCATGAAAGTTTTGAACGTGCACACAGGTGGCTGAGCGTGTTGACCTGTCGTGTGCGTAAGAGTAAACATACTTAAGCATGAGTGTTGGTTTACAAGAGTAGGATCAAAAGATCCTAGAGTAAGTGGTGATGGCAGGTTATACCTCCTGCCTGGGCAGCTGCGAGTGTTGCAGTAACTTGTTCAGTGATCAAAGCCGCTAACTGGGCTTGAGTTAGGTTAACGCGTCCACTCATGATCTTGATATCAAAGAGAACATGAGTGAGAGAGGTTCGTGAAAGTGCGATGACAGAAGAGAGTAAGCACATAAGTGTTTCAATCAATAGTTGTTACGTTTATCTAAGCATACCATGAGCAAAGTTCTATGTAATCTAGCATGTAGGCAATGTAAACATAAATCGTATCACCTAGAATGTTGAGTCTTGCACGTGGAGCGAAGCGTCGTTGTGGATCGTTGAGCACTATTCAGGTTATAGTCTGGTTTTAACAAAACTTTTTCCCCTTATTAAAACCAAGTTCACTATAACCAATGGCTCTGATAACAATCTGTCACACCCCCAAAATCCACACACGGAGTATCACCGCTTGGAGGCGTGACTGACCAGGATCAAGCCACCAATCATATTGAACAATGTAATTAGTAAATGTAATTCAACCAAACAATATGAAAGGTGTTCAAAACAAAAGTATAGTATCAATGTTTAGCGGAAGCATAAATGTAAAACCCAACATAAGTAATAAGTTTGAAATGTCATAAATGTTTAACATTGCATCCACGATCCATGTCCCACAACGACTGTGCCTCCCTGTGCAAGCTCCATGAGTACCTAACGACCTGCAAGGCATGTAACAACGAGTCAACAACAAAGTTGAGCGAGTTCACAGTTGGTTGTTTAGTTATAGTATTCGTTCGTAAATCATTTGTTCGCTTGTACCAGGTATCGTATTAATTCGTATCGTGGTCTCCCAGACATGTGTGCGAAGGTTAGTGGGGGTTTCCCATGTATCCTAGACTAGTAGTATTTGTATTTGTATCGCGGTCTCCCAGACATGTTTGCGAAGATTAGTATTCGTATCGCGGTCTCCCAGACATGTTTGGGAAGATTAGCATTTGTATCGCGGTCTCACAGACATGTGTGCGAAGATTAGTGGGGGCTTCCCGTGTTTTACTAGTCTAGTTGTATCTATAGGTGTCCTACACCTAATGAGGTCAGTGGTACGTATTTCAGTAGTGATGTAAGTACAAGTAATAATTCAATCCCATTCCCAACCCCGTGAATCCCATGCCTTGGTAAGAGTGTGAACTCACCTTGGTTTGCTCGGTATGCTAAACTATGTGCTCACAAGAAATCAGTCACGTCCTATAGTTATGCACGTATACACAATCAGTACATGTTGGTAAAGTTTCACATAGTTGAGTTTATACACAATTTGCTAACACAGTTATTGCATATAGGTAAATTATCGCAGCATTGATTTAGAACTATTATTTCTTGACTTTAACTGTAACCTAGTTTCATGCAACAAATAATCCAAAACACATAATAAGATGCCTTAAACATGTTGAACGATCAGTTTAATTGCCAACCTAATCCATAAACATCACAGTTAGCTATGACCATGCACTTTAAGATTTCGGCCCACACTAGTTTACCCAAAACCGATATATATGAAATAATTGAATATAGTTAATGGCCAACATATTAGTATAAATACACATGGCCTCTCTCCTGATGTCATGAAATCACATGATAAAAGAAGACATTAAATACCCTCTGACAAACATAGCCAACCATTATATCCACCGAACTCTTCTATTGGACCGATTGATTTGTTGTGGGCTGATAAGTATATTGGGCCACTAACTGGAATATTAATATACTATATGCAATTCGGTCAACAATCATGATTACTGAAACCTACTTCATGCAATTCGGTTCATATGCATAACACATATCCCAACCTCACAACAAGACAATAATACATCATTCAATTCATATAACATTAATATCCTAGACAAGTTCTGACAACACTATTAGGGTGTGCACATGTTTGATTAGATCAAGAATCCAAAATGCACATGTTTGGAGTATATCAAGTAACACATTGATCGAACATGTTTGAAATCATATAAATCAAATAAGTAATCCATAAATAACAATGCATACACTAATCGAATTACCTTGGATAGGATCAATTAATTTGTTAATCAATATTGTTATAAACATAAGCATACAATATTTTTAACCACCCTCAAGCCTAATAAGATCAGTTAGTTGCTAACTAATACGATTTTTTTTATTAACAAGATTAACGAGTAATGGTTTGGCACAATCACGAATTACTAACCACGAGTTTTAATCAGGCAAGAGGCTGCTTCGAAGGGGTTCTCCTGTTTGCCATACATAGGGTATGAAGAGGAAAATAGGGTTCGATATTTTGGTTTAGTGATTTACGTAAAGCAATCTAAATAACAGAAACATTAAGGCAGTTGGGCCGATCTATATGCTGCCTTGGCTATTTAACTTGGGCCAAAACCACAAGACACACAAATAACTAGTTGGGTTCAATTGGTTCGTTTGGGCCAATATGGTATAGTGTGTTATTTCACAATACAATTATAATACACAAAGATATACACAACCCATCAATTTTAATAAGTTATATAACTGAGTCGTCAAACGTCTAAGTTTAACGATGTTATAACTGAATAACTAGGAGTTAAGATCGTAAGATGGAACGTTACTGACCTTGAAAGTTCGAGTTGTCACATTTACAACTCAATCAAACAAAATCAAACGGTAAAAAGCATCGAATGCTTAGATTATCGGAGTTCACAATTGTTCAAACATAGAAAAGTCAAAACTTATGAGAATCCTCCATCCAGAGGAAACCACTTGTAACAACCCGACTTTTTGAAGTCAAAGTCAAAGTCGAAGGAAGAAAAGATTGCTAATCAGATCTGACATTTCTTGCTTGATTATTGCTTGTACTCTCGAACCTCGTCAATCGATACCTTAGTTGACGCTATTTTGCTGTACGATTTGTATTATGTGAAGTAACAATGCATTAAACGCAATTAAACGCTAATCTACCTAACGCTATCTCATCGCTAACGCATCACAACTCGAATCGCATTTATTGGTTATCGTCCTATGTGTGTGTGCTATTATGTGCCTTACTTGTTTGTGTAGATGATATGTTTAAAGGTGTTATTTGAAAACACAATCGCAACTCTATCGCAACGCAATCTAATCGCAAACGCTAAACGCAAGGTTACTTATGTTGTTGTATGTTAGTTATGTTATTTTTGTGTAACTATTATTTTAAAACTATCGCATCGTTTATTCGACACTCGCTTAAACGCATCGCAACGCTCAACGCACGAAACGGAAGTCGGAAACTAACTCGCACACGCCGTCCGATCGGATGGCCATCTGACCGAACCACTCCACACCGCCTCTTCTCCTCTTCACCTATAAATACCCCACCTGTCACATCACTGTTCATGATGTGACAGTTCCCCTCTGACCCAGCGCATTCTTGGCCACTTTTCTCTCGATTCCTCACGATTCTTATAAGTTTTCATCTCAAGTCTTGTACTTTTACAATCAACACGCACTTTCCCATCAATTTCACCCACAAATCACAACTTTTAACCATAAAATCACCTGATTTAGGGTTGTTCAATGATGACGTCATCACGGGTTTGTATGAACTTTGGAGAATTACTTCATTCCAGTAAGAACGGTCCGAATCTAACAGATTTCTACAATGTTTAAACACTGATTTCACCTAAATCTAAACATTTTCAACTAGATTCAAACTTTTCTTCAACATCCTTTACTTTTCACTCGAAACTGATAGAATCTGAGCTCGTTCAGGCCTTCCACTCATTCTCTAGTGAAGTGCCAGATTGAGAACGGATTACTATCGGGGAGACAACCGATTCACGGGTTGAACATGAAACACCGTCAATGAACAACTGGTATGGATCGAACGGGGTGATTCCCGTCCGACCGGATGAGTTGGATCTGATGGGGTTTCCATTGTTCGACATGTTGTCATACCATCTCGGTTCAACCGCAAACTTTCTAAACTTAACCAATTTTACTAGTTTTCAAGACGGAACAGGTTACCCGAACGAATCGCCGTCCAATCGGATCACCATCCGATCGAACGACGATCCGATCAGGTGACTCGTGATTTCAACACTTAAATAATTTTGCAAAACTTCAAGGGATAACAACTTCCAAACGAATAGTCATCCGATCGAATGACTATCCCGACGGGAGATGTAGTTCTTTGTAAATTCCACTCAAACGAATAACCATCCGATCGAACGGCCATCCCTCCAGATGACCATCAAACCGGATGGCTGAAGAAATAGAAATACTTCTCACTTTTATAAATGCTACAACAAAAACTTCAAAGTTCAAACAATACACAAGCACATCCTTCCCAACGAATGACCCTCCGACCAAATGGTCATCCGTTCAGACGGTCATCTGAACGGATTACTACCCGTCCCTCATCTCACTCGTCCCCGTTTAACGCACCGTTCAACGCTTATACTGTCATTATCTGATCAGGCTAATCTCTCAAGCTCTCCCTTCAATCCAAGCTTGTGTTTATTCATTAAACACGAATTGTGAGTATACTCGATCCCTTTTTGCTTTATGCACTTTTGGGTGTTACATTCGTTACTTATATCAAATCACATCTATCACACAACGCAAACACTTTTATACGTTAACCGCTCTGCATGTTATATGTGTTATTCGATGAATGCTTGTATGATGTTTACACAGTGATTGTTGCCTAACACCTTAGCAACGATAGTACTATAGTTTGGACTCAGCACCTGTCGTGGACAGGGGTTGTTAAGGGTATTTTCTTCACGTGTCACCGTGGTGATATGTGTTGCGCATTCTACGACTCGCAGTCATGTATGTGCATATTTCATTGTCGATAACATGCTAGCTTCACATTTCTACGTGTTACATGCTGCCTATGCGTAAATCTCTTTCGCTGCTATTATAATATCAAACTTGTATGCTCTTTTAACGTATGTGATAGGTGCTTAGGATGCTTCCTATGTTGCTAAATTTATGTGGAATCAAGCTAGGAGAGTCTAGAAACGAACTAAATAATTTTCGAGTTGTCGGAACAATTTTTGTCTTTGAGAACACTATGTCTGTAATAACTGTTTTGCTTATTATGTTATGGTATGGGACGTAACATTAAATAATCGGTAATTATAGTTGTTATGGATTCTCTTGGACAATCTGTTTTGCTCAGTGCCTCACCCCGATGTTTCAGCCATCGGTTGGGGTGTGACACCACTAAGAACTTAGCTGCTCATAGAAGCTGATTGATCGTCAAAAGATTGTTGAACGGCTGAATTCATGATTGTTTTGGTTGTTATGGTGAAGACTATGATGAAGATGCTGAAGATTGAGAGCCAAAAGTGTGTTTTGATGCTGCCAAATTCGTGAATGATTGACGTCTTATGAAAACTAGGGTTAAAAACCATTAATTCCAGCCATAAAGGTCGATTCCACGCGGCCCCGTAGAACCCGCCATAGCTTACGGTCTACGGACCGTAAGTTACGGTTCCAACGTTTCTGAAAATCCTTCTAAACCGTAAGCCCAAGTCTTCAAGCGTAAGCCACATGTCCAACCTTCTGTGAATTCTTTATTCACTTCAAACAACAACCGTAAGTTACGGCCCACGGTCCGTAACCTACGTCTATTCTCCCCATCCATGTATACTTGGTTTCAACTTTCACTTATTGACACAATTACCCCTGAACTTCATTATTTCTCATTTCTTGAGCTTCAAAACCATATCTTGGCCCGAATCAAGTTCCGAACAATACCGGTATGTAACGCCCCAAAATTTAATTATTTGCATTTAAATATATATTGCTATAGTATGCTACTAGAAATAACTAGGAGTGGGAACCTAGTTAGAATGTAAATTAGAACTTTAACTAAAAAGGAATAAGTGCTTGACCATTTAAAAAGAAGCATGCATACTTGAGGGGTCAAATGTGAAAATAATGAAAGATAATTATATAAAATAAACAAAAAACACACCACACACACAGAGTGTGTGTGGGTGTCGCCTGGAACAAGAAAAGAAGGGGAAAAACCTTCATCTTCACAAAATCAAGAAATTGAAGGGAAATCTTGGCAATTAATCATTGCATGAACACATAGAATCATTCATCCAAGTTAGTCTGACAAGTGGTAAGTTGAATTTTGCGATTTGATGAACTTTCATAAGTGGGTTATAATCAAACACTTAAATTGAATGTAGTTACGTAGGAATATTTGATAGAATAAACATGTAAAAGTTGAATTGTACTTGAATTTTGATGTTCCTTGTGATTAGAATGAAAACCCACTTAAAATAGGGATGTTAAGAGATATAATGATGAACTTTTGTGTAAATTAGTATAATGATTTTGTATGATGATGTTCATAATTAGATATTGTTAAGTGAAATCGATTTATGATGAAGGTTGTACGAGATTTCGATTGAAATGGATGTTCTTGATGTTAATTGATGTAAACTAGTAATAACACCCGCACGCGTTGCGGCGCGGTACATCGCAAACATCGAGTGGATTAGTCCAAACGTCATGTGAGGTGTTAACCATATGAAAACACGCGTTTCTACGTATCTGATTGAACTCAATGTAACCTATATAAGCATTGCAGTTGGATCAAACATAAAGTAAATCAAATTTATACCGTACAATCATAACGTATTATATGTGACCCGAGTCATACATAGAAAATGTAACAGGTATAATGGAAAAGTTGACACATATAATCAAAAGAGATGAATTAGAAGTTTTGATAAAATAGAAAAAAAGAAACCACAATTTGACTTCACTCGGTTCGAAACAAATTTTACAAAACATCATCTGACTCGTTTCCTAAAAAAGTTTACGTCGAATTATACACCAACTCAAATATATTCGAAAACGTACATAAAAGTATGCACGTAAAAAATATTTTTTTAAACGAAAACGTATTATATTTCACCTGACTCGTTTCCAGAAAAAGTTTATGTCGACACGTATAGCAAATCGAATTTATACAGGTACGTACATAAAAATATACATTTGAAAAAATAGTTTTTCTTAAGTAAAGGAGCTATAAAGGTAAACTCAAAACAAATTATTAGTAAAAAACTTAATAGGTTAAATACGTTCATAAAATTGTGCCAAGTAGCACTAAAGTTAAACCACTACCAGCAAACACCAACACCAGAAGAGCTTATAAAAATAAAATAAATAAAAAAGTAAAACATAACACTGAACAAAAAACTTACGCAAAATCGTTGAACCAGCACGTCCGTTGTGGCGTGTTAATGCGGAGCAATTAGACAAAAACGTAAAATGTAGAAAATAATAACTAAGTTGATCTAGGATCCGTGCGTTGCGACGAACTTGTCAAACGGAGAAAAATAGACACGTTGCGACTGGCCTATCAAACGGGAAAAAACAGGCAAAAAACGTTGAACCCCACACGCATGTTGCCGCGTTTTGACTCGTAAAATTTCGAATGAAACGTAAAACGAAAAATGTCACACCCTAACCGATGGCGGAATCATTGGGGTGCGACACTAGGCGAATCAGATTGCTCAAGAGAATCCATAACAACTATGAAACGACAATATTTATTACATTTGTTATCCCATACTAACAAACAGTACAATCACATAAGTTATCACAGATTTCTTGTCCTCTCGAACAATACGAATCCGACAACCAAGATTTTTAGGTGAGTTTCTAGACTTCCTAGCTTGTTTTGATGTAGACTGCGACTAAACCTACAACATACGTTAAAACAACGTCAATACAAAAGTATTGGCGAGTATACAAGTTTTGATGGAGTAGCGTAAATGAATAGAGAGTGCTGCGAATTACCACATACATAAACGAGATACAACACACATATATTGGACAGATACTACCAGCTAGGTCTCTCAAGCTGCGATTGCGATTGCTATTCATCCTAACTAGACCCCGTCGGGTACTATAGTACTATACTAGTTAAGGCGGGACCTCGCGAGTAAAAGTCCTAACACATATGTAACTAGCATCACGTATAAATATGCATAACAGTTATTCGCAAGTGATAAATAGTTTAAGCATTCGATTAGTTTGATTTGATAGATACGTATGTTACACCCAAAAATGCGATAAAAAGGGTTCGAGTATACTCACAGTTGGTGCTCAGCAAGTAAACACAACTTGGTTGGATTGAAGGGAGCGCATCTGAGATTAGCCTGATTACAGATTGATAGCGTAAGCATTGAATAGTGCGTTAAACGGTGGAGGGTGAACCAAGTGTCGAATGGTAATCCGATCGGTTGGCCACTCGATCGGATGGTCATCCGATCGGATGGCCATTCGATTGGATTGACACTCGTTTGGGGTGGATGTGTTTGTGTATGATGGCCTTGAAGTTTTCGTTGTAGCATTTTGAAAACAGAGGAGTATCTCTACCTTTGAGGTCGATCGATCGATCGAACAGTCGTTCGATCAGATAGTGATAAGATTGGCAAGATACTTAGTGAGAACAAGTTCACAGCAGGATTGTCACTCGATCGGATAGCAATCCGATCGGATGGCAATCCGTTAGAACTAATGATCTTTGAAAATTATGAAATTGATTAAGTGCTGAAGTCCAAATGTCAACTCTCGGATGGTCGTTCGATTGGATAGCAATCCGATCGGACGGCAACCCGTTCGACGTTCAGATCCTTGAATAGTTTGAAAATGTTTAAGTGTTGGAACCAGTGCAATCCGATCGGATAGCAGTTCGATCGGATGGCAATCCGATCGGATGCCAATCCGATCGGACGACAATCCGTCCCATGAATCTGATCGTCTTGAACTTGATTATTTTGGAAGTTTTTGCGATTTGCTTGAGACGATATGATGACGTGCTGAACAACGGGAACTCCGTCAGACCCAGGTTACTCGATCGAATGGGAATCACCCTAATCCGGTCAGTTAACTATTCGTGACGGTTGATCCTGTTCAACCCGAAATCGGTTGTCCCTTTGATTGAAATCAGATCTCAACCCGAATCTTCACTAAGAATGAGTAGAAGATCTGAATGAGCTCCGGTTCTATCGTTTTGAGTGCATTGAGTGTAAAAGAGTTGAAAGAGAGTTGGAAAAGTATCTTTAAATCCTTTTAACTTTGAAAACGTTTAGATTTATGCGAAAATCATGTTTAATCCTGTGGAAATGCTTCAGATCTGAGTTGTTCTTGGTGGAATGAGGTCAAAACTTGAAGTTCATAAGAACTCCATGATGACATCACCCTAGAATACCTCAAATCCGATGATTTCACAGTTAAAAGTTAAGATTCAAAGGTGAAAATGATGAAGAAGTGCGTGTGGATCATAGAAGTACAAGATTTGAGGTAGGAACTTACAAGAATCACAAGAAATCGAGAGAAAATAGCCCCAAAGCATGTTGGTCGAGTGAGAGCTGTCACATCACTTGAACAGTGATGTGACAAATGCTATTTATAGGTAAAGAGAAGTGAAAGGCGGTGTAATATGTCGGATCGGATGGCAATCCGATCGAGTGGCACTTCGATCGGATGGCAATCAGATCAGATGGCAATCCGATCAGATGGCAATCCAATCGGGTGGCCATTCGATCGAATTATCACTCGATCAAACGCCTCCGGCGAATTGAGTTTTGGCGTTTCGTTTCGATCGTTAAGCGTTGTGATAGTTTGGTCACACATTTTCCCACACATATTCATATATTTATTATAATTAGTCACATTGGGTCGTATAAATATCCACATTTCAAAGTATGCGTTGCGATAATGGAGTTGCACGTTTCGAATGTGCGTTGCATTGCGACACATCACGGCTATCGGGGAGGGTAGAATAGGTCCTCGCTCAACGTCATCGTGAGTGTTAGTGTGTGCGATGTGATGTGTTATAGCGATAAAGTATGCGTAATATGCGAAAATACTGCGAAGTAGCGATGTATTCGATACAGCTACATTATGATCCGAATCTATGGTTCTAGGCGTAGCGTGTATAATGAGTAGTAACAACGCACGAACGTGCGGGTTGTTACAAAAAACTTGCAAAAGATGAAAAGTATGGGGAGACCAAAGTTGAAAATAAAAAAAGTATTGGGGTTAAATTTAAAAGTTGAAAAGCTTTGTGTTAAAACAAAAAAAGCCAAATGGGTTAAAATGTTAGAGATAAAAAAATTGGGTTGAAAGTGAAAAATGCAATTTTTTTAAAAGCTCCCAATACATATGTTACAAGTATATAAAGCAAAAGGATGTTTCTAATTTATAGTTTGGAAATTGGCTAGGTTATGCATATGATACTTGTACACTATGCTTAATTAATAGTATGCACACCAAGTGTTTGTTAAAATGCTCGAATGAAATGATCAAATGATTTTACAATGTTAAATGGTTGGAATTTGGGAATTATTAGTTGCTAATGCGATTATGTTAAGAACATAATGAAAAGAATGACATGAGATTAAAGTAAACGATTTTGGATTTGTAGGAATTAAGGAAGAAAGCTCAAGCCGTTCCGGATCGCAAACAAACAACGACAAAGGTAAGTTCTTACGCTTACAACTTTAGCAATGTATAATGTCTAGAATATGTTATTAAACTAGATTTGTAAATTGGTATGTCAAATGAGTTTATGTTATAGTTTACATCATGGATATGGGTCGAACGAGTAGAACATGTCATATGTCGAATTGTAAACTTGATGTTAAACCAAGTATAAGGTAATGCAAAGAGATTGATGATGAATTTCATTAGAAGGGTTGTAGGAAGGAATTCTCGAAGTAAACACCATTAAGTTCAAACTAAGATTTAACCTTAAAGTTCGGTTATATTAAAGTGGCTAATTGTTTGTTATGAATGTAGGTAAATCGTCTTGATAGTCGGCGCTACATTGGAATGGACACACCGATTCGCACGCTCCCGCTATGATGCTTGATAAATGGGTCAAAACTTTTGTTAGAAGGTTTTCTGTTATGTTGGGTCTTTTGTAAAAACTAAACTTGAAAGGATTTCGAAACTCTTGTTCTTTAGTCTATGTTGGTTGTCTAAGAATTTTGGTTGTAAACTTTTAAGTAAATTATCTCGGTTAGCTTATGATGAATGTTAGGATCGGAGGCTCTCATGATTGTGTTTGTTTGTATGTTTGGAATGATCTGTGAATGTGAAAACATGTAAAGTGCAGCGGAAATGAAAACAAACTTTGTAAACACAATCAAAGGAGAAAATAGTTTGATAAACAATTGCTTCACATAGTCAAAAGATTTACAAATCAAAGCAAAAGTTTACAGAAATGCTTACAAACTAAACTCCCCCTCAGCCTGATGCCCCAAGGTTGGTTGCACACAAGATGAAAGGATTAGACATGAGGAGAAGAACCCACTCAGTCAATCAAATGTAACAGTACAGGGTACTGTTACATTTATAGGCAAACCAAACCACTGAGGTATCTCAGCTGACATCACCATGAAAGCGACGTCTAACAGCCTAACAACCTGTATCTACTGTCTTTACACAAATACTGATGTCTAACAACTGATTGTAATTAAAATACAAATTATGAGGAAACAACTGCTTCACGTTCCACTGTTGTAGCCTAAGCCCTGATGCTTAACAACAACATCAGTGCTTTCTTCAAAGGTGACCAGTCCTTGAATGAGCAGTGTTTGTGTCTTCAGCAGCACTTAAGAGACAGCAGTAGATAGAGCAACAGAGTTTGTCTTCAGCAGTCTTTAGGATCATATCAGCAGTTGAAAGGGCAGCAGCAGTTGATTATGAGCAGCAGATAGAGACCATCAGATGTTATAACTCACTTTCAAGGGGAGAGCAAAGTGTAAACTACTGTTTATTGTGAATCCTCTGTTGTGACCTGGTTTTGGCTTTACATTATCTGTTCCTTTGTTAGGGTTCAATCCCAACAATCTCCCCCTGGAACAGATAATGCCAAAACCTTTCATTATTCAGGACCTTTATTACTCATCAAGAGTGCCTTAGCTTGTTCTTTGAATTCAGCTTCAAATTCCTTTGCACTCTGGTCATCTTCATCCCTGCACAGTGTAAGCTCAAGGAGATCCTGCAAATCTTGAGCACTAAGGCCTAGTGCTTCTTTCCTTGATATATGCTTCACATCGCCATTGGCTCTGACCAAGGTCAATACGTGAGTCTTTTGATCAGACATCCACTTTAGTATTTTTAAGCCAAGTGGGTTTCTTGGGAGAGACTTATTTGATGATGAGATGAGGGATAATGGCCTTGAAAACATCTGCAGACTTTCAGACATTCTTTTGAAAGCTTCTTCAATGACTTTGTCTGCTGCAGCTATATCTTCTGCAGTTTCTTGTTCAATAAATTCTTGTCTTTCAGCTTCTGTCTTGTCTTTAGCAGTGTTTGGAGACGCAGGTTTGTTTAATGCCTTAAAAAGGCTTTGAAGCTTTGTTGAAGTTTCTTCTTTTAGACCCATTTTTGTGATGGTATCTTTGAAGTATTCTGCTTCTTTTTCCACTACCTCTTCTTCAGTCAGCTGTTCTCCCTCTTCTTGGTTAGTTACAAAAGTAGACCGGAACAATGTGTCGAGGTTTCCTATCTTCTGCTCAAGCTTCATCATATGTTCTTGCTTCTTTGAGGTGCTTGAAACAGTTATCTTTCTTTTCTTTAGCCTTTCATAGGCTTCATCGGTCTGTTGTTTTGACCACTTTGATATGGCTTCAGCAGTATCCATTTTTGCATCCACCAGCTCCTTTTTCTTTCTTTTATACTCAGCAGTGAAGTCAGCAATGAGCTTTTTGAATTTGTTCCAGTTTGGAGCATTCTTCTTCTTTGTAGGATCTTTCTTAATTCTGTCAATCCTCTCAGCCTCATGTTTTAGAGCGATTATTGGCCATTCTTCAAACTGTTTTTCTTCAGCAGGATAGAATTTTTCTTTCATAATGTAGGCAAGATATTGTTTTCTAAGCTCTTTGCGTTGTTCAGCCTTTTCTTTTATTAGTTCCTGTGCGAAATCTTCCATCTGCTTTACCTTTTCAAGGAAAAAATCCAGTCTTTTAGCAATGCCTTCTTCGCTTAGACATTCACGTTCACTTTCAAACTTAGCTCTTGCTTTAGCCTGCCTTGTCTTGAGTTTGAGGTAATCATCCATATCCTCTGGTGGCATGTAGCCTATGAGTGAGGAGAATCTCCTTTTTGAAGGATCTTCTTCTATATAGAATTGCCTCATCTCATTTTTGACAGCTTCAAGTTCCAGTGGATATTTTGCAGCATTAGGATCATGCATACCCTCATCGGCAGTGATTGGCTTTCTTATTGTAACACCCCAACCCTGAAGGGCTGACGTGTCACAATAACAGTAGTATCATAAACAAAAGTCATAATTCCATTTATTTATTTGACAAAGATACAACCATATAACAACGAAATTTAAGGTTTAATTATACAAGCGGAAACATTTGACTTCATTAACTAATATCTTCAGATTTATTCCTAGGCTTTATTCTTCTCTCTCTTTCCCGCCCAAAGTAACCTGCTGACCTGTATATATACAAAAATTTACGGAATGAGCCGAATGCTCAGTACAGAATAATAGGCTCAAATAACAAATAACGCTTTATGCTAAAATGATACGATGCAAGAACATAATTTCATAATCATATCTTACGGATGTACCCATGAGCAAACTTAAAACGTGACAATACACAGGTAGCTACTCCTGCATAATTATCACATGAGATGGCGAATTGGCATACCCGTTATCCACCTCCTTATACTTAAATTCTAGGATCGATCCATACGCCTCCTAATAGCTTTATGTACCACACTTGTACTTTAAGAGACGCCGTGAACTAATCTCTCCGTCACGGATGGAGCACATGATGTCGATGCCGCAACAACATGCTCGTGGGACACTCCACGAGAAGCGATACTCAGGGTATCAGAGTACAAATGGTCTTATTCACATAACTTATAAAACTTATTTTCATAACAAAACGGAACATATATTGGAACATGCGATAATGAGTACAACTAACATAATTCTATCGCATGACATGAAAGCTAAATCCAAAGTTATGATTGGAATAGAAATCAAACGGACTGTCAAATGAATCGATAATCAAAGACGTGATGAGGTTGAAAAGCTATATGAACTTAATGGTTTTATAACAATTGAATATCAAACAACAAGGAGTGGGGTAAGGATCCGTACCTTAATAATTCCAAATTGATGCTACCTTGTGATAATATTTCAGATTTATACGGACAGAGTTTAGACTACTGATTAGTCTTTTAACCTAATTTAAATAACATGCACACAAACTAGGTTAGTAACTTAATACAGCCTTTACGATAACTCACGAGATCAAATTCTCACAACGAACGACAAAGTGCGATACTTCATCCATCGAATTAACGATGATCCGTCAAATTAATGACGAACGACAAAGTACAATACTTTATCCATCGAATTAACGATGATCCGTCAAATTAATGACGAACGACAAAGTATAACCCTAATGTGGGCAGCACTTAAACATCCATTGGATATATTGATCGATCGGACAATGAATCGTAATAGCGATCGAGTTATTACCCTGTTCTGCAGCACCCCGCTATACTTAATTAGTGTTTCGTGTGTATTTGGAAAGTAATTGGACGATATCTCAGCGAGTATTCAGAGTTTCTTCGTCGTTTTTGTGCCCAGATTCAAGTCCCAACATCCTCTATTTATAGGTGAAATTTGACCTTGTCGCGGCCCGCGTGACATATAATCTATCCTTACGCGGGCCGCGTGGCAACTTATTTTACGCATAGGGTTGCCACGTGTGGGACTAGCCTAGCTGAGTCGACGGAATCAATAAATTCAACTTCGTCCGCAAGTTATGAAGATAATTATCAAGTAGGGAATACCCCCCCTGAGTTTTAGGGGCCCTAATCCTGATTCTGAAAATTCTAGGGTTTGTACAGAATTACTTGGGTGTTTTAATTAGGGTTTTCTAGTGGTTAATTTATAAATTATTATTATTCTTTTTATTTCTAGAAAAATGATTTTAATTTTATGGGCATTACAACTATTACCCCCTTAAAAGAAATTTCGTCCTCGAAATTTTTCAATTAAGAATATAACCTATCACATAAGTAACAGAAACGGAACTGTTATAGCAGAGTTATTAACTTATATAACCAGAATCTCCTAAACACACATGTGTATCTGAAATTCATAACTAAGGTCATGACTATACTTGTCAATTACCTTATATATGTGCCCTAATGGTCCTCCTATAACGCATCTTAATAAAATATCTTACCGTATGATAAGTCAATAGAGACTTACAGATACATAGAGTGACTATTAGTACTGATATTTCCTACATAGATATGCTTAATCATAACTAAAATATATTCACATAAGGTAAAGCATAAATGACCGTAAACAGAAACAAATGAACATATATCAAAGAGCAAGATTTACCGTTACTTGACTAAAATTCTATTACGAGAATAGATTAGGGTATAGAGAGCGAATTGATTCTTCAGATTCCCATGTTGCTTCGCGTTCAGAGTGATTTTTCCAGAGGATTTTAACAAACGGAATTACTTTCCTACGCAAAACCCTTTCTTGTCGATCTAAAATGGCTTCTGGCTCCTCTTCGTAGGACAAATCCTCGTGAATTGTAAGTAACGGATAACTAATGACATGAAGTGGATGATAATTATATCCTCTTAACGAGGAGACATGAAAAACGTTATGAACGTGAGAGAGTTGAGGCGGTAACGCCAGTCGATATGACACTTCTCCAATTCTTTCAAGGATTTCAAACGGACCGATGAAACGGGGACTAAGCTTCCCTTTAATTCCAAATCTACGAACGCCACGCCAAGGTGATACCTTTAAGAAAACGTGGTCGCCAATTTTAAATTCGAGTGGTCGTCTATCTTGATCTGCATAGCTCTTTTGTCTGCTCTGAGCTTCTTTCAGTTTTTCTCGTGCCATAGTGACTTTTTCATTTGTAATCTGAACTAATTCTGGCCCTTCAATAATCTTTTCTCCAACTTCATCCCAGCATATCGGTGCTCGACATTTCCGACCGTATAAAAGCTCAAAAGGTGCCATGCCAATACTTGCTTGCCAACTATTGTTGTAAGCGAACTCAACAAGACATAGATATTCATCCCAGTTTCCAGACCATTCAAGTGCACATGCTCGGAGCATGTCTTCTAAGGTCTGAATCGTGCGTTCCGACTGCCCATCTGTTTGTGGATGGAAAGCCGTACTAAACTTCAGTCGTGTACCCCAAGCTGCCTGAAAACCTTTCCAAAATCGTGAGGTGAAACGTGGATCTCTATCGGAAACAATGGAAGATGGTGTGCCATGGAGTCGAATAATTTCTTGAAGAAATATTTCGGATAACTTATTAACCGAAAATCCTTGCTGAATCGGTAGAAAATGTGCTGACTTCGACAATCTATCGACAACAACCCATATAACATCATTCTTCTTGAATGTCTTAGGCAAACTGGTAACAAAGTCCATTGTGATCTCATCCCATTTCCATATGGGAATATCTAATGGCTGCAATAGACCGCTTGCTCGTTTGTGTTCAATTTTCACTTGTTGGCAAGTGAGGCATTTACTTACGTATCGAGCAATGTCTTCCTTCATGCCATTCCACCAGAAGTTCTGTCTTAAGTCTCGATACATCTTGGTAGATCCTGGGTGAATTGAAAATGGTGAGCTGTGAGCTTCGGCTAACAATGACTCACGAAGGCTGGAGTCATCGGGTACACAAAGTCTTTTGCCGCACCAAATCACCCCATGATGGTCTATTCGAAATTCAGATTGCTTACCCACCTCAAGATCTTGCACAATTGCCCAAAGTTCTCCATCTTGCTTTTGTGCATCTTTGATCCGAGATATGAGGTCGGGTTCAATCTGCATTCTAGCTAGATATCCATCAGATTTACTAACCTGAAGCCAAATGTTCATCCTTTCGAGATCTTTCCTAATACGAGGCTGAATTTGTAAGCAAGATATAGTCCCGGAATTCTTTCGGCTTAATGCGTCAGCTACAACATTGGCTTTGCCTGGATGGTATTGAATATTTGCGTCGTAATCTTTTAAAAGTTCTAACCACCTTCTTTGCCTCATATTTAGCTCCTTCTGCGTAAATATGTACTTGAGGCTCTTGTGGTCGGTAAAGATGTCACAACTCTCACCATACAGATAGTGTCGCCAAATCTTAAGTGCAAAAACTACTGCGGCTAATTCTAAATCATGTGTAGGGTAGTTAACTTCATAAGGCTTCAACTGACGGGAGGCATAAGCGATAACCTTCCCATGTTGCATTAGCACACAACCTAATCCTTTCTTTGAGGCATCACTATAGACTTGGTAACCTCCTGATCCAGAAGGGAGAGCGAGTATCGGAGAGGATACGAGTCGTTTCTTCAATTCTTCAAAGCTTTTCTCTTGTTCCTCATTCCATGAGTACTTCACCCCTTTCCTTAGGAGTTTTGTGAGTGGTAAAGCAATTACCGAGAATCTTTCAACAAATCTTCGGTAATAGCCAGCAAGACCCAAGAAACTTCGTATTTCCGTAACAGAAGTGGGTCTTGGCCATTTTGTAATAGCTTCAACCTTTGTTGGGTCTACCATAATTCCCTCTGCTGATATGACATGACCTAGAAATGCCACTTGGCTAAGCCAAAACTCACATTTGGAAAACTTCGCGTACAACTTCTCATGTCGCAAGGTTCCAAGTACTGCATGTAGATGTGCTTCATGCTCTGCGTGACTCTTAGAATACACTAGAATATCATCGATAAAGACAATAACGAATTTGTCTAGGAATTGGTGAAATACGCGATTCATCAAATCCATGAAGACTGCAGGTGCATTGGTTAACCCAAAGGGCATAACCAAAAATTCGTAATGACCATATCGAGTACGAAAGGCTGTCTTGGGAACATCATCATTTTTGATCTTTAGCTGATGGTATCCAGACCTCAGATCAATTTTTGAAAAGAACTGAGCCCCCTGAAGTTGATCAAAGAGATCATCAATGCGAGGCAGAGGATACTGATTACGAATAGTAATCTTGTTCAGCTCTCGGTAGTCAATACATAAACGCATACTACCGTCTTTCTTCTTCACAAATAAGACCGGAGCACCCCAAGGTGAAACACTGGGTCTTATGAATCCTAGATCTAACAATTCTTGCAATTGTTCCTTCAACTCCTTCAGTTCCATGGGAGCCATACGGTATGGAGCTTTAGAAATAGGTTCGGCACCAGGGATCAAGTCGATGGTGAATTCTACCTGACGGTCAGGTGGTAATCCCGGTAGTTCATCCGGAAATACATCAGGATATTCACGAACAACGGAATGGCTATCGATACTCTTAACACTAGCAGAAGTATCCTTAATCGATGCTAGGAATCCAGCACAGCCGTTTGATATGAATTTTCGAGCCTTGAGCGCAGAGATAATCTTAAGAGATTTATGAGCTTGAGTTCCCTGATATATAATATCAGGATGATGAAAATCACCGAAAATAACACGGCGAGAATGACAATCTATAGTTACGCGATGTCGAGACAACCAATCTATTCCTAGAATAACATCAAAGTCACACATATGTATTGGAAATAGATCGGCCTTACACACAATAGATTCAATACGGATCGGACAATCTTTATATACGGAAGTGATTACGGATGAATTTTCCATGGGAGTAGAAATGGTTAAGGTATGATTTAAGAGAGTTGGTCTTATCGGAAGGTACTTAGTAAACGAGTGGGATACTAAAGAATGAGTCGCTCCTGTGTCGAATAACACATAGATACTATGTTTACCAAGCTGAAGGGTTCCAGATACAGTACCTGGAACATTAGCAGCATCAGTAGCAGAAAGTGCGAAAACTCTTCCTCCAACATTGGGTGGTGCAACGTTGGGTTGGTTATTCTTCTTAGTGTCTTTCTTAGTACATTCCTTAATCATGTGTCCAGTTTGGCCACATCTAAAGCATGCTCCTGTACTTCGGTGACATACGCCATGATGTCTCTTACCACAAGTATTGCATAGAGGATATGTAATCTGATTTGGGTTTACATGTTGATTCAGTGGTTGAGCTCTAATAGGTTCTGCATACAATTGAATCTGGTTTTGAGCAGGCCTCGGGTTTTGTGTTCTAGGTTGCCATGGACGTGCCTGATTTCCAGAGTTTTGATTTCCTTGCACTTTACGATCTTGATGCTGTGGCGTAGTGGATGATTGGCCGTTTTCCTGCTTAAATTGTCCTTCCCTATTTCTCTTCTTATTATCCCCAGTTCGAGATAAGAATTCTTTCCTTTCGAATTCAAAAGTTTTGATTGCATCAGCAACTTCGGTGATATCCTTAAATTTCATGTACATGATCGACTTCCGAATTCGATCATTGACTGCCCACTTGCATTTTTCTGCCTGGACTTCTGCTGATCCTGCAACGTCTCCTACAATACTAGCCAACCTTGCAAATCTAGTAATGAACTCAGAGGCTGGTTCATCACTCCCCTGTCGAATCACTGCATACTCCCTGATATAAGCTTCTTTATCAGCGGTCGAAAAATACTTGTCGTAAAAGATATTACGAAAGTCGACCCATGAAAGATTAGCGTCAAAATCATCCCCTCCTTTGACATGCTTATATCCTTCCCACCAAGTTTGTGCGTCATCTTCAAATTTGTAGGTAGCCAGTCTAACTTTGTATTGCTCCGGAACTCCAAGAACTCCAAAGATCTTTTCAATATGAGCTATCCAGTTTCTTGCTTCGATTGGATTAGTAGCGTGACTAAAGGATTTCGGCTTTTGTTTTTGAAATTTACTAATCCATATGTCTATACCATAAGTAGTATGGTTCGTGGTATTCTCACGAGTTTCTTCACCAGAGGTTGGATTCGTGTTATTACGTTCTGGATGACGAGTTTGTTGAATAACGGCCTCAGCTGTTTGAGCAACAAGGTTTGGAAGCAACCCGGCAACAGCCTGGTTGATGGCATTAATTATGCTTGGATCAACTGGAGTCTCATTCGAAGAAGTGTTGTTACGCGTATGATTAGTACGAGTACTCCTACGTTGCGGACGACGAGGAGGCATATCTATACAAATAGACATAAGAATTAAACCAAATAAGAGACCAAGTTGAATCCTATCATAGATATCTACCCATTCCTCACAGGTTTTTATTACTATCTTCAAGTTTTCTACAGGAAAGAGCCTTTGCTCTGATACCATAGCTGTAACACCCCAACCCTGAAGGGCTGACGTGTCACAATAACAGTAGTATCATAAACAAAAGTCATAATTCCATTTATTTATTTGACAAAGATACAACCATATAACAACGAAATTTAAGGTTTAATTATACAAGCGGAAACATTTGACTTCATTAACTAATATCTTCAGATTTATTCCTAGGCTTTATTCTTCTCTCTCTTTCCCGCCCAAAGTAACCTGCTGACCTGTATATATACAAAAATTTACGGAATGAGCCGAATGCTCAGTACGGAATAATAGGCTCAAATAACAAATAACGCTTTATGCTAAAATGATACGATGCAAGAACATAATTTCATAATCATATCTTACGGATGTACCCATGAGCAAACTTAAAACGTGACAATACACAGGTAGCTACTCCTGCATAATTATCACATGAGATGGCGAATTGGCATACCCGTTATCCACCTCCTTATACTTAAATTCTAGGATCGATCCATACGCCTCCTAATAGCTTTATGTACCACACTTGTACTTTAAGAGACGCCGTGAACTAATCTCTCCGTCACGGATGGAGCACATGATGTCGATGCCGCAACAACATGCTCGTGGGACACTCCACGAGAAGCGATACTCAGGGTATCAGAGTACAAATGGTCTTATTCACATAACTTATAAAACTTATTTTCATAACAAAACGGAACATATATTGGAACATGCGATAATGAGTACAACTAACATAATTCTATCGCATGACATGAAAGCTAAATCCAAAGTTATGATTGGAATAGAAATCAAACGGACTGTCAAATGAATCGATAATCAAAGACGTGATGAGGTTGAAAAGCTATATGAACTTAATGGTTTTATAACAATTGAATATCAAACAACAAGGAGTGGGGTAAGGATCCGTACCTTAATAATTCCAAATTGATGCTACCTTGTGATAATATTTCAGATTTATACGGACAGAGTTTAGACTACTGATTAGTCTTTTAACCTAATTTAAATAACATGCACACAAACTAGGTTAGTAACTTAATACAGCCTTTACGATAACTCACGAGATCAAATTCTCACAACGAACGACAAAGTGCGATACTTCATCCATCGAATTAACGATGATCCGTCAAATTAATGACGAACGACAAAGTACAATACTTTATCCATCGAATTAACGATGATCCGTCAAATTAATGACGAACGACAAAGTATAACCCTAATGTGGGCAGCACTTAAACATCCATTGGATATATTGATCGATCGGACAATGAATCGTAATAGCGATCGAGTTATTACCCTGTTCTGCAGCACCCCGCTATACTTAATTAGTGTTTCGTGTGTATTTGGAAAGTAATTGGACGATATCTCAGCGAGTATTCAGAGTTTCTTCGTCGTTTTTGTGCCCAGATTCAAGTCCCAACATCCTCTATTTATAGGTGAAATTTGGCCTTGTCGCGGCCCTCGTGACATATAATCTATCCTTACGCGGGCCGCGTGGCAACTTATTTTACGCATAGGGTTGCCACGTGTGGGACTAGCCTAGCTGAGTCGACGGAATCAATAAATTCAACTTCGTCCGCAAGTTATGAAGATAATTATCAAGTAGGGAATACCCCCCCTGAGTTTTAGGGGCCCTAATCCTGATTCTGAAAATTCTAGGGTTTGTACAGAATTACTTGGGTGTTTTAATTAGGGTTTTCTAGTGGTTAATTTATAAATTATTATTATTCTTTTTATTTCTAGAATAATGATTTTAATTTTATGGGCATTACACTTATTCTATTGAAGAGCCTTGGCTGTGAAGTAGAAAAGGTGAGAGCAGTGGTGGATGACTGACTAACAACTATTGAGACAACTGCTGACATATCAGCAGTTGTCTTCTGCTTTTGAGCAGGGGATGGAAGTGGTGATGTTGGTGGTGATGGTGGTGAATCATCATCTGATATGAGATTTCTTCTCCTTTTTAATGAAGAAGAAGCAGATGATGTTTTGGGTGGATCAGTGGTGGTAGATTGGATAGCAGTGGTTTGTGGCAGTGATTGACTGACAGTGGTTGAAACAACTTGTGTTTCAATCACTGTTGTCATTACAACAGATGTTGTAACATCTGTTGTCTTCTGTTTTATGACAGGAGGCAGTGGTGATGGTATGATTGTAGATGATGATGGTGGAGCAGTAGTTGTAGTGGTGTGTGGTAGAGTGGTGTGTGTTGAAGGTGTGTGTGTTGATGTCATAACAGCTGTTTGGCTACTAACAGCAGTTTTTGTAACTGCTGCTGTATCAGCTGTTTGACTAACAGGTTTTGAGACCTGTTTTTCTTTTTCTTTTTCGTTTTCAGGTTCAATATGAATGCCATGTTCAATTCCCTTTTTCTTCATTATCTCCCCCTTTTTGGCATTATCTGCAAGGGGGTCATCAAAAAATAGTAAAGTTGAAGGAGCCTTGCCAGTGGCAGTTTGGATACTGGCCTTAATAGCCTTGATATCTGCTTGAGTATCCTTGAACCTTTATTCCATCATGTTGGACAGCAGTTGTACTTGAACAGCATGCTTTTGATCAGCCATTTGTTGCTGTTTTTCCAGCATGGGTTGGAAAATATTCCAAAGCTCATTTGCAGCAGGTGCTTGTTGTGGAGCAGGTGCTTGAGCAGGAACAGCAGAGGATTGTGCTTTCTGAGCTTTTAAAATCTCTTGCACCATCTCCTTTATTTCAGAAACTGATTCTTCAAGTTTTTCCGCTCTGCCCGTCAATTCCTGATATCTTGAATCATCACCCATTTTACTGGGATCATCTGAATCCCCACCTGTGGTGGTTATATCAACGTGTGACTTAGGAACAGAGTCCCAAAAATCACCCATTGATGCCCCTTGTTCTCGGTACTGGGGACTTCTTTCTTCGGCACTCGATAAACCTTTGATGGTACCAGTGGTTAGATCCAACTCACTGGTGGTCACCGAAGTTGCCATGGAAGAAATTGCCTTCAAGGGAGTCTTACTTATGAAACAACTGTCCAACTGAGGATCTGTTGATCCACCAGTTGTAGTTGCTGCTCCACTTGAACTACTGACAGGAGTTACTTGTAACTCCTACAGTGTAACCTCCTCAACTGTTGCTGGGATAGCAGAAGTATAAGCATCAGACCCAGTCACTTGTGGATATATACTCTCAGTGATAGGTGATAGAGAGGAACTGGTTTGTGTCTGTGCAATAGCAGCTGCATGCAACAGAGGTAGCATGGATTGTGGCATTATTATTGGTGAGGGGATGGGGGTTGAAAGAGACATGTCCTTGGGATCAGGACTGAGGAAGATGGATCCGAGTGGATTCAGAGCTTCATATTGTGGTGTCCCTGTGCTTACAACCTGATCCTTTTGTGAGGATGCAGGAGGAGTTTCGGTTATGGGTTGAGATCTTTCTTCCAACTGCTGTGAGGAAGTAGTAGCAGTGGTTTGTGGTGACTTTTGTGTTGTCACAGGCATTTCCTCTGGGATCTCATCTTCCAGAGTTGCCTTTGTTTTGGGATTGGTGGGTTTTCTGGATGTTTTCTTTTTGGTCTTTTTAGTGGTGGCAGGTGTGGGTTTCAAAGCAGTGGGAGTGCTGCTATGATCACCTGGAGCAGTGGGCTCAGCAGCTGATACCTGAGGAGCAGTTGTAACCGCTAAAGTCTGCTCAGGTACCCCTGCTTTTGTTTTTATTGGTGCCATCATCCTTGAAAATGTTTCTTTTGTTATGCTTTTTATTTGACAATGAACACCTTGTTTGAGCAAATTTACATTTTTCTTTTCAAATTTTTGTTCAAAATAATAACTCAAAAATCTTGGAAAAAGTAAAAATGCTTTACTTTCAACGTTTTTCACCATGTCATTGAAAATCTCCTGGGAGTAGTTATAGTCTTTATTATTCAAAATAGCGTAACCCAGGCTTTGAATTTTCAATGGTATTTCGTTGAAAGATGTTGTTTTATTTGAAGCACACATCAAGAGTGTGTGAAATAAAAACCTGGGTGCAGATGGAAAATAACCCTTTTGTAGGGTATCTACCTTTGGTTCTTCTGCATAACCCCTTTTAACGAAATCAGTTTTCATCTAGACTTTTTCAAAAGAGAGTTTACCTTCCTGATCGTTGAGATTAAAGACTTCGGAGATCGACTGTGGGGTTATTTGAACTGCTTTACCCTGTATTGAGGAGTTAATGGCTATGACTTTTCCGTCTTGTTTTTCAAGCGACGCCTTTTTCCAAAACTCTCTCTGGGTTTGCAGATAGATGGGAGCATTTACCGTCAACAAAGTTTTGTACTTTGATCCAGTTATTGCATCAATGATGGAGTCGAAGGTGTGGTTGTCTTTGGGTTTTGTGAGTAAACCCAAATAATTGTGAGATTGTTTGAATGGTATTTCGATGGGTTCTTCGGCCGTTTGAGCGACCTCTTTGGAAGGTGATGGTGGATTAGGTTTTGATTTTGATTTTGTCATTTTTGCGGAGAAGAACGAAGGTGGATTTTGGAGATTTTTGAGAAGAAGGGTTAGAAACTGCTATGAGAAGAGAATTTTTGGAATTCAATTCGACAGTGTAAAACCCTATTTGGGGTTTAGGGCAGGGTTTTATTTAAAAATGATCGCTGGTGTGGCAGCGGTTATTAAGATCTGAGGGCTAAAAACTGACCACGTGTCTAACACTGATGAAACGGATGAAGTATGAAGAACAGTTGTTTTCAGAGCCACTGACGTATCAAGCATCAGTGGTTACAACGGTAAAAATTATGGGCAGTGGATGATTTTAACTATCAGTAGATAGCATATCAGTGGATGAGACACTGATTTTGAGCATCAGTGCTTTTCAAGAAAATGAGGGATCAGTGGTTAACTTTCAGCAGTGGACAGTGTTTAGAGATCAGACGTTAGAACAAGACAGTGGTTAGGGTAAATGGTATAATTCTGAAGAACAGGTGTTTCAGCAACAGTTTTGAGAATTTTCATTCAAGGTTTTGCCACATGTCAATTTTGAAAGACAGTGGTTTAGTACCCCAGATGAATGAGAACTTTTTGCTAAGGCAACTCATCTTCGTTAAATATTCAATTAACACATGAGTACCCTAGTATTTTAAGCACAGTTTGCAATCAACCTTTGATAAAAATTTAGGAGCAAACCTGAGTATGACATGATCATGACATTTGTACCATTTCCTTTTGACCCATTTATGAGGACACTAATACCATAAAAATGAGGTGTTACATCCTGACAGGAGCTGAAACTATTGCCAACAAAAACAAGCAAAAGTTCCAAATATATTATTCCAAAAAAAATGAATAATATATCCTGGTTATTTGAGAAAATCCTTTGAACAACAAAAAAATAGTTAAAGGATTCTTCTGAGAATAGTATCAAAAAGGATCTGGTATAATTTCAATAGAGTATATAATCATATCATTCATAAGTTTTTGAAAATGGTCAGTGGTCACCGGTGGTAAGAAACTTTTGGATACATTTTGACCACTGTTTGGAACCATTTTCTTTGACAATTGATTGCAAACTTGAGGACACATGGAGAAAATTTTTTGAACATTTGTCTAGTCCTCTTTGGAGTTCATTTACTGGAATCAAAACCTTTTCCTGAACAGATAAATGCACATAGTTGCTTAGTTACCATTATTACCCTAAACTTTGACTCATAAGTGTTTTATGTTTATACTCTTTCCTTTTGATTTCAAAAGTTTTGAGATAGACACACTTCTGAGTTTTTGTGAAATTCCGCAATGTATTTTAACAAAGTTGATTTTGTCCTTTTGAAGGACTCAACCTGTTTTAACACATAGGATCTGAATGACTAAAGTTTTAATTTCCCTCTTTTAGTGTTAACAAAACAACAATGCTTTTATGAACATAGGTTTTGTTAAACTGAGGTTCATACTTTAGCATTTTAATAAGGTGACATCACAATTTTCATAACAGCAATTGAAATCAATTTTGAAAACATGAAATAATCCCATAGTTTACCAGATATATTTTCAGATCTGAAAACTATGAGTGATTTGTGCATGAATTCACTTGTTGTGTGAAATTTGTGTGTCATATGACATCTTGGTTGATTTACAGAGTTTTTGATTAACCACTTTGAGCATGATTTACTCGTTACTCTGTTTTTCAACTAAATACAACCAACCTTAGTATCAATGAATTTTGAGCTGAACTATTATGTCAAATTGATTGTTAGATCGAATTTGACTGTCCGAGCTCTGATACCAATTGTTAGGATCGGAGGCTCTCATGATTGTGTTTGTTTGTATGTTTGGAATGATTTGTGAATGTGAAAACATGTAAAGTGCAGCGGAAATGAAAACAAACTTTGTAAACACAATCAAAGGAGAAAATAGTTTGATAAACAATTGCTTCACATAGTCAAAAGATTTACAAATCAAAGCAAAAGTTTACAGAAATGCTTACAAACTAAACTCCCCCTCAGCCTGATGCCCCAAGGTTGGTTGCACACAAGATGAAAGGATTAGACATGAGGAGAAGAACCCACTCAGTCAATCAAATGTAACAGTACAGGGTACTGTTACATTTATAGGCAAACCAAACCACTGAGGTATCTCAGCTGACGTCACCATGAAAGCGACGTCTAACAGCCTAACAACCTGTATCTACTGTCTTTACACAAATACTGATGTCTAACAACTGATTGTAATTAAAATACAAATTATGAGGAAACAACTGCTTCACGTTCCACTGTTGTAGCCTAAGCCCTGATGCTTAACAACAACATCAGTGCTTTCTTCAAAGGTGATCAGTCCTTGAATGAGCAGTGTTTGTGTCTTCAGCAGCACTTAAGAGACAGCAGTAGATAGAGCAACAGAGTTTGTCTTCAGCAGTCTTTAGGATCATATCAGCAGTTGAAAGGGCAGCAGCAGTTGATTATGAGCAGCAGATAGAGACCATCAGATGTTATAACTCACTTTCAAGGGGAGAGCAAAGTGTAAACTACTGTTTATTGTGAATCCTCTGTTGTGACCTGGTTTTGGCTTTACATTATCTGTTCCTTTGTTAGGGTTCAATCCCAACAATGAACTTTATGGAAATTTTATAAGTTGATTATTTGACCCGTTTGGTTCTTTTGTGATTAAAACTTTTATGATTTTAATAAGAATTTTTAGACCTTACACGGTTCACCTTGTTTATCAACTTCGGACGTTTCACTCCATCTCTAACCACTCTAACTTCACCATATTCCGCGTTTAACCTGAAAAATCATAATCTCGCGTAGTTATCACATTCAAAGCATATAAATACCAAAAACATAATAAAACACGTAAGATAATAACATTAACGCTCGGTTTTCAACCTCGCCATCATGTAACATATTTTTACATAAGTGAGAGAAAATAGGATGTAGCATGTGTTACACATGTTACATAAAGTAGTTGCATAGGATGTAGCATATGTTAAACATGTTACCTGGAAAACCAGGTAACACGTGTAACCAACTAAAAAAGATCAAATTAAGTTGCACAAGCAAAAGGACACCATATTTCTTGTCAACTACCATAGTTCATGTACAACAAAACACCTACACAGTATATCCATCACACCTACACAATTCCCCCAAATTAAGTTACATAAAAAAGGACACCAAATTTCTAACAGACACACCAAGTGAAGATTTTTAGTTTGTTTTGCTCACGTCGAACACACTTCAAAAAGTTTTAAAATGACTAAACAGGCTAACAATTAAAAATAATCATCTTAAATCAAAATAAAACTACTAACACAATCGATGTGCTACACAACCCCAATTTTTTGTTCACCAAAAAACCTTGAAAGACAACCCCAAAAGATTTTTTTCACAACCTATGAATTAAAACAACCCCTATGCAGTTAATGCGGTAAAATATCCAATATCGGTCAAGGACCGGTATTCGAGATATAGGTTATCTCGATGAGATATCGGTAATTTTAATATAATGCAAAATTTACATATATAGCAATTTAACAATAATAATTCAGTGATATATCGGTGATATATCAGTTATATCGGTCAAATATCGGTGATATATCGGTTATATCGGTCAGTATCGCCAATAATATCAGTACCGATATTTGACACCGATATTTTACTAGGGGACCGATATGACTGATATAACCGATATCTCACCGATATATCACCGATATTAACTGCATAGAACAACCCCGAATTTTATGTTCCTCGAAAAAGTTTTGACCTAGAAAAACCCTAAAAATATAATCTTTCTTGCGAATCATTAGACACTTTCAACCAAAAATGAACAAGAACTTACCTTGTCGACGATCTCCTCAACTTCTGCTGCCTTTTCAGAGACAACAAAATCCTAAATGTTGATCTCATATTCAATCGAAGCTTAAACCACCTGCAACTTACTCTCCAAACGACATTCGTAAGAATCGTTTATCCACTCCAACCATCATTATAACCTTCAATAAATTAATTTAAAAGAAACCCTAGAAAATTGTCTTTGATCTTCTTTTTCAGAATTTGAAATAGAAAGAGAAAGGGGAAGGTGGGAAGAGAGAGGTGATATGATAGTGTGCAAGGATATTTATGATTCTGTTTGTACTTACTAGCCTAAGATCCCGCGAGCTTCGCGGGTGGCTTAACACAAACATATAATATATACTGGCAATGAGATGAACTTTGTAATGAAAGAACTTTTCAATATAAACGTATAAAAATATGATTTTTCTCATTTAGGTAAATATGTTTTGATTCATTTTTATAGGTATTGAGATGTTATTGTACAAATGATTTGGGTTATTGGATTTTAATAATTCTAAGTTTCACCCGTTGTCCGATAATAATCCCAACTTTAAAAATTCACTCCAATAATCCCAACTTGTAAAAGTTTGGACGCCTTTGATCCTTTTCTAACATAGGTGCACTTAAATCAATTAAGGAGTCTCTAGGTGTAATTGAATCTATTGAGGAGATCAAATTCTTATATGTTTGAAAAAGGATCAATGGCGGCCAAACTTTTACAAGTTGGGATTATTGGAGGGAATTTACAAAGTTGGGATTATTATTGGCCAACTGGTGAAACTTAGGATTATTAGAATCCAATAACCCAAATGATTTTATAGCAATTTTTAGAACCCGGATAGATTTCATTTTTTTTAATTACTTTTTTATAACTTTGGTTATTTGATATATATTTTCTTAAATAAAGCATTTTTAACCAGTTTTGACCTTAATGCATATTGAGCAGAACACATATTGACATGAACCTATTTTGAGCAAAACCCATTTTGACTGACCCGAACCTATTTTGACCTTAACATATATTGAGCAGAACACATATAATCAATAATCAATGAAATAAATCATAGTAAAGCTATTTATGATTAACACATAACTAAATCATACAAAAAGTAATTTATTCGGTACACATGCAAATTGACAAATACTCTTTGCTACAAAGTAATCACCGGTAGGATTGAGTGGTGGAGTTCTTTGCTCCCATACACATATCGGAGCTTGCAGTTCTAGCATCGTCACGCATGCAATTTATACCAAATACATATTCTCGTGCCTCATTTAAGCCTTGGATTTATCTACACAAATTAAACAAACGGTTGAGATGCCTTTTCATTAATTATTAATGAATAATACATAAATAAATAAATTATTAATGATTAATACATAAAGTTATTTACATTAATTATTAATGATTAATACATAAATAAAATCCTACAAACAAATTGACATATTAATATGTTGGCTATAATATGTTGGCTATAACACTTTTGATGTGTTTTCCTTTTAACTTTCAGACTGAATTATATTGGTAGCCTTGAAAGTATAACTTGCAATGATGAACCAAATGCATTAAGAAAGCACAATTGTATCATAAAGGCACTAAGAAAAACATGGTAACAAAGTAGTAATGCCGACCCATTTACAAATCTCAACATTGTCTTCAATGAATTCCCGAATACTATCAATGCTTTCAGTTGGGTCATCTGGTAGATCCTAAAAAACATCAAATGTTGGTCCTTTGGTGAAAAATCTTAAAAACAACGCAAATATTAGGGGTGAGCAAAAGTTGATACCCGACCCGACCCTATAAGAACCCGACCCGACCCGAGAACCGGAAAAGCATAATATATGGAACCGAAACACTACCCTATAACACCGGGTCGGTTCCGGGTATTAGAGATGTCGGTTATGTCGGTCCATGAAGTAAGCACCGACCCGAGCACATATTCACTTCCAGGTTTGTTACAAACGGTTTGTATACTTAACAGTTTAACCTGAATCATGCGACTACTTTAACAGTTTAGCCTGAATCATCACATAATTCTAGTATTCTACAGTTACAATCAATGAATCAGAAGAATCAGAGCATTCATATTCACTCCTTCACTTCATTCTTGTGTTATATTTTGCATCAGGTTTGGGATGATACACACCTCCAAAGGTGCATCAGGTTTTGGACGTTTTTTTTACAAGTCTCTGGGCCCTGGCCTCTTAACAATTAATCGAGTTATGAACTAACTAATTCACAGTTAATCCTTATCGCTTAATCGACTTATGAACTAACTAATTCACACTTATCGCTTATCATAGACTTATCAACTATTTATTTTACACTTATCGCTTAATCGTTTTATCGTAATTCAGTTATTTGTTTCGTAATTAATGAACGAAAAATGTCTTCTAGTATCTAATAAATTTTGTTACTCCATAGGTTACCTCTTCGTTTACATGTCGTTATGTCTTGTACATATGTTATATTAATTTTTTCTTATACTTAACTATCTCTTAGATCACAGTTTTTTTCTCATCACAAGGACATTTGTAGTTTGTAGTGAAAAGTTGATAAATCAATTTGTATCATTCTTGTTGCCAGTTGATGTTATAAGTTGTGAAATTTTCTTTTTCAATCAAATCAAAAAACGAGCACACCCTCCACCCCAAAAAAAACCACACCCTCCACCCCAATTTCATCTCAGTCGTCCTGTACTCCTGTTGTGTTATGAATGACACAAAATTGGTTTTGTTAGGGATTAAAATAGTAAAAGCTACTGGGCTTTTAGCCCATAATTCAATTACGTATCACTCATAATCGGTTCCAAGGTCCAAGTCGGTTTTTAACTCCTACATACCCGGAACCGACCCGAGACCGATTTCATATGGAAACATGGAACCGAACTGTGTACCTACTAGCTTAGGTCCGGGTCGGTATCGGGTTTTTTTAGGGTCGGTTCTCGGGTAACTTCGGTCCGACCCTATTTTTGCTCACCCCTAGCAAATATACATTTTTGTACAAATCACAGTGACAGACAGTGTAACACACCTTTTCCCAACGATGATCAAGTACAATGAACCCGACCAAAGCCACCTCAAGCTAGATCAAAAATATTTTCAGTATGGTATACTGCCAAATTTCACGCTAAGGAAGTAACTAAGAAATTTGAATCAACTGAATGAGTAAAAAGCATGACATAAACAACCTATTGACCATCACTTAATTCTGCCTATATTATGAGTACTGTTCACATACATTGATACCAATTTTACTGAAAATCAGACATATGGAAAATAGACTACCTATGGTGAACATACAGAAATCATCACCCTCGTTGACTATGTACGGACATCACACAGACCATTGCAAATGTTTACAAACATAATCGAGATAAACGAAAGGAATAAAAAGGATACGAAACAAAGGCAACATCCATGGATAGCTTCAGCTGCAATATGACCAATGCAAGAGATGCAACACAGAACAACGTCCAATCCCATAAATGCATATATAAACCTGCAACAAAACATCCTTTTAACACTTTTTCTATCATAACCCATCACAATATTAAACATCAATCCCCCAACCACCTGTTATAAAGCCAGAAATCAAATTCACACAACTCAATCAAAATCAATCCTATTAAAGTTACACACCAATTGTTCACGCATCAACCTCCAATATTTTAACTTCTAGGTTTTTAACTGGGAAAACATAAATGTACTTGTAATAGTTTACTAACAGCCTACAAAATGAAACTGAAGATCTAGAGTGTAGAATACTCACGTTTAGTGAATCACGTTAATTAACGGAATGCTTTAGAATGCAACTCTTCAAAATTTGATTGTAACACAAATAAGATGCACCACATTTGAATCAATATAAATAAATATTTTCCATGAAAGTTGGAAGTAATATAAAAAGAATACTTTCACAAGAATGAATAAAATTACCTTCCTTATCAGAGTTTGTAAGCAAAAAAATAGAGTCTCGACATTATTGCTTAAAGAATGATTTCCTTACACAGATTTAATAAAGAAAATAGTAAATAGTTAGTAATGAAAATATAAAAATAAAAATAAAAACCATGTACTTAGCTGATTATTTTCAATGCAATTAACCTATTTGACCTATCTTAGAAACACATGCCTGTTGTTCCATTTTTATGAATCTTTTGAATATCATTCAGATTATTTTCAAAGCATTTGACCCATTTAACCTAGCTTAGCTTGTTTGACCCGTTAAATAAAGACATAACCTAAATCGATGTGTTTCTAAGATAATGAGTTGAACCGCCACCAAGCCACCACTATCAACTCACAAAATCAAGTGCAAAGATAAAAAAAATGTTTTTTTTTGTTTAAGCCCTCACGGAGCATGTATATCTCAAACTTATTTGTTATAAATCTCAACCATTTGAACATACATGTCAATGTGTCATATTCACTGGTATCTTTCCTCTATTCCGAGAGACAGTGACAAAATCTATGTATTTTTTATAGACTGAGTCACACATTGATTAATTAACGGAAATGAGAAAATTTCTTACCATTGTATGCGTTTTTATTAAATTCAGTTGGACCATATGCAAAGATGCAAACATTGTAACCATCACGAGCATAGTGAATGAGGGACCTGGTACCAATCTACAAAAACCCCAACTGCGTAAAAGAAAAAAACATATTCGTATTGGAAAAAATTAAGAAATAATTACATAACGCCAACTAATTAGATAACGACAACTAAGACCATATGCATATTGCCCAAGAGATCTTTACCAGTAGGTCGATTACCCTAAACCCTCAACCCATTTTTAAAAATAAACCAATTTCAAAGCTAAACTAATGTTGAAATAAAGCCAATATTTGGGACCAGAACATGATGATTTACCGGTATAGGCAATGATGTAAAAGTTACTCCTCAACAAAGATCTCAATTTTATACTTGTTCAGCACTCACTTCCGCTCGACACTCAAGTATATTTGTTCAGCCAACATAAATTCACATGGATAAACAGATTATATCATGAACATTTAAGGGGCAAACATAACATTCACAGAGAAAGAAAAACCTTTGTTTTGGTCTCACACTTGACATCCAACTGCTGAAACCTAAGAGTAAGATGTCTAGCAAGCCGACTTTCGAATATCCACGGCACGCAATGCAGCCCGGCTCAAGAACATCATCAAACTTCCCAAAATTTTCCTTTATAGCATCAGTAGATTGATCTACTTGAACCAAACAGAGCAATTTCCCCATGATTTCACACTAAACCCAACACAACGAAACTCATCACTGTCATAATATAAAGTATAAACCGAGTCACCGTCATAATCCCAATCAGAACCCTAAATCGAATACCTTGAAGATGAAGATGAGAATCCATGGTCTAGTTGAAGGAGGCGATTGCTTCATTTTCTCTGCAGTAGCTTCGGCTTTTTCTACTGATTTTGTGGCTGCATAACAATTCAAAAAGAGCACTGTAAACTTGGAGCTTATTGACATCATCTGGAAGGCTGTTGAAATATTGCTCTGCTTGTTCTACCCCTTGAGCTTTTAACAACAAATCCATCCGATGAAAATGCTTGACCTGTAACATACTATTCATAAGTATATATACCAGCTAACATACTATTCATAAAAACATATCAAAACTAACTTAGGGAAGCAAGTAGCAATCAAACAATCACAAAAAAAAGTCACTTCTGGAAGCAAGTAGCAATCAAACAATCATAAAAAAAACTCTTTTAAACATTAATATTCGACTTATATCATTGGTGATCTGTTAGTGTGTTAAACCGACAAACCTGAACCCGAACCCGAACCCAAACCCAAATATGATTTACATTTTTTATTCGTGACATCAACTCTAACCCGGACGCGCCGGCTTAGATAAATAAGTCAAATAGGTTATAAATAGGGTAAGGAATTGTAAACAGATTGTCATTTAACCCATTCAAAAGATCAGTATGACATTCATTTAGAAAGTAAATACTTACTGTTTTAATTAAAAATAAGATTAGTGATAACAATATACATTTTAAAGTCTGTGTTTCCTATGCAAATTGCAACATAGATAATAACTCCATGATAAGATGTGTAGTAAAACAAATATACATTCAATCGAGGAACTGAGAATTACCTTGCAATGGTGTGAACAACTTATAAATCCAAAATTGATTGCATCATCGAAAACAAACAACCCTAGACAAAAAAAGGGAAATAATAAAAACTACAAATACATATTCTTCTTCAATCGAATGAGCAAAACATCTGAAACCCTAGTGAAATAATTCAATCCAATAATCAATATCAAATTACGTATGCATCATCCAGTTAAGCAGCATTATTAATGGCGTCAAAAGCCAATTAAAAATCAAGATGAAAAGAGAAAGAAGAACAACTTTAGATTACCAGGCATCATTCTTGTTGTCGGAGTTAATCAACATCACCAATCGCTAGATACTGTAAACGTAAACAGAATGAAAAAGGCCCTGATTGATCTGCACCAGTGGAAGTTCATAAGAAGAAGAAATCAGATTAAAATGGGAGAAGAAAACTTACGGTTTCCGAATCCCTAAATGAATGATTCTTCATTGAAAATAATCCATGGATCCAAGATTGATTTGAAGAGGATGTAGAGTGAAGCCAGAGAGAAACGACTGAAAGAATGATTTAGGGTTTGAGTGGAGAATGAATTCAATTGATTGACAGAATTGATTACTTTCCAAAATTCAGGCGGTTTCAAAAACAAAAAGAGCGTAGGAAGGAAGAAATAATGTTGCCGCTCAAAGGAAAAAAAGAGGAAAGGAAGAGATGCCATGTGGCATCAACCAGCCTAAGCAAATGCCATATGGCATAAGTTTGTTTTGTTTTATTATAAGGTATAGATTGCTATCACTTTTTACCAACATACCCCTCTAATGTCCCTTTTTAGATGATAAACACCATTAAATTAAATCAATAAAGCCTCTTATTTCCCCAACCATTAGATCTTGTAGATCAATGGTCACAAATAGAGTTTACTAGGTTTTCTCACTATAAATAAATTTTCTATTTTTCATTTCCCTATATATATATATATATATATATATATATAGAGAGAGAGAGAGAGAGTAGGAGTTGGGTGGAAAGTCTATTTTTCCTAGAAAGTCTAGGAAGGAATAAGATTTGGACATGTGTCATTGAGGGATTTTAAGTAGAAGGGCTATCATGTAATTTCACATTTTAATTTTATTTTTGGAATGTATCTTCATTAACTAAAATTCCATGATTTTCGGAATTTTTATTGTTTTCGAATTCAAATCTGCAAGTCAATGTGTTTTACCAGTCAGAGAGGTTGAAGTCAGTGTGTTTTAACAATCTGAAGTCAATATATAATCAGGTTGTGTTTTAACAGTTATTTTGCATTTTAACACTCTGAATGTGTTTTATGTTGTTTTAACAGCAAGCAGATTCTTGACATTGTGTTTTAACAGCAAGCAGGCCATTGTGTTTTAACAGCAAGCAGATTCTTGACGCTGTGTTTTAACAGCAAGCAGATTCTTGACGCTGTGTTTTAACAGCAAGCAGATTCTTGACGCTGTGTTTTAACAGCAAGCAGATTCGTGACGCTGTGTTTTAACAGCAAGCAGATTCCTGACGCTGTGTTTTAACAGCAAGCAGATTCCTGACGCTGTGTTTTACATGCCTCTCTACAATCATCAATTAAAACAGAAAAAACACAGCCAAGTTACAAGCAGATTAAGACCGAAAACGTATATGCACTTCAAGAACTTTAATCACAACACAAGATATGAATACCTAGTGAAGAAAAGGGGTATCAACAAGCCTTGGAACCGAAATCTGAATGCTTTTGGGGTCCTGTTTTGCGTCGCCAACAGCAAGGGGAGTAGAGATCGCAGGTTTTATTATGTTTAGGGTTGGATTGGAGAGAGAAAGAGAGAAAATCAAATCAATAATGGAGAGAGAGAGGGAAAATCCCATGAAAGTAGGGATTGCAGTTATCTAATTGATTTAAAAAACGGCCATTTGACAAAATTGCCCCTATTCATTTAAAACAATCAATTAATTAAACTCAAATATTACAAGATTGCCATTGATTTAATCTCAACCCTTAAACACACCAATCGGATGGACCAGAACGCTTCCTAGACTTTCTAGGAAAAACACACTTTCTGTGCGAACCCTACTCTCTCTCTCTATATATATATAGGGGACCGCTAAAATGAGAACCACCTCCAGTTGTAAGAATCGCGTGAACCACTTTCTAGCCATTAGATCAAGAAGATGGATGGTTGAGATTAAAAGTATTTAAAAATAATATTAAGTATTTTTTGTCTTATTATGTCTTTAATATTTTAATCTAAAAGGGTATTTCAGTAATTTTCTTTTTTTTTTGTCTTATTAATTTTATTGTTTTTTAATACTTTTTTGTCCTATTTGCATTAATTGTTTTTTTTTTCTAAATCAGATTTTATTTATTAAACAATATTTTAAAATCAGATTTTTTGATAAGAAAAATTTACGCGGATTATTTTACGACCCGTTTTTACGCGCCGTTTTTTAACGCGCCGCTTTTTCGCCCGGCTTTTTCAAGTATCGTATTTTTAACGCTCCGTTTTTTACGTGTCGTTTTTTTAACGCGCGTTATTTTACGACCCTTTTTTACGCCTCGTTTTTTTAACGCGCGTTATTTTACGACCTGTTTTTACGCGCTGTTTTTTTAACGCGCCGTTTTTTCGCCCGGATTTTTCAAGCATCGTTTTTTTAACGCTCCGTTTTTTACGCGTCGTTTTTTTAACGCACCGTTTTTTTAGGCGTCGTTTTTTTTAACGCGCCGTTTTTTACACGTTTTTTTAACACGCCAATTTTTACACTTTTTACGTTTTACGTTTTACGGAAAACTTTTTACGCTTTACGAAAAACTTTTTACGTTATACGTTTTTACGTTTTACGTAAAACTTTAACGTAAAACTTTTTACGTTTTTTCGCCGTCGCTTGAAGTCGCCACCGGTCTCTCTCTCTCTTCTCTGCCTCTCGGGTCTCTCTCTTTCGTCGTTCTCCCGTCTCTCTCGCTGTCGCCGCCGTACGCCACCACCAAACGTTGGTGGCCGGCCGTTTTACCTGAGAAATGGAAGGAAAGAACAGATGCTTGGTTTAAGTTGTGATTTGGGAGGTGGTTGTTTGTTTGAGTTGTGATATGGGGAGATTTTGCACATGATGAGAGATTTTGAGTTGTGATTTTGAACAGAAGATTTGGAAAGAGAGATGAGAAATAGGAGAAAGTTGCAATCTCTGCAACTATTAAAGGCAGATGAGAGAGGAGAGAGGAGAGGGGAGAGATTAGACATTTATAGGAAATGACCAAACTACCCCTTTTCCTGATTGGTTGAGAGTGGTTCTCGCGGTTCTTACAACTGGAGGTGGTTCTCATTTTAGCAGCCCCCTATATATATATATATATATATATATATGGGAGGGTTCAATTAAAAACCTAATTAAAGTGAAAACTTGAAAACTAATTAAAAAAGCCTAAAAACCATGCCATTTTTTTACAATTTTTTACAATTTTTTGCTACTTTTTATATAGAGTTAACTACCATTTTAGTCCCTGTGGTTTGGGTCATATTACCAGTTGTAAGACCCTAAAACATTTTGATCAAAACACACGCAGCGAAAATACGTACCATAAAATTTATTTCTTAAAATGTTCCTTTATACTTGAAAATCATTTAAAAACATCTTTATGTAAGGAACTACATCGTTTACCTTTCACGAATGTACCGATTATAACATACTAATACAGATTACATGCCCACCCATTCCGTACAATCCATGTCTCTTTAACTCGATCTTCAATCACTTGCTCTTCATAATATTGATCAATAATTATGTACAACCTGCACTCACCACATGCATTCGCAACAATAGAACATATTATATATAAACAAGATTCATAATTACGGAGTGTCGTTACGTTATATCCTCGTATACTTTCCATTCCGATATCTTTCTAAATTCACGCATTTCATCTGGGTGTCTAATTCTTGGTGAGACTTCAATAATGTACATGTGTTACATTTCAATCTCAAGGCACACTATTAGTAACGTCAATACTCAAACGTATTGAAACTATGCATACATACATGCCCCATTCTTTCATGGGCGATAAATCCTACTTCGTGCTTACGTACATTCACACATATATTCATATACACATACATACCTACATGAATACATACAAGCTTTATTTCTTTGTGTACATTCAATCCCATTTAATACATACATACATACATACATACGTTCATATACGTATACTCATACATCTATTTACATACACCTGAAAACATATATGCAAACATAAACACGTCTATACGTACATGCTTACATACTTACATATAGTTATATAATGCATATAACATAGTTAGATAGCCTTCACACAAGTTTGGAGTTGAAGAATGCGAAAAATATGAAAGAACCAACGACTGGCGTAAGAAGAAACCAATCTGGCGCAACCTTGTGTCAGTTCTGGCGCAATACAGATGACATCAGGCAGGGGCGCAACCTTGTGCCTGGGGGCGCAACCTTGCGCCTGGTTCAGAGCTGCAACTTTCATCTTAAAAAATGTTTACAAATATGGTCATAACTTTCTCATTTCTTGTCCGTTTTACGATCCGTTTCTTCCCACATGATCATAATTTGGTCCTTTATCATATGGACTCGAAATCCAACATTCGGATTAAGGAAATTCTTAACTTATAAGTTTTTGACTTAATATTCATTTATGAATTATTCGACCCGTTCATGTTTTTATCAAACAACTCATTTGTTTACACACAAAACTCACATGAACATGATAACTATAAAAGTTTTCCATTATCCGGAGTTCCATACATGGGGTTTATGCACCCGATACCAGGTATGAGTTAAACTCATTCAAGTATACGTAAATGAACTTTGTTACTACAATTCCATATGCGAAATGGTTTGTCCATTTAATCATAACTCACAACCGAGTATTTAGACTATTAACCCGCGTCTCCGTTTCGCGGTTAGCGAGCTTATATACAATCCTACCCATTACCCGGGTGTTATATATACCGAAGTCATTACTTATGCAACCATTCCGGTATACATTAAAATCTCATTTTTACCATTTGGTTTATTTAGCGAAATCCATCGCTTTTATATAACCAAACCTTTAATACACTTATAATTTTGACCCGGATCCTAACATTTCCATTCTGTGTAAAACCCTACTTGATTTCAATTATCATACATAAATAACTAGTACTTAACTTTACTTAACAAATTAAGAAGTGATTCCAGAAATCACTTACCTTATGCATACGTGGTCGTATCCAATTCCTTGCCTCCTCTTGACCCGTTAGCCTTTCGTGCTTGAGTCCATCTCGACATGATTCCTATACTTTCATGTCATCGAAATCACATTCTTGTTAGCATACACAATTGTACATGTTAATGATCATATCAATTGCATATTTCATATTTGACTTTCATTAGTCAATTCTAACAAGCATAAGACATATACCCAAATTCACATCCTTTCAAACTCATATAATTCATCATGTCATTCCATATAACGTGTATTGATTTAACATGTACCATACGACTTCCTATAATCCTACCTTTACGACAACAAGTCAAATTATGCTTCTTATGCGTAGTTGACTTTCAGAAGTCAACAGTTTATCATATGAACTTTCGACTTATCCTCATATATCTGTAACATCATAATAGGCTATACAATTGACATTATATACATCTTCTACTCACGATGCAAATGTGCTCACAATCACATATCATCTAGTGATAGTAAGCATAATGTACAAGCCCTTAATGCATAGTCTTGACCAACACATACATTCAACTGCATTCTTGTATGAGTTCCATCTAAAGTACATTCTTCAAGTTAGTATACTACTAATTACATCATTACCTTATCTCATTCATATTATTTAAGCTATTTCATACAATTTCGCATCCTAATTTCGCTTAGACATTTCATCATACACTTAGAGTGCATACTACTTTCTAAGCACAATGTACAACTAATTTATGCATAATCTTTCAAGCTCATACATAATTCATCAAATCTTCTTACTAATCAACAAGTATCATTCACACATAGACATCAAACATATCAACACCACATTTCTTTCAATTCATCTAACAAGAATTCATCATACACAACATATTACATCAACATTGAACAAGAATTGGACATGGATGATAATCCAAGTCATCATCCTTACCATAACAAATGGGTTTCACCTCAAAACATCGAATTGATCCAAATCATGCATAATACATGTTCTATATGGTGATTCTAACACATATTCATACTCAGTTTCATACCAATTCGCGGATTAAACATAACCCACTTCATACAAGATCACCAATATAAGTTTTAAGACATACCTCATGATCCCCTTGTGTAGGTGATCATTAATACATGTTCGTTCATGAATTTGAGCTTCGATTCACCCTTCAATTTGATGATTTTGGCTGAGTTAGGGTTTTGGCTCCCTTGGAGCTCCTGATCGTTCTAGAACACACACGAAGTGTGTGTTTGTGTGTTGATCTTTTTCATATAATAACTCAACTTTCATCTTATCCCACTTTAGTCCATAATGTTTGCCACTAAAACATAATTGGCACATCTTTCCTCCTTTAATAGTTTTCACCATACACTAAACTAGGTTAAATAGCCTAGTTATTTATTTCCTGATGTATCATATAAGAACATATGGCGAATATAAACATTCGAGTTTTGGGGCGTTACAAGTCTACCCCCCCTTAAAGGAGGTTTCGTCCCCGAAACCTTTCTCACTTCCATTTAACATTAATTATCTTTTCTTCCCGCCCCATCCAAATGACCACAAGCCCATCTCGATGACGATCTTCTAACTTCAAGAACCCGACCCAGAGTTCTTATTAGTGTCGCTTTCACTAAATAGTGCTAGCTTCTAACGCACTTTATCGCTAGCGGTTCATTCATCATTCTAATGCTCGTATAAACCTAAGTTTACGGCTGGTTTCTTTCTTTCGAATTTAACATAATGCATTTATACATTTACTAATCGCAATAAATCAATTTATCCGATTTATTTCATTCTACTCGTATATCATGTACAATATATCATTTTGTTTACTTTAAACAAATTCCAACATCCCATTAATAACATTCCTTTTGTTTATTTATTTATTCATATTATTCTCATCGACTATACGATCTTACTTCGTAATTTACACAAATACATGTATGTTTAACTGCGATAGGTACATCATAATAATAAGTAATTATCCAATCTTGATTCATAAACTATTCATACAATTGACTTCTTTCTAACAAGTCCATACTTTCCATACCATACTTTCACATAACATTCTCGTTTCCTTGACCCATTAGTAACGGGTCAATATACATACTTCTTCAAACTTGTAATAGTACCTACATTCTTATGATCCGTTTACAACGGATCTAATACCTTCATCTCGTCTCTTAAGATTACATTCCATATATATATTATATAACATTTAATTATTGTTTTGTTATCGCAACAAAACTACTATTTCGTACACACACATTCGTGCTTAACTCCAAAGTTAAACATCATTCTAAGTTTCCTACAGTTACTTGTACCATGCATACATCTACGTTAACCTCAAATCATCTCATTTCATAGGTCGTTTTCAATCTGCTAACTCATACCTATCCAACATGAGTTAAACATTTTACTAACCTCGATTTCATTGCATAAATCAACGATCCGTAAACCAGATCGATCCGCTTCTTCACAAGTACTCACCGTACCAGGCCAGATTTCATTCATCCGTGTAATGAGCTTACGCTCGTGCAAATCATTTCACCAATTCGATTGGTTTCATCACATTAAGAGTTCTACCACTATCCTCTACAAAATTGGCGATTAGCACATTTCATTCAAACATTCATTCCACTAAGTGATTATTCACCTATAATTCTTCTACAAATTTCCTACATACATGCTATAACACATTACACATTCCATTTCTCACATACAATTCTTTCATTTTTTAGTTATTTCTTCAATTTTTTGCAGTTTGACTTTTGGCATTTCTTACTTATCGTAGATGTATTGGAGTACATGTTTGTACCTCTTTCCATTCATGCTTTCTTGCAAACTTCATTACATCAATTCAGTATTCTTGCCAAAACCTACCCTTCCCGTCCATACTTAAGTTATTGTCCGGGTCGTAGCCCGTCATTCATTTTGACTCCCAAGAGTCGATTACTAACACATCTAATATGTAACTTATTCAATACCCCTTTCTTTCAAATAAAATTTAGTTTTGCGTGCCAATTACGACCATTCTTTTGTTATACTATCGCCATTTATTTTATACTTACTTATATGACCCGTTTGACTCAATCATGGTCAAACTGTCAACACATTCTTAGGTAGGTTAATTTCATCCTTTTTATGTTTTAAATCCGTCTCGCAGATTCAAACGTATTATTCATACCTTTCATTCCTTCTATGTTTTGAATCTGTCTCGCGGATTCAAACATATCATTCATACCTTTCATTCCTTCTATGTTTTGAATCCGCCTTGCAGATTCAAACATATCATTCATACTTTGTTGATCCGTACTTACGGATTCAACATTATTCATTCTTATCATTCATGCTTTTCATTCTTACATAGTACTCTCAATTTCCTGAGAGTCTTACTACCCATTTCACCCGCACGTCCACCTGTTAGCCAATTATACCGGACGTACCTGCGATAATTATCACGGTCTCACGAACGTCATATGCTTCTTGCGTACTGGCCAGGTGCGCAATCCACATACTAGTTTCGTGCCTTCGTGTAATCATCATCTTATGTCCGAAGAAGTGGGTTTCAGTTTCATGCAACACCTTTAGAACTTTACCAAGACAACATCATTGTCTTTTGTTTAATATTTACCCTCCCCAAGGATATTTCCTTTTTCTTTTAACGCCGGTACCCATATATACTAACATTCCGTACCTAGGGTTCATCTGTCTAAGTACATGCCTTGGGTATTCATCCTAGACCTCATTCTCGAATCATCCTCTTCAAACATTTAAGCTTACCTTGCATATACAAAACTGTTAGCTTCCTTATATGAGTACATAAATACATGCTTCATTCCATTTCTACCTTTAGATCTTGATCGAGTCATGGATTGTACGGGTTCCTTAACACATGAGCACACTGGATTGAGTTCAAGTACCTAACTTCTCGTACTTGATTCTCTCAAACCAGGGCTCTGATACCAACTTGTAAGACCCTAAAACATTTTGATCAAAAAGACGCAGCGGAAATACGTACCATAAAATTTCTTTCTTAAAATGTTCCTTTATACTTGAAAATCATTTAAAACATCTTTATGTAAGGAACTACATCGTTTACCTTGCATTAATGTACCGATTATAACATACTAATACAGATTACATGACCACCCATTCCGTACAATCCATGTCTCTTTAACTTGATCTTCAATCACTTGCTCTTCATAAAATTGATCCATAATTCTGTACAACCTGCACTCACCACATGCATTCGTAACATTAGCACATATTATATATAAACAAGATTCATAATTATGGAGTCTCGTTACGTTCTATCCTCGTATACTTTCCATTCCGATATCTTTCTAAATTCACGCATTTCATCTGGGTGTCTAATTCTTGGTGAGACTTCAATAATGTACCTGTATTACATTTCAATCTCAAGGCACACTATTAGTAACGTCAATACTTAAACGTATTGAAACTATGCATACATACATACATGCCCCATTCTTTCATGGGCGATAAATCCTACTTCGTGCATACGTACATTCACACGTATATTCATACACACATACATACCTACATGAATACATACACGCTTTATTTCTTTGTGTACATTCAATCCCATTTAATATATACATACACACGTTCATATACGTATACTCATACATCTATTTACATACACCCGAAAATAATATGCAAACATAAACACGTCTATACGTACATGCTTACATACTTACATATAGTTATATAATGCATATAACATAGTTAGATAGCCTTCACACAAGTTTGGAGTTGAAGAATGCGAAAAATATGAAAGAACCAGCGACTGGCGCAAGAAGAAACCAATCTGGCGCAACCTTGTGTCAGTTCTGGCGCAATACAGATGACATCAGGCAGGGGCGCAACCTTGTGCCTGGGGGGCGCAACCTTGCGCCTGGTTCAGAGCTGCAACTTTCAGCTTAACAAATTTTTACAAATATGGTCATAACTTTCTCATTTCTTGTCCGTTTTAAGATCCGTTTCTTCCCACATGATCGTAATTTGGTCCTTTATCATATGGACTCAAAATCCAACATCCGGATTAAGGAAATTCTTAACTTATAAGTTTTTGACTTAATATTCATTTATGAATTATTCGACCCGTTCATGTTTTTATCAAACAACTCATTTGTTTACACACAAAACTCACATGAACATGATAACTATAAAAGTTTTCCATTATCCGGAGTTCCATACATGGGGTTTATGCACCCGATACCCGGTATGCGTTAAAATCATTCAAGTATACGTAAATGAACTTTGTTAGTACAATTCCCATATGCGAAATGGTTTGTCCATTTAATCATAACTCACAACCGAGTCTTTAGACTATTAACCCGCGTCTCCGTTTCTCGTTTAGCGAGCTTATATACAATCCTACCCATTACCCGGGTGTTATACCGAAGTCATTATTTATGCAACCATTCCCGTATACAATAAAATCTCATTTTGACCGTTTGGTTTACTTAGCGAAATCCATCGCTTTTATATAACCAAACCTTTAATACACTTATAATTTTGACCCGGATCCTAACATTTCCATTCTGTGTAAAACCCTACTTGATTTCAATTATCATACATAAATAACAAGTACTTAACTTTACTTAACAAATTAAGAAGTGATTCCAGAAATCACTTAACTTATGCATCCGTGTTCGTATCCAATTCCTTGCCTCCTCTTGACCCGTTAGCCTTTCGTGCTTGAGCCCATCTCGACATGATTCCTATACTTTCATGTCATCGAAATCACATTCTTGTTAGCATACACAATTGTACATGTTAATGATCATATCAATTGCACATTTCATATTTGACTTTCATTAGTCAATTCTAACAAGCATAAGACATATACCCAAATTCACATCCTTTCAAACTCATATAATTCATCATGTCATTTCATATAACGCGTATTGATTTAACATGTACCATACGACTTCTTATAATCCTACCTTTACGACAACAAGTCAAATTATGCTTCTTATGCGTAGTTGACTTTCAGAAGTCAACAGTTTATCATATGAACTTTCGACTTATCCTCATATATCCGTAACATCATAATAGGCTATACAATTGACATTATATACATCTTCTACTCACGATGCAAATGTGCTCACAATCAGATATCATCTAGTGATATTAAGCATAATGTACAAGCCCTTAATGCATAGTCTTGACCAACACATACATTCAACCGCATTCTTGTATGAGTTCCATCTAAAGTACATTCTTCAAGTTAGTATACTACTAATTACTAATTTCATACAATTTTGCATCCTAATTTCGCTTAGACATTTCATCAAACACTTAGAGTGCATACTACTTTCTAAGCACAATGTACAACTAATTTATGCATAATCTTTCAAGCTCATACATAATTCATCAAATCTTCTTACTAATCAACAAGTATCATTCACACATAGACATCAAACATATCAACACCACATTTCTTTCAATTCATCTAACAAGAATTCATCATACACAACATATTACATCAACATTGAACAAGAATTGGACATGGATGATAATCCAAGTCATCATCCTTACCATAACAAATGGGTTTCACCTCAAAACATCGAATTGATCCAAATCATGCATAATACATGTTCTATATGGTGATTCTAACACATATTCATACTCAGTTTCACACCAATTCGTGGATTAAACATAACCCACTTCATACAAGACCACCAATCTAAGTTTTAAGACATACCTCATGATCCCCTCGTGTAGGTGATCATTAATTCATGTTCGTTCAAGAATTTGAGCTTCGATTCACCCTTCAATTTGTTGATTTTGGTTGAGTTAGGGTTTTGGCTCCCTTGGAGCTCCTGATCGTTCTAGAACACACACGAAGTGTGTGTTTGTTTGTTGATATTTTCATATAATAACTCAACTTTCATCTTATCCCACTTTAGTCCATAGTGTTTGCCACTAAAGCATAATTGGCACAACTTTCCTCCTTTAATAGTGTTCACCATACAGTTAACTAGGTTAAATAGCCTAGTTATTTATTTCCTGATGTATCATATAAGAACATATGGCGAATATAAACATTCGAGTTTTGGGGCGTTACACCAGTTTAGTCCAAAGGTTTGAACGTTGCCATTTTAGTCCAAATAGTTTCAAGCGTTGCCATTTTAGTCCATTGGATTAACTACGTCCATTTTTTATGTTAGCTAGAAGGGTCATTCAATCATTTTATACGGCCGAATTACCCTTCTAGTTAACATAATTACATTTAAAATGACCGAAATGCCTTTCTTGTTAACAAAATAAAGGGATGAAGTTAACCCAAGGACTAAAATGGCAACGTTTAAAACCATTTGAACTAAAATGGCAACGTTTCAAACATTTGGACTAAACTGGCAAAATGACCCAAACCACAAGGACTAAAATGGCATTTAACTCTTTTATATATAAAAAAAAACATTTTTCAAAAAAAAAAAAAAAAACTTGTACTGCACATATGCATTATATGATTAAAGTTAGTTTTTGAGTTTAGTTTAGCTTTTAAGGTTAGTTTTTTTTGGAGAATTAGGATTAGGAATATGTTTTTGGGTGTGGTGGGGGAGTGGGTTTATGTTTTTTTTTTTTTTATGTTTGAGGGGGGATGGGGGGTTTAGGTTTTTTTTCGAGTTTATGTTTAAGGTTTAGTTTTAAGTTTTTTTTTTTTGGAAGGGGGTGGGGGTATAGGTTCTTGGGGGGTGAGGTGAGGGGTTTAGGTTTTTTCTTTTGAGGGGGGTGTCGGTGGGGGTGGGTTAGGTGGTTTAGGCTTTTCCGTGTTATTGCACATATGCAGTACAACTTTTTTTTTTTGAATTTTATTATATATAAAAAGTAACCAAAATTTATAAAAAAAATTGTAAAAAAGGAAAAATAATTGGTATGTTTTTTTAGGTTTTTTTTATTTAGGGCATGTTTGGGATTCCTTCTCAAAACAACTTATTACTTATATTTCACTATTCAAGAAGTTAATAAGTCAGGATTTCCTGACTTATTGACTTCTACACTCACATCAAAAGAAATCCCAAACACTCAAAAAGTCCTTTTTCACTATTCAATAAGTTAATAAGTCAATAAGTTGAAAGAATAAGGAATCCCAAACACCCACTTAGTTTTCAAGTTATCAAGAGTTTTTGCTTTGATATTTCTAAGTTTCCAAATCTAATACTCACAAACATAAACTCAGACATTTGCATTTGACATGGTGAATATCTTGATCAATGTCTCACCCACCGACCTGTTAAATTGTAATTTCCCCTTATTGATCTGAGATTCATTCAACAACCACAATGTCCGGTTGGATCTCCTCCAAGCTCAAAGTTGCCGAGACTCTTCTTCAGCAGGCATCTCTCTCTCTCTCTCTCTCTATACACAAAACTAACCTAATTCTTCCACAATTCATATTTCTAATCGATTCAATTTTAACTTTTCAGATAGACCAGCAAGCGGCCGAATCGCTTCGCAAGAACGAGGCATCACGATCCGCTGATGATGATGGTGATGGTGATTCCAGTCATGCTGCTATACCTAAGAACATTCTGCCCCCATTGAAAGACCAGCTCAACAAGAAGAAGAAGAAATCACAGACTGATTTTGTTGCCAAATCACAATCACGCAATGATGTTAGTCTAAAAGTGGATACTGAGGTAAATGTTAACCCTAAATCTACTTTAACTGATGGTGATTGGACCCAACTGCTTAGCGCCCCTAGTAAGGGCAATGGGGGATTGCCTAAGGTATCAGGTTTGTTGAAAGATGGGAAGAGACCGGTGCGGTCCGGTTCGAATTTGTTAGCTTTGGACCGCAAACGGAGCCAGGCTGTTGTGAATAAGAGTTCCAGGACGTTGGGGGATAAAGGGAACGCTGAAAGAGTAGATGGAGATGGAGATAACGGTGGTTTTAATTCGATGCAAGCGGGTGCTGGAGGGCAAGGTGTTGCTGAAAACTTGTCTAGTGAAACCGAAAGCGTACGGAAGGATGCAATTGTTGTGCCAGATGAAAATGATGGGACAAAAACGGGCTTGCCTGCTCCTCCGATTAACGGTCATGAAATGCAATCGGCTTCTGATTCTGTTCCTGATTTAAACCTACAAGTGAAGAATGAAAAAACCGTGTCCGATAGCAGCATGCTGCCTGGCAGTGGAGTTGCGATATCTAGTTCATCGAAGAAGACAGAATCAGTGTCGGCAAGTGATGGTGAGTTGGATGTGGAGACAGATTCAGATTCAAGTTCAAGTTCAAGTTCAGATTCTGAGAGCGAACGTGAAAGGGAGGAGAGGAGGAAGAGGAGGGAGCGCCTTCTTGCTGAGAAAGCTGCTGCTAAAGCCATCGAAGCCATTAAAGATCGTGAAAATCTCGTTGCTAGATTGGAGGGGGAGAAACAAAGTTTAGAGAAAATAATTGATGAAAGGGCTAAACAACAAGCACATGAGGTAATGTCTTATTTTCTGTTTAATATCTTCAGTTATTCATGATTTTGTACCTTGCTTAATTCACATTTTCTTCTGCAAGCAGATAACTTTTTAGTTTAGTGATTCCTTCAATGACCTTGATAAACTCATAAAATAGTTGTTCATTTATTTCTTAAGGATTAAGAGCTGTTTACTGTCCTTATGAAGAAAGAGTAAAACTTAAATAAACATACTCCGATAAATTAGCATATGCTTATAAAAGTACTATAGTACGGTTTCGTAACTAAATACATGTTATCTATCAGATAAATTACTAAATATATGGTATGTTCCAGTTTGTTGTGCTAAATAACGTTAGGGTCTTATTTGTCATAACTTTTTTGGTATTTGAGTGGTTTTGTCTGTTACTTGTAAATTTATTCTTTGCTTTGCTTCAGGCTTCACAACTGCAAATAACAATGATGGAGACTATGGATGCTGTTGATTTAGAGAAGCAAAAACATAGTAATACAAGAATGGAAGCGCTAATGAAGCTGGCTAAACTTGAGGTAATTTTGTATCAATAACATCAGCATAAATGAATTTACTATTTTCTTATTTATTTTGTGAGTATTAGTGTTTTCCATATCCTCTTTGTGCTAATTTCATGTTTGCCAGATTGGAAATACTTATAACCAGAAGGTTTATGAAATTGTTTGCCTTTTTGCAGACTACAAATGCGGAGCTTGCAAAGTCACTTGCTGCTGCCCAATGGAGTCTAGAAGTAGAGGTATGTCAATTTCAGTTAACGATAGACTGTTTGAAAATAATCCTTACCCCTCCCGTTTCGTTGAACGGAATGTATGATAGCTCTCCAAGGGAAGCCTTAAGGTACCTCAAGTAAAGTAACAGATACCGTCTACCCTAGGGCCTAGTCACCAGAACAACCTATCTACCCTGTCGATGTGAACATAAAATACTTGTAGAAAACCCTAATTGTTGGACCTGATGGACAACTCATAAGTCTTCTTCCAGAAACTAGTGATTTCACTACTAAGAACATAGGAAGTGATGTCACCAAGCAACAGATACTTGTCATTAAAGCATCAGGTACAAATTTTTTTTGAACGGTAACAGACCAGCTGGTTGGGCTTTCGCTCCAACTTCAGTAAGGTCAAGAAGCGACCCCGGGTTCGAAACCAAGGGACCCTCCATTTAGGGCGAGGTACACCTTGGCCCTCAAACCATCCGGGACGTTAAGCCACGCGAATGGTATCATAGGCATTTAATTCTCATCCGGCCCGTTCCAGGAGGAAACCACGCAACAAGTGGCAATGTAAAACCCCCTGACCTCACCTAGTGATGCTGTCTAGAACCAAAACAAGACCATGTAACTAGTGATGCTGTCTAGAACCCATACTTGTAATGGGAACTGATAGGACAAAAGGTGGCTGTATAATCACAATTATAAACACCGGAAAAGTTTTGATTAAGAGCACCGGAACACATACACTTTTCTGGAATGCGATGGTTTCTTGATCTGCAACATGTATGAGTTTCTGATTTGAGGCAAACATACGGTCATTGGGCGTTGTCATAGCCTGGGTTCATATGAAGGATCACTACTTATACCTTGAAAGCATAGGGCTGAAACTTATGACTTATTATCCTACTTATACCTTGAAAGCATAGTGTGAACATAAGCAAACAATTCAAAATCAAAATCTATTCCCCTAGTAATGTTTATGATCAATATCATCTAGCAAATATTCAATAAATGTTGTATGAGCTATTTTTTGGAATAGCGACCTTTATAATGTCTTCACGCCATCCTCATCCTCATCATCATTTGTCATCTGTGTGTGTGTGTGTTTAATTTCTTCTATCTGTGACTTGTGCAAAATGTTAACTCAACTCAACATGATCCATTGACACATTGATATACTGTATTAGGTTAAGAGGGTAGCAGAACTTCATAGACAGATCGAGTTGAAGGAAGCTAGTCATGAAGGTACACATTTTAGGCTGCCTTGTCATTAGAGTTCTCTTTATTTACTTTAAAACCACAACACTCCCTGTATGCCATGTGTATGTAATTATGTATAGATCACTACTAGATACATGTTTTACCTTGTTCACCTCTCTTAATCTTGTATTAATAAAGTGGGTTAGATGTCTCAATATTAGTGGGGTGGTATGCTATTGTTTGAGTGAGCAATCAGTGTATCATTTACTGAATTTTGAGGGGAATACTTCTGTAGTTTGATGTCTAGCCTTGATTTTTTTAAGAAGGCATCATTTGAGGCCTTGAGAGTAACACATAACTAAATTAGATACTTCTTTTACATTTATTAGTGCATTGATGTTACTCTTTAATCACTATATATGAGACTAATAAATTGCTTTAAAACTGTATATATTTTATTGGTTAAAAGGAAATAGCGGGAAAATCCAATCCATCCCGGTTTCACCCAATCTGCCTGACCCGATTCTAAAAAACCCACACGTCCCAACACTCTCATTTAGTCACCTCTACAGTCTACTCTTTATTTTGAAAACTCATGTATCGGTACAGAAAACCAACAAATTTTCAAGCTTTCATAAGTCTCCGTTTCCTGTATTGGATATGTAACTTGAGTCCGACGATCGAGAAGGGCGTTTTTCAGTTTTTGCTTCTAGTTAATACTTAACTTTTGAGTGAGTTATTTTGCGTATTGTTATCTAACTGGTATAAATAGAAGTTGTCATTGACCTCCACTTTTTGGAGTGTAATGGCCTATTGACTGATGAACAATTTCTTTCGATGCTGAGTTATACGCATAGTTGTCTGTTAACTTGGTAATTTCCATCAAGTTACAAATTCATTGAAGCAATGCAAATGATATAACTAGTCTGTAATCAGATGGACATGACAAATATGAATGAATCCATCTACATGATGCTCTATGAGTGCAATGAGACCGCACATGTCTGAATTGTAATGTAAACTCGACTAGGCTACCCTTGTAATTTTTATGACCAACTACTTTCTGTGTAAGCTCTTACAAGTATGTGCTAAGGATGGATGCCATACATATCTAATTAGCAAGAAATGTGTATGTGTGATACTGTGATAAGACATTTCATTTTAAGTTTAAACGTCTAGACCTTTCTTTAGTATGCACCTGCTCATTTTTTTAAATTTTTATTTCTTTACATGAAGTGTTAATTTTGTTTACTATAATGATCCTCAATACGCATGAAGAAATGAAGTAGGCAACAAGCAACCACCACCACCACCACCACCATCATCATCATCATCATCATCATCATACTCGGTAAATCCCACCAATAGCAAAGCAAAGGTAGGGTCTGAGGAGGGTAAGATGTAGACAGCCTTACCTCTACCCTGTAGGAATAGAGAGGCAATAGGCAACCACCAGTATTTTTATTTTTTTAATGCATGCATGGATTTAAGTGATGGTTAATTCTATGATCTGCTTATTTAAGCTTCTTGATATATTTGATGTTAAATTCTAATCTTATCCACCCTTTTCATGTAGAGCTGACCTCAAAGAAAGAAACTGGACCTAGTGGAAGTAAAGTAAGTTTATTTGGAAGTATCAAATTGCATGCATAATTAATTAGCTATTATTCAAAGTTTCAAACTTGTATGGTACCGTATATGTAGCTGACGGCTTCAAGAGGAGTTGAATTTGAGCACGAGATACTGGAGGCTGAGCATGCTTTTGTGGCAGATAAAGTTGGACAACTACAAGAAAAGGTGAGGCGTTATCCTATAAGATTTCTCGGTTCCTTTTTACAAGTTTCTAAAGAGAGAATTTATTTGAATATGTGCACCAGAGTTTAATTAAGGTATTGGGTCTGTTGATAATCTGCATAGTATGGTATATTATAGGGGTGTTTGCAAAATGCTGGAACCGACCAAACTGTCCAAACCGAAGAATGTTTGGAACTTGAAACCAGTTGTGTAAACCGAACTGGCCGTTTAACATTTATTATTTATTTATTTTTCATTTTAGGAATTTAAAGTTATGTGTATATATTATTTCCATGAACAATCTTTATCATTTTTCTAAAAATCAATACAAAATTATCGTTTTAATTTTTTGTCTAAAACTGCTAAACCACCAAAACCGAACCATAAAACCGTGAAAACCGGCTGGTTCTGCCGGACCCAACCAACCAACCTGGGCGGTTCAGTTTGTCTTTTTCCAAAACTGTAGTTACTGGTTCAGTTATATGTACCCACATGTTATGTGAATCTGAGGAAGATACATGTTTGGTACACAGGTGAAGACACTTGAAAGGGACATAGAAGAAACTCGAAAGGAGATTGAAAATCCAAGTGAAGTGGAGGTTGAACTGAAGCGCAGGCTTAACCAGCTGACGGATCATTTGATTCAGAAACAAGCCCAGGTCATCCTCCTCATCAATTGCTCTCTCACTGAATACTAATATTCCTATATATTAAATACATACTTTGACATTAGGTTGAGGCATTATCATCAGAGAAGGCGATGCTAACATTCAGAATCGAGGTACACATTGTTGATATTTCCAACTGTTGCTTAAATTGGTTGGTAATAACAAGGATTCTTTGTTTTGAATAGACTGTTTCAAGATCATTGGACGAGAGCTTGAAAACGTCAAAAATGAATGATATAGAATCAGGGGTGCGGTTTCAAGAGAAGGGAGGGCAAAAACATGTTATTATTATAGGGTCATTGGTGAGGCAGTTGGACTCTATCTTCTGGACATTCCTAAGAAGAAATCCAATGGGAAAAGTATGGTGTATAGTTTACCTTGTATGCCTCCATTTCTGGGTGTTGTATATTTTCAGATCACAAACTGCAGTCGCCAATGGATCTGGTGCTGTTATATCTTTGGAAAACATAAACAATACTGGAGTTTGATGGATGATTCATAGGTAGGTTTGTCTTGGTCTTGGTCTTGTTAAGACAATGAGTCAAATATGTAATCACAGTTGTCTGTCTCAATGTTACCTCCTTACAAACTACTTTTAGCTATAACAAATATTATACGGTAGTGTTAGGGTTAGAGGTCAAATATTAATTTTGCTCATCATTATTTTAATTAACTGATGCTTTTGGATCAGTTACGTTATGTTGCCTGGTTAAAGACTTTACTAAGAAAATCTAGTGGGGGAGAGTAAAAGCATTTTACATTTGTTTGAAAGCTCAAAAAGGTGATTCGGTTAAAAAAAGTGAATCTCACATGAAGTGTGGCTAATCAAAGGGTTTTTATTTTTGGTTATTGGATTTTATCACTCCTAAGGGTGAACGGGGCGCTTTGCGGGGAGGGGTGCGGGGAGTGGTTTCCCCGCTCGGGAACACCGCCGCCGACCCCTCGGGGTGGCTAAGCGGGGACTTGTCTGCGGCATTGGTTCACCGCACATCAAATTGATTTTTTGAACGATATTTACTTAATTAAAAAAATAAAAAAAGCAAGTCCTCCAAGAGAGGAGTGCCGCCATCAAATTGAGGGTGTGTGGGGAGTTAAGTGGGGAGTTGACGTGGCGCGTGCTGATTGGCTGTGGGTAAGAGAGGTCACTCCCCACTTAGAGGAGTGCCCCTTACACCCTAACTATTCACTATTGGCTGCTGTCACCCCCAACTATCACTTTGACGTCTGCCACCTCTAACTTAACACTTAGTGTGTTCTGTCATCACGCTGTTAACTGATCACTAACTTTTGATCCTGTTACTATACTTTTGGGAGTGTTATAAGATCCCTAAAACCTTTCTAAGATCCATATGACACCCAAAAAGTATAATAACAGGATCAAAAGTGAGTGATCAGTTAATGACGTGGTCACAGAAAACACTAATTGTTAAGTTGGGGGTGATGGACGTCAAAGTGATAGTTGGGGGTGGCGGCGGCTAATAGCTGATAGTTTGGTGTGATAAAATCCAATAACCCTTTATTTTTAATCAAAAAAAGTTTGAAAACCTCGACATAACTATTTCTTAAAGTCAGCAAGGCTTATTTTGCTTTTTTTTTTTGGGGTTTTGTTTTACCTGGTTAGGATCAAATACAAAGTCTTCTAAAAATAAGAAGTCGTAAGAAGGGTATCAAACGGACTCCGACTGACCTCATTCAAGCGGCATTGGAACCGTATCATCGAACTCTACAATGTGAGATTTTAGGTTTTTGTTTTTAAATGTTTAGCTTGTAGATTTTAGACTTTTTGTTTACATCATTGTGTCTTTTTATTTATCATTGTATATTTTTTATATTTTACCGCATTGTGTTATATTTTGCGATCCATTGTGTCTTTGTACACTTCTTATTTTCAATAGCCTTTGTAGAATAAGTTTACCCTTGTTTTACGTTTTTGTGAAGATCTAGCAAGTCTTGTGTCTGAAAAGCAAAGATCCGTTGCACTCCACACCATAAGCTTTTTTTTTTTTTTTGCCATACCACACTTCCTCAAATCTCAACATCCACAGCTTTGAGTTTGGATTTCAGTTTTGAATGGACACCATATACCAACTGATCCTTCTTTTGATCCGGATCAAATAGCATTTATAGTTGTGATGAAAGATTTTTCTCAATTCTCAGTAAAGGACAGAAAAAAACAGGAAGGCCAAAGGAACTATGTTAGAAAGAGCTCAAGATGTGCAGCAGGCCAATCGTGTCGGTACAATACCCATTATCCAGTGAATATTTATTTTAAGAGTTATCAGTAACGAGTGACGGATGGATTAGTTAAACGACCTCACTATGATACCATTTGTGGATCAGGTTGTGTTATATGTATTGCTAGTTTGTTAAGCAATAGAAAGTTTAACAAGTAACAAAATACACACTATGAACAAGAACTTGATCAAATAGCAATTCTCAAAGATAACATTAGCAATTGATTTATCATATATCTATGACTAGAGTTGTCCCTATGTTTCCTTTATTCTATGAAACATATTATTAGTTACATTCAAGTCTGAATAATAAGTGTAATTACACAACATACTAACTATTGTGGACACAACAACAATTTGATCTTTGACTTCTTCAAGATAAAGTGTTAATCCTGCCCATATATTCAGTAGGAATATTTGTCAATAGCAACACCTAACACTATCAATATGTCCTTTGGTAACAAGTATTGTATCAAAGGTAAAGAGACTTATCTCTTGTTATTTGTATTTCGTCAGCTTTTTATGTTAGGTAATTTATCAGCTAAATCAAATCCTGCACTTTGTTACTAAAATTTACCATATACTCAGTGCTCACTCTCTTAACCAACTAGTCTATCTCTATTCTCTACCACCACCACCATCATCAAAATCAATTCAAACGAAAACCATATATATTGATAAAATGTTGAATAAAACTGTCTTGAGCATCATACAAGTGATAATTTTCAAAATAACCAAGGGTTCTAAAGTTGCAATTCAAATGCTGACCACTATACCCAAAGCATCACCATTGGCCAAATGTTTCCAATTTAGCAGAGAGCATCAACAAAAAAAAAACAAAAAACAAATGCATCGAAACAAACAAATATAGATAGTTAGTTACTCGTAAGCCTTTTCCCAGTCCTCCACAACATCATCCTGCTTTGGTACAACAGAACTTGTTGCAGATGGACCAGATTCATGATCTGACTCCAGGATGCTCCATCTGTTTGCAGCTGCAGTCGTGATTATCGGACCTTCATTTACCATCCATGGTGACGGTGCTGCTGCTGTTGTTGTTTCTGGGTCCGCAACACCACTCCATGAACTCTCCTGCACAACAGCTTTCTTCCATGGATTTGCGGCTGAGGAAGCCCAAACATTACCAGATGATGAGGTTGATGATGCTGATGATGATGTTGTGCCACTGTTTACTACAGCAGCCCCGTAATACACAGACCCATGATCCAACCGCCTCATAGCAGTTGCAGCTCTAGCCGGATCACTGAACACCGCCAATGCGTTTTTGTCATTCAACCACACAAGTTCGCATTCCCCACCAAACCTTAATACCAAAGCACTTACATCTGCATCACTTGGCAGATCAAACAAAGCCACAACTAGCCTCGGATCCATGTCTACCAGAGGATCAAAACTCGGTGGATGTGGATGCAACCCTTTCGCTCCAATAACCCGACTAGGTGCCTTAGATTTTGGTGTAACATGAATGACGATAAACCGTTTCGGCTCCCAACCAGCAGCGCTTATTGACAGTTTCCACCTCTCAGCAATTAACCTCACTGCGTCTCTTTTCTCTTTCAACATCGGACAGAACACGTGCACCTTCACACCACCTCTACCCTTACCAACAACCAACATCTTGCATCTCTCTTCCACTGCCAAAACCCACTTTGAATCGCGTCTGTATAAGTCCCCCAACACATCTGAAACTGCAGGATTCTCACCGAAATGGAGTGCCTCTAAATTTGAATTGGTCACACCAAAAGCATCTGCAAGAACTTTTTTACGTTCCACTTTCGCGCATTCATCATCACACATGAGCTTCCTCTGTCCAAGTGGGATCTTCTTGCCGTTTGATTCAACTGGTTGAAGTGGCGCTGGCAATTTCTGAATTGCAGATGTCTCAAGAACAGAGTCAGCACTGTTGTTGCCGCCAGCATCACAAGGAACAGTTGCAGTAATTCTACCACAACCACATGCTATTGTGACTGCGAACTCACACCTTACATCCGGACATGCGCCATAAGGGTGACAAAGAGAAGTACATGTGTGTCTACAGTCTCTACGTGGTGCACCACATGTCTGACCACATGAAGCCTTAACAGAAGTGGACCCACCACTGGTCGTAGAATCACATGGGGCCGGGTGGCAAGTCCTTAGACATGCATGCATTCCACACTGTCTTGTTTTTCCACAGAGTTTATTACACCTGATATCTTTCGAACCACATGGTATGTTTCTAAGAACAACATGTCCCCCAATACATTCCTTTGGTATAGGAACCGAACAAGGTGGACAATCCCCAAAGTGGCAGCTGTGAGATGAAACGTGACCACATGGTTGAGGAACCGAGCATGGGTATTGACAAGAGGGCGGTGGTGTACCGCAAGGTAGTGGTGGTGGAATCGAAGATCTTCCACAAGCACAAGTCAGGTCAGTGAAAATCCTCTCGGGGCAAGGCGGGCAATGGCCACTGTGACACAATAACCCGCAGTCATGCTGCCCACACCTTAGCTTCTTTTCACAAGGTTTGGAACACAAGTGTGGGTCCATACCCTGTGTAGCAACATTGTTTGAATTTGAAAGAGGGCAGCACTTGTCACTGCAACGGTGTCTACCGCAGCTCTTCTTGCGCCCACAGGGTTTGTCACATGTGAATGTGGTGGTGTTGAAACATTCCACAGAACGAGAGGTTGACCCACAACGACATTTTTGAGTGACCATCACCTTACACGGTGGACAGGGTCCTGGATGGCATGTCTCTTTACAACCATGTAACCCACACGGGAGGGTTTTGCTACATATCTGTGAGCAGGTCGGTATTGGATCCAAACAACTATGGCGTTCCTCCTGTAAAGGCGACTTACCACAATAGCATGATGTAATCCTTCCCGGCAACAAATCACAGTCCCCGCAAACACCAGGATGACATGTGTCTTTGCAGATATGGTTACCACAAGCAAGAGATTTTCCACAAGACAAACTGCATGAAAAGATCCCATCCTCCTCTACATTTACTTGTCCTTTCACCGTCATCTCACCACAAACAACTATCTCTGTCTTTTTCTTACAGAAACAAGAGGCATCAATGAGGATCTCACAAGAATCACAAGGACCCACATGGCATATCTTGTCACAATGATGGCGTAGACACTTAAGAGGTTTACCGCAACGCTGGCCACAAGTGAGAAGCGACTTCTGATCAGAGCATCTTAAAGTGATAACTTCCTTCCCGCACGGACATACTCTTGGTGGAGCAAAAGCCTTACAAGGTGGGCAGGGACCAGGGTGGCATTGAAGAACACAACGATGAGGACAAAGATCATCTCTCTCTCTATCTCTACTTACACCAGAAGCCGAACCTGAAGCAGCAATCTCCTTCTCGAGCGGTCTTCCACAAGGTTCCCCACAAGAATGCGGTGTGAGATACGGATCTGAAGGAGGATCCGGCCTCTTTCCACAAAAACAAGCATACCGGATATCCTTAGAGGACATAAGCTGCACCGACTGACACCCGGGGCATCGCCAATTAAACCCTTGATTCTTCTCAGCAGACAAATCGATAGAAGTAGGAGCCCTAGCCCACTTTTTAATACAATGCAAATGAAAAATGGAATAACAGCTGGAGCAAGACCAAATGGGAGCAGATCGCTTGACCATATCATAACATATCATGCACTCAATCGTCCCCTTCAAAAGTTTATCTTGAATTTCTTGAACAAGCTGAGGTAAAGCACCTGAAGCAGCGGTTGAATTTGAACCTCGAGGGGCCTCCCTTCGTCTATCTCGATTCTGATTAACAGCCCCCCGAGGTCCATGCCTCCTCTGACCATTAGGCAAATGCAAGTGCGGACCTGATCGTGGTATATCTACAACACCATTATGCGATTGCGATGCGGTTCCATCTGAATTTGAAGCAACAGTTGACGACGGGGGATTGGCATCAACTGTTATGGTGGATGATCCTCTGGGAATCCATTCTTGACGACGAGGAAACCTGGGCCTGTTATTATTATTATTATTATTATTATTATTGTTATTGTCTCTTCTATCAATTCGAGGAGCGTGAGAGCTCATGTCCACCTACATACATACATGAACGATTAGAACCCTAATTTCATCCCATAAACAACAAATGAATTGGGAAGTGGATAGAAAACCCTAGTTTCAAAAGAAAATGTTACCTGATCGGAGGATGGAGGCGGCGACGTGAATCTGGGTGGGTTATGGATGAATCGGAATCGGAATCAGAAAGGGGGATGGATCAAAGGAAATGATGGGTGGTAGGGAGGGAGAGAGAGAGAAAGAAAGAAGGGAAATAGGTTTAACCTAGCTTATTATACGATGATGAGTTGGAGGAGGAATGAATGAGGCGGTGACCGTAATTATAGTTTGATTTATCCTTGGGAACCAAGCCAAGGTTGCATATGCGTGGTCGCCAATCCAAATTACTTTGCCCTACTTTCTTTACTCAAAAACCATAACATGAGGTCGCCAATCCAAATTAAACGATAGGACAACTAGAGAAATTTGATTTGATCTTTAAGTTAAACGAATTTTATTGTCGTGTCTACGGGCGGGTGAGATATCAGAATTTTCCCAGAATTGATAGCGGAATCGGTTTATTCTCAGAGTAATCCCCGTTTGTTTGGTCCAATGAATGCCCCGATAGTGCTCAAGATTGATTTTGTTGGCCGTTAAAAAAAAGAGTTTTAATTTTATTAAGTTAGGGTTTAAGATAGTTATTAGATTTTAATATTTTTCTTAGAAACGAGAATTTTAACCTTATTCAATTTTACTAAACTGTCGCAATGTAGCTAGGGATGGCAATGAAATGGGTTTGGGAAGTTTTTAGGTAATCCTAACCTCAAACCCGATTAAGCTTGTCTCGAACCCGTCGGGTTTCTATCTGGTAAATACCCATCAGGTATACCAGTTTGTTTCGGATAAACCCGTTCATTTAAAAAAAATATACTTGTTGGGTATACTCTATCCGAAACTTGTCGGGTATATATAAGGTAACTACTAATTATATAACCCTACAAAAAGTAACTTGGGGTGCCTTAGGGTAACTCAAGAGTTGTGTCTCTTTACAACACACCCCTAACTAATACCCTTGCTTTAATAAACACATAACCCAACCAACATGTCCTAATATACACACCCCTTAAATATAACCTCCTAAACCAACATGTCCCAATATACACACCCTTAATTCATATTATACAATTAGCAACATGGGACACCTTCTACATTCAACCGACATTTTAAAAAATATCTAGAATTCTAATATCTATTACATGCACCCCATCCAAACCGGTACGTCTTTTCCCAAATGGATCCAAGTTTCTCCTAAACCGGTACATCTTTTCTCCAATGAATAGACGTTTCTCCTTAATAAACTTAAAAAGCATCAAATTTATATACCCAATCAACATGCCTTTATCAAACATATGTAATTCACATTCACAATTTTTAAACGTGCCTCCGCTTCAACCGTAATCAATATCACCAAATCATTAGATCGCTAATTTCTGCAAATTCGTCTCTGAAAATTATGTGTTTATCATCGACTAAGTTAGACAAACGGAAATATCCGTTCAAGAAGAACGAAGAAAAGGGTCATAAAAGTCGCGTCGGTTAGAAATAATATATAAGTTTGTATCTCTTTATTTAAAAGTTGTGTCGGTTAGAAATGAAGACTTAACATAATATTAACATAATATCGTCATTTATAGATTAAGAGACACCGCATTCGAACCATCACCTCTATTCATGCACGGTACGTTGTATATATATAATTACCAACTTGGGTTATGCCCCTTTTATTTAAAAGCCACATAGATTGAAATGATACAAGGAAGCGGTTGAACTTATATAAGCATGGATGGTGGTGCCTCTTCGAACCATTACGATATTTAACATATGGCAACCCTTTGAAAAGTTGTGATGCATGTAAACATGTTGGTTCACAACAAATACTATGTTTGTCGAAGTGATGCGACTTTTTCATGACGGTTATAATATATAACTCATGTTGGTTCAAAGCAAAATAAATATGTGTGTCGAAGACTTGAAGTGATGCACCATTTCAAAGGAAATGGTATGTCGGTTTGTAAAGACTCATGTTGGTTATTAAAAAATAGAACCGAAAAGAATCACCTTGAAGATAAACAAATGAAATGGTATGTCGGTTTGGGATTTAGTTAAGAGTTTTGAACCTATGTAGACTCACGCCGGTTCGAATAAATTTATACAATGATTAAAGGCATTAATTTGAAAAAAAAAAAACTATGTGAGTCACATTTCATTATTTATCATTTTCTTTTATGTTATTTTATTATACGAATATACATATATGTTCTAAATTTATTTATTTTATATATTTATTTCTTTTAAGAAATTTATACCATGCAGTGAACCAACGCAACGATCAGATCAACAGTTTGGTGTTAATTTTTTGTGATAAGAAAACTGTTACTAATTGTTTTTGATTGACCTATGAACCAACATGCCCATCATAACACAACTCTATATCGTTTATTTATATCTTGCCTTTTATTTTACTCTTCGAGTCTTCGTATGCGTTGAATATGTAGTCAAGAGTAACGACAAAGTATAAAACGCTATGATACCCTACGAGTGATGCTAATTAACGAGGGTCGGTTTCTGGTGGGAATGGTTGCATGCCATGCATCTAAATAACCTATTGTATAGTGAAGCAGTGGCTGGTAAGGAAGAGGCACTGTCTTCACGATGGCGATTCGACTAGAACAAGGAAATAACATATACCCTGACCATTGTATGATGCGGGCGGTTATTGGGTTATTTCGGTTAACCATCAGCTTTAGACGTTAGTGTATTCAAACTAATTTTTAATAAATATATAATTGCATTGTAGAAGCATTTTTACAATTCATAAGATTTAGGCTATTGAGATCGACTACGTAATGTGACAAATGTGTCAAAATAAACGGATGAATAACGGGTCAAAACATATTTCAATCAATAGGTTTTTTAGTCAAAAAGTTTATCCATTTGATCGTTGTTTGGCCAGGTTCTTTTTATTGAGATTGACTATTAAATGTGACAAAATGCACGATTAACATCTTTTGGCGCGAATCAAAAACAAAAAAGAATGTTTTAAACTGAAATCCTTTAGTATGGTGTTGTAGGTTGGAGTTAGGAAAAATAAAAGAATGTTTTGTAGAAACTTAATTTTTTTGCATCTTATATAGCGATACTAAATACATTTATAATCAATATCCCGCCGCAACGCGCGGGTAGCGCCAACTTGTTAATTACATTTAGCAATATCATTATAGAAATAGATCAACAAGTACAATTTGTATAATATAAATTGCCTACATGTATATAAAAAAACTCAAATGTAAAGATTACAAAAATCGTGTATGCCAATTTTGACGATTTTTAACACAAGATGACAAATTGACAATCGAGATGTTCCTAAATAGTTACACCAAAAGACTATAAAAAGAAATTGTATGCCAATCGCCTATAAAATAAAGAAAAAATGGATACTTATGTACATACATATTAAAAAACGAAAGAAATTATATCGGGTAAGCGGGTACACTTTATTGGGTCGGGTAAACAGGTATATCATTAAATCTCAAAACCGTCCCAACCCCGCGAAAAAAATAAAAACTAATCCTAAATCCGATTACTCGTCCCAAATGTGGCTGGTTTCAGGTTTACTCATCGGGTTTGATTGTCATCCCTAAACACATAGACACTGAATGCAAACTTCCAATATTGAACCTCAATCAACTCCAGCCTGAATTTAATGAGAATGATTTGATTTTTATTTGAATACCATGAAAGCAATAAACAAGAAAGCTAAAGAAAGAAAGAGGGTGAGGAAAACTTGGACACGACTAGATCTCATAGGATATCAGATTTGGGAAGGAAACTACCTAGGCAAGGAATCTTACTAGTAAGCTCATAACTCTCGGAACTGGATAACTAATTTGCTACCCGATTCTAAAGATACGACTTACTTAGATGACACTAATGTGTGCTAGATCAACACATGGTCTCAATGTTACAACTCAACAAACCTAAGGGATGTGTAAAGCTCGCCGGTGTTTGGTTTAGTTCTCCTCCCGGTCTCATAAAACATTGAATGTTAAGGCGCCCAAAGACAAGATCTCCACCCGGTCTCACTAATCATAATACACCCAAAGATGTAAAGGAGTAATCTGGTTACACCGGTTATTACTTGAAGTTACTAAAATCTAAGTTATTTAGGGGCAACCCATTCCCGCACAATTATTACCGAACACCCAAAGACAAAGATAACCTGACACTCTATTACCTCTCGGTCTCAAGAATGACAGAACACTAGGTTCAACTAACTCATAGACTTGTTCCAAGGGTTTACTACGTCTAATAACGACAAGATAGTAAGTGAAAACCACAGGCAATCCTAATCAAATAATACTCAATCAATCAGAGAAACTTATGGAACATGATTCTTTACCAAAACATTAGCCAATCAACTTAATCCAAAACTGAATAAACGACTCTACAAAGTATTCATCCAAACCTAGGTAGCTTAAAGAGTTTAGTTACTCATAATTACGAAAAAAACACGACATAACAAATAGTAGAAACATCATAAACAAAAGATCTAGAAACAAAAGAAAATTTGTAAAACATGTAAACTGAAAGTAACACCAACCAAGATTCTATCCCACCCCCGCCAAAAACGGAAACACGAGGAGTGACCACGAAAGGTTTTCAAGCATACGATAAACAAACATCTAATATGATTAAGCATAAATGATACCGGTAGTTTAAAGGTTACAAGCCATAAAAATATATTTAGTTTACATGTACCAAATTTGAAACACCATGTTTAAAGACACCTGACCAAATGAAATATTGTTTCTAAGGATTCAAGGATTTGCCACGTATATCCATATAGGATGAGAAATACTAGTCAAAACCCACAAAAGGTATAGTCTAAGATGCTTGCACCTTCCAAAAGGGGTGAACCGAAGTTCACTTACCTGAAAAAGTATGCTTAAAACGTCAACATAATGTTGGTGAATTCACAGGTTTAAATGACACAAATGAGAATCATCTGATAAAAGTTTAGTATGCATAGTTTAACGAAAATCATGATAGTCAAATCATGGTCTTGTGAAACCATGACTCATGTGCCGACATAAGCCCGTAACCAAACCATAATGATGTTACCTTACCATATTGCCACATCGCCATTCAAGGCGATGCAGGACAAGTAGGACATAATCACACTCCCACGGGGTCACGACCGACTAGGAGCAGGGCTTGTTACACCCAATAGATCTATTCGACTGTTCCGCGGTCGTACCACGACTAATGGTTACTAAAATTAAATACCACCACGAGGGCTTCTCGAGCTCAAACCAACCAACTTATGCGTACATAAATAGACCGAAATGGATTTCATCCCCAACTATCATACTCCATAACCAAGCATGAAAGTACCCCGATTTAAATAAACATTTAAATAGATAAAAAGGGTTGTGAAACTCACCTAAGTGTTCTGTGCAAATACTAGCAAAATCAAAGTGTTCGAACAATAGCCCTCGAGCCACACGTGTCCTAAATTAAATAAGACACTAGGTCTAAACATGTATCTACCCGACAAGTTGTTCACCAAACTTGTTTTAGACAATCCGAGATGTTAACCTTTTATAAAAAAACGTTAAACTTTACGACGCGTTGGTGGGTGATTATCTAAATATATATATATATAGAGTGAGGATCCTGCGGAAAGTGTGTTTTTTTCTAGAAAGTGTAGGAAGCGATCTGGGCCATCAGATGAGTGTGTTTAATGGTTGAGATCATTTTGGTGGCATTTTGGTAATACACGTGTCTTTAAAATATGCTAATTTAATTGATTGGGGGTAAATGTGTCATTTAATTTTTTTTAAATAAGGAAATAACTACCAATCATAAAACCACCTCCAAAAATGTCGCAATTTTTTTTCTCTCTCTAATCCCTTTCATTTGAAATCACCAAATCATACAGAAAATAACGATAAAATCAGATCTAGATGTGTTCATAGTAGTGTGTTTTAGCGATAAAATACAATGTGACGAACTAGTGACTGACTGCTAAAACACAACATCAAGAATGCCTATTGATAAAACACAACGTGAACCAGTAACTGATAAAACACAACGTGAACCAGTAACTGATAAAACACAACATCAAGAATGCCAAAATCATATCAACGAGTAACTGATAAAACACATTGTGATGAAACAGTAACTGATAAAACACATTGTGATGAAACCAGTAACTGATAAAACACAACATCAAGAATGCCAAAATCACAACAACCAGTAACTGATAAAACACATTGTGATGAAACAGTAGATAAAATACAAAAGAACATGCCATTCATGAATCATAACTGGTATAACACATTGTGATGAAACCGGTAATTGATAAAACACAACATCAAGAATGCCAAAAATCATATCAACCAGTAACTGATAAAACACACTGTGATGAAACAGTAACTGAAACCAGTAACTGCTAAAACACACTGTGATGAAACCAGTAACTGATAAAACACAACATCAAGAATGCCAAAATCACATCAACCAGTAATTGATAGAACACATTGTGATGAAACATTAACTGATAAAACACAACGTGAACCAGTAACTGATAAAACACTACATCAAGAATGCCAAAAATCATATCAACCAGTTGTCACACCCCTTTCTTAGGCGGAAGCACGAGGTGTGATCATGAAAGGTTTTCATTGCATACGATTGGTAAACATACTACATGCTCATAAAAATAACTTCAAATGCCAAAAACATTACATAACTGAAATCATAGTTTTACACAAACGGCATATTGTCTGAAAGTTTACAACTTTATTTAAACATAAACAACATCCAGGAGCATGAGTAAGACCGCGCGCACATCCACTTTAGTTACCTGAAATACATGTGAGTTTTGGAAAAACGTCAACATAATGTTGGTGTGAATTCATGCAGTTCTTGTATTGAACGTTTGTATACTTTGTATGAAAACATGGTATGTATCTTGTACAAATAAAGTATTCTTGTATAAATCAAGTATTCTTGTATAAATCACGTATTCTTGTATAAATCAAGTATTCTTGTATAAATCACGTATTCTTGTATAAATCAAGTTTTCTTGTATCAATCAAGTATTTCTGTATGTATCATGTTGTTAATGGGTTGCAAGGCCATTAACATGTGACACGACATAGGAAGCAACCAAACCATAGGCATTTTTCTAGTTGTCGATTCACGACGGAGACACAAAAGCACTACTCGGTACTAGTTTTCACCAAGAGTGTGGCTGCACGAAAACCCATTAGATCTAACCTTTTGTTCTGCGGTCTAAGTATGTACACGATTAATGGTGCTTATGGTACCCTATTAGTGACACGATTTCTCGTATCATTCCTTAAAACGCATCATACTTGGTACTAGTTATCACCAAGAGTGCTTCTTGTTTTTGTATCATACCATTTATAAACATTGTAACATTTGTAACATGTATTTCACCCCCGAAGTTATAAAACCGAAAACAGTTAAAAGAAAAGGGGGAGCATGAACTCACAACTTTGCGTTTCTTGCGCCGTAAACTTCACCGGTTTGCTTATCTAGCGTCGTGACCTAAACGTGTTTTATTAACGTTAGTCACTAGACTTGTATCGCACAAGTACAAGTCACTATCTTTTGTGTATGTGTTCTCGTGTTAAAAATAATTTATATTTTTAACTACGTGTCTTACTTATTTTATTTTCTCAACAATAAATATAAGTATCTTGTATTTTGCACCCGAATTATGTGTTTTGTTCAAAGCTTCATTTCATAACTTGTCCAAGTAATATATTTTCATAAATATATTTTCTTGTATTTGTCTAAGTATGTTGTATGTGCATTTTTTGTATTATCACTTCTTAAGAGTATTTCGTGTATTTTCAAGTCCTAATACACTATTTCATGAAATACACAGTACATACACTTAGCACAAAATGTGGTGATCAATAAATATATATATTTTTTCTCAAAAATATACATACTTAATATCAATTTTAATCTTGAAGAAATCATCATTTCTTACCCTAAAAATTAGGGAAACCTTGGTAAATATTTTTAGAAACATTTTTATGGAATAAGTTTCCCAAAACTTATATTTTTCTAAGTGTCAAAATTTATAAAAATTTTGACATAGTTTCCCCTAAAAATGGAGGTTTCCCATGTTTTCAAAACATGTGTTTATTTTCTTTTAAATCATCACAATCAATAATCAACTCATTCAACACCTACCGAGTGTCACAATCAAGTAAATTTCACTACATCATGAACTTGAAGTTTCGTAAAAACTTGTAGTAATTTACCATGTTATTTAGTAGGTTTAGTTACCCTTAAAAACATGGTTATTTGTTCGTAAATCACTTTAATAAAAGATCTGGTCATTTACAACTTGTAAGATGATTTTTCTAAAAATACTTCTCTTGTATTTTTCTTGTTACATACATGTTTCTAGTCTTGTTTAAACACTAAAAATATTATTAGTTTACATAGAAACAATGACTTTGTAAGTCTTGTAAATAAACTTGGTTTCTTGAGAAAATTATCATCTATGCACAAGATTTGTATTTTGTTTATATCATTTTTACATAAGAAAGCCCATTTCATTATTCAAGTTCATGGAGACATAAAATATCATGATCTTGGTCTTTCACAAGATCACCACTTTAACTTACTAGATCATGTGTTTAATCACAATCTAGTAGGTTCCATATGATGTCTAATATTACCAACACTAATGATCAATCAACAAGAAGCAAATCAACATATTCAACATGTATTCATATATTTTTAAGCTTATGTTAAAGTATCATGATCATGTTCTTTTGTGTTCTTGTGTTTAACAATATATATCATCTTTTAACCAACAACATATGAAGTAATAAGAGATTATGAGGGCTCACCACTAGCAACAAGGCTAGGGAAGATTACTAGAACTTGAAGAGGACAAAAGTGTTGGATAAAAGCAAATGAAGAAGGTCCTTCAAGATCCACAAGCTTCCAACTTCCTAAATCACCTTCTAGCACCTTATGTGAACCTTGAAATGGATTGAAATGGAATGAAAATGGTGGAGGTATGGTGAAGGTGGGTGGGCCGTAGGTATGAGGGAGAAGGAGGAGAGTTTGTGGTTAAGAAGAAGATGAAGTGATGATGTATATATGTATAGTACTTCCAAGATCTCTAGTAAATCTTTCAAGATCCATAATATCTATGTAATATCTTATGAAATCAAATTAAATCCAAGTAATATATTATGAAATCTAGTGGATCCAAGCAAGATCTTGATGGGGGCCACCCCTTATGACCGTATATATGAAAGGGGGGGGGGGAGTGTAATATTTACTCCCTAGTTCATAAATAAGTTGGTTTTAAGTAATAAGTTTAGGGATTTAATGCGTTATTACGTTATAAGGGGTGTTATGGTGTTCGGGGGCCATAACTAGTTCAGAAACATTAAAACAATGCTTCAAGTAATATTTTTATGTTCCGGGTAATGTCCGGTTGTTCGGTTAAATACCGGTTCGTTAAAGTGCTAAATTGCACCGTTTAGTGTCCTTTAAGTATCCTTTTGTAACCCTTTTAATTCCCAACACTTAGGAGGGTATTCTGGATAATAAAACATGAATTCTGCATAATATTTATGTATTAAAAAGCTGATTATAGCTGATTTATAGCTGAATTATGCAGATTTCTGCATTTAGAGTGCGTTTCAGGTGCTTTTTAGTGCGTATTCTAGCTTCCGGAAAGTCTATATGTTAACCCCTGTATGTACTCTTGGGTTTTAATGTATTCTTGTCGTTGGACCTACACCTAGGCTCCAATTCTATTGTCTAACTGCTTTCTGCAGAATTGTTGACACAGTATGTCTTACCGGTGAGTTTACTAGTATTTCTGACGCAACGCCGTTCATTAATGCATAAAGTAATTCTTGTAGTATAAAACATGCATGAATTCACAAGTATAGCATGTAACCAAACAATGTTGACATTTAAGCACATAATTGCAGTCATTAAATATTAATTAAATTGTAAGGAAATTACCGGTTTTGTGCCAGTTGTCACAGTCTCCCCCCGTTAAAAGAATTTCGTCCCGAAATTCAGGCTGATCTATCTCTCGCAGGAGTTTTCTTGAACAGGTGGGGGTACTTTTCTTTAAACTGGTCTTCACGTTCCCACGTGTACTCAGGTCCGTGCTTAGAGTTCCAACGTACTTTGACAAGTTTGACAGTGCTCCTCCTGGTCTTGTTGACTTTCCAGTCGGTAACCTCAACGGGTTGTTCTGTAAATCGGAGGGTGTCGTCAATATGCACTTCATCCGCAGGGATGATCACGTTTTCTTGTGTTGGACTCTTCTTGAGGTTGGATACATGGAACGTATCATGTACTCCATTAAGTTCTTCCGGTAATTCCAACTTGTATGCCACGGTACCAACTCTTTGCAAGATCTTGAATGGTCCGATGTATCGGGGATTCAGCTTCCCACGTTTTCCGAATCTTACTACGCCCTTCCAAGGTGAGACCTTTAACAACACTTTGTCTCCCACCTCGAATTCTAATGGTTTTCGTCTCCGATCAGCGTAGCTCTTTTGTCGATCTCGAGCCGCCTTAATGCGCTCTCGGATCTGCATAATCTTGTCAGTTGTCTCTTGTACAAGTTCAGGACCAATCATATGTTTGTCTCCAGCGTCTGCCCAACATAAGGGCGAGCGACACTTGCGGCCATACAGAGCTTCGAACGGTGCGGTTTTTATGCTCGTATGATAACTGTTATTGTAGGAAAACTCAACTAAAGGTAGATGAGTATCCCAGCTGCCGCCTAGGTCCATAACACATGCGCGAAGCATATCTTCCAGCGTTTGTATGGTCCGTTCGCTCTGACCGTCTGTTTGCGGATGGAAGGCTGTGCTTAGATCTAATTGAGATCCAAAGGCTTCCTGAAAGGATTGCCAGATCCTTGAGACAAAACGCCCATCTCTGTCTGAAATAATTGAGATAGACACTCCATGACGTGCCATGATTTCTTTTAAGTATATTTTAGCAAGCTTTCCAGTGCTATCTTTTTCTCGGATCGGTAGGAAGTGCGCAGACTTCGTTAATCGATCGACTATTACCCATATCATATCGTGCCCTCTAGGGGTCTTGGGTAATTTTGTTATGAAGTCCATTGAGATTTGCTCCCACTTCCACATGGGAATTTCTGGTTGTTGTAGTAGCCCGGACGGTTTCTGTGACAATTGGCACCAAACCGGTAATTTCCGTACACTTTAAACATTATTTAATGACTGCAATTATGTGCTTAAATGTCAACATAGTCTGGTTACATACTATACTTGTGAATTCATGCACGTTTTATACTACAAAATATTGCTTTATGCATTAACGAGAGCGTTGCGTCAGAAATACTAGTAAACTCACCGGTTAGACACAATGTGTCAACAGAACTGCAGAAAGCAGTCAGACATTAGAATTGAGGCCTAGATGTAGGTCCAATGACAAGAATACATTAAAACCCAAGAGTACATACAAGGGTTAACATATAGACACCCCGGAAGCTAAAATACGCACTAAAAAGCACCCGAAACGCACTTTAAGTGCAGAATTTTACTAAATTCAACTCAAATCAGCTTTTAAGCATATAAATATCATGCATAATTTACATTTCATTATTCAGAATACTTCCCCAAGTGTTGGGAATTGAAAGGGTTACAAAAGATACTTGAAGGATACTAAACGGTGCAATTTAGCACTTTAACGAACCGGTATTCAACCGAACAAACGGACTTTACCCGGAACACAAAAATATTGTCAAACACATTGTTTTTATTTTTCTGAGCTAGTTAGGGTCCCCAAATACCCTAACACACTATATATTATACAACACACCTTAACACACTAACTTAACACTTAACCTTCCTAACTAAATCTAACTAGATTGCAACTAAACCATTTGAAATCCAACAAGACCCCCCCTCTTGGGACGGTCACCATGGGTGACCCACCCATTGATTTTCTTCATTATTTTATTTGATTGTGTTGGTGGATAAAAGAACATAATACACATAGGTTATTAAGGCTTGAGGATTATAAGAAGAACTAGAGGGTTACCACTCTCTCACTTCAGAACACAACATCAAACTCAACTCTTCTCCTCCTTTCTTCTTCTTGTTCGGCCAACCCCAAGCACACCACCATCACCACCTTCAAGTTTTCCTTCAAGCAATCTCTAGTGATCCATCACATTTGAACTCTTGAACTCTCCTAGCCTTGTGCTAGTAGTAAGTGCCTTAGATCTTCATACTCTTCATATTTTTGTTGGTTAATAGTTGAAAGAATGATAAAATCTCAAGAACTGTAAAGAACATAATCAAAGTCTTGGAACATAAACTAACTATGAGATGAAGTAGTGTTAAAATGAAGATGAAATCATGTTGTTCTTGTGTTGTTATGATTATTGTTTGTTGTATGCTAGTTGAAATGATATTGTTCATCACATAGACTTGCTAGATCATGCTTAAAGACATGAACTAGCAAGATGTGAAAGTTAAAGATGTGTAGGATGATGAAATCATCCACACATAACTATGAACTTGAATAAATACATGTTTTCATGAAAAATAAAGATCAAAATGAGATGTAATCTTGTAGATCTAAAGATCTATGAGTGGTTTTTAGAAAGAACCAAGTGAAAAGTATGAGTTTTGCTAAAACTTGGATCTTACATAAACTAAACACATTTTTAGTGGGTAAACAAGTGTAGAAACACTTGTGTAAAAAGAAAATTTCACAAAGAAATATTTTTAGAAAATATGACTAGAAGTTGTAAATGTTCAAACTCTTTAAAAATAAAGTTTTTAAAGAACTAATCACATTTTGGAAGGTAACAAGACTTACTAAATACACTAGTAAGTTACTACACATTTTTGTAAATGTTCAAGTTCATGAAATAGAGAAATTAATGTATATTGTTGATGATTGTTGTTGAAATTGATTGATGATGATTTTAAAAGAAAATAAACACATGTTTTGAAAACATGGGAAACCTCCATTTTTAGGGGAAACTCTGTCAAAATTTCCATAAATTTTGACACTTAGAAAAATATAAGTTCTGAGGAACTTATCCCCTAAAAATGTACCTAAAAACTTTTACCAAGGTTTCCCAAACCTTTGTGTTAAGAAGTGAGGATTTCTTCAAGAATAAAAATTGATATTAAGTATGTATATTTTTGAGAAATATATATATATTTATTGATCATCAAATTTTATGCTAAGTGTATGTAGTATGTATTATACTTAGTAGTGTATTAGGACTTTAAAATACACTAAATACTCTTGAGAAGTCAAAACACAAAAATACACATACGACATACAAGATACATAGTTCGGGTGCAAACTACAAGAAACTTATGTTTATTTTTGAGAAAATAATATAAGTAAAGCAATTAGTTAAAAATATAAATTATTTTTAACACAAGAAAACATATACAAAAGATAGTGACTTGTACTTGTGCGATACGAGTCTAGTGACTAACGTTAATAAAACACGTTTAGGTCACGACGCTATATAAGCAAATCCGGTGAAGTTTACGACGCAAGGAACGCAAAGTTGTGAGTTCATGCTCCCCCTTTTCTTTTAACTGTTTTCAGTTTTATAACTTCGGGGGTGAAATACATGTTACAGATACGAAAATATTTATAAATGGTATGATACAAAAACAAGAGGTACGCTTGGTGATAACTAGTACCAAGTATGATGCGTTTTGAGAAATGATACGAGAAATCGTGTCACGAATAGGGTACCATAAGCACCATTAATCGTGTACATACTTAGACCGCAGAACAAAAGGTTAGATCTAATGGGTTTCAGGGTAGCCCCACTCTTGGTGACAACTAGTACCGAGTAGTGTTTTTGTGTCTCAGTCGTGAATCGACTACTAGAAAAATGCCTATGGTTTGGTGACTTCCTATGTCGTGTCACATGTTAATGGCTTTGCAACCCATTAACACATGATACATACAAAAATACATGATTTATACAAGAATACGTGACTAATACAAGATACATACCATGTTTTTCATACAAAGTATATAAACGTACATTACAAGAACTGCATGAATTCACACCAACATTATGTTGACGTTTTTCCAAAACTCACATGTATTTCAGGTAACTATAGGTGGATGTGCGCGCGGTCTTACTCATGCTTGTGGATGTCGTCTATGTTTTATCTTTAAATAAAGTTGTAAACTTTTCAGACAATGTTTTATGCTATCTCGTGATGTAAACGCTAAACTTATGTTTTCAAGTTATGAAATGTTAGTATTTGAAGTTATTTTTACGAGCATGTAGTATGTTTACCTTTCGTATGCAATGAGAACCTTTCATGATCACACCTCGTGCTTCCACCGCAGAAAGGGGTGTGACAGATTGGCATCAGAGCTGCGATTGTAGTGAACCAGGATTCCTTCTCGAGTCTAGTCTACAATCTCTAGGATCCTTTCACGTAAACAATTTTTCAAAAGAGTTTTCATTGCATAAAACGTCCCGCGACATCCACTACCTGAAACCGCTTACATGAGTCTAGAAAAGACACTACGAGACTTAGGGTGCACTAGAGTAGCACTCGTCTGTGATTGAGAGTTAATTGCAATTATGTGTGATAATTGATATTTACATATGCTAGAAGTAGAATGTCACAAGTATACGTGACTTACCTGAAAACAATGGCCTACCTGAAGGAATAGATATGAGGATGAAACGAACTGTGCGGACTGTGCAAGGAGTTACGTAATTATGGATGCATACATAATTATGGAATTCAATGCACAGAAATCACAGCAAGTCTTGTCACGTATAGATTCCCTCAGTGCAAGAAAAGGGTCAAACGTGAACACCAGCTTATTAAATACTCTGCTAGAGTAATAATTGTTTGATCTCACTTATGTGGTATATACCTGTGAAAATATATACCACTACTGTCTAGTATGACGATATCGAACAAATGTCTAACCCTGTTGTGTTATGTTCTGTCAGAACATGGCACCCAGGAAAGCTGTGAACGCTCGTGATCAACCTCCTCCTCCCCCACTGCCAAGAACTACTGAAGAGCTGAACGCTCTACTGGAAGAAAGGATCTCCGCTGCTATCGCTCAATACAAGGTGAACCAAACTCAAGACAGTGGCGGGCAAAGCAATGCTAGGCGTAATGGGAATGGAGATTCATCTGGAGGCAACACAGCTCAGGGCTGCACTTTTAAGCAGTTCCTCGACTGCAAACCAATGAACTACGACGGCACAGGAGGTGCAGTAGCGTTTGTGCGCTGGACGGAGAAGACTGAAGCTACTATCGATCAGCAAGTCAATTTTGCTACTGGGTTGTTTGTCGATGAAGCTCTGACTTGGTGGAACTTGCAAGTCCAAACCATGGGTGATGATGCCGCGTATGGCATGACTTGGGATGAACTGAAAGAGAAATTGAGGGAAAAGTACTGCTCCCGTGCCGAACTCCAAAGGCTGGAAACGGAGTTCTGGCACTTGACCATGGAAGGTGCTGACATTAATGGTTATACTCGAAGATTCCACGATCTGTCTAGAGTGCTTCCCTACATGGTGACTCCCGAATTTAAGCGCGTTGAATGCTACATTTGGGGATTGGCCTCAGAATTCCGTGGCATGGTAACTTCGGCCAAACCTCAAACAATCACCAAGGCTGTAACTCTGGCTGTCAGCCTTACTGAAGATTGTGTTAGTATGAAGAAGCTATCACTGAACCCAACAGAAAATGCCGAGACGCATGCTGAGTCGTCTGGTGACAAGAAAAGGAAACATGCAAACTTGAATCAAGCAACTCGTAACAACAAGGGTTCCAACAAGAAGCGTGACCCTAACCCGTCTCAGGGGGTGAAATCTCTTGCAGCCATGAATGACGCTCCAGCTAAAGGATACCTGGGCACTCTGCCCAAATGCAATCATTGCAAGCGTCATCACGAAGGGGTGTGTCGCGTTTCAAGATGCGACAAGTGTGGAAAGCTGGGTCACCGCACTGAAGACTGTTGGGGTAAAGGAAAGAACGGGAATGGAAACCGCAACGGTGACGGTAATAGAAATGGTGGAAATGGGAATGGCAATGGTAACCGAACTGGGAATGGAGCTGGGAGGAACCAAGGATGCTTCAGTTGTGGAAGCAAGGATCATTTTGTGAAAGATTACCCAGGGGAAACAACGTTCAGGCTCGAGCATTTATGATTGGAGCAAGGGACGCACGCGAGGACCCTAACGTGGTCACCGGTACATTTCTCGTTAACAATCGCTTTGCATCCATATTATTTGACACTGGTGTCGATTATAGTTTCATGTCTGTGGAATTTAAACGTATGCTTGGGATAGAGTCTAGTAGATTGGATATTCCTTACTCCATAGAACTAGACTATGGTAAACTTGTAGAATCGGGCGAAGTTGTTAGAGGCTGCACACTAGAACTTGGTGAACGGAGATTTAGCATCGATCTCTTACCTATTCAATTGGGTAGCTTCGATGTAGTGGTCGGAATGGACTGGTTGCCCAAGAACAAAGCTGAAGTTATTTGTCATGAGAAAATCATTCGCATCCCTTTGGCAAATGACGAAACTCTCATCATACATGGAAAAAGACGAGACGCGCCTCTGCGAATCATCAGTTGCATGAAGGCACAGAAGTGCTTAAGGAAAGGATGTGTTGCTTTCCTAGCTCACTTTGTAGATAAGAAGGCTGAGGAGCCGAGACTCGAAGACATTCTTGTGGTGAAGGAATTCCCGGATGTTTTTCCCGAAGATCTGCCAGGGCTACCTCCGCAACGACAAGTCGAATTCCGTATAGACTTGGTTCCAGGAGCCGCTCCTGTAGCCAAGGCACCCAATCGGCTTGCACCATCCGAAATGCAAGAGTTATCTACACAACTTCAGGAGTTGTTGGATAAAGGATTCATAAGGCCAAGCTTCTCGCCCTGGGGAGCTCCTGTATTGTTCGTAAAGAAGAAGGATGGAACACTGCGGATGTGTATCGACTACAGAGAACTGAACAAGCTCACAATCAAGAATCGGTACCCGCTACCAAGAATTGATCACTTATTTGATCAGTTGTAAGGATCAAGCTACTATTCCAAGATCGATCTTCGATCTGGATACCATCAGTTAAGAATCCAAGAGGAAAGCGTACCAAAGACTGCATTCCAAACGCGTTATGGGCACTACGAGTTTCTTGTGATGCCATTTGGATTGACGAACACGCCAGCCGTACTTATGGATCTGATGAACCGCGTATGCAAACCATATCTCGATAAATTCGTGATTGTATTTATCGATGATATCCTGATTTACTCGCGAACGAAAGAAGAACATGAGCAACACCTCAGAACCATTCTGGAGCTACTGAATAAAGAGAAGCTTTATGCAAAGTTCTCAAAATGCAAATTATGGATTCGCGAAGTACAATTTCTTGGTCACGTTGTGAACAAGAAGGGCATTCATGTAGACCCATCCAAGATTGAAGCAATAAAGAGTTGGGAAGCCCCCAAAACCCCAACTGAAGTTCGACAATTTTTGGGCTTAGTGGGCTATTATCGGCGATTCATCGAGAATTTCTCAAAAATAGCTCAACCGCTAATGACCCTTACACAGAAAGACAAGAAATACGACTGGGGTTACAAACAGGAAGAAGCCTTCCAGCTACTTAAAAACAAGCTATGCGATGCACCGATACTATCATTACCCGAAGGCACTGAAGACTTCGTGGTATACTGTGATGCTTCACGACAAGGTTTGGGTTGCGTGCTCATGCAATGCCAGAAAGTCATCGCTTATGCTTCAAGACAATTGAAGGTACATGAAAGAAACTATACCACTCACGACTTGGAACTCGGCGCGGTGGTGTTCGCCTTGAAAATCTAGCGGCATTATCTATATGGTACTCGATGTACAATCTTCACAGATCACAAAGGCTTACAGAACATATTTGATCAGAAAGAACTAAACATGCGACAGCGACGTTGGGTTGAGCTACTGAACGATTATGACTGTGAGATTAAGTACCATCCTGGAAAGGCAAACGTTGTAGCAGACGCTTTGAGTCGAAAAGAAAGGGTTAAGACCCTAAGGGTTCGAGCATTAGAAATGACAATTCGAACGAACCTCACTGCACGTATTCATGATGCACAACAAGAAGCCCTTAAAATGGAAAATCGTAAAGCTGAATACCTACGGGGCATGTTGAAGTATATGGTGCCAAATGAAGAGGGAGCCTTATACTTTAAGAAGCGTATTTGGGTTCCACTCTATGGTGGTATACAAGAAGTCATCCTTGATGAAGCGCACAAATCGAGATACTCGATCCATCCAGGATCGGACAAGATGTATCAAGACTTGAAAGAATACTATTGGTGGCCGAGACTCAAGAGCGATGTTGCTGTTTACGTTGGAAAGTGCTTAACCTGTGCTAAGGTTAAGGCCGAATATCAGAAACCGTCTGGCCTACTACAACAACCAGGGATACCCATGTGGAAGTGGGAGCAAATCTCAACGGACTTCATAACAAAATTACCCAGGACCCCGAGAGGGCACGATATGATATGGGTAATAGTAGATCGGTTAACGAAGTCTGCGCACTTCCTACCGATCCGAGAAAAAGACAGCACTGGAAAGCTTGCTGAGATATACTTAAAAGAAATTGTGGCACGTCATGGAGTGCCAATCTCAATTATTTCAGACAGAGATAGACGTTTTGTCTCAAGAATCTGGAAATCCTTTCAGGAGGCCTTTGGATCTCAGCTAGATCTAAGCACGGCCTTCCACCCACAAACAGACGGCCAGAGCGAACGGACTATACAAACGTTAGAAGATATGCTTCGTGCATGTGTCATGGATCTAGGCGGCAGCTGGGATACTCATCTACCTTTAGTTGAGTTTTCCTACAATAACAGTTATCATACAAGCATAAAAGCCGCACCGTTCGAAGTTATGTATGGCCACAAGTGCCGATCGCCCTTATGTTGGGCAGATGCTGGAGATAAACGTATGGTTGGTCCTGAACTTGTACAAGAGACAACCGACAAGATTACGCAGATCCGAGAGCGCATTAAGGCGGCTCGAGATCGACAAAAGAGCTACGCTGATCGAAGACGAAAACCATTAGAATTCGAGGTTGGAGACAAAGTGTTGTTAAAGGTCTCACCTTGGAAGGGCGTAGTCAGATTTGGAAAACGTGGGAAGCTGAATCCCCGATACATCGGACCATTCAAGATTCTAGAAAGAATTGGTACCGTGGCTTACAAATTGGAGTTACCGGAAGAACTTAATGGAGTACATGATACGTTTCATGTATCCAACCTCAAGAAGAGTCCAACACAAGAAAACGTGATCATCCCTGCAGATGAAGTGCATATTGATGATGCCCTCCGATTTACAGTACAACCCGTTGAGGTTACCGACTGGAAAGTCAACAACACCAGGAGGAGCAGTGTGAAACTTGTCAAAGTACGTTGGAACTCAAAGCACGGACCCTAGTATACGTGGGAACGTGAAGACCAGTTCAAAGAAAAGTATCCCCACCTGTTCAAGAAGACTCCTGCGAGAGCTGGTTCAGCCTGAATTTCGGGACGAAATTCTTTTAACGGGGGGAGACTCTGACAACTAGCACCAAACCGGTAATTTCCGTACACTTTAATCATTATTTAATGACTGTAATTATGAGCTTTAATGTCAACATAGTCTGGTTACATACTATACTTGTGAATTCATGCACGTTTTATACTACAAAATATTGCTTTATGCATTAACGAGAGCATTGCATTAGAAATACTAGTAAACTCACCGGTAAGACACAATGTGTCAACAGAACTGCAGAAAGCAGTTAGACATTATAACTGAGGCCTAGGTGTAGGTCCAATGACAAGAATACATTAAAACCCAAGAGTACATACAAGGGTTAACATATAGACACTCTGGAAGCTAAAATACGCACTAAAAAGCACCCGAACACACTTTAAGTGCAGAATTATACTAAATTCAACTCAAATCAGCTTTTAAGCATATAAATATCATGCAGAATTTACGTTTCATTATTCAGAATACTTCCCCAAGTGTTGGGAATTGAAAGGGTTACAAAAGATACTTGAAGGATACTAAACGGTGCAATTTAGCACTTTAACGAATCGGTATACAACCGAACAAACGGACTTTACCCGGAACACAAAAATATTGTCAAACACAGTGTTTTTATTTTTCTGAGCTAGTTAGGGTCCCCGAACACCCTAACACACTATATATTATACAACACACCTTAACACACTAACTTAACACTTAACCTTCCTAACTAAATCTAACTAGATTGCAACTAAACCATTTGAAATCCAACAAGGCCCCCACCCTCTTGGGACGGTCACCATGGGTGACCCACCCATTGATTTTCTTCATTATTTTATTTGATTGTGTTGGTGGATAAAAGAACATTATACACATAGGTTATTAAGGCTTGAGGATTATAAGAAGAACTAGAGGGTTACCACTCTCTCACTTCAGAACACAACATCAAACTCAACTCTTCTCCTCCTTTCTTCTTCTTGTTCGGCCGACCCCAAGCACACCACCATCACCACCTTCAAGTTTTCCTTCAAGCAATCTCTAGTGATCCAAAGGTGTTAGAGATCCTACAAGTAAGTTTGGTGTGTTCGGAAGCTCAAGGACCGCTCTCGTTTTCTTTTATCCATCACATTTGCACTCTTGAACTCTCCTAGCCTTGTGCTAGTAGTAAGTGCCTTAGATCTTCATACTCTTCATATTTTTGTTGGTTAAAAGTTGAAAGAATGATAAAATCTCAAGAACTCTATAGAACATAATCAAAGTCTTGGAACATAAACTAACTATGAGATGAAGTAGTGTTAAAATGAAGATGAAATCATGTTGTTCTTGTGTTGTTATGATTATTGTTTGTTGTATGCTAGTTGAAATGATATAGTTCATCACATAGACTTGCTAGATCATGCTTAAAGACATGAACTAGCAAGATGTGAAAGTTAAAGATGTGTAGGATGATGAAATCATCCACACATAACTATGAACTTGAATAAATACATGTTTTCATGAAGAATAAAGATCAAAATGAGATGTAATCTTGTAGATCTAAAGATCTATGAGTGGTTTTTCGAAAGAACCAAGTGAAAAGTATGAGTTTTGCTAAAACTTGGATCTTACATAAACTAAACACATTTTTAGTGGGTAAACAAGTGTAGAAACACTTGTGTAAAAAGAAAATTTCACAAAGAAATATTTTTAGAAAATATGACTAGAAGTTGTAAATGTTCAAACTCTTTAAAAATAAAGTTTTTAAAGAACTAATCACATTTTGGAAGGTAACAAGACTTACTAAATACACTAGTAAGTTACTACACATTTTTGTAAATGTTTAAGTTCATGAAATAGAGAAATTAATGTATATTGTTGATGATTGTTGTTGAAATTGATTGATGATAATTTTAAAAGAAAATAAACACATGTTTTGAAAACATGGGAAACCTCCATTTTTAGGGGAAACTCTGTCAAAATTTCCATAAATTTTGACACTTAGAAAAATATAAGTTCTGAGGAACTTATCCCCAAAAAATGTACCTAAAAACATTTACCAAGGTTTCCCAAACCTTTGTGTTAAGAAGTGAGGATTTCTTCAAGAATAAAAATGGATATTAAGTATGTATATTTTTGAGAAAATATATATATTTATTGATCATCAAATTTTGTGCTAAGTGTATGTAGTATGTATTATACTTAGTAGTGTATTAGGACTTGAAAATACACTAAATACTCTTGAGAAGTCAAAACACAAAAATACACATACGACATACAAGATACATAGTTCGGGTGCAAACTACAAGAAACTTATGTTTATTTTTGAGAAAATAATATAAGTAAAGCACTTAGTTAAAAATATAAATTATTTTTAACACAAGAAAACATATACAAAAGATAGTGACTTGTACTTGTGCGATACGAGTCTAGTGACTAACGTTAATAAAACACGTTTAGGTCACGACGCTATATAAGCAAATCCGGTGAAGTTTACGACGCAAGGAACACAAAGTTGTGAGTTCATGCTCCCCCCTTTTCTTTTAACTGTTTTCAGTTTTATAACTTCGGGGGTGAAATACATGTTACAAATACGACAATATTTATAAATGGTATGATACAAAAACAAAAGGCACGCTTGGTGATAACTAGTACCAAGTATGATGCGTTTTGAGAAATGATACGAGAAATCGTGTCACGAATAGGGTACCATAAGCACCATTAATCGTGTACATACTTAGACCGCAGAACAAAAGGTTAGAACTAATGGGTTTCAGGGCAGCCCCACTCTTGGTGACAACTAGTACCGAGTAGTGTTTTTGTGTCTCAGTCGTGAATCGACTACTAGAAAAATGCCTATGGTTTGGTGACTTCCTATGTCGTGTCACATGTTAATGGCTTTGCAACCCATTAACACATGATACATACAGAAATACATGATTTATACAAGAATACGTGACTAATACAAGATACATACCATGTTTTTCATACAAAGTATATAAACGTACATTACAAGAACTGCATGAATTCACACCAACATTATGTTGACATTTTTCCAAAACTCACATGTATTTCAGGTAACTAAAGGTGGATGTGCGCGCGGTCTTACTCATGCTTGTGGATGTCGTCTATGTTTTATCTTTAAATAAAGTTGTAAACTTTCCAGACAATGTTTTATGCTATCTCGTGATGTAAACGCTAAACTTATGTTTTCAAGTTATGAAATGTTAGTATTTGAAGTTATTTTTACGAGCATGTAGTATGTTTACCTTTCGTATGCAATGAGAACCTTTCATGATCACACCTCGTGCTTCCACCGCAGAAAGGGGTGTGACAGATTGGCATCAGAGCTGCGATTGTAGTGAACCAGGATTCCTTCTCGAGTCTAGTCTACAATCTCTAGGATCCTTACACGTAAACAATTTTTCAAAAGAGTTTTCATTGCATAAAACGTCCCGCGACATCCACTACCTGAAACCGCTTACATGAGTCTAGAAAAGACACTACGAGACTTAGGGTGTGACAGTTTCTGATATTCAGCCTTAACCTTAGCACAGGTTAGGCATTTTCCAACATATATAGCAACATCGCTCTTGAGTCTCGGCCACCAATAATATTCCTTTAAGTCTTGATACATTTTGTCCGATCCTGGATGGATCGAGTATCTCGATTTGTGAGCTTCATTAAGGATGACTTCTTGAATGCCGCCATAGAGCGGAACCCAAATACGCTTCTCAAAGTATAAGGTTCCCTCTTCATTTGGCACCATATGTTTCAACATACCCCGGAGGTATTTCAACTTTACGGTTTTCTCCCTTAAGGGCTTCTTGTTGTGCGTCACGAATGCGTGCAATGAGGTTCGTTTGAATAGTCATTTCCAGGATGGTTCTTAATCTCACAGTCATAATCGTTCAACAGCTCGACCCATCGTCGCTGACGCATGTTTAGTTCCTTTTGATGAAATATGTGTTGTAAGCTTTTGTGATCTGTGAAGATTGTACATCGAGTACCATATAGATAATGTCGCCATATTTTCAAGGCGAATACCACCGCACCGAGTTCCAAGTCGTGAGTGGTATAGTTTCTTTCATGTACCTTCAATTGTCTTGAAGCGTAAGCGATGACTTTCTGGCGTTGCATGAGCACGCAACCCAATCCTTGTCGTGAAGCGTCGCAGTATACCACGAAGTCTTCAGTGCCTTCGGGTAATGATAGTATTGGTGCATCGCATAGCTTATTTTTAAGTATCTGGAAGGCTTCTTCCTGCTTGTCACCCCAGTCGTACTTCTTGTCTTTCTACGTAAGGAAAGTCAGCGGTTGAGCTATCTTTTAGAAATTCTCGATGAATCGTCGGTAGTAGCCCGCTAAGCCCAAAAATTGTCGAACTTCAATCGGGGTTTTGGGAGCTTCCCAATTCTTTATGGCTTCTATCTTGGATGGGTCTACATGAATGCCCTTCTCGTTCACAACGTGACTAAGAAATTGTACTTCGCGAATCCAAAATTCGCATTTCGAGAACTTTGCATAAAGTTTCTCTTTCTTTAGTAGTTCTAGAATGGTCCTGAGGTGTTGCTCGTGTTCTTCTTTCATTCGCGAGTAAATCAGGATATCATCGACAAATACAATCACGAATTTATCGAGATATGGTTTGCATACGCGGTTCATCAGATCCATAAATACCGCTGGCGCATTCGTTAGTCCGAACGACATTACAAGGAATTCTATGCCCATAACGTGTTTGGAATGCAGTCTTTGGTACGCTTTCCTCTTGTATCCTTAACTGATGGTATCCAGATCGAAGATCGATCTTGGAATAGTAGCTTGATCCTTGCAACTGATCAAATAAGTCGTCAATCCTCGGTATCGGGTACCGATTCTTGATTGTGAGCTTGTTCAGTTTTCTGTAATCGATACACATCCGCAGAGTTCCATCCTTCTTCTTCGCGAAAAATACTGGAGCTCCTCAGGGTGAGAAGCTTGGCCATATGAATTCTTTATCCAACAACTCCTGGAGTTGTGTAGATAATTCTTGCATTTCGGATGGTGCAAGCCGATAGGGTGCCTTGGCTACAGGAGCGGCTCCCGGAACCAAGTCTATACGGAATTCGACTTGTCATTGCGGAGGTAGTCCTGGAAGACCTTCGGGAAAAACATCAGGGAATTCCTTCACCACAGGAATGTCTTCAAGTTTCAGCTCCTCAGCCTTCTTATCTACAACGTGCGCTAGGAAGGCAACACATCCTTTCCTTAAGCACTTCTGTGCCTTCATACAACTGATGATTCGTAGAGGCGCGTCTCGTTTTTCTCCATGTACGATGAGAGTTTCATCATTCGCCAGAGGAATGCGAATGATTTTCTCATGGCAAATAACTTCAGCTTTGTTCTTGGATAACCAGTCCATTACGACCACCACATCGACACTACCTAATTGAATAGGTAAGAGGTCGATGCTAAATCTTCATTCACCAAGTTCCAATGTGCAACCTCTAACAACTTCGCCCGATTCAACAAGTTTACCATTGGCTAGCTCTATGGAATAAGGAATATCTAATCTACTAGATTCTATTCCAAGCATATGTTTAAATTCCACAGACATGATGCTATAGTCGGCACCAGTGTCAAATAATATGGATGCAAAGTGATTGTTAACGAGAAACGTACCGGTGACCACGTTAGGGTCCTCGCGTGCGTTTCTTGCTCCAATCACAAATGCTCGAGCCTAAGCGTTGTTTCCCCTTGGGCAATCTTTCATGAAATGCTATTTGCTTCCACAACTGAAGCATTCTTGGTTCTGCCCATTTCCGTTACCATTCCTATTACCAGCACCATTTCCATGGTCAAGTTCCAGAACTCAGTCTCCAACCTTTGGAGTTCAGCACAAGAGCAATACTTTGCTCTCATTTTCTCTTTCAGCTCGTCCCACGTCATGCCGTACGCGGCATCATCACCTAGAGTTTGGACTTGCAAATTCCACCAAGTCAAAGCTTCATCAACAAACAACCCAGTAGCAAAAGTGACTTGCTGATCCGCGGTACACTTGCTCATACGGATAGTAGCCTCAGTCTTTTCCGTCCAGCGTACAAACGCCATTGCACCTCCAGTGCCGTCATAGTTCAGCGGTTTGCAGTCGAGAAACTGCTTAAAAGTGCAGCCCTGAGCTGCGTTTCTTCCAGATGAATATCCATTCCCATTACGCCTTGCATTGCTTGGTCCTCCACTTTGTTCAGTACGGTTCGCCTCGTACTGAGCGATAGCTGCGGAGATTCTTTCCTCCAGTACGGCGTTTAGCTCTTCAGCAACTCTTGGCAGTGGGGGAGGAGGAGGTTGATCATGAGCGTTCACAACTCTCTTTGGTGCCATGTTTTGACAAAACACCATAGGGTTAGACTTTTGTTTGATATCGTCATGCGAGACAGTAGTAGTATATATATACAGGCATATACCACATAAGTGACATCAAATAATCCGCCAAATGTATAAATCAATTCATACAGCAACAAGCATGTATAATTAGATAAACACCTTACTTCACATTGGCGGTTCTTATCTTTATACCCTAAATCATTACTCCAAAAGAGTATTTAATAGTCTGGGGGAAAGGTGTTCACGTTTGCCCTTTTTCTTGTACTGAGGGAATCTATACGTGACAAGACTCGATGTGATTTCTGTGCACTGAATTCCATAATTATGTATGCATCCATAATTACGTAACTCCTTGCACAATCCGCACAGTTCGTTTCATCCTCGTATCTCTTCCTTCAGTTAGGCCATTGTTTTCAGACGAGGTCACGTATACATGTGACATTCTACTTCTAGTATATGTATATATCAAGTATTACACATAATTGCAAGAAATTCTTAATCACATATAAGTGCTATTCCAGTGCACCCTAAGTCTCGTAGTGTCTTTTCTTGACTCTTTGTAAACTGTTTCAGGTAGTGGATGTCGCGGAAAGTTTTATGCAATGAAAACTTTTTGAAAAATTGTTTTCGTGAAAGGATACTAGAGATTGTAGACTAGACTCGAGAAGGAATCCTGGTTCACTACAATCGCAGCTCTGATACCAATCTGTCACACCCCTTTCTTAGACGGAAGCACGAGGTGTGATCATGAAAGGTTTTCATTGCATACGATTGGTAAACATACTACATGCTCATAAAAATAACTTCAAATGCCAAAACATTACATAACTGAAATCATAGTTTTACACAAACGACATATTGTCTGAAAGTTTACAACTTTATTTAAACATAAACAACATCCAGGAGCATGAGTAAGACCGTGCGCACATCCACTTTAGTTACCTGAAATACATGTGAGTTTTGGAAAAACGTCAACATAATGTTGGTGTGAATTCATGCAGTTCTTGTATTGAACGTTAGTATACTTTGTATGAAAACATGGTATGTATCTTGTACAAATAAAGTAATCTTGTATAAATCAAGTATTCTTGTATAAATCACGTATTCTTGTATAAATAAAGTATTCTTGTATAAATCACATATTCTTGTATAAATCAAGTATTCTTGTATAAATCAAGTATTCTTGTATAAATCAAGTTTTCTGGTATCAATCAAGTATTTCTGTATGTATCATGTTGTTAATGGGTTGTAAGGCCATTAACATGTGACACGACATAGGAAGCAACCAAACCATAGGCATTTTTCTAGTTGTCGATTCACGACGGAGACACAAAAGCACTACTCGGTACTAGTTTTCACCAAGAGTGTGGCTACCCGAAAACCCATTAGATCTAACCTTTTGTTCTGCGGTCTAAGTATGTACACGATTAATGGTGCTTATGGTACCCTATTCGTGACACGATTTCTCGTATCATTCCTTAAAACGCATCATACTTGGTACTAGTTATCACCAAGAGTGCTTCTTGTTTTTGTATCATACCATTTATAAACATTGTAAAATTTGTAACATGTATTTCACCCCCGAAGTTATAAAACTGAAAACAGTTAAAAGAAAAGGGGGAGCATGAACTCACAACTTTGCGTTCCTTGCGCCGTAAACTTCATCGGTTTTGCTTATCTAACCTCGTGACCTAAACGTGTTTTATTAACGTTAGTCACTAGACTTGTATCGCACAAGTACAAGTCGCTATCTTTTGTGTATGTGTTATCGTGTTAAAAATAATTTATATTTTTAACTACGTGTCTTACTTATTTTATTTTCTCAACAATAAATATAAGTATCTTGTATTTTGCACCCGAATTATGTGTTTTGTTCAAAGCTTCATTTCATAACTTGTCCAAGTAATATATTTTCATAAATATATTTTCTTGTATTTGTCAAAGTATGTTGTATGTGCATTTTTTGTATTATCACTTCTTAAGAGTATTTAGTGTATTTTCAAGTCCTAATACACTATTTCATGTAATACATAGTACATACACTTAGCACAAAATGTGGTGATCAATAAATATATATATTTTTCTCAAAAATATACATACTTAATATCAATTTTAATCTTGAAGAAATCATCATTTCTTACCCTAAAAATTAGGGAAACCTTGGTAAATATTTTTAGAAACATTTTTAGGGAATAAGTTTCCCAAAACTTATATTTTTCTAAGTGTCAAAATTTATAAAAATTTTAACATAGTTTCCCCCAAAAATGGAGGTTTTCCATGTTTTCAAAACATGTGTTTATTTTCTTTTAAATCATCACAATCAATAATCAACTCATTCAACACCTACCGAGTGTCACAATCAAGTAAATTTCACTACATCATGAACTTGAAGTTTCGTAAAAACTTGTAGTAATTTACCATGTTATTTAGTAGGTTTAGTTACCCTTAAAAACATGGTTTTTTGTTCGTAAATCACTTTAATAAAAGATCTGGTCATTTACAACTTGTAAGATGATTTTTCTAAAAATACTTCTCTTGTATTTTTCTTGTTACATACATGTTTCTAGTCTTGTTTAAACACTAAAAATATTATTAGTTTACATAGAAACCATGACTTTGTAAGTCTTGTAAATAAACTTGGTTTCTTGAGAAAATTATCATCTATGCACAAGATTTGTATTTTGTTTATATCATTTTTACATAAGAAAGCCCATTTCATTATTCAAGTTCATGGAGACATAAAATATGATGATCTTGGTCTTTCACAAGATCACTACTTTAACTTACTAGATCATGTGTTTAATCACAATCTAGTAGGTTCCATATGATGTCTAATATTACCAACACTAATGATCAATCAACAAGAAGCAAATCAACATATTCAACATGTATTCATATATTTTTAAGCTTATGTTAAAGTATCATGATCATGTTCTTTTGTGTTCTTGTGTTTAACAATATATATCATCTTTTAACCAACAACATATGAAGTAATAAGAGATTATGAGGGCTCACCACTAGCAACAAGGCTAGGGAAGATTACTAGAACTTGAAGAGGACAAAAGTGTTGGATAAAAGCAAATGAAGAAGGTCCTTCAAGATCCACAAGCTTCCAACTTCCTAAATCACCTTCTAGCACCTTATGTGAACCTTGAAATGGAATGAAAATGGTGGAGGTATGGTGAAGGAGGGTGGGCCGTAGGTATGAGGGAGAAGGAGGAGAGTTTGTGGTTAAGAAGAAGATGAAGTGATGATGTATATATGTATAGTACTTGCAAGATCTCTAGTAAATCTTTCAAGATCCATAATATCTATGTAATATCTTATGAAATCAAATTAAATCCAAGTAATATCTTATGAAATCTAGTGGATCCAAGCAAGATCTTGATGGGGGCCACCCCTTTTGACCGTATGTATGAAAAGAGGGGGGGGGGCAAAGTGTAATATTTACTCCCTAGTTCATAAATAAGTTGGTTTCAAGTAATAAGTTTAGGGATTTAATGCGTTATTACTTTATAAGGGGTGTTATGGTGTTTGGGAACCATAACTAGTTCAGAAACATTAAAACAATGCTTCAAGTAATATTTTTATGTTCCGGGTAATGTCCGGTTGTTCGGTTAAATACCGGTTCGTTAAAGTGCTAAATTGCACCGTTTAGTGTCCTTTAAGTATCCTTTTGTAACCCTTTTAATGCCCAAAACTTAGGAGGGTATTCTAAATAATAAAACATGAATTCTGCATAATATTTATGTATTAAAGAGCTGATTATAGCTGATTTATAGCTGAATTATGCAGATTTCTGCATTTAGAGTGCGTTTCGGGTGCTTTTTAGTGCGTATTCTAGCTTCCGGAAAGTCTATATGTTAACCCTTGTATGTACTCTTGGGTTTTAATGTATTCTTGTCGCTGGATCTACACCTAGGCTCCAATTCTATTGTCTAACTGCTTTCTGCAGAATTGTTGACACAGTGTGTCTTACCGGTGAGTTTACTAGTATTTCTGACTCAACGCCGTTAATTAAGTAATTCTTGTAGTATAAAACATGCATGAATTCACAAGTATAGCATGTAACCCAACAATGTTGACATTTAAGCACATAATTGCAGTCATTAAAAATTAATTAAATTGTAAGGGAATTACCGGTTTTGTGCCAGTTGTCACACCAGTAACCGATAAAACACATTGTGATGAAACAGTAACTGAAACCAGTAACTGCTAAAACACATTGTGATGAACCCAGGAACTGATAAAACACAATGTGAAGAAATTGTTAGTGATTTGAACTTCGTAATTTAAAGTAACTGCCCTTTTGAAATCGTAATGATTTGAAATTGTCAAAGAGATATACGTTTCCATAAATACCCGGTTAGTTAGTTTAGGATATATAATATTCCAAAATTAAATTAATAATCAAATTACCATCATGCCCTTTTGAATAAAAAAACTAAAAGCCATATGCCACCTCCCTATTGCTTCCTAGACTTTCTAGGAAACTTAGGCTTTCTAGCCAACTCCCACTCTATATATATATATATATATATATATATATATATATATATGTATATAGAGTAGGGTTCGGCTACAAAGTCCTTTTTTCCTACAAAGTATACAAAGTCATAAAAACCACAATTTCAGCCATAAAACACGCTTAAAACCCACAAATAACAGAGTGAATATCACGAAAACATAATATCCAAACCCTAACAGTCCATAGAAACTTCAAACACACCATTATAGAACTATGAATATAAAACACAACATGATAATCAACTTAAAACACACTAATGTTAGCCATTCGATAATCAAAGCCTTATTATTCAAAACACAACACAAAACCCACAAGTATAACGTTTTAGTAATCTTCACTTTGTTATTTATAGGTTTTGAGTGTGTTCTATGGCTGAAATTGTGGTGTTTTATGACTTTGTATAGTTTGTAGGAAAAATGGACTTTGTAGCCAACCCTATATATATATATATATATATATAGGGGAAGGTTCAAATGAAAACCACTAGTTATTGTGAAAACTCGAAAACTAATTAAAAATGCCAAAAAAACATACCATTTTTTTTGCATAATAATTTTCGCTACTTTTAGTATATAAAAAAATTTCCAAAAAAAAAAAAATCTTTTTTGTAGTGCACATGTGTAATACAATTTTTTTTTTTTGAAAAAAAGTTTTTTTTTATATAAAAAAACCTGCGATTTTTTATAAAAAAATTGAAAAAAAACTTGGTGTGTTTTTTAGGCTTTTTTTTAGTTAGTTTTCGAGTTTTCACAATAAAAGTGGTTATATATATATATATATAGAGAGAGAGAGAGAGAGATAGGGAGAGAGAGAAAAGGGATCCGGAGAAAACGCCCTAAAGTATTTTATTATCCTTCGTTTTTATAGGGGGTTTTCGTGTTATGTAGGTCAGTGTAAGGCTATGCAATTCCACCAACTTTAAAAAACGTATATGCAGTGTTGTATGGACTGATGCACTTACACCCGAAGAGTCTGAATCCGGATGGGAAGAGGTTATGAAAGAGTTCAATCTAGCTGATAACGACCGGTTATCTTTTTTTTTTGCTCTAAGGAATCATGGATCCCTGAATTTTATAGGATGGAGTTTTTGTCGAGTCTTATGCGTAACGCTCCACATTTTTTGTACTTTCCTTATTTAGAAAGCGTAATCCTATTTCTATTTTTGGAAACTTGTATTCGTATTCGTATCCAGTATTGTAATCCGAGACTTTGTGTTCGCCTCGCTTTTTGGAACTTTTCTCAATTAGAAAGTTACTTGTATTTCTATCTTTGGAAAGTTGCCTTCATATCATATTCATAATCCACTCCCAATTTTGCAATTTGAAAGCTTGATCATAACGAAATTCATATTTTATACATACTTGTTACTCGTTCAATCGATCGCTTAAATGCATTTTTACGCAACCTCATACTTATCATACATACAAATTCCTTCGTTATTTTATACATCCCACTTATACATTTCACTTACACATTTAAAACGCTTAAAACCAATAAAATACACAACTTTAACTTTCGAGCATATGTTGTATGTGACAATTCGGTTTTCCAAGGTTCTTTAACTGTGTATCACCTCTATTTCATGTCCTGTTATATGTTGTAATCATGTGTTCGTTATGCGAAATTAATAAGGTGTATTATATATTTGAATGTCATTAATGGATGAATAGAAGTTGTTAACCGTTTATACTTCACGAGTTTCGAGTTGCACACTCCTTTCACAGTTATACTAGCATTTTGATTTCGAGCCAAAGCCCTCCACTTGATGCTATCGGTTCTCGGCCCATATCAGAGCCCAAAGGCTAGGCCCGGCTCACCCATTTCGAAAGCATATACACACACATTATTGTGTGTGGTTTGGGTTTTGATATCTTTGCAAAACACAAGAGCAACAAACCCTAGCATTCTTGTCCCCCTTTTCGAGATCGACGGCAGTGGGGGTTCTACGAAGCTCTCTCCCTCTCATTCCGAACATCTTTTCATCCTTACATATCACGGTTAGTATGATTCACCACAAAATTAAATTGTGTAAATTGTTGATCTCGGTTATGTAGTTACACGTGGATTTGTGTGTTCATACATAAGATTGAAACATGATTTTTAGAGGTTTAAAACAATTAGTGATGTTTGATATCAGGAGTTTTGATAAATGGGTGTGATAATAAACTGTCTTACGTTGTGTGGAAGTATCCGTGTTGTAGATCGAGGACTAGGATGACATGTTGTGAACATGATGGTGTTGTGTGTATCTTGGTGATCCTTGTTTTTGGCTGGATAGATAATCATGTATGTTGGTAAACTGATAATCCGGACTATATAAGAATAGTGTATGATTAAGGTTATGTAAATCAATGTTAATGTTGTGGGGTACTAGTTCTGATGATGAACGACAATTAGGGTTCTTTTGAACATGAGTAATAACTGATAAAATCATAATGTTTGATCCGTTTCGGAATATGGCAAAGTGTTTACTGGAATCACGGGATGGTGGTTAGAAAGGAAACTGTGATTATCTGTTGAGATGCAGTGATGAAAGACTCCCCACGAAGAACATAACTCGACGAAGAACCTGGTTCTTCGTTGACTGGCTTTTGACGAACCACTAGGGTTCTTCGTCACACTCATTACTCGACGATGAATAGTTCTTCGCCAATATGGTTCTTCACCATGAGAGCATCCCACGAAGAACTATTTCTTCGTGAAGATGCTGTAAGGGAGCAAACAAACAGAACAGTTTAAACAGCAAATGTGTCCACATAACATAAGGTTTCAAACAGTTTATGATGTGAATGATGATGAATGTTTATGTTAATAAAATTCTATTTGTTGCATGTTAATAATACTAATTAGGAATGAGGAACCTGATTTGACTCGTGTGAGTAGCAAACTCACCTATTAAGTGTTGTTATGTGACATGCACGTGGGATGTGGACTTGTATGAGAATTGAGTACTTGCTATGTGTTATACGGTGACCTTTGCGGTGAATGCAATCTGTGAAAATACGTGATTTAATTGATTATGAAACCGACTTTATTGGTAACCAAGGTAGGGTTTGGTTGACCAAATTGGAACGAGTAACTTAGCATACCGAGCAAAACTAAGGTGAGTTCATTTCTCTTGAGCATGCGTCTCGGTGGGTGGGACAATCAAACGGGTATTCCTGAGAGGAATAAGTCTTTTCTGGGTGAAAACTGCAATGTTAAATAATACACTCATTTCCTATCACCTTAAGTCCCATCTTCTACCGAATAGTTACCTGAGAGGTAACGGGGTGTTAGTTGATAGCTGTCACACCCTGACTTTTGCGGAAGCGTGATTATGGTGTGACTTTCTTAATACCATTGCATTCAATCATAACAACAACTATATGATTAAAACCATAGATTGTCATTCATTAATTAAGTTTTAAAAAAACATAACAACATTGTCTTAAAAAAACATAGAAGTCAAACTCGAGTACAACCATGCAACTTGTTTAAGAGTTCACAAAGACTCGACAAAAGACATTTAAATAAAACCAGGATTTGGAAGACGTGTCTCGTCCAGGAGTAAGACACACCGACCAAAACCTAAGATCATGGATGACATCTTTTATTCTTAAACCACACTTGGAACTTCCAAACACCCGCCAGATCCACATCTAATTCCCTGAAATACATGTATTTTAAAAACATCAACAAAAGTTGAGCGAGTTCGTGTGTTTGTTGTGTGTATGAATAAACCTTTGAAATCATTGTAAGTATGTATGTAAGTTTGTAAATCCCGGTATGAAAGCAACAAGGAAAAACAGATCATTAATGGTTTTCAAGGCCATTAATATGTGTGACGTGATGCAGGAAAGCTCAAACCTAGCAGACTTTGCACCGGGCCTCCGGCTGTAAGACATAGTCAACCCATGGGCCAAACCCTGGTCCAACATGGGCGGGGCTCGCTACACCCAAATAGATCTATCACTCCTGTCCCTCGGTCCTACAACGAGGATTGATGGCCTTAAGCGTCATATCCACCACTCACATGATCTAGAAGTACCCTTCCTTAGCTAACCATACCAAATAATAACGTTTGTAAACAGTTGAAACATGTACTTCACCCCCGAAGTTATAAAACTGAAAACAGTAAAAGAAAAAGGGGGACACGAAACTCACAATCTTGCGTCTTCAACAATCGTAACACAAGCTTCTTCGGTGAACACGACTACCTACAACGTACTAATGTCTATTAGACGAACGGGCCATGCCTTGACTTAGTGTTAATGTCTTTGAGTTACGTTTCTTTTGTGTCTTCGACATTATTCTAAGTTATATAATTATTTGTTAAAATAATTAATATTTTAACTTAAACTATATTTATTAAATTTTGGAATAATAATGTATTTTTTACTTGATACACTTCGGGTATTTATACATGTATATTCTTCCCAAGGATGGGGGTATTTGTACTCGTATTCTTATTCTTGTATATTTTGCCATCTATTAGAGTCGTATTCCGGTGTGTATTTATACATACGAGAATACGTATTTTTACGGTACTCATTAAGTATCCTTTATACTTAATTTCATATTAATTATTCCGGAATATTTTCTTTAATAAAGATTGAATATATATTTCCAAAATATATATATTTTAAGGAATGTTACTTAGAAAAATTATTTATAATTTTTCTTTGGCAAAAATATTTGTATTTTCTCATAAGTTCAAAAATTAATATATTTTCAAGTCCCACTTGGAAAATATATATATAAACTTAGTTTCTCCACAAATGATATATTTCATATTTATTTGAGAAAATGTATATTTCTCCCAAAAATATTGTATTTCATGTTTGTGTAAGAAAAAAATATATATTTCTTAAAAATAATATATCTTCTAAAAATTTCAAGAAAAATATATATATTTCATACTTGCCAAAAATAATATATTTTCCTTGTACAAAATATGATATAATCTTGTAGTAATTGTAAAAAAAAAATCATATTTTCATTTCCTTGGTGTCCAAAATATTATTTACCAAAATATACTTTGTGAATAAATTTCCGGAATATTTTGTAGATTATATTCCATAGTTCGGTTTCATCAATATTTTGTGTAAAATGTATATATTTATTCCTTGGAATTTTGGTAATATTTTGGATTGTAATTCTTGATATTTTTGTGAGTTATATTATTTCAAGTCCTAAAATAATATAACTAATACACAAAGTATACAAATAATCACACACATGTGACTTCTAAGTATATATTTTCCCTAAATACATATTTAGTCATTTTTATTTATGAAAACCAACCTCCAATATTTATATTTTTGTAACAAAAATTATGGCAAAGTTTTTGTAGGAAACTCATGGTTTAAAATACACTTGTAAATGTTTGTTTAAAAATATTTTTCTAAGTGTTTATATTTTTAGAAAATTTTGCCATAGTTTCCCCTAAAAATGGAGGTTTCCATGCTTTCAAGCATATCATTTTCTTTTGTAAAAATCATTACAATCAATTTACAATCAACAATGAACAACCCTTACTTACCAATTTTGCCAAAATCATGCATAATCTATCACTTCATGAACTTGAATATTTGTGAAAATTTGTAGTAACTTACTAGTGTTTTTAGTAGGTCTTGTTACCCTTTAAAATGTGATTAGTTCTTTAAAAACTTCATTTTTAAAGAAGTTAGATGTTTACAACTTCTTGTCACATTTTCTAAAAATGTTTCTTTATGAAATTTTCTTGTTTCACAAGTGTTTCTACACTTGTTTAACCACTAAAAATAGAGTTTGTTTATGTAAGAACCAAGTTTTAATAAAACTTATATTTTTAACTTGGTTTCTTTGAAAGACCGTTCATAAATCTTTAGATCTACAAGTGTTACTACTCACTTTGATCATTATTTTTCAAGAAAACCATTTAGTCATTCAAGTTCATGATTCATGTGTGGATGATCCATCATCCTACCATATTCCTACTTTCTCATCTTGCTAGATTATGTTTTTAATCATGATCTAGCAAGATCTTATGATGATCAACATTATTTCTACAAACAATCAATGATCAACAAGCATAACAACTCATATTCATCAAGATTACTTCATTAAACATGCTTATGTTCAAGTTTCATTCTTATGATCTTTAGTTTTCTTCAAGTTTTTTATTATGATTCTTCTTTAACCACTAAAAATGGAATTAATATAGCAAGATCAAGACTCTTACCACTAGCACAAGGCTAAGGATGATTCAAGTGTAGAAAACAAGTGGATAAAAGCAAACAAGAGAGGTCCTTCAAGCTTCAAGGCCACCAAGCTTCTTAGTCTTGCTTCTAGCACCTTTGTATCTATGTGAAATGAATGAAGAAGGTTGAATGATGATGGTTCTGGGTGTGATCGGTTTCGGCCAAGAACAAGGAGAGGGGAGGATGATAGTTTGTGTGTGTTTTAGTGTGTGTGAAATGAGATGGTGATCTTTCATGTTCTTTTATAAACCATGTCCATAGTTTAACCTTTGTATAACATGTTTAATAAAGTAATAGCATATCCAATTAAATATTGAAATAAAATCCATCAAGTGGGGGCCATGATGGCCGTGAACTAGGTGGGGGGGGGGTCTAGATTAGGTTTCAACTAGTTTAGTTACAATCTAGTTTAAATCCAAGTATTAGTTACATGTTCTAGTTATTAGATATTTTTAGGAGGTGTTATGATGTTCGGGGATCATAACTGGCTTGGAAATGTTAAAATAGTGCTTCTAGTGTAAATTTGGTGTTTCGGGTAGTGTCCGATTGTTCGGTTGGTTACTGGTTTGTTAAAGTGCTAAACTATGCAGTTTAGTGTGCTTTAGGTATCTTTTGTGACACTTTTGATTCCCGACACTTAGGAAAGCATTCAGGACCATTTTACCATATTTCTGCATTAAATTAGTGTGTTAAAATGATGATTTATGCTGAATTTTGCCGAATTCAGGACTTTGGGTGAGTTTTAGGCACTTTCCGGCACTTAAACTATTACTAGAAAGACAGTTTTATGATCCTTACTTTCCTACACACTACACTAGTGTAATACTTAGTTTCTGGCTCATTCTATGTCTCAATGCACTGTCTATCTAGGTGCTGAGTTCTGTCACACTATCCTGATTTATCGGATAACTGTGCTAACTATGTTTCATGCATCATTTGAGGCAATATAGCTTTCATGCAATATTGGTATGACATTAAACAATGTATGATGCACATGTATGTATATGGCAGTAATCAAAAAGCAGTTAATTGTAATTCAGCACAGTCATTAAGCACTAATCCTGGTTAATTAATTGTACGGATACCTGGATTTTTGATAGTTGTCACATTCTCCCCCTGTTAAGAAAAATTCATCCCGAAATTTTAAGCTCTACTACTAGCTGCATGGGAGTTAGGGAACAAATGCGGGTATTTAGCTTTCATGCGGTCCTCACGCTCCCAAGTAAACTCTGGGCCGTGATGCGCATTCCATCTAACCTTAACAAGCTTAACACTACTCCTCCGAGTTTTGTTAACTTTCCAATCAGTAACCTCAACAGGTTCTTCGGTAAAGTGGAGTGTGTCATAAATGTGAACTTCATCAGCAGGGATGACCACTGCTTCCTGTGTTGGACTCTTTTTCAGGTTAGATACATGGAATGTATCATGAACCCCATTAAGTTCTGCAGGTAGTTCCAACTTATAAGCCACAGGACCAATCCTTTCCAGGATTTTGAACGGTCCAATGAATCGTGGGTTTAACTTTCCACGCTTACTAAAGCATGCCACACCTTTCCAAGGTGAGACTTTCAATAAAACCATATCTCCCACTTCAAATTCCAAAGGTTTCCTTCTTTGGTCCGCATAGCTCTTTTGTCGATCACTAGCCGCCTTGATGCTTTCTCGGATCTGTATAATCTTATCTGTCGTTTCTTAGACCAATTCGAGACCAACAAGCTGTCTGTCTCCTGCATCTGCCCAGCATAACGGCGATCGAAATTTACATCCGTAGAGAGCTTCAAACGGTGCAGCTTGGGTGCTTGTATGGTAGCTGTTATTATAGGAGAACTCAACCAAAGACAGGTGAGTGTCCCAACTGCCACCCAAGTCCATTACACAAGCTCGTAACATATCTTCAAGTATCTGAATCGTTCTCTCACTTTGGCCTTCCGTCTGTGGGTGAAATGCGGTGCTCAAATTCAGCTGTGAACCAAACGCTTCTTGGAAAGATGGCCAAATCCTTGACACAAATCTTCCATCTTTGTCAGATATAATCGAGAGAGGCACTCCATGACGTGCGACTATCTCCCTTAAGTATAGCTCAGCTAGCTTACCAGTGTTATCCTTCTCTCTGATTGGCAAAAAGTGCGCAGACTTCGTCAGACGATCTACGATTACCCAAATCGTATCATGACCTCTAGGTGTCTTTGACAACTTGGTTATGAAATCCATCGAGATCTACTCCCACTTCCACATGGGTATCTCAGGTTGTTGCAGAAGACCTGAAGGCTTCTGATACTCGGCCTTTACTTTGGCACAAGTTAAGCATTTTCCAACATAGGTTGCAACATCACCTTTCAATCTTGGCCACCAGTAGAAATCTTTCAAATCTTGGTACATTTTGTCCGATCCTGGGTGGATCGAGTACCTCGATTTATGAGCTTCATCAAAGATAACATCTATAAGGCCACCAAAAAGGGGAACCCAAATTCGTCCAATGAAACACAAGGTTCCTTCCTCATTGTGTCGCAACCCCCGATCCCTGATCCCCAGGAACGGGCGGACGCGAACTCAGAATTTTGGTGGTATCAACTTGTTAATTTGGCAGCGGAAATTACATCAGGACCGTAGTTAGGAAATGTTTATCAGAGTAAAACCACCATATTTAATATTAATAATCACATGGGCAAAACCAAATTTTCTTATTACAATACATTTATTGGTATAAACCCTATTTTATTGAATTTAAAACATCGTCTTTTAGGTAACTTTTATAGCCACATTTTTCCCAAGCCTTCAGTGCTCTCCAGCTGGCTTTTTACTAATTGGCTGTCACATTGTGTTACCTGAAACGCGTTTTAAAAACATTTGTCAGTGGGAAATACTGGTGAGTGAATCCCAGTTTAATCAAGAAACATTTTATCAATTATAACAGTATTGAGAGCGATCACATTGTTTATTTCTACACAATTACTCCTTTTAGTACTGTCAAACCTGACTTGTGGGTCATATTACACATTGGCTAACTCATTGTCCAATGGTAACGTATTGTCATCCCGACTTACTACTCACAGTGTAGTAAATTTTGTATACAAAACCCCAACATACCGGCAGTAATTGAAGAACTACAAAGACTCAATCATCGCTTAATCACATTGTAAAACATTTAAGGTTTTGTAAAATATTATAAAAAGGTTATCAAAAAGAGGATAAACTCACTTTGCTCTCTTAGACTTCGCGTAAGGGTTTCCTTGATATAATCTATAATTTATACAAATGTACATAGGTTAGTATCATAACCCTTTGAAAATATTAATGATACCCTCCCCGAGACGGCATTCCAATAACTACGTCGGGCAGAACCACGACAGTTATCACGGAACCCTAAATCAATCGGGCAGCGTATCTATTACGAAACTGGGGTTATAATACTTACAACGGAGCAGAACCTCGCTAATTAAGGGGATATAATACCCGCGTATTACTTCTACTACTCAGAATTCGTATAAGAAAGAAAAGATTTGAGCGACGGAAATGAAATCCCGAGGCCTCCCTATATAGTTACTGAATCTGGTCCTCTCGCGGCCCGCGTAAGAGTAGGCAAGGCCTTACGCGGCCCGCGTCAACATCCGGTCAAAGTATAGCTGATCCGGGTCACTTGTGACAACCGGTGATTTACGACACTTAATTACGTGATTTATAAGTGATTAACACGATAATAAATAGTGTTCACAGCACACATTAACTTAATTAGGCCTTGGGAATGCCTAGGAGCGTTTATTCGACTATACAGTGCGCGCATGGTGCTTTACGGAAAATCTGCTGAATATCTAGCGACAACGAACTGATGCCGTACAAAATACTGACAACGCCGACAAGTATGGATGTTACACGAATATTTTATGTTTATGAAATTAATTTTGTGAATTTATTGGGCTTCCGTGCGATACAAATGCAACGTGAACTAAAAACGCGATAGCAGGAAACGCATCGGCAATGAAACGAAAGCGACAGAGATGCCTGTCATCTTCAGAACCTACATATGACGCTATATTATGCTCCGTAATAAAATTTTAGTGATTACAGTCGAAACCGGATCGAAAAACGGATCAGAAACGGCAAACGAGGCATTTTACGCGACTTTACGCAACCGACGAACGAACACGCAAACGTCGACTACCGACCGTATTTTTGGGTATTTTAATTTTTGACGTTAAACAGAGTTCGGGTTTTGATAACGGGTCTCGTAGGAATTACGGGCCGCTTAAACACGGGGATTGAGCTTGTGGGCCCTAGGCCCAAGCCCAAAATCCACAAGCCTAAACCTGCATAATAAATTAGATTTTTTGAATCTCTAAAAATCTTTAGAGATCTATGCTAAAATCTTATAAAATCTTATGAAATCTATACAAAATCCACACTAGATTTACTAAATCCTTAGAAAATCTCTACAAAAGATTACATGATCTCTATTTAATGGTCCATGCCTTCCCCCTCTTGATCCTCAAAACTCATGTGCAGACAACTTGTACACACAAACATGAAGACCTCATCTTCATACTCTCCCTCTCTCGATCTCTGCTAAGAGCACACACCCACACATTAAATACTCAACCTCCTTCACAATCCAAACACCTACACACATAAACTCAAAGCCAAACAACCCACCCGACCCCTGGTCGATGATTGACCGGCAACACAGGGCCGGCGACGGGCTGACGGCGCCTCTCTTCTCCGGCGACTCACCTGCAACAAACCCCCCTTTTCCGAGCAACAGGACCGACCACCACCACCATAGTCCGGTGGTGGTGCGACGGTGGAGACAGATACGGAGAGAGAAAGAGACGAGACGGAGAGAGAGAGAGAGAGAGGCTGATGAGAGAGAGAGAGTGGTGGGGCTAGGCGACAGCACCGCCACACACGGCGGCGACGCTCTCTGGTCGACCACCGGAGTGACAGGACAAGCGGAGGTGGTGATGACGGTTCGAGCAGGTTCAGTTCAGCTTGGTTGTCCGAAAGGTATGTAGATGTGAGTTGGTTTCGGGTTTTATTCGGGTCAAATTTCGGGAGTTTTGTTTCAGCTTTGGTTCAGATCGGTGTCGGGTCAGATTATGTGTTCAGGAAGCGGGTCAAAGTTTCGGGTTCGGTTTGGTCAAATTATCAGCTTCAGAAGCGGTTCGGGTTGACGCGGTCAACTCAGCGAGTTGACTCGGTCCACTCAGCATGTCGACTCAGTTGGTTCAAGCTTCGGTTCGGGTCTCGTGATTTCGGTCAGACGGTTCGGTTCGGTTGACTCGGTCAAACCGAGTCGACTTGGTCAACTCAGTCAACTGTGCCGGTCAACTCAGTCAACTCAGCGAGTTGACTCGGTCAGCTCGGCTTTCGACACAAGAAGATGGTAAAGATTTTTACGGCACAATACATTTCATTATTCTTATAATATTATTTATTTGGTGAACGAGCTCGAACCGATACAAACTAGTGCTTAATTTACATTTTGTCGCTTTTACGAAAATTATACATATTGATATTGAGAATATTGTTGAGTTTGACAAAATATATCGACACGTGGTTGTCGGGGCCGTCCAAAAATAGAGGAAACTCTGCCCGTTTTTCGAGAAAATCCGTAAAATAAAGGGCGTTTATTTATAAAATAAAACATGTCTTATTGAGAAACGACGACTAGTGATATCAGGCGACTTTTATGAAAACTAGCAAAAGCATATAATTACTTTCGACAACACTTCGCAATTTTCGAAAACGACGATTCAGAAAGTAATTTACAAAAATAAATATAGTATTTATATTTATTTTAAACTTGGATATTTCGACAACTCTTTTATAAAAATAAATATAGTCGGTATATTTATTTCAGATAACAAACCATATGACTTCTTTTATAAAATAAATATAACTATTATATTTATTTTAAACGACTTCAACGCTAAAACTCCATTAAATAAATATAAGTTTTTATATTTATTTCAAGCGCCGAAACGGCATATACGTATATTTTTGGCAAATATACACAAGACGTGATATATATAATACAAGTTATTATATATTACTTTCATACGTAACGCGATATATGATACGAGTTTGTTATATGATATTTTCATGGAAATATTCTTTTATACACGTATGACTACTCGAGACGGCTAACACACTTACAACGATATATTTATATATTTTTATATAAATATTTATTCATTTTAAGTCTCTCGGAAACTACGTCTTTTTCAAGCCTTATTAAATTGCTACTGACATTAAACGAGACTTAACACGTATGACTTAATCTTTTCCATTAAGTTAACAACTTACCGTGTAATCGTTTGATTAACGATTCGGTAGAGCTCGGTGACACGTAGACTAGTTACCGCTTTTATTTAGAAACTTATTAGCTATTCCGTGTTAGGAATATTGTAGAATGCACGCCAGCGAGTCTCACTTTGGAAACGACATCACGGAGTCGTAATTAACTAGCTTTGCACATGGAAATTCAGGCGAGTTCATAACCCCCACTTTTTACTGTTTTACATTTTTGTAAATGTTTTCGGGGTGGAAAGACATGCACGTTTTGCAAAAACATACAAAGTTTTGAACAAACGCAAAACTCGTATTTCTAAATCATATTACGAAGGGATTTCGAGGAACGCAAATGATTTACGAAAGGTTTATACTAAACATACCGGTTTTTACAAAACAAATGCTTATTTTCGAAATGTGAATGATTTTCGGTCAGGGTGACCAGGGATTTTCATACATGCAGACATATTACAAAAGGATTACAGACATTTTTATACATGGTATGGTTAGCGTAAGGAGGGTTACTACTTAGATCATGTGAGTGGGTAGGCGCAACTTGAGGCCATTAATCCTCATTGTAGGACCGAGGGGCACAATGCGGTAGATCTATCTGGGTGTAGCGAGCCCAGCCCCAGGCCCAGCAGAACGGACCTCGGGGTGACTATGTACCCGACGCACAAATCCGCTAGGTTTGAGTCTTCCTACTTGCACTTCACACATATCAATGGCCTTGCAAACCATTGGTGATCTCTTTATTTCCTTATTTGCTACATACCAGGGACATATATACTTACAAAAATACTTGTTCATACAAATTAAATACCATGTTTTATACAAATTCAAAGCATAGGGTTATGCGGGTATGGAGTCAAAGTCAGGGTGGGCATTGACGGTTATACGAACATTACAAATACAAGACTTTACAAATACATGGTTTTTATGAACATACTGTATTACAAACACAACGTTTCCATATAACTTGGCAAGAAAATGATTTTTAAATTCGTTTTCTCAATACTATTTCAAAAACCGGTTATTCCAAAGATTTATTTCAAATCTTTCACAACTCAAAAGATTTATTTCAAATCTTTTACAAACAAACTATGGACTCGCTCAACTTTATGTTGACTTTTTCGCATGTCTCTTTCTCAGGTTACTTTTCTAAGACAAGGCATGGTTGGAATAGGAGAACCATTGGAGTTTCGAGTACTTAGCGGCGTTCATTCTTCTAGAAGTCTTTGCTTATTTGCTTCCGCTGTGCAATGAAGATACCAGTCCGGTCACGCCAATGCTCTGATAATTTCGGGGTGTGACATCACTACCTAGCTTCGCCACGATGATGACACGTGTCATCACCGGGCTGTGCCACCATTTCACCTCGTCGCGGCCCGCGCCAACTAAGGGGGTGGGGTTTACGCGGCCCGCCTCAGCCCACAAATCAGATTTTTAATTTATTTTTTTATGTTATATTGTATTTCGGGCTCGGTTTTCATATACGGGGTATATTTAAAGACATATTGGGACATTTTAAAAATATACTAGGGTGTCGGAAATATTTTGAGAGTGTCGGTTTTACTGAGGGTTGTTACATCCTCCCCACCTTATTTTTGAGCTCGTCCTCGAGATCTACTGGAATAAGTGCGGATATTTTCTTTGCATTTTCAGATTCGAGTTCCCATGTGTACTCAGGTCCTCTTTTGGAGTCCCACTTCACTTTGACCAAAACTAATCTCTTGTGCTTGAGGTTCTTGACTTTCCTGTCTTCAATTTGTAGAGGCCTTTCTACAAACTTGAGTTGTTCATTTACTTCTATATCCTTAAGAGGTACTATCAGTGATTCATCAGCTAAACACTTCTTGAGATTAGATACATGAAACACATCGTGTATTCTTGCCATTTCCTCTGGCAGTTGTAGCTGATAGGCTACAGGTCCTATTCTTCTAATAATCTCAAAAGGTCAAATATACCTGGGACTTAGCTTTCCCCGTTTTATGAATCTTACTATTCCTTTCCAAGGAGAGACTTTTAACAATACTTTGTCTCCTGTTTGAAATTCCAATGGCTTGCGTCGGTTATCAGCATAACTCTTCTGTCGATCACGTGCTACTTTCAGTCGTTCCTTGACTTGAATAATCTTGTCAGTTGTTTCTTGCACTATCTCGGGTCCAGATAGTTGCTTTTCCCCAATTTCTGCCCAACAGACTGGGGTTCGGCATTTTCGTCCATAAAGTGCTTCGAATGGTGCAGCATTGATACTTGTGTGATAACTATTATTATAAGAAAATTCTATTAAAGGTAAGTGATCATCCCAATTACCTCCGAAATCAATTACAGATGCTCTAAGCATGTCTTCCTTTGTCTGAATTGTTCTTTCGCTTTGTCCATCCGTTTGAGGATAGTAAGCTGTGCTCAACTTTAACTTGGTTCCCATTGCCTTCTGGAAACTTGACCAAAAATGAGAGGTAAATCGGCTATCTCTATCAGAAACAATTGATAAAGGAATTCCATGTAAAGAAACAATTTCATTTACATATAACTTAGCTAGCTGTTCCATACTGAAAGTTTCCTTCATTGGTAAGAAATGGGCTGACTTGGTTAGCCTATCTACAATCACCTAGATTATATCATTTCCTTTCTTTGTTTTGGGTAATTTAGTAACAAAATCCATAGTTATCAATTCCCATTTCCACACTGGCATTTCTAACTGTTGTAGCAATCCTGAGGGTTTCTGGTGTTCAGCTTTAACTTGCGAACAAGTTAAACATTTAGAAACATAGACTGCTATGTCCTTTTTCATTCCTATCCACCAGAAATTTTTCCTTAAATCTTGGTACATCTTGTCATTTCCTGGATGCATCGTATATTTAGACTTATGGGCTTCTTCTAATATACGATGATGTAGGTTTCCTAATTTAGGTATCCACATTCTATTTTCATGGAATCTCCAAATTCCATCAGTTCCTTGTTCTAATTCTTTTAGCATACCTTTTAATTTTTCAGTATCATTCTTGATTACTGATTCTTGTGCTATTCTAATTTGCTCATTTAAATCTACTTGTAGATTTAATTTGAGAGAACGTACCCTTTTTGGCTTTTTATGATACTTTCGGCTTAAAGCATCTGCCACTACATTTGCTTTTCCTTCATGATACTGGATATCACAATCATAATCACTGAGCATCTCCATCCAGCGTCTTTGTCTCATATTCAACTCTTTTTGCTTGAAAATATACTTTAAACTCTTATGATCAGTGAATATGGTAAACTTACTACCATAAAGGTAACGTCTCCAAATCTTAAGAGCAAAAATTATAGCTCCTAACTCTAAATCATGGGTTGAATAATTCTCTTCATGATTCTTAAGTTGTCTAGATGCGTAAGCGATAACCTTTTGGTGTTGCATCAATACGCATCCATAACCTAATTTAGAAGCATCACAATAAACAACAAAGTCTTTAGTTCCTTCTAGTAAAGATAATATGGGTGTATGGGTTAATCTTTGCTTAAGGATTCTAAATGCTTCTTCTTGTTTTAATCCCCATTCAAACTTAACAGATTTATAGGTTAGCTTAGTTAAGGGAATGACTATTCTAGAAAAATCTTGAATAAATCTTCTATAATAACCAGCTAGTCCTAAGAAACTTCTAACCTCGGTTGGTGACTCAGGGGTTTTCCATTTAGTAATCGCCTTAATTTTTGTCGGATCTACATGAATTCCTTCATGATTGACCAGGTGTCCAAGAAATTGTACATGTTTTAACCAAAACTCGCATTTTGAAAATTTAGCGTAAAGCTTTTTTTTTCTTAATAGACTTAAAAGTACGTGCAAATGCTTTGCATGATCCTCCTTATTTTTAGAATATATGAGAATATCATCTATAAAAACAATTATGAATTTATCCAAATATGGCTTACATATTCGGTTCATCATGTCCATAAATGCAGCTGGGGCATTGGTTAAACCAAATGGTATGACAGTAAATTCATAATGTCCATACCTTGTTCTAAATGCGGTTTTAGGAATATCCTCTTCCTGTACCTTTAATTGATGATATCCTGACCTTAAATCGATTTTTGAGAAAAATCGAGCTCCTTGCAGTTGATCAAACAGATCATCGATTCTTGGTAATGGGTACCGGTTCTTAATCGTGACCTTGTTTAATTCACGGTAGTTAATGCACATACGCATTGATCCGTCCTTCTTTTTAACAAATAAGATTGGTGCTCCCCACGGCGATGAACTTGGCTGTATGAATCCTTTTTCTAACAATGCGTCTAATTGTTTCTTCAGTTCCTGCATTTATGCGGGTGCCAAACGGTAAGGTGCTTTGGCAATCGATGCCGTTCCTGGTATCAAATGGATCCTGAATTCAACTTTTATATCTGGAGGTTGCCCTGGCAATTCTTCTGGAAATACATCTGAAAACTGAGATACTACTGGGATATCCTTTAAATCCTTTCCTTTAGTGTTAGTGATTATAGAAATCAAGTACACTATAGAACCTTTTCTTATATAACTTGCAGTTTTCATCACAGAGATAAATTTTGTAGATCTAGATGGTTTATCTCCTTTAACTGTGATAGTTTTACCTGTTGGTGAATTTACTTGAATTGTCTTTTGATCACATAAAATATTGGCTTTATTGGTTATTAACCAATCCATTCCTAATACAACATCAAATTCCTGCCAGATTCATGGGATAAAGATTTGCAATAAATTTCTGATTTAAAATTTCTATAATTGCTCCCTACAAGATTTCAGAAATCCTAACGGTTTCTCCATTAGCTGTCTCTACTAAACATTCTTGTGGTAGTTTAGTTAATGACTGATTTAGAAATTTGCAAAATGATGTATTAATAAAACTTTGGTTTGCACCAGAGTCAAATAATACTTTAGCAAAAACATCATTAACTAAAAACGTACCAGCTATGACATCTGGAATCATCTTGGCTTCATCTGCAGTTAGAACAAATGCTCTAGCATTTTTAGTGTTCTTGTTGTTTGCAGCTGGGGCTAGTTTTGGACAATTTGGCATGATATGACCTTTTTCTCCACAGTTGTAGCATAATCCATTACTGGATTTCTTCCTGCAATTTTCTTCCTTGTGCCCTGGCGTCTTGCAATAATTGCAAAGAGTGGAGCATTTTCCCGAATGCTTTTTCTTGCAGACCTTGCAGAAAGGTGCAGAGGTAGAACCCATATTCCTACGGTTGTAATTCCCAGAACGGAATTCTTGGGTAAGCCTTTGGGCTAGGTTTTTCCTTTGGTCTTCTTCTCTAGTACGGACTAGTTCACCTGTCAAGGTATTGGTTAGTTCTACAGCTTCTTCTATGGTTTGAGGTCTAGCTGCCTTGACTACATGTCTAATCTCTCCAATTAACCCCCAGACATAACGGGAGATTAATACTGGCTCTGGTGATGCAAGGGTTGGTACTATTCTAGCATATTCAAAGAATAACTTGGTGTACCCCTTACTATCCACTCCATTCATCCTAAGGTTTAGGAATTTGTTTGCTATTTGTTCTTTTTCATTAGGAGGGCAGAATTTCCTTTCTACCATGTTCCTAAATTCTTCCCATTCCATATTGTATATCCTATCACTTCCTTTTGACTGGAGGATAGTGTTCCACCATTCTAAAGCTGAGTTCTTAAACAAATTAGAAGCAAACATTATTTTGTCTTCTTCAGCACACTTGCTTATTTTCAGAACAACCTCAGTCTTTTCTATCCAGCGTAAAGCTGCAATAGGTTCTTCATTACCCGAGAACTCTATCGGTTTACAAGACCAGAATTCCTTATAAGAACAACCATAAGGCATGGTTCTTCTTCTTTTGGGAATGGGCACTTGAAGTACAGGGCCATTGTTTATGCTGTGTTCTGGTTCGATTGGTCGCTTACTGCTATGTTTACTTTTATTATTCGCTTCTTGAATAGTTTGAATAATAAATGGCATGGCATCTATGATTCCTTGTACCGGACGACACTATTATCTATCTGGTTTCCATTGTTATTGATGCTCGGATTCTCATTAACCACGTTAATGTTACTCTGGTTATCGTTATTCAGATTTCCTTGATTTCCTTCATCGGCCATCTGAATTTTAAACATTTACCTCATATTAATATCACAAGATAATATTTAATATAGTTAATCACATGATACGCAATCTAGCCAAAAATGTCGATCATTGCGACTTTTACTCTATTTTCATATACTATTATGCATCTATTACATTCTAGTACTGAAATAAAAATTACAATACCAACAGAAATAGAATCACACTAATAGTAATAGGCATCCGTACACACATATTTTATTTTATTATTATATTATTATTACTATTACCATCTCCTCTATCACATCACGGATATGGATTTATCCAAAAATCCATATTGCGCTCATCGTATTTCCATACGAGACGCTCTCCCACATTTCTCATTCTCTCACTGCTTTCTAAAATTTCCTCCCCAAAAGTCCTAAGTTCTTGCACGTTTTCTGCACTCATTGGGGGTGCAGGTTCTAGGACTGGGTTTGGAATCTGGGGTGCGGGTTCCTGATATGGGGGTGAAAGTGCCTGAAATCGGTAATGATCTTCTAAGATTTCCCTAATATATTCATCGTGGTAATAGGGATCTAAAGGGTCCATACCTGGATAGGCTCCTATGTTCGGTATAAGTGTGTCTTCATGGATCGGGTAACGTTGCACATAGTCCCTAACGTCATCCGACCAGGGATCGTAATTTGGGTCTAGGGGATTTGGTGCTGGTACCCTAGGGATTTCCTCTGGGTTGAAGTCATGCATCTCCACTTGGTTTTCAGGGTTTTCTATCTCCATTGGTTGGTCAGGGATTTGCAATTGTGGTTGGGGTGCTATTGTTTGCTCCAGATTAGGGTCAGCAGCAGTTGTGGCTAGGATATGGAAATTGGCTAGGCTTCTATTAAGCATATCCTGTGTATGGGCATCTGTCTTTCGCTTAGCAGCTGCTAGAACTCTTTGCTGTTGCAACTTTCGCATTCTTTTCCTACGCGCAAAAGCTTCCTTATTGAACCATCCTCGTTTCTTATGAGGGAATGGTTCTTCTGACGGAGCTTTAAAAGCAAACATTCCTTCTTCCTGATCAGCAGAATACCCAGAAAGGGCAGGCTGTGATGAGGTTGTGACAACTGGCACGAAACCGGTAATTTCCGTACACTTTAATTATTACTTAATGACTGCAATTATGTGCTTTAATGTCAATATTGATTGATTACATTATATACAAGTGAATTCATGCACGTTTATTACTACAAAATATTGCTTTATGCATTAACTAGAGCGCTGCGTCAAAAAAATACTAGTAAACTCACTGGTAAAACACAATATGCCAATGACTCTGTAGAAAGCAGTCAGACATTAGAACTGAGGCCTAGGTGTAGGTCCAACGACAAGAATGCATTAAAACCCAAGAATACATACAAGGGTTAACCTATAGACGCTCCGAAAGCTAAAATACGCAATAAAAAGCACCCGAAACGCACTTTAAGTGCAGAATTTTATTAAATTCAGCTACGACCAGCTTTTAAGCATATAAATATCATGCAGAATCTACGTTTTATCGTCCAGAATATTTTCCTAAGCGTTGGGAATTAAAAGGGTTGCAAAAGGACACCTTACGGAACAATTAAACAATTTAACGGAACTCCGCAACGACAAGTTGAATTTCATATAGACTTGGTTCCAGGAGCCGCTCCTATAGCCAAGGCGCCCTATCGGCTTGCACCATCCGAAATGCAAGAATTATCTACACAACTTCAGGAGTTGTTGGATAAAGGATTCATTAGGCCAAGCTTCTCACCTTGGGGAGCTCCAGTATTGTTCGTAAAGAAAAAGGATGGAACTCTGCGGATGTGTATCGATTACAGAGAACTGAACAAGCTCACAATCAAGAATCGGTACCCGCTACCAAGGATTGATGACTTATTTGATCAGTTGCAAGGGTCAAGCTACTATTCCAAGATCGACCTTCGATCTGGATACCATCAATTGAGGATACAGGAGGAAAGCGTACCAAAGACTGCATTCAGAACACGCTATGGGCATTATGAGTTTCTTGTGATGCCATTTGGACTGACAAACGTGCCAGCGGTATTTATGGATCTGATGAACCACGTATGCAAACCATATCTCGATAAATTTATGATTGTGTTTATCGATGATATCCTGATTTATTCACGAACGAAAGAAGAACACGAGCAACATCTCAGAACCATTCTGGAGCTACTGAAGAAAGAGAAACTTTATGCAAAGTTCTCAAAGTGTGAATTCTGGATTCGCGAAGTACAATTTCTGGGTCACGTTGTGAACAAGAAGGGCATTCATGTAGACCCATCCAAGATAGAAGCCATAAAGAATTGGGAAGCCCCCAAGACGCCAACTGAAGTTCGCCAATTTTTGGGCTTAGCGGGCTATTACAGACGATTTATTGAGAATTTCTCAAAAATAGCTCAACCGTTGACTTCCCTTACGCAAAAAGACAAGAAGTACGAATGGGGTAACAAGCAGGAAGAAGCCTTCCAGCTACTTAAAGATAAGCTATGCAATGCACCAATACTATCGTTACCCGAAGGCATGGAAGACTTCGTGGTATACTGCGACGCTTCACGACAAGGTTTGGGTTGCGTGCTTATGTAGAGCCAAAAAGTCATCGCTTACGCTTCAAGACAATTGAAGGTACATGAAAGGAACTATACCACTCACGATTTGGAACTCGGCGCGGTGGTATTCGCCTTGAAGATCTAGCGACACTATCTATATGGTACTCGATGTACAATCTTTACAGATCACAAAAGCCTACAACACATATTTGATCAGAAGGAATTAAATATGCGTCAACGACGTTGGGTCGAGTTGTTGAACGATTATGACTGTGAGATTAAGTACCATCCTGGAAAAGCAAACGTTGTAGCAGATGCACTAAGTCGAAAAGAAAGGGTTAAGACCCTAAGGGTTCGGGCATTAGAAATGACAATTCGAACGAACCTCACTGCACGTATTCGTGATGCGCAACAAGAATCCCTTAAGATGGAAAACCGTAAAGATGAATACCTCCGGGGTTTGTTGAAATACATGGTGCCAAATGAAGAGGGAGCCTTATACTTTAAAAAGCGTATTTGGGTTCCGCTCTATGGTGGCATACGAAGAAGTCATCCTTGATGAAGCGCACAAGTCCAAATACTCGATCCATCCAGGATCGGACAAAATGTATCAAGACTTAAAATAATACTACTGGTGGCCGAGACTCAAGAGCGATGTTGCTGTTTATGTTGGAAAATGCCTAACCTGTGCTAAGGTTAAGGCTGAATATCAGAAACCGTCCGGCCTACTACAACAACCAGAGATTCCCATGTGGAAGTGGGAGCAAATCTCGATGGACTTTGTAACAAAATTACCCAAGACCCCTAGAGGACACGATATGATATGGGTGATAGTCGATCGGTTAACGAAATCTGCGCACTTCCTACCGATCCGAGAAAAAGACAGCATAGGAAAGCTTGCCGAGATATACTTAAAAGAAATTATGGCATGACATGGAGTGCCTATCTCAATTATTTCAGACAGAGATGGACGTTTTGTCTCAAGAATCTGGCAATCCTTTCAGGAAGCCTTTTGATCTCAACTAGATCTAAGCACGACATTCCATCCGCAAACAGACGGCCAGAGCGAACGAACCATACAAACGTTAGAAGATATGCTTCGCGCATGTGTCATGGATCTAGGCGGCAGCTGGGATACTCATCTACCTTCAGTTGAGTTTTCCTACAATAACAATTATCATACGAGTATAAAAGCCACACCGTTCAAAGCTTTGTATGGCCGCAAGTGCTGATCGCCCTTATGTTGGGCAGACGCAGGAGATAAACGTATGGTTGGTCCTGAACTTGTACAAGAGACAACCGACAAGATTATGCAGATCCGAGAGCGCATTAAGGCGGCCCGGGATCGATAAAAGAGCTACGCTGATCTAAAACAAAAGCCATTAGAATTCGAGGTGGGAGACAAAGTGTTGCTAAAAGTCTCACCTTGGAAGGGCGTAGTAAGATTTGGAAAACGTGGAAAGCTGAATCCTCGATACATCGGACCATTCAGAATCTTGGGAAGAATTGGTAACGTGGCATACAAGTTGGAATTACCAGAAGAACTTAATGGAGTACATGATATGTTCCATGTATCCAACCTCAAGAAGAGCCCAACACAAGAAGACGTGATCATCCCTGCGAATGAAGTACATATTGATGACGCCCTCCAATTTACAGAACAACCCGTTGAGGTTACCGACTGGAAAGTCAACAAGACTAGGAGGAGCACTGTTAAACTTGTCAAAGTACGTTGGAACTCTAAGCACGGACCCGAGTACACGTGGGAACGTGAAGACCAGTTCAAAGAAAAGTATCCCCACCTGTTCAAGAAGACTCCTGCGAGATTTAGCTCAGCCTGAATTTCGGGACGAAATTCTTTTAACGGGGGGAGACTGTGACAACTGGCACGAAACCGGTAATTTCCGTACACTTTAATTATTACTTAATGACTGCAATTATGTACTTAAATGTCAACATTGATTGATTACATTATATACAAGTGAATTCATGCACGTTTATTACTACAAAATATTGCTTTATGCATTAACTAGAGCGTTGCGTCAAAAAATACTAGTAAACTCACCGGTAAAACACAATATGCCAACGACTCTGCAGAAAGCAGTCAGACATTAGAACTGAGGCCTAGGTGTAGGTCCAACGAAAAGAATGCATTAAAACCCAAGAATACATACAAGGGTTAACATATAGAGGCTCCGAAAGCTAAAATACGCACTAAAAAGCACCCGAAACGCACTTTAAATGCAGAATTTTATTAAATTCAGCTATGACCAGCTTTTAAGCATATAAATATCAAGCAGAATCTACGTTTTATCATCCAGAATATTTTCCTAAGCGTTGGGAATTAAAAGGGTTGCAAAAGGACACCTTACGGAACAATTAAACATTTTAACGGAACGGTATCCGACCGAACAACCGGACATTACCCGGGACACTAAATTTTTGTCAATGACATTGTTTTACTATTTTTGGCTAGTCATGATCCCTGTTTGCCATAACACCCACTAAAGCCCCTATAACTAACATATAACATCACTTTACTTACATTCTAACTAATACTTACCATTTAGTTGAATTTTGCAAACAAGAACCCCCCCCCCTCCAACCGATTTTCAGTCCTAGGTGGACCCACCACATCTTCACACCATGCCTTTGTGATTTGTTGCATTTTTATATTTGATATGTTGCTTAAAAATCTAACCAAAATATGTAAGACATCTTATAAGAGCATGGTTCCTAGATTGCAATCATTCCATATCTTTCACCTCTCTCCTCACTCACTCTCTCTCTCATTTCGGTCACCCCCAAACCAAACCCACCACCACCTTTTTACATCTTCATCTTCTTCAATAACAAGCTCCATTCAAGCTTCAAAGTTGATCCATGGAGGTTGCATCTTGAAGGGCTTTCAAAGGAGCCTTATTTATTGCTTGTTCTTCATCTTTTTCTCATCATCTTCATCACTAGATCCTACCCTAGCCTTGTGCTAGTAGTAAGTTACTTGTACACCCTTGTTCATCTTGTTTTTGTGATAAAAAACATGTAGTATGATGATTATGTTTCAATCACAAGAACAAGAACAAGAACACTAAGATGATGAATATGAAATTTTACATGAAACTTGAACATAAAAGATTATATGAAGATGGAATCTTGTTGGATGAGGGTTGGTTAAATCATACATGATATTTGATCGTTGGTTTCTTGATAAACCCGTTGTTCGGACATTAGTTGATACGATTTAGTAGCGTCTAAACTATAAATAAACACGCTGAATTACATTTTCAGCCAACTTCGAAGGGCTGTAACCGGACCTTAATAAAGCCGAAAATGTGTTTTCTGAAGTCTAGGTTTATGTATTATGAAATACGGTTCTAATAGCAATGGAATCATAATTTTTGGACTTCGTTTACTATTTTAAAGACCCGTTTTGTAACAGCAGCTCAAGCTGCATTTTTACTGCTGGAAATAAGCGTTCTGTTTTCTATCATAACTTGGATTCTGCGTAGATTCAGATCATGAAATTTGTACTGTAAATGACCACCGATGTATTTGTAATTCTCCCACTGGAATTTCGTAAAACGGACTTACGATGAATTTTAAACAAATTATTCCGTAGGCTGCGGTCAGAAAGTAACAAATCTGATCGTAGTTCGGTAAATGATTTTCTATAAAATATTGGTAATGAACTGGACCCCGGTATTTTTACACAATAATATTTGATTCGTATAAGACATTCTGTAAAAATTTCGGAATTGTTGGAATAAGTTAACCATTTTATTAAAATATCCAAAAACAGTCCAGTTTTATATATTAAAACTGAAACGACAAAAGTAGTATCTTGCATGTCAGAATACCGGGTTGATTATTTGAGAACGATATAATGTGTTATATGTTAAAGAAAATGATATGCTACTTAGCATGGACATCTCCATTTACAAAGGAGACTATGGCGAAATTTTCTGAAAATCCTAACACTTAGTAAATATTTTCTAGACAAATGTTTGCTAGTGTGTTCTAAACTATGCTTTTCGAATGTAAACCTCGCCATAATTTTTGTAACAAAAATACACATACAACATACAAGATACATAATTCGGGTGCTAAATACAAGAAACTTATATTTATTTTTGAGAAAATAAAATAAGTAAGACACATAGTTAAAAATATAAATTATTTTTAACACAAGAATACGTACACAAAAGACAGTGACTTGTACTTGTACGATACAAGTCTAGTGACTAACGTTAAGAAAACACGTATAGGTCAAGACGTTAATTAAAGCAAATCCGGTGAAGTTTACGACGCAAGGAACGCAAAGTTGTGAGTTCATGCTCCCCCTTTTCTTTAACTGTTTTTTGGTTTTATAATTTCGGGGGTGAAATACATGTTACAACTGTTATTATGTTTACAAATGGTATGATGGAGTACAAAAACATTCAAGTGAAACATTCTAGATCATGTCTCGAATAGGGTACCATAAGCACCATTAATCAACGTATACATTCAGACCGCGGAACAAAAGGTTAGATCTAATGGGTTTCAGGCAACCCCACTCTTGGCCTACTTCTACCAATGAGTGCTTCTGTGTCTCAGTCAAAGTCGACAAAAGTGCCTAGGTTTGGTGGCTTCCTATGTCGTGACACATGTTAGTGGCCTTGCAAACCACTAGCGAATCTAATACATTCAAACAGTCATAGTACTCAGTTACAGATACATGTTATAAATACATTCAAACAGTCATAGTACTCAGTTACATATACGTTTTACGAGTTACATTCAAACATTCATACATTCTACAAGATACACACTATGTTTTCATTCAAGTATTTAAACATTCAAAACAATCACTGCATGAATTCACACCAACATTATGTTGACGTTTTTCCAAAACTCACATGTATTTCAGGTAACTAGTGGACGTGCGCGCGGTCTTACTCATGCTCGTGGATGTCGTTTATGTTTATCATTCAATAAAGTTGTAACTTTTCTGACAAAATGCTGTCTTGTGATGTAAACACTAAAACTACGATTTCGGTTATGTAATATTTTGCATTTGAAGTTATTTTATGAGCATGTAGTATGTTTACCAATCGTATGCAATGAAAACCTTTCATGATCACACCTCGTGCTTCCGCCGCAGGAAGGGGTGTGACAGAGGTACCTTCATTCCTAGGTGAATCAGACAACTGACGACACATGTCTGAGGGTCATTGATCACTCATACTGTAAACTAACAAATAATCAAATAACACATAACAAATAAATACAGATATGCACGTATTTTAGTAATTTATTTCCTAACACAAAGTTTAAATTTTAAGTGTCAGCAGAACACTTCTTTGGCTTAGACCAGTGGCTAGGCTCTGATACCACCTTCTGTCGCAACCCCCGATCCCTGATCCCCGGGAACGGGCGGACGCGAACTCAGAATTTTGGTGGTATCAGCTTGTTAATTTGGCAGCGGAAATTACATCAGGACCGTAGTTAGGAAATGTTTATCAGAGTAAAACCACCATATTTAATATTAATAATCACATGGGCAAAACCCAAGTTTCTTATTACAATACGTTTATAGGGATAAACCCTATTTTATTGAATTTAAAACATCGTCTTTTAGGTAACTTTTATAGCCACATTTTTCCCAAGCCTTCAGTGCTCTCCAGCTGGCTTTTTACTAATTGGCTGTCACATTGTGTTACCTGAAACGTGATTTTTAAAAACATTTGTCAGTGGTAAATACTGGTGAGCGAATCCCAGTTTAATCAAGAAACATTTTATCAATTAAAACAATATTGAGAGCGATCACATTGTTTATTTCTACACAATTACTCCTTTTAGTACTGTCAAACCTGACTTGTGGGTCATATTACACATTGGCTAACTCATTTCCAATGGTAACGTATTGTCATTCCGGCTTACTACTCACAGTGTAGTAAATTTTGTATACAAAACCCCAACATACCGGCAGTAATTGAAGAACTACAAAGACTCAATCACCGCTTAATCACATTGTAAAACATTTAAGGTTTTGTAAAATATTACAAAAAGGTTATCAAAAAGAGGATAAACTCACTTTGCTATCTTAGACTTCACGTAAGGGTCCTGGATATAATCTATAATTTATATAAATGTACATAGGTTAGTATCATAACCCTTTGAAAATATTAATGATACCCTCCCCGAGACGACATTCCAATAACTACGTCGGGCAGAACCACGACAGTTATCACGGAACCCTAAATCAATCGGGCAGCGTATCTATTACGAAACTGGGGTTATAATACTTACAACGGAGCAGAACCTCGCTAATTAGGGGGATATAATACCCGCGTATTACTTCTACTACTCAAAATTCGTATAAGAAAGAAAAGATTTGAGCGACGGAAATGAAATCCTAAGGCCTCCTTATATAGTTGCTGAATCTGGTCCTCTCGCGGCCCGCGTAAGAGTAGGCAAGGCCTTACGCGGCCCGCGTCAACATCCGGTCAACGTATAGCTGATCCGGGTCACTACCTAGCTTCGCCACGATGATGACACATGTCATCACCGGGCTGTGTCACCATTTCACCTCGTCGCGGCCCGCGTCAACTAAGGGGGTGGGGCTTACGCGGCCCGCCTCAGCCCAAAAATCAGATTTTTAATTTATTTTTTTATGTTATATTGTATTTCGGGCTCAATTTTCACATACGGGGTATATTTAAAGACATATTGGGACATTTTAAAAATATACTAGGGTGTCGGAAATATTTTGAGAGTGTCGGTTTTACTGAGGGTTGTTACACATTGGGTACCAACTTCTTCTCCATCCCACGGAGATACTCATCCTTAAGATTCTCCTTCTTAAGAGCTTCTCTCTGCGCAGCATGAACGCGCAACGAGAGGTCTGTTTGAATGATCATCTCTAAAGCCCTAACCCTTATGGGCTTAATCCTCTCTTTCCGACTTAAGGCGTCTGCCACCACATTCGCCTTTCCTGGGTGATACTTGATTTCGCAATCATAATCGTTTAACAGCTCAACCCATTGTCGCTGTCTCATATTAAGCTCTTTCTTATCAAATATGTGCTGAAGGCTCTTGTGATCTGTAAAGATCATGCATCGGGTGCCATACAAATAATGTCGCCAGATCTTCAATGCAAACACCACTGCGCCTAATTCCAAATCGTGCGTGGTGTAATTCTTCTCATGAACTTTCAACTGCCGTGAAGCATAAGCGATAACCTTCTGTCGCTGCATCAGCACACAGCCTAATCCTTGACGTGAGGTGTCACAGTATACCACGAAGACATTGGTGCCTTCGGGTAGGGATAGAATAGGTGCATCGTAAAGCTTGTTCTTTAGCAACTGAAAAGCTTCTTCTTTCTTATCTCCCCATTCATACTTTTTATCCTTTTGAGTAAGGGAGGTCAGCGGTTGAGCGATTTTTGAAAAATTCTCAATGAATCGGCGATAATACCCAGCTAATCCTAAAAACAGACGAATCTCGGTTGGCGTCTTCGGAGTTTCCCAATTCTTGATCGCCTCGATCTTGGTAGGATCCACATGAATTCCATCTTCGTTTACCACGTGACCAAGGAATTGTACCTCACACAACCAGAACTCGCACTTTGAGAACTTAGCGTACAATTTCTCCTTCTTGAGCAGCTCTAAAATGACTCTAAGGTGTTGCTCATTCTCTTCCTTTGATCGAGAATAAATCAAAATATCATCGATAAACACAATCACGAATTTATCGAGATATGGCTTGCAGACTCGATTCATCAAATCCATAAATACTGCCGACACGTTTGTCAGACCAAACGACATTACTAGAAACTCGTAATGTCCATATCGAGTTCTAAAAGAAGTCTTTGGTATACTCTCTTCTTGAATCCGCAGCTGATGATAACCTGATAGAAGATCGATCTTGGAGTAATAACTCGAACCTTGAAGTTGATCGAAGAGATCATGAATCCTCGGCAAAGGATACCGATTCTTGATGGTCAACTTGTTCTGCTCTCGGTAGTTGATGCACATGTAAAAACTACCGTCCTTCTTCTTGACAAACAGTACTGGAGCTCCCCAAGGCGAGAAGCTTGGTCTAATAAATCCCTTGTCTAAAAGCTCTTGTAGTTGCGTCCAACACTCTTGCATCTCAGAAGGTGCAAGTCGATAAGGTTCCTTGGCTACAGGCGCGGTGCCTGGAACCAAGTCAATATGGAATTCGACTTGACGTTGCGGCGGCAATCCTGGCAAGTCTTCGGGGAAGACTTCAGGATATTCCCTTACCACAGGGATATCTTCCAGCTTTGGCTCTTCAGCTTCCTTATCAACAATGTGAGCCAAAAAGGCAACACATCCTTTCTGCAAAAACTTTCGTGCCTTCAAACAACTGATAACTCTTAGAGGCGTATCATGCTTCTCTCCATGCACTACAATCGTCTCTCCATTCACCATCGGGATGCGAATGATCTTTTCATGGCATACGATCTCAGCTCGGTTGCTCGACAACCAATCCATTCCAACTACCACGTCAAAGCTTCCCAACTCGACTGGCAGAAGATCAAGCGTAAACTCATGCTCTCCAAGTTCTATTGCACAACCTATAATCACTTCGTTTGCCTCTACTAGCTTTCCATTAGCTAGTTCTATTGAATACGGGATATCTAGCTTACTGGCAACTAACCCAAGCATATTCTTAAATTCTAGGGATACAAAGCTATAATCAGCACCAGTATCAAATAACACAGATGAAAAGTCTTGGTTGATAGGGAACGTACCCGTAACTATGTTCGGATCCTGGCGACCTTCCCTAGCTCCAATGTTAAAGACTCTCCCCTAGGCTTGGTTGTTCTTTGGGCAATCTCGCTTGAAATGCCCAACATCTCCGCAACTAAAACAACCTTGCTTGTTTCCAGTACCGCCCTGATTGTTGTTTTGGTTGCGGTTTCCACCACTAACTTGGTTTCCAGCACCACCACGACTTCCATTACCGCCATTTCCTCCTTGATTGTTGTTTCCACCTTGGTTTCTGTTGCCATAATCGTTGCCACCACGGTTTCCACTACCATTACCATTACCTCTCTGGCCACCATTTCCACGACCATTACCAGCCCATCACGTCTCCTTTGAATGACCATTCTTTCCACAGTTTTCACACTTCCTAATCCTACACTGGCCAGCATGATGGAACTAGCACACATCACACTTAGGCAAAGTGCCCATATAACCTTTTCCCTTATTCTTCGAACTCGCAGCACCAGTCCTGACCTCGGCTGGTAGGTTTGCATCTCTCTTCTTGTTACCACTGTTGTTTCCTTGGGTACCCTTCTTGAAATTCGAGAATTTCCTCTTGTTCTCTCCTGACGACTCGACACGAGTCTCCTTCTTCTTCCCTTCAGAGTTTGAAAACTTGTTCAGCCTAATCGCTTCTTCAGTCAATGCCACACTCAAATCAATGGCCTCAGTGATGGTTGGAGGCTTGGACGTGGTCACCATGCTCATGATTTGGGGTGCCAATCCCCAAATGAAACGTTTGATTCGCTTGAACTCCGGTTCTACCATGTAGGGGACAACGCGAGACAGGTCATGGAATCTCTGTACATACTCAGCAATCTTCGGACCATCCATCTTCAAATTCCAGAACTCAGTTTCCAGCTTCTGAATCTCAGCTCTCGAGCAGTACTTCTTGCGCATCAGTTCTTTCATCTCGTCCCAAGTCATCGCATACGCAACCTCTTCTCCCAGAGTCTGAACCTGAAGGTTCCACCAGGATAGAGCTCCGTCTAGGAAAAGTCCAGAAATGTAGGTGACTTGGTGCTCTGGCGCACACTTGCTCATTCGCAGCACATAATCTGTTTTCTCTACCCATCTAACAAAAGCTACAGCACCACCAGTGCCGTCAAAATTCAGAGGCATGCAGTCAAGGAACTGCTTGTAAGTACAACCTGTACAAGCAACGTCATTCACAGAAAGCATTAGCAAACGCACATGGAATGTCCAAACGTATCGTAATATGTCTTAATTGACTTAAACATTACTGTGAGGTGGGTTATTTCCTGAGGTACCTCCGCTGTGTTCAGAGCGCAAGGCCTCATGTTGTGCGATTGCTTGTGAAATCCGTTCTTGTAGTTCAGCCTCTGTTGTGGACAACTGATTGTTCCTTCGAGGAGGCATCTTCTAAAAGAAGATTGCATAGGTCAGGTCTTATGTATATAATAAGTAGTACGTATATAATAGTGCTCATCCTAACAAGTAAGCATGCAATCATAGCATAAACAAATAAACTAACAACGTATTTAATGAGAACATTACGATTGAGCTTTCATTAATCATCGACCACAAGTATTGTTACATGTTTTACAAAAGTATCATATCAAAAGGAACACAGGGTCATACTACCCTTGTCCAAAATGTCTATCATAAGTCATACAGTCAAAAGGTGGTCTCCAAAAGGCTTCACTAGCTAGGCTCAATAGCGATGCTCTCATCAAAAGCAAGCTACCTACATAAAATCAAAAACCGTCTATGCTGATGGTGGTGGAGGAGGAGGTGGAGGAACAAAAAGCAAGCTACGCACATGCGCAAGCTCCTCCTCAAGCTGATATACATGACGCAACAGGTAACTAATCTGCTGCTCAATGGTAAGAAATCAAGTATCAAACTCAGGAAATGGAGTAAGCGGTGCAGGAGGATGCAAAAATGGGGACGGTGATGATCAAGGGGGAACAAAAGATGGCTGACACGGACATGACAAAGGTCACAGTGTCATCTCAAGCTCTAAAATCCTGTGACTCATGATCTCAAACTGAAGCTGCAATGAAAGAAGTAACTCATCCCGTGTATAACCAATGAAATGTGAGGGATGGTAGGGATCAGATATCGGCATGGTGTAAGGTGGGAACCATCAAAATGGCTCATCGAGTGGTGAAGAAGTAAAACTGAGGCATGTGAGGGAATGTTGCTGAAACATGAGGATCACGGTCAGGCTGCTGGCTAGAAGGGCCTTCTCCTGGATGGGGTGGAGGGATGTCCTGCAAGAAAGTGATAGGTAAGTCAGTGTGGTGAACATCGGACTCAGCATGGTGAAATGGAGCAACATCAACAGGTGCAGGTGCAAGTGGGGGAGTAACTGGCTCAATGACAGGAAGGTCAGCGGGTGCTGGAACTGGATCTGATATAAGTGGTGGAATGTCAGGGATGCCAAAAGGAATAGGGTCATGGTCAGGAAAAGGCTCAGGTGCAGGTATCGGCTCGGGATCAGCGGGTGCATCAACGGGCTGATCGACAGGGACAAAATCAAGCTCAAGTCCAGGCTCAATGTCATGTGGAGGTAACGGTGTAGCTGACATAGATGTATCGTCATTAGTATCAGTGGCGTAACGTTGCAAACCAACTGCCTGTAAGGCGGAAGAGGACACAGACTCAAACGAATCGGGGATAGAATGTAAACTAGAATCAGAAGAAATCTCAATAACATGAATCCCCAGAAGTGGAACAACAACAACGTCCTCATCGAGCTCTCCATCACCATGAGCGTCATCGGGAGGACCATCAACAAACAAGTCAAAATCATCATCAAAAAGATCGTCAAAAGGCCAATCCTCAGGAGGAATGACCATGAGAGGAGCAGGAGCGAGGATCGGTGCCACGACATGCTCACCATCGGGGTGACTGATGATAAGGTGATCGTAAACTGGAATAGGAATAACAAAAGGATCCTCGTCTGGGATACCATCAGCAATCGGTAATTCAACTCCGAAATCGGGCAGCGCAAAGGGCTGAAAGTCATCGTCATCATCGGATGTCATATCTGGGTCACTCTCGGTGTCAGAGGTAAAGATCTCTGGCTCAGGTGCAATCTCATCATCTGAGACTACAGCCATAGGGTCATCGGTATCGGACAAACCACTCTCGGATGATGACATAGTGTCTGTAACAAAACAATCACAACATATGCACATATATCAACAACTAACATTGAACATACAATCAATAACAATGTAATCACGTATCCTTTTAGTCTCCCAGACTAAACTACCTAGTCTCCCAGACTAAACCACCTAGTCTCCGAGACTAACCACCCAGTCTCCCAGACTAAACCACCTAGTCTCCGAGACTAACCACCCAGTCTCCCAGACTAAACCACCTAGTCTCCCAGACTAACCACCCAGTCTCCTAGACTAAACCACCTAGTCTGCCAGACTGAACCATAAACATAAACTTTGAAATGTGTTTCGTATCTTTTTATTTGTAAAAATGTTTGTTTCCCTGGATCTGGGCGTTTCATGCATGCAATGAAAACATGTTGTAAAAATATTTTCGTGAGAGCCCTAATGATTGTAGTCTAGACTCGAGAAGGAATCCTAGTTCGCTACAATCGAAGCTCTGATACCAAGCTGTCACACCCTGACTTTTGCGGAAGCGTGATTATGGTGTGACCTTCTTAATACCATTGCATTCAATCATAACAACAACTATATGATTAAAACCATAGATTGTCATTCATTAATTAAGTTTTAAAAAACATAGAAGTCAAACTCGAGTACAACCATGAAACTTTTTTAAGAGTTCACAAAGACTCGACAAAAGACATTTAAATAAAACCAGGATTTGGAAGACATGTCTCGTCCAGGATTAAGACACACCGACCAAAACCTAAGATCATGGATGACATCTTTTATTCTTAAACCACACTTGGAACTTCCAAACGCCCGCCAGATCCACATCTAATTCCCTTAAATACATGTATTTTAAAAACATCAACAAAAGTTGAGCGAGTTCGTGTGTTTGTTGTGTGTATGAATAAACCTTTGAAATCATTGTAAGTATGTATGTAAGTTTGTAAATCCCGGTATGAAAGCAACAAGGAAAAACAGATCATTAATGATTTGCAAGGCCATTAATATGTGTGACGTGATGCAGGAAAGCTCAAACCTAGCAGACTTTGCACCGGGCCTCTGGCTGTAAGACATAGTCAACCCATGGGCCAAACCCTGGTCCAACATGGGCGGGGCTCGCTACACCCAAATAGATCTATCACTCATGTCTCTCGGTCCTACAATGAGGATTGATGGTCTTAAGTGTCATACCCACCACTCACATGATCTAGAAGTACCCTGCCTTAGCTAACCATACCAAATAATAACGTTTGTAAACAGTTGAAACATGTACTTCACCCCTGAAGTTATAAAACTGAAAACAGTAAAAGAAAAAGGGGGACACGAAACTCATAGTCTTGCGTCTTCAACAATCGTAACTCAAGCTTCTTCGGTGAACACGACTACCTACAACGTACTAATGTCTTTGAGTTACGATTCTTTTGTGTCTTCGACATTATTCTAAGTTATATAATTATTTGTTAAAATAATTAATATTTTAACTTAAACTATATTTATTAAATTTTGGAATAATAATGTATTTTTTACTTGATACACTTCGGGTATTTATACATGTATATTCTTCCCAAGGATGGGGGTATTTGTACTCGTATTCTTATTCTTGTATATTTTGCCATGTATTAGAGTCGTATTCCGGTGTGTATTTATACGTACGAGAATACGTATTTTTACGGTATTCATTAGGTATCCTTTATACTTAATTTCATATTAATTATTCCGGAATATTTTCTTTAATAAAGATTGAATATATATTTCCAAAATATATATATTTTAAGGAATGTTACTTAGAAAAATTATTTATAATTTTTCTTTGGCAAAAATATTTGTATTTTCTCATAAGTTCAGAAATTAATATATTTTCAAGTCCCACTTGGAAAATATATATATAAACTCATTTTCTCCACAAATGATATATTTCATATTTATTTGAGAAAATGTATATTTCTCCTAAAAATATTGAATTTCATGTTTGTGTAAGAAAAAAAAATATATTTCTTAAAAATAACATATCTTCTAAAAATTTCAAGAAAAATATTTATTTCATACTTGCCAAAAATAATATATTTTCCTTGTAAAAAATATGATATAATCTTGTAGTAATTGTAAAAAAAAAAATCATATTTTCATTTCCTTGGTGTCCAAAATATTATTTACCAAAATATAATTTGTGAATAAATTTCCGGAATATTTTGTAGATTATATTCCATAGTTCGGTTTCACCAATAATTTGTGTCAAATGTGTATATTTATTCCTTGGAATTTTGGTAGTATTTTGGATTGTAATTCTTGGTATTTTTGTGAGTTATATTATTTGAAGTTCTAAAATAATATAACTAATACACAAAGTATACAAATAATCACAAACATGTGACTTCTAAGTATATATTTTCCCTAAATACATATTTATTCATTTTTATTTATGGAAACCAACCTCCAATGTTTATATTTTTGTAACAAAAATTATGGCAAAGTTTTTGTAGGAAACTCATGGTTTAAAATACACTTGTAAATATTTGTTTAAAAATATTTTTCTAAGTGTTTATATTTTTAGAAAATTTTGCCATAGTTTCCCCTAAAAATGGAGGTTTCCATGCTTTCAAGCATATCATTTTCTTTTGTAAAAATCATCACAATCAATTTACAATCAACAATGAACAACCCTTACTTACCAATTTTGCCAAAATCATGCATAATCTATCACTTCATGAACTTGAATATTTGTGAAAATTTGTAGTAACTCACTAGTGTTCTTAGTATGTCTTGTTACCCTTTAAAATGTGATTAGTTCTTTAAAAACTTCATTTTTAAAGAAGTTAGATGTTTACAACTTCTTATCACATTTTCTAAAAATGTTTCTTAATGAAATTTTCTTGTTTCACAAGTGTTTATACACTTGTTGAACCACTAAAAATAGAGTTTGTCTATGTAAGAACCAAGTTTTCATAAAATTTATATTTTTAACTTGGTTTCTTTGAAAGACCATTCATAAATATTTAGATCTATAAGTGTTACTACTCACTTTGATCATTATTTTTCAAGAAAACCAAAAAGTCATTCAAGTTCATGATTCATGTGTTGATGATCCATCATCCTACCATATTCCTACTTTCTCATCTTGCTAGATTATGTTTTTAATCATGATCTAGCAAGATCTTATGATGATCAACATTATTTCTACAAACAATCAATGATCAACAAGCATAACAACTCATATTCATCAAGATTACTTCATTAAACATGCTTATGTTCAAGTTTCATTCTTATGATATTTAGTGTTCTTCAAGTTTTTGATTATGATTCTTCTTTAACCACTAAAAATGGAAGTAATATAGCAAGATCAAGACTCTTACCACTAGCACAAGGCTAGGGATGATTCAAGTGTAGAAAACAAGTGGACAAAAGCAAACAAGAGAGGTCCTTCAAGCTTCATGGCCACCAAGCTTCTTAGTCTTGCTTCTAGCACCTTTATATGTATGTGAAATGAATGAAGAAGGTTGAATGATGATGGTTGTGGGTGTGATGGGTTTCGGCCGAGAACAAGGAGAGGGGAAGAGGAGAGTTTGTGTGTGTTTTAGTGTGTGTGAAATGAGATGGTGATCTTTCATGTTCTTTTATAAACCATGTCCATAGTTTAACCTTTGTATAACATGTTTAATAAAGTTATAGCATATCCAATTAAATATTGAAATAAAATCCATCAAGTGGGGGCCATGTTGGCCGTGAACTAGGTGGGGGGGGGGGGTCTGAATTAGGTTTCAACTAGTTTAGTTACAATCTAGTTTAAATCCAAGTATTAGTTACATGTTCTAGTTATTAGACATTTTTAGGAGGTGTTATGATGTTCGGGGATCATAACTAGTTTGGAAATGTTAAAACAGTGCTTATAGTGTAAATTTGGTGTTTCGGGTAGTGTCCGGTTGTTCGGTTGGTTACTCGTTTGTTAAAGTGCTAAACTATGTAGTTTAGTGTGCTTTAGGTATCTTTTGTGACACTTTTGATTCCCGACACTTAGGAATGCATTCAAGACCATTTTACCATATTTATGCATTAAATTAGTGTGTTAAAATGCTAATTTATGATGAATTTTGCTGAATTCAGCACTTTGGGTGAGTTTTAGGGACTTTCAAACACTTAAACTATTACTAGAAAGGCAGTTTTATGATCCTTACTTTCCTACACACTACACTAATGTAATACTTAGTTTCTGGCTCATTCTGTGTCTCAATGAACTGTCTGTCTATGTGCTGAGTTCTGTCACACTATCCTGATTTATCAGATAACTGTGCTAACTATGTTTCATGCATCATTTGAGGCAATATAGCTTTCATGCAATATTGGTATGACATTAAACAATGTATGATGCACATGTATGTATATGGCAGTAATAAAAAAGCAGTTAATTGTAATTCAGCACAGTCATTAAGCACTAATCCTGGTTAATTAATTGTACGGATACCTGGATTTTTGACGGTTGTCACAATAGCGCTATTAGGCTTGGCAACCTCACACCGTACCTGAGAGGACGGGCGTGAACTAATGACCTTAATCATGACCAATGCCATGATAGGGGGCATTGGGGATGGGCAAACAATCTGACGCCATCTTGTACGGTACTCGAGTTATTATCAACATTATTTTTGGAATTGTTATTAAACTGGACTAATCACTTGGTAACTAAGCGTTTGGTAAAAACTGTGAACTCACCAGCGTTGTCTGATACACTTGTTTACATGCTCGCAGGTTATAGATATGTGAGAACGTGGAACTTGCTGTCTGGGAAGCTAGAGTGGTCATGGGTCGAGACACATGGAAACACGAGACAAGTCTAATAACTTTCATACGCTTGGTTTACGAAATACATAACTAATGATTTATGCTTCCGCTGAAAACGTTGAGTTATACTTTATGTATTGTAACACTTTATCTTAATGAATGAAAGTTTTTTATTTAAAATCTTGTATGAGTTCAATGTGATTGGTGGCTAGATCCTGGTACGTCACACGCCTCGCGGGGGTTTCCGCTTGGGGTATTTTGGGGGTGTGACAGATTGGTATCAGAGCCACTGGTTATAGTGAACTTGGTTTTAAAAATGTTTTTGTAAAACCAGAATATAACCGAATAGTTCTGAATATGACCATGACACTCAGCTCCAGATTGCAAGGTTCGTCTCTCGTTTTCTTATTGCACATTGTAACTAGTGAACATTTACGTATGATGTTGCATGTGATTGCACACTTTGCATTACAATATGAATCCGTGTGTTAAATGACTATGTTATGTGATTGACAGTGTGACATTTTCTCTAGACTTTCGTGATCCATGTTTTGTGATGTCCTTTGTCTTGTTACTTGAATCTGAGGAACCATTTAACACGAGTTAGGAGGAACTGATACGAGCATGCAAATCATATTATTATTGTGGGTGCACACATAATAATGATGTGGGGTGCATGTGAGTCCCAGTGAGGTTTAACATGTGACAACCGGTAATTTACGCCCTTAATTACGCGATTAACAGGTGATTAACGCAATAATAAATAGTGATTACGACGCTAATTAACTTAATTAGGCCCTTGGAGTGCCCAGGAAACGTTTGTTCAGCTATACAGTGCGCGTGTGGTGATTTACAGAAAAACTGCTGAATATTACGCGACAACGGACTGATACCGTGCAAAATACTGACGACACCGACAAATATGGGTGTTACACGAATATTTTATGCTCATGGAGTTTGGGTCATGATAACGGGTCTCGTAGGAGCGAGCGGGCCAATTTAAACGCGAGATGTAGGCTTGTGGGCCTTGGGCCCTAGCCCAAAGCCCACAACACTGATCCTAATTATAAAAGGGTGCCTACCCTTACTATTGTCTCATTTGATCAGACAAACAAAACAACACACACGACCCGACCTCTCTCTCTCGCTCTGTTACACTTTCCGGCGACCGGAACCGGAGTGATTCCGGCCGGTGTCAGCAGCAAATTAGACACACACACACACTCTCTTGTTCACCTCCAACGAGCACCCCCCTTGTTTGATCTGGCTGATCGGAACACCACCACCACCACCACCGGACGGTGGTGGTGTGGCGGTGCGACAGAAGAGAGAAAGAGAGACGAGACGAGAGAGAGAGAGAGAGAGACCGAGAGAGAGAGACCGGAAGAGATGAAGAACCGGCGGTCAAAAGCTCGGACCGCCGGTCGGTTAGTTTATACGGTGGTCAGCAGGGTTTATCCGGCGGATTCTAGGCGAAGGTGAAGACCGATGATGATGATGAAGATAATGGACGCAGATTAGGGACTCGGACCAGTGGTCGGCTTCAAGGTCCGGCGGACCTTGCCATTATCCGGCGGGTTTTTGTTCGGGTCGTTTCAAGGGTCCGTAGTGGACTTGGTTCAGGTCAACAGGTTTGAGTTTCATGTCTTGTTCGGTTCATACGTAGATTTTGATGTGGCTCAAGTTTTGGACATATTCGAGTTCGGAATTCGGGTCTCGGAATATTGGTTCAGTCAACAGACCGGTTAACTCGGTTAACTCAGTTAACTCCGTTAACCTGGTTGACTCGGTCAACTCAGCTCGGTGCGAGTCAACTCAGCTCGGTTCAGGTCAACAAGTCAAGCTGGTCAATGGTTCGGTTCGGGTCAAGCGGTTCAGTCAGACGGCTCAGCTTCGGTTTCAGTTGACTCGGTCAAACCGAGTCAACTCGGTCAACACAGTCAATAGCTCAACTCAGTTGACCCGGTCAACTCAGCTGACAAATTTTCGGCGTTTCGACACGCGAAGATTGGTAAATATTTTGCGGCAGTTTATTTCGTTATTTTCTAGTTTTATCAATTACGCGAACCGAGCTCGAACCCTCATAACATAATTAGCGATTATTTACGCTTTTACATTTGACTAAAATTTTAGAAATATATATTGTTGGTTGAATATGTTGATTGACTTTGAAAAATAACGACAACTCGCGTTGTCGGGGGCGTCCAAAAAAACAGAGGAAACTCTGCCCGTTTTTCGAGAGAATCCGTAAAAACAAAACGCGTTTTATTATATAACAACAATTCACATTTCAATATCAAAATATAGCGATCAACTACAAACGCTTTTTACAAAAGTAAAAAAAAAACAAGAGTATAACTTTCGACAACGACTTACAACTTACGAGAACAACGATACGGAAATTATTTCGACAACAAAAATAAATATAGTTATTATTATATTTATTTCAAACGAACTCGAATCCTTTTATAAATAAATATAGTTATATATTTATTTTCCAATACAAGTCGACGATTCTTTTACAAAATAAATATAACTGTTATATTTATTTTATACGCTTAGACGGCACATACGTATATTTTTGGCAAATATACACAAGACGCAATATATATAATACGAGTTTATTATATATTACTTTCATACGAATATTCCTTTATATCAACATATGACTTCTTAAAACGAGCTAACAAGTATAACTTCTTCGCTTCTTTTAAGTTAACAACATATCAACGGATCGTTCGGTTAACGATTCGGTAAAGCTCGATTACACGTAGTTAGTTACTGCGTTATTTAGAAACTTATTAGATATTCCGTGTTAAGAATATTGTAGAAGGAACGCTAGCAAGTCGAGTCTTGGAAACGACATCGCGAAGTCGTAATTAACTAGCTTTGCACAAGGCTATTCAGGTGAGTTCATAACCCCACCTTTTATGGTTTTACATTTATGTAAATGTTTTCGGGGTGGAAAGACATGCACTTTTTGCAAAGCATACAAGAATTACATATTTCTAAACCATTTTACAAGCAAGTTTAAATGACACAAATGGTTTACGAAAAGCTTATGTTTTATACCGGTTTTTCAAACAAGCGTATTTTTCGAAATATGCATACTCACGAGATTCTAGTTTTATAAACTACGGGAAAATACAAATACAAGAATTTACAAAATACAAGTGTTAAAATGTATACAAATGGTATGATAAAAATACAAGAAGCACACTTGGTGAGGACGAGAACCAAGTGTGACGAGATATAAGAATACGAGAAACGCACTTGGTGAGGACGAGAACCAAGTATGAGGCGTTATGAGAAATGATGCGAGAAATCGTGTCACGAATAGGGTACATAAGCACCATTAATCAACAATATACCTAGACCGCAGAACAAAAGGTTAGATCTAACGGGTGCCGGGCAGCCACACTCTTGGTGAGGGCGAGAATCGAGTAGTGCTTTTGTGTCTCAGAATATACCAATTAAATGCCTAAGGTTTGGTGACTTCCTATGTCGTGTCACATGTTAATGGCTTTGCAACCCATTAACAGTCCTGATACTTACAGGAATACTTTATTTACATAAAATTCATACCTTACTAAAACTTGAATTATACTTGAAGTACGTGGGGTACTCAAGAAAAACTTGAATTATACTTGAAGTACGTGGGGTACTCAAGAAAAACTTGAATTATACTTGAAGTACGTGGGGTACTCAAGAAAACGGGAATTATACTTGAAGTACGTGGGGTACTCAAGAAAAACTTAAATTATACATGAGTACGTGGGGTACACATGAAAACTTGATTTACATATGAAAATGATTTTAAATTCGTTTTCACAACAATACTTCAAAAACCGGTTATTCAAAGAGATTTATTTCAAATCTTTTACAAACAAACTATGAACTCGCTCAACTTTATGTTGATTTTTCGCATGTTTCTTTCTCAGGTTAGAGTTCTAAGACAAGGCACGGTTGGAATAGGAGAACCATGAAGAGTCGAGTACTTTGTGGGCGTTCACATACTAAAAGTCTTAGCTTATTTGCTTCCGCTGTGCAATGAAGATACCAGTCCAGTCATGCCAATGCTCTGATATTTCGGGGTGTGACATAACAAGTGTGAGAGGGGTTCTGTTCCATTATTCGATCTATTGAGAAACACAACAATTTATAGGAGTCATAGCGATGAATGCCTCCTAATTCGAACGTAATCCTTTCACTTTCCTCCGAATCCTTATGAATCTCGACGATATTGAGTGTTGCTTGAACACGTATCTGAATGTTTAGGGAACCGTATAAGAATGTTAGGTGCTAGTGCGAACGTCTCTGAGCTAGTTGTTGACGCGTCGAATGTTTGGTCTACACTTCCTCATTCTTCTCGTTTACTTGAACTCAATGAGTTGATGACTCAGATCCAGAAGTAGGATCACCTCTGTAATTCTTTAACGACTTACCGTGCATTATTCAATCAACACACAATACCGATGGATAAGAGGCTGAACGTGATACATTACCGACCCTAGTACTATGACGGCCCTGATTACCGACAACGAACACCAGTGGATTAACTTCAATCAAGCCCCTAACCCTAACCAGCAACCTTTGGGAGCCAACTCTTATGAATAAATCGGGCCATAAACGCTGGCAATCGACCGAAGTAGGAGATGTGTAATTGCTAGCGCCATGGATAGTACCCTAGGACGTGTCAAGGAATGTGGAAAGGTGGACCCTTTTGGTGAAAGGTCACAAGGCTCTATTTACAAGTAGCAACATTAGAGGCAATGGCCACGGTGACAACGAGGTGCTCGTAATCATAATCTTCAGTATGGAAATGAAGGTGACTTCGACAAGGATAGGCCGTTGTTAAGTCAAGACGTCAACAACCAAGGGATCAATGGTAGTATTAGGAATCCTTATAATGATAACAACAACACTGGGTGTGGTGCTCGTGGAAGAGCGTTTAGGGTTGGCGTGGGTGACGTCAGGTATGATAGTAACACGGTGATCTGTACGTTTTTGGTAGCTAATCTCTTCGCCTCAGTTCTGATTCCACTCCGACATCTCTCGAGACCAGACACGTTGTAGAACTAGCTGATGACAAGCCAAGAGAAGCCTTATACGTTCAGTTAAGGTGCAAGCTCGATCTTCCAGGTCGCGTGTTCGACATTGACATCCTCCCCTACTTTTAGAAGCTTCAATGTAGTCGTTGCTATGAACTAGCTAACCAAGCCTCGAGCAGAAATTCTATGTAAGGAGAAAAATCGCACGTACATCTTTCCTGGTAGGGATTCACTGGTTGTCAATATCATGTCAGTGACGGAAGCCCAGAGGTGTTTTCCGCTACCCCGCTACTCTATCACTGGTTACCAATACACAGTCGGAGGAAAAGAAGATCGAAGATCTACCAGTTGTTCGTGGTTTTCCCGATGAGTTTCCCCAAGAACTTCCATGTATTACTTCCACATCGTCAGGTGGAATCACAGATTGATCTCACAACAGAAGCAGCCCTGATTACTCGTATTCCTTATCATCTTGCACCAGGAGGGTCGCAAGAACTGTCTAATCAACTTCAGGAACGGTTGGATAAGGGTTCTGTCAGACTTCGTTTTCGCCTTGGGGGAGCCCCAGTTCTGTACGTGAAGAAGAAAGAAATGCCTTTTCGTATGTGTACTGACTATGAAGAACTCAACAAGGTGAATGTTAAGAACCGTTAGACTCGACCATGTATTGACAACCTGTTGACCAGATGCGAGGGCCGAGCTCCTATTCGAGGGATGACTAATGAACGGGCTATCATCAGATGGGAGTCCTAGAGGTGGATGTTCCTAAAACGGCATTTCGAACGTAGTGCGGCCATTACAATTTTCTGTCCATGTCATTCAAGTAACCCAACACACCAGCAGCCTTATGGACCACATGAATCGTATGTGTAAACTTTATCTTGCCAAAAATTCGCCAACCGTGTTTATTAATGACACTTTGAAACATTTCTAGGAGAAAGGAATACCATGAGCGGCACTTGCATCTTATCTTAGAGCTCCTGTGGGAGGAACAGCTTCACACGAAGACTGTCTAAGTGTGGCTTCTGGATTCGAGAAGTACACTTTCTTGGCCATATAGTCAATGAATTGGGAACACTCGTGGGTCCCACAAGGATCCATTCTGTTAGAAATTAATCGGCACCAAAGAGTCCGTCGAAGGTGCGGCTATTTCTTGGTCTCGCTAAGTACCGTCGCAGGTTCATCAAGGGATTATCGAAGATCGCACAGCTTTTATCGCTTTAACATAGCAGTGTGCTGTGTATTTATGGAGTGCAAAACCGGAGAACGTCTTTTCAGCTTTGAAACCAAACTCTACAATATTGTCCTTACCCGATGGTACAGGTGACCTGGTAATGAACCATACTGTTTCGATTTAGGGTCTCGGCTGCGTGCGGGTGCACGACTCACAACTTAGGGTGGAAGCCATGACCTTTGGATTTAACATCTGGAGGCGTTACTTGTACGGTACCAAATGCACTATTTAGACCGACCGCAAGGGCCTCCAGCATATCTTTGATCCGAAAGAGCTAAACTTCCGACGGCGTCGCTGGATGGAACTCTTGAACGATTATGACTGCGAAACCTAAACGTGTACGAGATTCGTAGCTCGCAATCGACTCTAACCTACCTGATCAGATCCGTTCTGCCCAAACCAAAGCCTTGAAGGACGAGACCTCCCATCTGAATCCATGCGGGTCATGGAAAAACAACTTGTATCTAAAATCGAGCAGTATTCACTACTTCATGAAGCGAATATGGGTCTCACTATACAGCAACTCTAGGGAACTTGTGTTGGGCGAAGCACACAAGTCTCGATATTCTACTCGCCTGGGTTTTGATAGAATGTCTTAGGATCTAAAGATCTTGTACTAGTGACCGGGCATGAAGGCCCACATAGCCATGTATGAGAACGATGTTTGACTTGCGTGAAAGTCAAGGTGGAATACCAGAAACCTTCTAGTTTGTGTCAGCAACCAGAAACACCCACATGGAGATGGGAACAGACTGCCATGGGTTTTATCACCGTCCTACCTAACACTCGAAACAGAAACGATATCACCTGGGTGATCGTTGATTGTCTCACGTAACCAGCACAGTTTCTTGCAATCGAGGAAACTGACGAATCTTTGCAGCTTGTGAATATTTCTCTGAGAGAGGTGGTTTCTTGGCACGGGGTGCCAACTTCTATCCCCACAGATTGTGATCTGCGTTTATGCCCGATTTGTAGCAGGCAGCAAACAAATCCTATGGCTCACGTCTAGACATGAGCACTGCTTATCACCAACGGATAGATGGTTAGAGTGGACAAACCATCCAGACACTTGGAGACATGCTGCGAGCTTGTGTGATGGACCCTGGTGAAAATTGGAAAGACATTTTCCTTGGTAGAGTTTTTACTGCAACGGTAACCCATTCTGGTATTCAGGCAGCTCCGTTCGAGGTATTGTATGGGCAACAATACCGATCTCTTTGTTGGGCTGAGGTGGGTAACAGCCCAATCACAGGTCTAGGACTTGTACTCGAAACTCCTAAGAAGATTGTTTAGATCGGAAAATCGTATGGCGGCAGCACACGACCGTCAGAAAAGGCTACGCTGACAAGCATAGGAAACCTTTGGAGTTCGCTTTAGGTGATCGTGTCATGTCGAAAGTCTTACCCTGGAGGGTGTGGTACGCTTCAGGAAGCGTGACAAGCTTAATTCATGATATGTAGGACCACTCAAAATTCTGGAAGGAATTAATATAGTGACCTATAAACTTGAATTGCCTGATGTACTAGATAATGTTCACGATGTTTTCTCATCTCAACCAAAAGAAGTGATTGTTTGATAAAACACTTGCAATGCCATTACAAGAACTGAAAGTTGACGACAGGTTGCGGTTGTCAAGGAATTCATCGAAATCACGGATCAGGAAGGTAAGGCTCGTAGACACAGTCGAATTCCAATCGATAGAGCTCATTGGAACTCAAGACGTGGACAGGAGTTCACGTGGGAACACGAGGACCAGATGAAGCTCAAGTATCATAACTCGTTTGAAACTGTGGAATCAAATCCTGATGCAACTAGGTGAATTTCGGGACGAAATTCCTTTCAAGTTAGGGATAATGTGGCACCCGGGGAAAATCCGCAGTCATCGTGATCTACTTATCAGTTTACCCCCTGAGACTGCTTACCAAATTTCGGGACGAAATTTCTTTCAAGTTGGGGATGATGTGACAATTCGGTTTTCCAAGGTTCTTTAACTGTGTATCACCTCTATTTCATGTCCTGTTATATGTTGCAATCACGTGTTCGTTATGCGAAATTAATAAGGTGTATTATATATTTGAATGTCATTAATGGATGAATAGAAGTTGTTAACCGTTTATACTTCACGAGTTTCGAGTTGCACACTCCTTTCACAGTTATACTAGCATTTTGATTTTGAGCCAAAGCCCTCCACTTGATGCTATCGGTTCTCGGCCCATATCAGAGCCCAAAGGCTATGCCCGGCTCACCCATTTCGAAAGCATATACACGCACATTATTGTGTGTGGTTTGCGTTTTGATATCTTTGCAAAACACAAGAGCAACAAACCCTAGCATTCTTGTCCCCTTTTTCGAGATCGACGGTAGTGGGGGTTCTACGAAGCTCTCTCCCTCTCGTTTCGAACATCTTTTCATCCTTACATATCACGGTTAGTACGATTCACCACAAAATCAAATTGTGTAAATTGTTGATCTCGGTTATGTAGTTACACGTGGATTTGTGTGTGCATACATAAGATTGAAACATGATTTTTAGAGGTTTAAAACAACTAGTGATGTTTGATATCAGGAGTTTTGATAAATGGGTGTGATAATAAACTGTCTTACGTTGTGTGGAAGTATCCGTGTTGTAGATCTAGGACTAGGATGACATGTTGTGAACAGGATGGTGTTGTGTGTATCTTGGTGATCCTTGTTTTCGGCTGGATAGATAATCATGTATGTTGGTAAACTGATAATCCGGACTGTATAAGAATAGTGTATGATTAGGGTTTTGTAAATCAATGTTAATGTTGTGGGGTACTAGTTCTGATGATGAACGACAATTAGGGTTCTTATGAACATGAGTAATAACTGATTAAATCATAATTTTTGATCCGTTTTGGAATATGGCAAAGTGTTTACTGGAATTACGGGATGGTGGTTAGAAAGGAAACTGTGATTATCTGTTGAGATGCAGCGACGAAAGACTCCCCACGAAGAACATAACTCGACGAAGAACCTGGTTCTTTGTTGACTGGCTTTTGACGAACCACTCGGGTTCTTCGTCACACTCATTACTTGATGAAGAATAGTTCTTCGCCAATATGGTTCTTCGCCATGAGAGCATCCCACGAAGAACTGTTTCTTCCTGAATATGCTGCAAGGGAGCAAACAAACAGAACCGTTTAAACAACAAATGTGTCCACATAACATAAGGTTTTGAACAGTTTATGATGTGAATGATGATGAATGTTTATGTTAATAAAATTCTATTTGTTGCATGTTAATAATATTAATTAGGAATGAGGAACCTGATTTGACTCGTGTGAGTAGCAAACTCACCTATTAAGTGTTGTTATGTGACATGCACGTGGGATGTGGACTTGTATGAGAATTGAGTACTTGCTATGTGTTATACGGTGACCTTTGCGGTGAATGCAATCTGTGAAAATACATGATTTAATTAATTATGAAACTGACTTTATTGGTAACCACGGTAGGGTTTGGTTGACCAACTTGGAACGAGTAACTTAGCATACCGAGCAAAACTAAGGTGAGTTCATTTCTCTTGAGCATGCGTCCCGGTGGGTGGGACATTCAAACGGGTATTCCTGAGAGGAATAAGTCTTTTCTGGGTAAAAATTGGAATGTTAGATAATACACTCATTTCCTATCACCTTAAGTCCCATCTTCTACCGAATAGTTACATGAGAGGTAACGGGGTATTAGTTGATAGTGCTATTAGGCTTGGCAACCTCACACCATACCTGAGAGGACGGGCGTGAACTAATGACCTTAATCATGACCAATGCCATGATAGGGGGCATTGGGGACGGGCAAACAATCTGACGCCATCTTGTACGATACTCGAGTTATTATCAACATTATTTTTGGAATTGTTATTAAACTGGACTAATCACTTGGTAACTAAGCATTTGGTAAAAACTGTGAACTCACCAGCGTTATCCGATACACTTGTTTGCATGCTCGCAGGTTATAGATATGTGAGAACGTGGAACTTGCTGTCTGGGAAGCTGGAGTGATCATGGGTCGAGATACATGGAAACACGAGACAAGTCTAATAACTTTCATACGCTTGGTTTACGAAATACATATGGAAACACGAGACAAGTCTAATAACTTTCATACGCTTGGTTTACGAAATACATAACTAATGATTTGTGCTTCCGCTGAAAACGTTGAGTTATACTTTATGTATTGTAACACTTTATCTTAATGAATGAAAGTTTTTATTTAAAATCTTGTATGAGTTCAATGTGATTGGTGGATAGATCCTGGTATGTCACACGCCTCGCGGGGGTTTCCGCTTGGGTTATTTTGGGGGTGTGACAGACTGGTCCCTCTCGCACGAGAGGACCCACTCGTCCCAAATGCCCACTCGTCCCATATCCTACTCGTCCCAAACTTGTCCCTCAGTCTATAAATACCAGCTCATTTCCTTCATTTCAACCCTTCATAACTCCAAACTTTTCTCTCAAATCTGACTTCGAGCATTTCTTGGAGCTTGTCTCAGCCACTTCCAAAGTGAGTTTGATACTCGCTAACACTCTCTTTCTTCTACTTCCTTCCGCTTTTTATAAATTTTACAAGATTCTTCACAAATCTTTCACTTGGTTTTTTAGATTTGCAAAGGCAAACTAATGCTAACTCTCAATTCGTTGAGGACCAAGCTGGGAAGTGAAGATAATCTTTCAAACTTTTATCAGCACACTTTCTGACTTTGAACTTGGCCGAATCTGAGACTCTCTGAGCTCACAAGCTAAGTCAATAGATGTGGTTTCATGTTAGAGCCAATTCTAGCCGAGAAGGTGATTAGTTCAACCAAAACTGAACTAATTTCACCTAGAAACAGTTCCAGTCGTCCGAAATGATGACCCACTCGCCCGAGAGGATAACCCTCTCGTGCGAGAGGGGACTCCTGTCGTCCGAAATAGATTGTTTCACTACGTTCCGACAATCTCTAAGTGTTGTAAGATATTGCATATCCATATTCTCAATATAGTTGACTCTGTAATATCAGTGTGTGATGTGTGGATGCCTTGGCTTCCAATTTAGTTCCACCACCTCACTTGAACTTGTAAAACGAACACCCGAACGATCTCCTAGACCTAAAACAAGTTAACCCCGTCCAACCTCTGACACTTAGTTCATTCTTTCTATGTCGTGTTGGCACACCTGGGTTATCCTTGTTCGGTTGTTTGGCTATTATTTGCATTCTGTTATTTCCGATTCCGTATTCATGACCAACCGATCAGTTAACTAAGTTAGCTGATTTGTGCTTTGGTGAACGATAACGAGGTGTATACCTCTATGCATGACTTCTATGAACATTCTAGACTAATAATATACTAAACTATAACTAAATAACTTAACTGAACACAAACATAATTGATCGATAGTTAAAACGTTCAAACGAAGATCGGTTCACCAAACAGTTCCTCTCACGCGAAAGGGTGGTTCCACTCACGCGAAAGGCCATATCGTGCCAACTGTTCTCTTGTCCGAACAGTTTGTGTTTTGGTTTTTCCGTTATTTTGTTTCCGTGATTCTTGTTACAGTTTCCGTCACAAGCATTCGTACAGAACATTTTTTTCTGTTTTAAACATACTTTCATACTATACACTTACGTACTTTAAAGTTCCAAATCCAACCATTCCATAAATTCCAAGCGACCATGCACCTTCGTGTAACGCTCCGCATTTTCGCACTTTCTTGTTTTAGCAAGACGTGTAGTACTTTCCATATTTAGACGCTTGTACCCTCTTTGTAATCTACTTTCGTTCCGTTTGTAATTCGAGACTATTGATCATAATGAAAACGAAGCTCTATTGTGTATTCATATTGGACTTATGTGCAATTGTTAATCAATTTCTCGTTTGAACGAAATGTTATTCATGGATTCTTGATTCCTTATTTATCGACACTTGATACTCGTTAAACTAACTGAAACTATGAGATTCGGATTCTCAAAACTCGGAAGCTTTGTGAAATGAATAATCGTTTAAAGATTTTATTCGTTGTAATATGGTCATCATTCAAATTATTTAAATTAATTAAATTAATTAATTTTGTTATTTAAAAGTGTATTTTTATTAATAATCTAGTTAGTTTCATTAGATTATAAAGTTAGTATATATAAACTAACTTAGTTAGTTTAAAATATAAAGTTAGTTCTTTTAAAACAATAAAACATAGTTAATTGAGTCTAGGGACTGATTGTGCTTTTGCTGAAAGTATAAGGTTTTTTGTCAAAAAAAATAATAATAATTAACAAAAAGATGCAGACCACGGGACTCGAACCCGGGTCTACATCTTCACACCCACGCGAACTAACCAGCTGGGCTGGCCCTTGACATCAATTAGAACCCGGCACTTAATGTATTTAAAGACTCGCTCAGTTGATCCGCAGTCGCGACCAGGAGGTGTTTCAGCTCGTTTTAAGCGCGAATAATGGGTTTGTTTTGATTTTAAACCAACTTTTAACATTAAATACTCAATTACCAACTAACCTAAACCTTCCCTATAAATACCAATCCTCTTCCAAGCCATTTACACTTTTCAAATCACTCTAAACGCTCCCAAATTACTCCATAATCAGCTGCAAATCTCAAGTTCGAGTGGAAGCATCAACCTTCACAAAAGTGAGCATAACTCACTCATATCCGATTCACTCGATTCTTTTTCCTACTTCTTTGGTTTGACCTTAGCTACGTTTCCAGAGGGTTTTCATGGAAAACCAAGCCCTGTAATGTCTTCAAAAAGGCTCCAAAGTGGACTGTTTGTTTCTAATTTCGTTTAAACTTGTTAATCTTAGTCGAACTTTGTCTCACCCTGACCGCGTAAAACAACAAACCGCTGTGGAAACGTCGAAGAGTGGAGCGACATAATTATTGTTTCAACAACCATGGTAATTAAAGTTTTGTATTATTAAGATTAAAGTTTACATTGTCTTGGAATTTAATGGAAACATAACATAATTAACTGTCTTTTAAGTCACTAAGGCCCAAGTCCGCCTAAGTGAAGCACAAACATCATCATGCATTAGCACCTGAAACACATGTAAAAAATAGTAGGTACGTCAGCATAAAAATGCCTGTGAGATACATTGGTTTTGTTTATGCAGATTCATGACTTGTAGTTAAAAGAAGTGTTTAACAAAAATGTAGTCATGAACCTTGTAAAATGTTTTCCTTTATAAAACATATGAAATTCGATGTGAAAACCAGATGATATAAAAGGATATACGTGGTTAAATGAATAACCAAGTATAAATGAATTTGTATAAAGTATGTAATTTGTAAAACAATGTCTTGTACTTGCATAAAATGTTTCATGTCTTGCCTAAGTGGTTTAGATAACGCAACAATGTATAATACAATAAAAGCACTTATATATAGGAAGTACCAGCGGCGTATCCACCATGCTTTTATCATATAACACATAGCCCCGTTATATAAGTCACTTATCAATAATCAACCAAAATGTCTTGTTTAAAACTAATGTCAAAATGTGTATGTGTAAACCATGTTCAATGTCATGTGTAAAATGTGTCACGTATATCCAAATGTAATGTATAGCAAGTAGAAAGTATCTACTCAAACTATATGATAATGTCTATGTGAAAAACAAATGTCATGTATAGTGAATAAATAACATTTACTCAACCCTATAGGAAAAATGTACAAAATAATTTTTTTGAATAAACCTAAGTTTAAATCAAATGTTATGTTTTGCAGAAAACAATGCTTTATGCATAAGAACATTTATGCAGTAATGTTAAAACGCATACATTCAAGCCTTGCGACTGTGGCGACAAACCCTTAAACAAATTAAAGGTTTATCTAAATTATGTATATCGGATTCTGTCATTCTCAACTTCCAAACAAACCTAGGAAGTCGGAAACGATATTTGTCAAGTCCTATAGTACCATTACATACTACCGAGCGGCATGATTAGTGTTAATGAATGTATTATTGTCCCGTTAAACATACCAATGTAAGCATGCTAAATGAAAACCATGTACTAAGTATGTTAAGTAAACATACATAGTAGAAATGTCATGTAAAACAATTGTGCTAACATGCTCAGTAAACATACGTAGCAGAAATGTCATGTAAAACAATATGTCCATATGCTAAGTAAACATATGCAACAAATGTCTAAGAAATCAATGTGCTAGCATGCTTAACATACATAGCAAAACATAGTCGAAATCATGTACTATATGTGTACTAGGTGAAACTAGCATCTTTTATGTCATAAAAGTAATGAAAAGCACGAAAATAACAAGTATACACATGTGTATCACCCCAAAGTATTTGAAAGCGGTAAAAGAGGGGAACTATGTACTCACTTGGGATTGCCTATTAGTCTTGAGAATAAGACCAAATAAAGCTTCAAGGATCACGAATTCAAACGGCACCTAATATAGGTAACTATGTTAATAATCGGATCCTAAATCGGGAGATAGGATAGAATGAGGTTCCATAAATCAAATGAGTATTGGCACTCATATGGCATGATTTAATAGTCCCAACATTCTAATTTGGAAGTCTACCTAAGTGCTTTTGACCCGTTTCGACCCATTATGGTAGTATAAGCTACTATAATGAATCGTTTGCGTAAAACTAAGGTCGGATGGTTAACTATGTGCTATGTCAAGTCTTACATGCCCAATTATACCCAAACATGTTACTAAATCAGATTATATGTCAAAAACTTGATCACATATGCAAAATACGGATTTATGCTTCAAAAGGGCGTTTTGGTCATTTTCAATGGGCATATAAACTACTTAACGGATAACTAACCAACCTATGTGATCATAAGGTATAACCTCAGAGGTTATTCCCTATGCAACTATGATCACTAAACATGCTTGGTCGGATCCTAATGATCGACCAAACGGGTCGGGTTCGAAAGTCTAAGCGGTTGTTTAGACCGCTTAACTTACGACCCTAAACAAGCACTAAACTAATAGTGATGAGTTAAACATGTCAAAACATGTTTAACTAACTTAGAAAACTGATTTGGTATCAAAACAAAGTGTTTTGATACCTAAAAGTAGTTTCGTTGCAAAATGCATGCTAAAACGCATTTTGACCGAAACTTTGACTCGTCACTACACCGAGTTAACGTGGTAATCAGTAGGCATAATCCCTAAGGATTATAACCATCGTGATTACAATCACGTTGCAAAGTTCAATTGAACTTTGACTTGACCAATTGATGGTCAAAACCGAAAGTCAAACTGTTGGTTAAACAGTTTGACTTTCAGCTTTACAAAGCTGAAAATCACTACAAGCCATGAAAGAACACTCACTTGATGTTCAAAGGCTAGAAGGATGATCTTAGAACTCAGGTAGGTGGTTCCTTTGCAGGGATTCCTCCACTTAGAGTTCCAAAATGTGAATGAGCAATTGAAACAAGAGAATGGCCATGCTATTTATACTTGTAGATGAGGAACAAGATCATTACAAGTGTTTGTTTGGCCATTAAGCAATGAATCTCAACCATACATGTGTTATGGGAAAGCTAACATACTTGGGAAGGTGTTAACTTGCTGCCCAAAACATCAGATATTACCTACAAATCCCTGAATTGCAAACAGTTTGCTGAAAATGAGTTTTCTGTTACTGGGCCTTCTGTCACGCCCCGTGTAGGAATGAGGCTGGGCTTACGCGGCCCGCGACCTCTGGTCGATTCAGCAACAGTTTCAACTTTTACAGCTTTGGTCCCTGCACATGTTTAAGCTGATTTTTTGGCACTTTTAACCTTCGTTAAGCCATTTTCAAGGCTCTACAAGGTAGTCAAAGTATAGAGGACACAAAATATGCTCGGAAAAGTCTTGGATGTCGGTTCGTTTGGTCGTACGGTCACGTTATTCGTCTAATTACGACGAAACTCGAACGGACGCAAAAACGATCCAAATTAAGCGACGAATGGTATTTTTGCATGCCGATCACTAAAATAAAAATATTTTAGTGTCTACAAAAATTTTTGGATGTCCAGATGTGGTCAGAACGTAAGATATGCGCGTAAATGCAAACTTACACCGTTTTTGACACTTTTAGTCCCTGAAAGATCTAATAAGCATTTTTTTGCATACCGAACCACTCAAAGCTTATTTCTAAGCTATGTTTAGGTTATTTATGGTATGTTGAGCTTATGATCATATTCCGAAAGGTACGTTGCCATACGAAACGGTAGACTTTTGCTGTTTGACGTAAATAGTCCCTGTGAGCTAATAAACTTGTTTTTGCCATACCAAACCCTTTAAAACTTATTTCTAAGTTATGTAAAGGTTATTTAAGGTATGTTAAGCTTATGTTGCTGTTTTGGAGTGTTTGTCGCGTTAAACTGATTACGTTTACGCATCAGTTTGCGTATAACTTTCCAGAAAGCAATATAGAGATTAAAATCGATCAAAAATCAAAATGTGTAAAATGTCAAACATAAATAACAAACATTGGGATCAAAATACATTGTTTTATTAATATTGAATTGTCCAGAGTTTTGTACAATGATTACACAAGCACATATGTCACAAACTTGAGTCTAACTCATCTCAAACCTATGTCCTAATGCTTATAACCTCATCTATGGTTAGTTAGGCTTAAAAACATGGTTGATACATGTTAAATCAGAGGTTAAAAGCTCACAAACTTTCTATTTTAGTTAGGGTTTTACCCACCCACAAGAAGTGTTCAAGCTTGAAGTTTGATGAATGTGTGATTGTTAGACTAGCTTGGGCTATCTTTCATAAAAATCCACTCACTTCTTGATGTTTTCTCATAGATTAGTTGTTGTATTTCATCATTCTTGTAAGTTCATGACCCTCCTTGTTGTTTACGACAACAAGTGTAGTTGTGAACAATAGGGGTACCTAAATGGAAGCTTTGTTCTTCCTACCTCATGCATGATTTCTATGATACTTAGAGGTGCCTAAATGAAGACTTTAATCTTCTACCTCATGCTTGACATATATGATATAGTATACTCTATGTAATATGCATGTAACATTCAAACAAACCGAACACTTGATGATGAACAAGTGGACATCGTATGTGATGGATGATTATTTTCCTGTGTCTATGTTCATGTATTTTAAGTTCCGAATCTATAATCTTCCGTTATTCCCCAAACTCACACATCTATGTTTTCTTCGTGTAGAAGGACAAGGTGCTCCAAATTAATCCATCCACCAACAACACTCGCGGGATATCAAGTTGGAAAGCTTGCAAAAACAGTTAGCTTTTGGGTGCAACATGTATACTATACAAACTACACTTCACTTTGAAACTATTTTAAAGAAACTCTATCCATCGTTGAAACATGAAACTATGTGTGATGCTTGTTAATCTCGTATGCCATGTAAACTATTTGTGTTGACATATGCTCAATAACTTTGCTAGCCTACCTTAACAATTATAGCGCTATAGGATTAACGCACCGCCCACGAGTCTTGGGGTATTGTAAAGTTAAACATATTAACCTCCTGCGATACTTTGGGATAGGCAAAATTAAATGTGTTGGAAACTTGGGTTTGAACATATTGTTACACAATCTAAGCATACTAGTAACTCGCATATTATGATTCATGTGGATATGAGCAACTTTTTAGTCTATATTATGCTATGTAAACAAACTTGTATGCTCGCCAACTTTTTGTTGATATATTTTAATACATGTTGCAGGTTGATAGTTTGATGATGATGCGATGAAGAACAAAGATTAGGTGGACTTAGATACACACCTAAATTTAGTTATCTTTTGATGTTATGTTTTGTTGAACAATGTGGTAATTCTTTGGAATCTTGTATGACATTTAGTCCATTTATGAAATTGGAATTTTTAATTATATTGTCACATAGTGTTATGATGTTTTGAGCAATTTGTTCGTCTCATCCCGATGTTTCCGCCATCGGTTGGGGTGTGACAGATTGGTATCAGAGCCATAACTATAGGGAATTAGGAATAAGTAGGAATACTTTGCCCTAGTCTATTGTTTTAGGAACTTTGTCTCTTATTTGTTGTTTAAAACTTATGCATTCTACCTTACATGCTTCCTAGCAATACTTCTTGTTTGTTAAACTTACATGCCTTTCCTAAGGCTAACATGAATACACTTTTGATTATTTGAAGACTCTTGTAACATAAACGAGACGATTTTACCAAAATAGGCGTGAAACCCATAATTTGGTAAACGACTCTCATTCTACCTTAAACTAGTTTTGAACGAAATTACACCATTAAACTAGGAGTGAAATCCACATCTTAATGGTAATTTCCATTTCAAATCTAGTGGACCCTCGTCAAAGTGTCGAAATTATATTTTGACCCGACGAGTACTAACCACATTTAGGGTATGAAATTGTCAAGTTAGGGGTGAAACCCGCATCTCGTCGATTAAGTCCCATTCCTCGATTTTCAATCTCGCCAAAGTCCCGATTGTTTCAATCGATTAGAGACATGTAGTAACTGGAAGGGTAAGATACCGTTAATCGCTTCTCGACGAGAGTATCTTACGTATAGGCCAAAACACGATTTCTCTAATTCGAAAGGAGTTTCGACCCACTTTGGAATAGTTGTAATACCTCATAAAAATCACGTCCAATGATGTGTTGACACGTGTACTAAACCCTAGTAAAGTCAAACGTTGACTATGAGGGACTAATTTTGCGAAAAATCAAAAACTTTGAATGCGAAAGGACAAAAAGTGTCAACATGCTTAACCTAAGCCTCTGAATGATGTTACACGATATTCATATTCATAAATGAGCCACTTGTTGGTCGAGAGGGGCTGTTTGCATAATTATTTAAAAATTTGCGCGACGAAGGGTTAAAAGCGCCAACATGTTAATTCTTACCTCTGAGTGACCTTTTAACGAACCCGAAGTATTATGAAGTGCAATCATACTCTTGAGAATGCGTAATTTGGATTACATAGGGCTTTGATGCTATTAAACGATAATACACACAAGTTTGCCCGTTAGAGGGACCAAAAGCATCAACTTTTAAAATTACACCTTTGGGTGACATTTTAAGCGAATGGGAGGGTCGTAATATTTAAGCATATGCTCAGGAATACTCAATATGGACCACGAAAGGCTTAGATATCGTTAAACGATATTACGCGCTACTTTGTGCGATTAAGGGACTAAAAGCGACGACTAGCGAAACTACGCCTTTGAGAGGCCTTTTGAACAAACCGAGAACTCCGCAATGCTCGGTCGCATCCCTGGTTATGCCTAAGATTTTACGTTAAAGGATCTTATGCTTGAAGTTAATATTATACATATATATAGAAAGTTATGCACTAAAAGGTCATTTTCGAAAGATAAGAAGTGATTAAAACCTAGCAGGGGTTATAACTGCCAAACCACAAAATTTGCTGCCTGGGCTGACCCTTGTCACAAGCCACAACTCAGGTCTGGGCCTGACTCCTTCTCTCGGGCCGTCTGAACAGAAAAATAGAAACTGTTATGTTGTTAATTATGAACATAAATGATTGCAGGGACCAAATCAGCACATCTGCCAAATTTTTAATTCATCAGACCTTAGGTCGCGGACCGCGACCGCTAGGCTTGCTGCCTACGTGGGCTGCGAGCAAGCTGTACAACAGCAGCAGTTGTTTTAAACTGATGTTTTAGGGCCGGGTTTGTTCTTCACACATTTTAAAACCATTAAACTTATACCTGGGGCTGCAAACTGTATTGTAACAGCTGTAGGAACACTTGGGATCATCTCATGGTGTCCCTAGACACTTGTCATGATCCAATCCATCCTAAAAATCTATAAATAGGCCTTCATTTCTCATTGAACACTCACACCTTCAATCTAAATCTGCTATCTCTCTCTATTCTTGAGGATCCTGAATATTTTGGGAACCTTCTCTGAGTTATATTCAGTCCATAGGACCTTATGTAAGTGTCCTTTCGTGACTAATTTATTTTATTTGGCGTTTAAAGCTAAAAAGTCAAGTGTTTACGATAAACGCTTTGAATTTTAGCTAGACCATAAACGGTCAAGCCATTGTTCGCTACGAACATGGCTACGTGATCGTAATTAGTTAGGTGTTAAACCCTCAAAAGGGCACCTCCTAATTTCACGTTTACTTAGTTAACTGTCGGGTCAAAGAAATTAAAATAAAAGTCAAACGGGTCAATTTTTAAATAAAATTCATAACTGATAATGTGGAAGCTATAAAATCAGTTTTGTCACTTTAATAACTTGGTAAATATTAACTGAACATGTCTAGACATGTTCAACCCGACAATTCTGAGTATTAGGCTCGGTTCGCAACTGAAAGTCGCAAAAGTAGACTTTTGCTTTGACTTTCAGTTCTGACCCGGATTAGCTTAGTTTAGTTATGCCTTAGGGTTCCTTTGTGACCATATTATATGTTAGTATAACCCTCTGAGGTCATACTACATGGTCCCTTAGAAATTAGAGATCATTTGCATGTTTTCGTTAAATGCTTAAAACTTGACCATTATGCCCTTATGATATAAAAATGAGATTTTTGAAAATGTGAGAGGAAAAAAAGCTTAATTACTGATATATAAGTATGTCATAAAAATTTGACATCAGTTTCTGGTCTCAAATAAAAGTTATGCAAGACATCGTAAAACAAAATTTTTTGTTAATTATATTGCATTTTTAGCATAAATCATATTTAAACCCAATTTTTGGCACCAAAATTGCTACCCACTGTTATGATATAATTTTTAGGGATTTTTGGAAATTTTTTTCAGATTTTATACTGACCATAACATAGAGTTCTTGTGTAAATTCGGTAATTGATGATAATGCCCTTTTCATTAATAAAATGAGTTTTACATATCAATTACATGCCAAACCTTTTCCTACTGATGTTATATATTAAATAAAATATTTTAAGCATTTGAGACTGATCAAAACTTCAGAATTTTATAAACATCTTGAATATCGTTAAATTACCGACTTTTACGCTAATTAGGCGCATAGTATGGTTTAAAACCATATTTAACGCTTAAGACTTGTTACCTACTGATTTTAAAAATAAAATTTTATACTTTAACAGTAAGTATAAGTCTTGAAATCAGATTTCCAAATTTGACCTTAAAAGCACATGTGAAATGAACAAAATGCCCCTACGGTGCATAATTTGGCCATAAATGATAAACCTCACACATGTATGATATCAAACTGATGTAACTTGATAAAGTAAATATTTTTAATGAATATTTAAGACCATGTAGGTTCGTGTACGGACCCGAAACGAGTCGATCAAAGGCGTTCTACACAATATGACAGGCGGAAACATACATATTGTGTGTGATTCAGCAAGATATTCACTTTAACTGTTGTTCTGATTAACTTGACAAAGTTTTACAGTGAAACAACACTTCGACAACACTTCGGCTCCGGAAACACACATACACAACTGATTCAAACGAAATTACCTAGCCCCTATTTATAGGCTGCCTAATTCCGCACCAACATGACTCAAGCGAAATTATAGTTCAAGCGGAATTTGGATCTCATGCGGAATTAGCAGTTCAAACGGAATTACATGCTAATTCCGTACGGAATTACCAATTGTCTTCTTCAAACGGAATTAGTTGCTTCAAGCGGAATTAACTTTTTATCTTGTTTTCTCGATCTTCGTGCCATGAACAATGCAAGACTCGATACAAGACGAAGTCGACAGACGCATGCACCAACAGACTCCCCATCGAATGTTGATGAGTCTTAAGTGTCGAGTCTTCAACGTCTTCAGTCTTTATCAGTCTGATCGCTCTCTGAAGTATTTGACAGTGTAAAACTTCTTCAATCTTCTCTTTTCTTTTCATCAGCACCAACATACTCCCCTCGAACAAATAATCTTTCCTCGGATGTTGATTGCAATCTGTCTTTCACAGGATCAGGATCGTGTCCTGGCTCTATACTCAGACTCAGAATCCAGGCTATCCTGCACATCCTCTACCTCACAATAACTTTCACAAATTTAACATTTGACAAATTTATAAATCATTTTCAGATATCTTTCCAGAATGATTTAACACTTTAAACACTTATGATGACCACTTGTATACTAAATATTCAAAATCTTTTCTTATTTAAACACACACTCTCCCTCACGAAATGCTCATCATGTTTAGCACTTGGAATTTTGAAAATCAGCTCTCCAATATCAGTTGTTGAAAATCTTTTTGAAATTTTTCAAAATTTATGCTAAAACATACTGAAAATCTTTTTGTATTTTTGAATAGAATAAGAATGCAGTAAAGATTTATTTACAGACACTATTTTTGTGAGTTTGTATAAGAGGATCATATTAGTTTATGACAAGTCACAAGTACCGTTGAGCTTAGTTACATATTAAGAATTAAATAGTTCACTTAGATTGCCAATATACTGATCCACTTAAGTTCTTACACAAATTTCAACTGATTCAGGATATGAATTAGGTGAATTAAGAACTTAAACTCAATCATGTGTTCCACCTCTTGAATATACTCCCGTATCCAGATCCCAATATTCAGTCTTACAGGTGAGTATACCACAGATGATATCTGTAAGGGGTTAAATGCGAAGACCGTGAGAGCTCAGGTCAGAACTTCCGTTCAGCAGAGAGATGACGACTTCGACTTTTGGTGGGTCCCCTTTAGAGGATCTTTTTTACAACAGCACATGATTTGCATTTTTCAATGTTTCGTCATTTTTATGCTGAGGGCAGGCTTTTATTTCAAGCAAGCGTAAAGTATTCTTCGAGGACTAGGCCATTGCTTCCGCAAAATCAGAAGTCCCGGGATAATACCCCAGATATCACTGAGCATAAAGACCTAGTATCTCAGAAAGAGGGATCCTTCAAACGAAATTTCAGGGGTTACATCCAAGTAGTGTTCCCCACGAAATAAGCAAGTTTGAATTTAAGTTTATATCCCGAAAAAGCTTACTAAATGTGTAAAAACCTATCGGCATATCATTAGTGAGACCGTTTAACACTATTTAAACATTACATTTCTTTAGCATACTGTAACTGTCTACTGATGTACTATCATTTCCTCTTTTTCTCAACAAAACTCTTTTTGTATTTTATCATGTTTTTTTTTTGTCTTTTTCAATTTTTTTCAAATTTTGAAATGTTTTTGGATTTTCTGAGAAAATTCTTACTCCCCCTAAAATTCAAAATCATTTAAAGAAATTTGAAAACAAACTATACAAGAAAAGTAACAACCGATATCGAATCACTTCAATTCGCCATCCACTTGGCATAAACAATCAGAACTCCCCTTTTCAACAAACTATTTTCCCATTATGATTTCAAAACACTTAAGTTTGTTTTAATCAAAATGATTTTTCTGGAAAATAATTTTGTTGATTTTACCACTTGTAAAGTTGGGGATGTGATCATCATTTTGTTCTATCAACCATTAGAAAAATGTAACAATTTTAAATTCAAACACCAAATATCACTTGTAGAAAATCAAGTACAAATTAATGTCCTTGATTTACCACTTTAGAGTCGAAATATCACCAGAGTGAATTTCTCAAGAAAGATGCCGATACCTGCTCCACTCTTACCAACCTGGGAGCTCCGGCAAGTCAGGATTTTACTTGTGAAAAAACTTCCATCCAAGCCTGACCAAACTTGGATGTTTCCTCAATTTCACTTGGGTAAAAAGTTGCTTTGTTTGTTTCATAAAAGTCCTTTACCCCTTTTGCCTTTCCCTCGACCATTTTTCCAAAAATCTTTTTAACATTTCCATTAAAAACTTTTTCGACATCAAATTCTTTCTTCTCAGAATAGAATTGATTCGAGATCTCAACCTTTCCAACTTTTGATTTAAAATTTTCAGCCCTTAATGGTGGAAAATTAACATCATTCATTGGAGGCACTGAGTTTTCTTCTTTTACCTCAACCTGTGGCTCCTCTGACTTTGTGGAATCAGATTCATCGCCAGATTTCACATCAAACTTCTTAACATCTTCATGAAACTTCTTAACAACCCACATTTGGTTGTCATGCTTAGCTCTCTTTTTATAAAAACTTGTCTTTGAACACTCACCAACTTCATATGTTGAATTTTCAAAAATTTTAAATTTGTCAGTTGATGGTTCATTTTTCTCAACAACTTTTTCTTTGAGTTTTTTAGAGACTTCCTGTTTTGTTTTTGTTGCTTGAGAACAGTTCCATGCAATGTGACCAACTTAATTGCATTTGTAACATGTTCTTGTCTCCTTTCTTTGATAATCTCCATTCTTCACTTTTTCTTGCTTCTTGGCAAGGAATTCTCTGTTTGATTGCTTCCAGAATGAGCTTTTTGATTCCTCTTCACAGCTTGTCCCTGGAACAAATTTTGTATTTGTTTTAGAAGTTTTTTCATGTTTATAATTTTCAGGTGGAATAAAACCTAATCCTTTCTTTTTGTAATTACCGTTATGGTTTGGTTTCTTTCGATAACCTGAACCAGAACTGTAACCCATTTTCTTGTTTAAACGTTGTTGAACTCTTGAGGTGTAAGGTCTCGGTTTTTCAGAAAAATTTACATATTTTATTTCAGAAATATTAATTTCTATTAGTTTGAAAACCTTTTTGATGATTTCTGGTTTAACACCTCTTATTGGAAATTCTTTATCAGAATATAATTTGTCAGAATCATTCAAAGTGTATGCAACTTCGAATGTTTCATCTTTCAAATTAGATTTTGATAATAGAAATTCTTTATTGTAAACCCTTTTAACCGACAACTTTTGACTGTCAACTGATGATGATCCCGATCTTTCAGACTCAGACTTTGACTCCGACTCCTCATCTTTATCCAACACTTGATCGACCACCTTTTTTATTAACTCAGACTCATGATCAGTGTCAGACGATGTGAACGTGACGTCAATGTTTTCTGGTAACTCATCAGTTGTTTCCGTTTTTTAATTTATATTGACAACCTTTTTGACCTGCTCCTCATTCGGTTTTCTAGGAGAATACCCTTCCCAAATCGGAGGCGGACATTTGTTATAATTCGCACTTTGTTTCTTACCAGTATCCTTTCTGTCATTCTTCTCATATTGAAAAGCTTCCATACTTGCAACAGTTGGATAAATTCTATCAATCAAATAATCAGAACTACAATAACTTTGCAGTAATCGTCTGATTCTCTCATTTTCAATCCTCTCAGTCTCCAACTCTTGCTTTAACTTTGCACACTCTTCAATGTAATGATTGATAGCTTTTTGCTTCGACATCATCACAGCATTCATCATTGTCAGTGCATCTTCTCTTTCAGAATTTGTCTTTTGTAGACTAGTTACCATTCTGTTCAAAACGTCACACGACTCTTTCACATAATTGAGATTGAACAGTAATTGTTCTTTCATCTTATCTTGCTCACTCAACTTCTCATCTTTTTCTGCACATTGCTTGCAAGATTCCAAACACTTTAAGCAAAGCTTGATGACTTCCACAATCTTTTCTATTTCAACAATCTTCTCCACTTCAACAACTTTTTCAACTTCACTCACCTTCTCCTTTTCAACAATCTTCTCAGCAATTTTAACCTCTTCATTTTGAACAATCTTTTCATTTTGATCTTTGCTTTCACATTCCTTCTTTTTCAGTTCTTTTGCTGCTCGTCTCTTCTTCAACTTCTCCAAGCGATCTGTAAAATAAAATTGAAAACTTTCAGGAGATAAATGAGATTTTGCAATATTGATATGCATTTCTTCCTCATCATCACCACTGTCATCAGTTGGTGATTGATCAAAATCTATTGTCTTTTCTGAAACATCATCTGAAGAACCAGAATCAGATGGTGTTTGATCAAAAACTGTTGTTCTTTCTGAACTTTCATCTGATGAAACAGATTCTTCTTTTTGACTTGTATCATTACTATCAAACACTTTCATCCATTCTGTCATCAGATCGGGTTCTTGAACTATCTGTGCAATGAGAGCTACAACTTTTGAATCAGGTGGAATATATTTATCCCAGCTGAAACCTTCTGCCACTTTTTCATCATCTTGATCAATGATACCATAATAAGCTTTCTTATTTGCATCTTCGATCATTCTTGCATGCGCAGTTTGTGGTTCCTTTTGTTGATATGGTTGATGAGCAACTTGTTGATATATGGCTTTCCGATAGTAATCATCTTTTCCAAAAGGATTCTTTGCTCCACTAGCTTCTCGATTTTTGCATTCTCTCTTAAAATGACCTTTCTCCCTGCATCGAAAACAAGTAACTTTAGATTTATCAAAACCCAAAGTAGACACATGTGCATCCAAAAAATCATTTCTTCCTGTAATCATTTTAAACTTTTCTGCTCTTCTCAAAACACTTGCTAGACACCATTTGATATCCATGAGCTCCATCTCTTCAGCGTCTATCTGATCGTGATCCTCTTTTGTCAGCATAGAATTTCCGATCCTTCCAGCTATTAATCCCTCATAAGATTCCAGCACGGTAGCAAGTAACGCCATGTGCTCTTTAGCAACTTCTTCAGAAAAACTTTGACCATTCGGGAGATTTAATGCAATGTTGCACTGTATTACACAACCATTTCCACTTTTTGAACTTTGAGACTGAAAACTTGAAGTTGAACTCTTTGGATTAACACTTGGATATGAAGAAAATCCACTGCTACTGTTTGAATTTTGATCAACAGTTCCAGATGAGTTTCCAGCACTAAAAGCAGTTTGGATTTTTGGACTCATTTCAACTTCTTGAACACTGCCTTTGTAATACATTTTCACATCTTGTTGATTACTCGGATTGTTCATCCTTGCAATTTTTTGCTGTTCAAGATCTTGACCTTCAATCTTTTCGATGAACTGAGAAATTGTCAAACCATCATATTCTCCGGTGTTCTTTAAGATCATAAAAAATGTACCCCATTCTTTCTGAGGTAAAGCATCAGCTAATTTGTCTACCCATTCCTCTCGTTCTTTATTGATACTCAACAAAGACATTGAACGTACTAAGTGACAGTATCTTTCAATTAATTTGTTGGTATCTTCTCCCGGCAAACTTGAAAATAGATCAAATTCTTTCTTAAGCAATGCCTTTTTACTCTTAATCATCTTCTCACTTCCCTCAAACTTAATTCTGAGTGCTTCCCAAATAGAACGTGAAGTTTAATCATGTTGAAGCAATATGAAGATGTTTTCTTTAATAGCTTGCTGGAGTAAACTGATCATTATTTTCTCTGCTTTGTACATGTCTCGTTCCTTATCTGTAAATTCAAAAATCTTTTTATCAACTCCCAGCTCAGTACGTGGTAGCACATACTTTTTCTCAACACACTCCCATGATCTCAAATGATTGGCTTGGACCCAGTTTTCAAACCTATCTTTCCAACCATAATACTCCTCAATGCTCATTAGTTTAGGGGGTTTGTGTAATTAACTTGACAAAGTTTTACAGCGAAACAACACTTCAGAAGCACTTCGGCTTCGAAAACACACATACACAACTGATTCAAATGAAATTACCTAGCCCCTATTTATAGGCTGCCTAATTCTGCACCAACATGACTCAAGCGAAATTACAGTTCAAGCAGAATTAGGATCTCATGCGGAATTAGCAATTCAAACAGAATTACATGCTAATTCCGTACGAAATTACCAAATGTCTTCTTCAAACGGAATTAGTTGCTTCAAGCGGAATTAACTTTTTGTCTTGTTTTATCGATCTTCGTGCCATTAACAATGCAAGACTCGATACAAGACGAAGTCGACAGACGCATGCACCAACAGACCAGAACCTCAGTTTTCTATTAAACCTCTTTTATAAACATTAAAATAACCAAATTACCCTTTTGGGGCTTAAATTGATTTTAAATTCGTTTTGGGCATAATTGAAGATATCATACTGATATCACAACATATTTTAAGCATAATAACTTATGGAACTTGTACATGACTCATTCGGTTACCCGTTATGCATATACGCGTTCGGTACAGCTTATGTAACTAGTTTGCATAAGTTAGCCGAAACAGGTCAAACTTTATCATTTTTACTTCAAAATCCAGAATGTACTTAGTTTACCCATTTTATATAGGTCTCCATACTTGTCGGGTCTAAATTACATTCCAATCCGGTCACCGCTTAATCTTGCGTTTTGTACCGTAAACTTTCTTTAAAACTAACCGGTCTAAGTTACAACTTAAATAAGACCTGTTAGGAATCTAATAGGTTATTAAAACCTTCATTCCAGATTAGGAGCCCAGTAAAAGCTACATGCACTTGCTGATTAGAATATACGGCTGAATATAATTTACATTTTAGCTCAGGTAAATACTTTTAACTTATTTTCCCTTATACGGGCTTGGGATACGATAAACTATTACCGCTTGGTCGGGTATTGAATATTTAATCGATTAGTGGTTATATCATTGAGATAACCCGTTTTAATCTGTCTTGTTTGATACAAAGCATTTGGGGGTTAATGACCGTGTCCTGGATATCATTGGCATCATTTAAATGCAAATGACCACGACCTAAGCACGGGGTGTAGGCATACACCTGACAGTTGTGATACGGATTCTTTTCCCCCAAAAGGGAATTAAGATACAAAATATAACCACACGTGAGGATAACTCCTTGTGGACTATATTAGTGGTGTGTTAATTAATCATGATTCGGCTCTTCTATTCCGGGCCCTGAACGTACGACAAACATGTAAATCTGTATACAAGATTATTTTATATAATTGTCCCAAGTTATAAAAGAATATTTGTGCCTTGTGTAATTAAATCAATTTTATAAACACTTTTCAAATGAGTCGGTTAATTGTATTTACCAGTGTAAACTGACGTATTTTCAAAAGACTAAGTGACAGGTACTATACGTGATTGGCTAGAAGCTCCTTGGTGTCAATGAAGGATCTTGCAAATCCTTAGGATGCCCTAAAGTCTGCTAAACTTCATTTTGTACATTTTAATATGATCCTCCTGTGGATTTAATATTACAAGCTCGAATGTAATTATCTTTTCAGTATTTCTGACAATTGGGTTTGTAATAATATTTTATATTCCAAGACTTCCGCTGTGCTATTCTGTGTATGTTTAACTATGACAATATCAATCTTACGTCACAATATTCGCATCGGGCCCATCGGGCTGAGCTGTAAATATCGCGGTGTGACAGGTTGGTATCAGAGCCAACGTTTGAGTGAATTAAACACTAGCCTTTAGTGTTTAATCTCAAATGACACAGTTGCATATTCCTTAGACCTTCCAAGTCTATACTTAACATAGGAATGCTCTCATCCCTATTAAGTAAACATTGTTTTTGATTTTATGTGTTTTGAATATGTCGCCAGGCAAAGAAGCCGTTGATAGAGATTCTTCCCGTCCGAAGCCAAGAAATGCCAAGCCTCATACCACGACTAGGATAAGCATGCGACCGACTGAAGGAAAGACCATTATGGACCTATTCCCAAAACCAAACCTATTTGAACTCGTAAACAGACTTCGGAGTCCATACCGGAGGTCCCTTAGGCTCAAACTTTGAAGTCTGTATCAGTGAAGTCTATACTAGGAGATCCATGAGACTCCCATATTGAAGATAATACATGTGGGTGCTATTAATCCCAAATTCCTATTTCCATGTTTTGAAATTTCAGACTTGGACTATACCAGTCAAAACCCAATCCGTGATCCATGTCATTTCTTTAACCGTTGAGTCCTTGGATTTTACTTCAGCAACGGATCCTGATTTTAAATGTTTACTTTATTTACTAAAGATTTTCAGTGTCACTACCGCGTACGATAAATAAAGAAGAAAAATAATGGGAATAAAGCAAGGAAGACATTAGAAAACCTTTCTTCTATTATATTTCATTTTCCTTTAGGTCCCTGTATGGGCATTTGATTATTGTACTCCTTTGTGGACGTATTATTTCATCATAGTCCTAGTAAACTTACCTCTTTTGATAAAACTCCATATATATATATATACGTTTATCTATTATAGTCCCTTTGAGGACATTATATTTCCATATATTCCTTTCGAGAACATTATATTTAAGAATAATCCTGTTGGGATTGAACCCTACCAGAGGAACAGATAATGTAAAGCCAAAACCAGGTCACAACAGAGGATTCACAATAAACAGTAGTTTACACTTTGCTCTCTCCTTGACAGTGGTTATCTATCAGCTGATGAACCTTAAGTACTGCTCAAAAGAACAACTGATGATCCAAACGCTGATGTAATCCTAAAGACTGCTGAGGATAAACTCTGTCGCTCTATCTACTGCTGTCTCTCAAGTGCTGCTGAAGACACAAACACTGCTCATTCAAGGACTGATCACCTTTGAAGAAAGCACTGATGTTGTTGTTGAGCATCAGTGCTTAGGCTACAACAGTGGAACGTGAAGCAGTTGTTTTCTCATGTTTTGTATTGTATTTATAATCAGTTGTTAGGACATCAGTAGTTGTGTAAGATCAGTAGATACAGGTTGTTAGGCTGTTAGACGTCGCTTTCATGGTGACGTCAGCTGAGATTTCTCAGTGGTTTGGTTTGCCTATAAATGTAACAGTACCCTGTACTGTTACATTTGATTGACTGAGCGAGTTCTTCTCCTCATGTCTAATCCTTTCATCTTGTGTGCAACCAACCTTGGGGCATCAGGCTGAGGGGGAGCTTAGTATGTGAGCATATCTGTAATCTTTTGCTTTGATTTGTAAATCTTTTGACTCTATGGAAAGCAATTGTTTATCATACTATTTTCTCCTTTGATTGTGTTTATAAAGTTTGTTTCCATTTCCGCTGCACTTAAACTGTTCATATCTATTTGATTTGTTCAAAATATACAAACAAACACAATCATGAGAGCCACCGATCCTAACAATTGGTATCAGAGCTCGGACAGTCAAATTCGATCTAACAATCAATTTGACATAATAGTTCAGCTCAAAATTCATTGATACTAAGGTTGGTTGTATTTTGTTGAAAAACAGAGTATCGATTAAATCATGTTCAAAATGGTTTTTCATAAACTCTGTAAATCAACCAAGATGTCATATGACACACAAATTTCACACAACAAGTGATATCATGCAGAAGTCACTCATAGTTTTCAGATTTGTAAACATATCTGTTAAATTACGGGATTGATCTATATTTTTCGAAATTGATTTCAATTATTGTTTTGATATTTGTGTTGTTTTCATTAAATGCTAAAGTATGAACCTCAGATGAACAAAACCTATGATTCATAAGACATTAGTGTTTTGTCTCTCTATAAAGAGGAAATTGAAACTTTAGTCATTCAGATCTTATGTGTTGAAAACAGGTTGAGTTCCTCAAAAAGACAAAATCAACTATGTTAAAATACATTAAGAAAATTCACAAAAACTCCGAAGTGTGTTCATCTCAAAACTTCTGAAGTCAGAAGAAAAGAGTATAAACATAAAACACTGAAGAGTCAAAGTGTAGGGTAATAATGGTCATTAAGCAACTATGTGCATTCACCTGTTCAGAAAAGGGTTTTTGTTTCCAGTGAATGAATTACAAAGAGAATCATGTTTGCAATCAACTGACAAAGAAAATGGTACCATACAGTGGTCATATGTTCAAAGTTTTCCTACCACTATTGTCAAAACCACTGACCATTTTCAAAAACTTGAGAATGATATGATTGTGTGTTTTACTGAATTTACACTAAATCCTTTAGATGCTGTTCTCAGAAAATCCTTTAATCATTTTTTCTTCAAAGGATTTTCTTGAATAATCAGGATATATTATTCATTTTTTTTTAGAATAATATATTTGGAACTTTTGCTTGTTTTTGTTGGCAATAGTTTCAGCTCCTGACAGGAGGTAATACCTTATTTTTGGTGGTATTATTGTCCTCATAAATGGGTCAAAAGGAAATGGTATATGTGTTAAGATTATATCATAACTCAGGTTTGCTCCTAGACTTTTATCAAAGGTTGATTGTAAACTGTGCTTAAACTACTAGGGTACTCATGTTTTAATTGAATATTTGAACGAAAATGAGTTGCCTTAGTAAAAAGTTTTCATCATCTGGGGTACTAAACCACTGTCTTTCAAAATTGACATGTGGCAAAATCTTGAATGAAAATTCTCAAAATTGTTGCTGAAACTACTGGTCTTCAGATTAGCACCATTTACCCTAATCACTGTTTTGTTCCAACGTTTGATCTCTAAACACTGTCCACTGCTGAAAGTTAACCACTGATCCCTCATTTTCTTGAAAAGCACTGATGTTCAAAATCAGTGACTTATCCACTGACATGCTATCCACTGATAGTAAAAATCATCCACTGCCCATTTTTTTTACCGTTGTAACCTCTGATGCTTGATACGTCAGTGGCTCTTAAAACAACTGTCCTCCATACTTCATCCGTTTCATCAGTGTCTGACACGTGGTCAGTTTTTAGCCCTCAGATCTTAATAACCGCTGCCACATCAGCGATCATTTTTAAATAAAACCCTGCCCTAAACCCCCAAACAGGGTTTTACACTGTCGAATTGAATTCCAAAAATTCTCTTCTCATAGCAGTTTCCAACCCTTCTTCTCAAAACCTTCAAAATCATTCTCCGATTCTTCTTCATCAAAATGACGAAGTCAAAAGGAAAATCAAAATCAAAACCTACATCACCACCACCTTCAACTGAGGTCGCTCAAACGGCTGAAGAAATCATTGAAATACCATTCAAACAATCTCATAACTATCTGGGTTTATTCACAAAACCTACTGATAATCACACCTTTGACACCATCATTAATGCATTATCTGCATCAAAGTACAAAACTTTGTTGACAGCAAATGCTCCCATATATCTGCAAACCCAGAGAGAGTTTTGGAAAAAGGCGTCGCTTGAAAAACAAGACGGAAAAGTCATAGCCATAAACTCCTTGATACAGGGTAAAGCAGTTCAAATAACCCCACAGTCGATCTCCGAAGTCTTTAATCTCAACGATCAGGAAGGTAAACTCTCTTTTGAAAAAGTCGAGATGAAAACTGATTTCGTGAAAAGGGGTTATGCAGAAGAACCAAAGGTAGATACCCTACAAAAGGGTTATTTTCCATCTGCACCCAGGTTTTTATTTCACACACTCTTGATGTGTGCTTCAAATAAAACAACATCTTTCAACGAAATACCATTGAAAATCCAAAACCTGGGTTACGCTATTTTGAATAATAAAAACTATAACTACTCCCAGGAGATTTTCAATGACATGGTGAAAAACGTTGAAAGTCAAGCATTTTTACTTTTTCCAAGATTTTTGAGTTATTATTTTGAACAAAAATTTGAAAAGAAAAATGTAAATTTGCTCAAACAAGGTGTTCATTGTCAAATAAAAAGCATAACAAAAGAAACATTTTCAAGGATGATGGCACCAATAAAAACAAAAGCAGGGGTACCTGAGCAGACTTTAGTGGTTACAACTGCTCCTCAGGTATCAGCTGCTGAGCCCACTGCTCCAGGTGATCATAGCAGCACTCCCACTGCTTTGAAACCCACACCTGCCACCACTAAAAAGACCAAAAAGAAAACATCCAGAAAACCCACCAAACCCAAAACAAAGGCAACTCTGGAAGATGAGATCCCAGAGGAAATGCCTGTGACAACACAAAAGTCACCACAAATCACTGCTGCTACTTCCTCACAGCAGTTGGAAGAAAGATCTCAACCCATAACCGAAACTCCTCCTGCATACTCACAAAAGGATCAGGCTGTAAGCACAGGGACACCACAATATGAAATTCTGAATCCACTCGGATCCATCTTCCTCAGTCCTGATCCCAAGGACATGTCTCTTTCAACCCCCATCCCCTCACCAATAATAATGCCACAATCCATGCTACCTCTGTTGCATGCAGCTGCTATTGCACAGACACAAACCAGTTCCTCTCTATCACCTATCACTGAGAGTATACATCCACAAGTGACTGGGTCTGATGCTTATACTTCTGCTATCCCAGCAACAGTTGAGGAGGTTACACTGCAGGAGTTACAAGTAACTCTTGTCAGTAGTTCAAGTGGAGCAGCAACTACAAATGTTGGATCAACAGGTCTACATTTGGACAGTTGTTTCATCAGTCAGACTCCCTTGAAGGCAATCTCTTCCATAGCACCTCTGAAAATCGCTAGTGAGGCTATTTTGTCCACTAGTAACATTAAAGATTTATCAAGTGCTGAAGAGAGAAGTCCCCAGTACCGAGAACAAGGGGCATCAATGGATGATTTTTGGGACTCTGTTCCTAAGTCACACATTGATATAACCACCACAGGTGGGGATTCAGATGATCCCAATAAAATGGGTGATGATTCAAGATATCAGGAATTGACGGACAGGGTTGACAAACTGGAAACCTCAGTTGCTGAAATAAAGGAGATGGTGCAAGAGATTTTAAAAGCTCAAAAAGCACAATCCACTGCTGCCCCACCACAATCTGCTGTTCCTGCTCAAGCACCTGCACAACAGGCATTTGCTGCAAATGAGTTATGGAATATTTTTCAACCCATGCTTGAAGCACAGCAACAAATGGCTGACAAAAAGCATGCCATTCAAGTACAAATGCTGACCAACATGGTTGAATCAAGATTTAAAGATACTCAAGCAGATATCAAGGCTATAAAGGCTAGCATTCAAAATGCTTCTGGCAAGGTTCCTTCTTCCATACCATTTCTTGTAAATCTCCCCTCAGATAATGCCAAAAAGGGGGAGAATAACAAGCTGTTGGGAAATTTGAATAGGAGGGGAATAGAACATGGTCTTCATGTTGAGCCTGAAAAAGCAAAAGAAAAGCAGGTCTCAAAACCTGTTAGTCAAACAGCTGATACAGCAGCAGTTACAAAAACTGCTGCAGCAGCAGTTATAAAAACTGCTGTCTGTAGCCAAACAGCTGCCATTTCATCAACACACACACTTTCAACACACACCACTCTATTACACACCACCACAACTACTGCTCCACCATCATCATCTAAATTCAAACCATCACCACTGCCTCCTGTCACAAAACAGAAGACAACAGATGTTACAACATCTGTTGTAACGACAGCAGCGGTTGAAGCACCAGTTGTTTCAACCACTGTCAGTCAACCACAATCCACTGCCATACAATCTACAACCACTGATCCACCCAAAACATCATCTGCTCCTTCTTCATTAAAAAGGAGAAGGAATCTCATATCAGATGATGATTCACCACCATCACCACCAACATCACCACTTCCATCTCCTGCTCAAAAGCAGAAGACAACTGCTGACATATCAGCAGTTGTTAGTCAGTCATCCACCACTGCTCTCACCTTTCATACTTCACAACCAAGGCTGTTCAACAGAATAAGAAAACCAATAACTGCTGATGAGGGTACATATGATCCTAATGCTGCACAACATCCTCTGGAACTTGAAGCTATCAAAAATGAGATGAGGCAATTCTATACAGAAGAAGATCCTTCAAAAAGGAGATTCCCCTCACTCATAGGCTACATGCCACCAGAAGATATGGATGATTACCTAAAACTCAAGACAAAGCAGGCAAATGTAAAAGCCAAGGTTGATAGTGAAAAAGAAAAGTTAAGTGAAGATGGCATTACTAAAAGACTGGAGTTCTACTTAACAAAAGTAAAGCTGATAGAAGGGTTTGCACAAGACCTAAACAAAGAAAAGGCTGATCAAAAGAAAGAATTAAGAAAACAATATCTAGCCTTCATTTTGAAAGAAAAATTCTATCCTGCTGAAGAACAACAGTTCAGAGAATGGCCAGTTGCAGCTCTTAAGCGTGAGGCAGAAAGGATTGAAAGGATTAAGAATGATCCTACGAAGAAGAAGAATGCTCCTAACTGGAGAAAATATGAAAAGCTCATTGCTGACTTAACTGCTGAATATAAGAGAAAGAAAAGGGAGCTGGTGGATGCGAAAGTGGATACTGCTGAAGCCTACAAAAGGCTGAAGAAAAGAAAGACAACTGTTTCAGGTACTTCTAAAAAGAAAGAACAAATGATGAAGCTTGAACAGAAGATGGGAAACCTCGACACACTGTTCCGGTCTACTTTTGCAACAAATCAAGATGAAGGAGAACAGTTGACTGAAGAAGAGGTAAGAGAAAAGGAAGCAGACTACTTCAAAGATACCATCACAAAAATGGGTGTAAAAGAAGAAACATCAACAAAGCTTCAAAGCCTTTTTAAGGCATTAAACAAACCTGCAACTCCAAACACTGCTGAAGACAAGACAGAAGCTGAACGACAAGAATTTATTGAAAAAGAAACTTCAGAAGATATAGCGGCAGCTGACAAAGTCTTTGAAGAAGCTTTCAAAAGAATGTCTGAAAGTCTGCAGTTGTTTTCAAGGCCATTATCCCTCAACTCATCTTCAAATAAGTCTCTCCCAAGAAACCCACTTGGCTTAAAAATACTAAAGTGGATGTCTGATCAAAAGACTCACGTATTGACCTTGGTCAGAGCCAATGGCGATGTGAAGCACATATCAAGGAAAGAAGCACTAGGCCTTAGTGTTCAAGATTTGCAGGATCTCCTTGGGCTTACACTGTGCAGGGATGAAGATGACCAGAGTGCAAAGGAATTTGAAGCCGAATTCAAAGAACAAGCTAAGGCACTCTTGATGAGCAATAAAGGTCCTGAATAATGAAAGGTTTTGGCATTATCTGTTCCAGGGGGAGATTGTTGGGATTGAACCCTACCAGAGGAACAGATAATGTAAAGCCAAAACCAGGTCACAACAGAGGATTCACAATAAACAGTAGTTTACACTTTGCTCTCTCCTTGATAGTGGTTATCTATCAGCTGATGAACCTTAAGTACTGCTCAAAAGAACAACTGATGATCCAAACGCTGATGTAATCCTAAAGACTGCTGAGGATAAACTCTGTCGCTCTATCTACTGCTGTCTCTCAAGTGCTGCTGAAGACACAAACACTGCTCATTCAAGGACTGATCACCTTTGAAGAAAGCACTGATGTTGTTGTTGAGCATCAGTGCTTAGGCTACAACAGTGGAACGTGAAGCAGTTGTTTTCTCATGTTTTGTATTGTATTTATAATCAGTTGTTAGGACATCAGTAGTTGTGTAAGATCAGTAGATACAGGTTGTTAGGCTGTTAGACGTCGCTTTCATGGTGACGTCAGCTGAGATTTCTCAGTGGTTTGGTTTGCCTATAAATGTAACAGTACCCTGTACTGTTACATTTGATTGACTGAGCGAGTTCTTCTCCTCATGTCTAATCCTTTCATCTTGTGTGCAACCAACCTTGGGGCATCAGGCTGAGGGGGAGCTTAGTATGTGAGCATATCTGTAATCTTTTGCTTTGATTTGTAAATCTTTTGACTCTATGGAAAGCAATTGTTTATCATACTATTTTCTCCTTTGATTGTGTTTATAAAGTTTGTTTCCATTTCCGCTGCACTTAAACTGTTCATATCTATTTGATTTGTTCAAAATATACAAACAAACACAATCATGAGAGCCTCCGATCCTAACAAATCCCTTCCTGGACATTATATTACAATAAAATCCCTTAGTGGACGTCATATTTCTATATAGTGCATTCATGGACATCTGATTTTATTAAAATCCCTTTTTTGCGGATACACTATTTTAAAAATAGTCACTTCGTGGACTTGGTATTTCAATATAGTCCTTCCAGGGACATCATACTTCAAAATAGTCCTTTCATGGACATTGTACTCCATTATAGTCCTCACATGGACGTGTTATTTCAATATAATCTTTTTGTAAACATGTTATTTCATTAAAAATCTTTTGTGGACATGTTATGTCATCAAAGTCCCCTTTCGAATATAATAATTCATCATAGTCCTCTCGAGGACACATCGCTTCACTATAGTCCTAGTGTTGACATATCTTATAGTCCCTATATTGACTTATTTTTTTTCATTTCAGTTCCCACATAGACTAGTATCGCTTCAAAGTCCCTGTTAGGACCTATCTTTTCTGTATAGTCCTTGAGCGGATGTTGGTTTATTATAATTCCCTAATGAACATATTTTAAATTTAAGTCCCTGTGAGGGCATCTGTTAAGCAAATTCCTTTGTGCGCATGCTGTACCAATATAGTCCTTTTTATGGACACAATATTTCATTAAAATCCCTTTGGGGATATGTTATTTCTAAATAGTCCTTCCGTGGACACGAGGTTTCATTATAGTCCCTTAGTGGACATGATATTTCATTATAACCCCTTTGTAGACCTGATATTTCATTATAGGCCCTTCATGGGCAAACTGTTTCAATATAGTCCCTATGTGGACTTATACTATTTTATAGTCCTTATACGGACTTATATTTTCCTTTTAGTCCTTTGTGGACAAATAAAATACTGAAAGTCCTGATAAAGGCACTATTGTAGATTTCTTAATGATTTATGGAATGTTTTGAAAATTTTATATAGGTATTCATTTCGTCCTTTATCAAGCAATAGTATCAATTTTATTCAAATTTTTATCGATTTGCTAAATAATTTCAAAAGATCTTCTTAATGGTATAACCTAGCCAATATTTCAATACAGACATGCTATGATGGTAAAACCCTCTTAAGACAATTAATCCTTGTTAACATCTAAGAACATGTTAACACTCCTAGCAGTGTAACTTGAGAAACCACACCAGCCGTCAAGGTATTTAAACTATGTCCAAGCCTTAAAGCCTATATGATCGAGTTAAAATTATGGCAAGTATCATCAATGTGATGATCATAATATAAACATCCGTTAAGTGATAAAGAGCCTACGGGCTATACTTGTTGTCCCTTAAGACAATGACAGTTGTGATCTATGACCCCCAAAGTCTAAAGATATTGGACTATGTCCAAGCATAATAGTCTATATGATCAATGCGATCATGACTAATATCATCTAATACGATGATCATATTATTTAACATCCTTTAGAGATGTTTCACCTACGGGCTATATATTATATTGTCCATTAGTGACATTGACAAATGTGACTGTTATGGTTCACCATCCAAGGTGATGGGCAATGCCCAAGCTTTATAGTCTATAAGATCGATAAGATCATGACTAATGTCCTTAATTACAATAATTATATAAATATATGTATAAACATCCATTAGTGATGACCAGTGACTTGCCTATGTGGCAAAATAAATCGTCTTTCAAAGACAATGACAATTATAGTCTATAACTCCCTGTCCAAAGGGGAAGAACTACGTTCAAATCTTAAATCGCCTAATCTAATAAGATTGCGACTTATATATTAATGTCCTTCGTAACAAGCCCATGTACAATATTTATATGTCCTTCATGACGGACTTATGTTCCATATTTAAAAGTCCGTGCGGCGAGCTTTCGAGTTATAAAAAATTGTCAATATGACAAAGACAATTGTGACATTTTGATCCCCTGTCTAAAAGGTAATGGACTCGGTCCAAACCTTAAATACCGTTGATGGTCCTTTGTGAGCGAGGCTAAATGTAATGGATATACAATCTAATAACATTCATTAGGAATGTTCATAACCTATTAGCCTATATGGTTTAATGAAACCATGGCTAGTGTATGTTAGGTCATCCGGATGATGACAAACTATTATAATACAACTAAGTAATTGTTTCATTTAGTGTTAGGGACCGAGTCTCGAGTATGGCAAACTCGGATAAGACAACCAACAACCACGTTGTTGATGATGCGAAACATGCTAATGATGCTACAACTATGAACCTCAATATTAACATAGATGATCTCCAATCTATGATTGACGCAGCTGTTGGAAAAGCTATGAGAAAGGTCATGAAAAAGTTCAAAGAGCCCGATGCTACTTGCTCCAAATCCCATTTAAAACCATACTCCTTGCTCATGAGAAAAAATTTGTTCATGCCTCGAATGCGAATGATGAACCGAAAAGGAAAAGGGAAGGGGATAACTCCCAGAAATCTAGGAAAGAAAGGAAAGTCCGGACTCGATACGGACCAACAAAAGTCCAATAAAAAGCCTGTATGCAAGACCTGCTATAAAAGGCACCGGGGATAGTTTCGATTGGAGCAAAGGCTGAAGCGGTGTGGCGTCTGTAAAAGAACTGGTCATCAGTCCCATGAATGTAGAAACTTAGAGAATGCAGTCTGTTTTGGCTGTGGTGAGAAGGGCCACATAAGGACTACCTGGCCTAAAATTTTCAAATATGGTACAGCTAAGTATGAAGAGACTAAGAATGGAGGCGTTTAAACCCTCCTGATAAATGCCAGTGGCGGTTCATATCAATATAGACACCAGGTACGTCCCTTATCGTAACTTAATCGCTAAGAATTCTGTTTTTATTCAGGTACTACTAAGTCTTTCATATAACATAAGCTTAGCAAACTTTTAGAATTTCTCCCATAAGAACTCCGGATAATAAGTAAAAGGTAAAGCTTACCGACAAAACTCATAGAAACCATTTCTTCTATTCTCGTCGAATAATCTCCATTCCTAAGATCTGGAGTACTCTATCTTCAGATAGAGTACGAAAATATATGTTATTTTATTTTGTTATCTCATTGATTTCTATCAACTGCGAATGCTAGACTATGCTTGATAAAACCGCCATATGAGGATTGGCGTATCCTAGTGTGTTCCATAGATTGCTTCCATGCCTGATCAGTATGGAGGTTTAATGCATGGAACCACTGAGATATCCCAATGGTCATATTGTACTAAAGTCAGCTAATGGTGTTCAAAGAAGATATCCAGTATAGAAATGTCCAAGTAAGCGTCACTAGTTAAGGCATCTATGCATTCATAAAGAAAATGTGTCATTTATATGGCACGGATAACGGTAGATGAACAGGAGCCTGAGATTTAGAATATCTTTGTTATCTCTCTGTGTCTTGATTATCTTCTCAATAGATGTAACAACCCGCACATTCATGCGTTGTTACTACTCTTTATACTCGTTACGCCTAGCACCAGAGATTCGGATCATAATGTTGCTATATTGCATACATCGCTATTTCGCAGTATTTTTGCATATTACGCATACTTTATCGCTATAACACATCACATCGCACGTACTAACACTCACGATGACATTGAGTGAGGACCTATTCTACCCTCCTCGATAGCCGTGATGTGTCGCAATGCAACGCATATTCGAAAAGCGCAACTCGATTACCGCAACGCAGACTTTGAAATGTGGATATTTATACGCCCCTTTGTGACTAATTATAATAAATATATGAATGTGGGTATGAAGATGTGTAACCAAACTATCGCAATGTTCAATGAACAAAATGAAACGTCGAAACGCAACTCACCGGATGTCCTCGATCTGATGACCAACCGATCGAATGACCATCCGATCAAGGTGTCACCCGATCGGATAGCCATCTGATCCGACACCTTGCACCTTTCTCCTCTTCACCTATAAATAGCCTTGTCACATCACTGTTCAAGTGATGTGACAGCTCTCACTCGGCCCGCACGCTTTGGGGCTATCATCTCTCGATTTCTTGTGATTCTTGTAAGTTTCTACCTCAAATCTTGTACTTCTATGATCTACACGCATTTCTTCATCATTTTATCTTTTGAATCTTAACTTTTAACTGTGAAATCAATGGATTTGAGGTGTTCTAGGATGATGTCATCATGGAGTTCTTATGAACTTCAAGTCTTGGCCTCATTCCACCAAGAACAACTCAGATCTAAAGGATTTCCACAAGATTAAACAACGATTTCGCATAGATCTACACATATTCATGGTTGAAAGGATTGAAAGATGGTTTCTAACTTTCTTTCAACTCTTTTACACTCAATGCACTCAAAACCGATAGAATCAGAGCTTGTTCTGATCTTCTACTCTTTCTTATTGATGTGTCGGTTCAAGATCTGATTTCGATCAGAAAAACTACCGATTTCGGGTTAAACATGAACGACCGTCTTGGACAGTTAACTGATCGGACTAGGGTGATTCCTGTACGATCGGATCACTTGGGCCATGATGAGGATTATGTTGTTTAGCACGTTGTCACACTGCCTCGATCAAGACTGCAAAGCTTTCAAAACAATCAAGTGCCAAAGACGATCAGGTCATTGGGACGGATTGCCATCCGATCGGATTGCCATCCGATCGAACAGCCATCCGATCGGCTTACACTTGGTCCCACACTTAAACTTTTTATTCAAACCTTTCAAGAGTTCTGAACGTCGAACGGATTGCCATCCGATCGAACGACCATCCGACCATGTGACATTTGGAGCTTCAACACTTAAACAATTTTCAAATATGTTCAATGCATAGTCAGTAACCAATGGATTGCCACCCGATCGGATTGCTATCCGATCGAGTGACAACCTACTGTGAACTTGTTCCCACTAAGTGTCCTACTAATCGGATCGCCACTCGATCGAACCGCCGTTCGACTGATCGACCTGAAGGGTAGAGATACTTCTCTGTTTTCAAAATGCTACAACAAAGACTTCAAAGCCATCATACACAGACACATCCTTACCAAACAAGATGTCAATCCAATCGAATGGCCATCCGATCGGATGACCATCCGAACGGATTGACATCCGATCAACTGGCCATCCGATCGGATTTCTATCCGACACTTGGTTCACCGCCACCGTTTAACTCGCTATTCAACGCTTACGCTATCAATCTGTAATTAGGCTAAACTCAGACGTGCTCCCTTCAATCCAACCAAGTTGTGTTTACCTGCTGAACACCGACTGTGAGTATACTCAAACCCCTTTTTATCGCATTTTGGGTGTAACATACGTTTCTATCAAATCAAATTTATCAAAACGAATTATTCAATCAAACTGTTTATCACTTGCGAATAACTGTTATGCATATTTACACGTGATGCTAGTTACATATGTGTTAGGACTTATACTCACAAGGTCCCGCCTTAACTAGTATAGTACTATAGAACCCGACGGGGTCTAGTTATGATGAATAGCAGTCGCAATCACAGCTCGAGAGACTTAGCTGGTAGTATTCGTCTTTTATGCATGTATGTTGAGGTATCCCGTTTATGTATTTGGTAATTCGCAACACTTTTATCTATTTACGCTACTCTATCAAAACTTGTATACTCGCCAATACTTTGTATTGACGTTGTTTTAACGTATGTTGCAGGTTTAGTCGCAGTCTACATCAAATCAAGCTAGGAAGTCTAGAAACTCACCAAAAATCTAGGTTGTTGGATTTGTATTGTTCGAGAGGACAAGAAATCTATGATAACTTATGTGGCTTTATTATTTGTCAGAATGGGATAACAAACGTAAAAAATATTGTCGCTTTGTAGTTGTTATGGATTCTCTTGAGCAAATCTGATTCGCCTAGTGCCGCGCCCCGATGATTCCGCCATCGGTTGGGGTGTGACAATAGAACTACCTTGTTTACCTCCTGGGAGGCAGGTAGAGTTCAGATTAATATCTCACTTAAAGTTGCATCTATTGAAAAATCTCCATATCGGTTAGTACCGACAGAAATGGAAGAACTAAGAACCAATCAGATAAACTTTTAGATAAGGTTTCATAAGGCCTAGCTCATCATTCTTAGAGCTCCAGTATTATTATTTAAGAAAGACGGTTCAATGCGCTTATGCATTGATTACCGCAACCCTAACTAGGTAACAACTGAGAATCATTATCAGCTACCCAGGATCGTCGACTTGTTCAACTAACCATGAGGCTATCTATTTTTTAGGATTGGCTTAAGCAGTAGTTGGAATGACTATCTCACCTTAAATAAGCTCTCCTATAACTAATGGTCGTTATATAAGTACCAAGGCTGCTGCTTTGGGGACCTTGTATAGATGGAACGTCAAACGTCCGTTTGATGGACAGGACTTCGGTAAGTCCAATTATCAGGATCTGAAAGTTGCCTTGGAGACGACGGATAAGATCATATAAATTTATGATCGTCGGGAAGCTGCCTGTAATCGGCGGAAAATCAATGATTGATGAAAGTCGCAAACCTCTTAAGTTCTTAATAAGGAATAAGATTCAACTAAAAGTATCACCCTAGAAGGGTGTGCTGAATTTTAATTTAGCGGGCTAGTTAAACCCTAGTAAAGTCAAACGTTGACTATGAGGGACTAATTTTGCGAAAAATCAAAAACTTTGAATGCGAAAGGACTAAAAGTGTCAACATGCTTAAAATAATCCTCCGAATGATGTTACACGATATTCATATTCACAAATGAGCCACTTGTTGGTTGAGAGGGGCCGTTTGCATAATTATTTGAAAATTTGCGCGACGAAGGGTTAAAAGCGTCAACATGTTAATTCTTACCTCTGAGTGACCTTTTAACGAACCCGAAGTATTATGAAGTGCAATCATACTCTTGAGAATGCTTAATTTGGATTACATAGGGCTTTGATGCTATTAAACGATAATACGCGCAAGTTTGCGCGTTAAAGGGACCAAAAGCGTCAACTTTTAAAACTACACCTTTGGGTGACATTTTAAGCGAACGGGAATGTCGTAATATTTAAGCATATGCTCGGGAATACTCAATATGGACCACAAAAGGCTTAGATATCGTTAAACGATATTACGCGTTACTTTGTGCGATTAAGAGACTAAAAGCGACGACTACGAAACTACGCCTTTGAGAGGCCTTTTGAACAAACCGAGAACTCCGCAACGCTCGGCCGCATCCCTGGGTATGCCTAAGATTTTACGTTAAAGGATCTTATGCTTGAAATTAATATTATACATATATATAGAAAGTTATGCGCTAAAAGGTCTTTTTCGAAAGATAAGAAGTGATTAAAACTTAGCAGGGGTTATAACAGCCAAACCACAGAATTTGCTGCCTGGGCTGACCCTTGTCACGAGCCACAACTCAGGTATGGGCCTGACTCCTTCTCTCGGGCCGTCTGAACAGAAAAACAGCAACTGTTATGTTGTTAATTATGAACATAAATGATTGTAGGGACCAAATCAGCACATTTGCCAAATTTTTAATTCATCAGACCATAGGTCGCAGGCCGCGACCGTTAGGCTTGCTGCCTACGCGGGCCGCGAGCAAGCTGTACAGCAGCAGCAGTTGTTTTAAACTGCTGTTTTGGGGCCTGGTTTGTTCTTCACACATTTTAAAACCATTAAACTTATACCTGGGGCTGTAAACTGTATTGTAACAGCTGTAGGAACACCTGGGATCATCTCATGGTGTCCCTAGACACTTGTCATGATCCAATCCATCCTAAAAATCTATAAATAGGCCTTCATTTCTCATTGAACACTCACACCTTCAATCTAAATCTGCTATCTCTCTCTATTCTTGAGGATCCTGAATATTTTGGGAACCTTCTCTGAGTTATATTCAGTCCATAGGACCTTATGTAAGTGTCCTTTCGTGACTAATTTATTTTATTTAGCGTTTAAAGCTAAAAAGTCAAGCGTTTTCGATAAACGCTTTGACTTTTATCTAGACCATAAAGGGTCAAGCCATTATTCGCTACGAACATGGCTACGTGATCGTAATTAGGTAGGTGTTAAACCCTCAAAATGGCACCTTCTAATTATCACGTTTACTTAGTTAACTGTCGGGTCAAAGTAATTAAAATAAAAGTCAAACGGGTCAATTTTGAAATAAAATTCATAACTGATGATGTGGAAGCTATAAAATCAGTTTTGTCACTTTAATAACTTGGTAAATATTAACTGAACATGTCTAGGCATGTTTAACCCGACAATTCTGAGTATTAGGCTCGGTTCGCAACTGAAGTCGCAAAAGTAGACTTTTGCTTTGACTTTCAGTTCTGACCCGAATTAGCTTAGTTTAGTTATGCCTTAGGGTTCCTTTGTGACCATATTATATGTTAGTATAACTCTCTGAAGTCATACTACATGGTCCCTTAGAAATCAGAGATCATTTGCATGTTTCCGTTAAATGCTTATAACTTGACCATTATGCCCTTATAATATAAAAACGAGATTTTAGAAAATGTGAGAGGACAAAAAGCTTTATTACTGAAATTTAAGTATGTCATAAAAATTTGATATCAGTTTCTGGTCTCAAATAAAAGTTATGCAAGATATCGTAAAACAAAACTTTTTGTTAATTAAATTGCATTTTTAGCATAAATCATATTTAAACCCAATTTTTGGCACTAAACTTGCTACCCACTGTTATGATATAATTTTTAGGGATTTTTGGAAATTTTTGTCAGATTTTATACTGACCATAACATAGAGTTCTTGTGTAAATTCGGTAATTGACGATAATGTCTTTTTCATTAATAAAATGAGTTTTACAAATCAATTACATGCCAAACCTTTTCCTACTGATGTTATATAGTAAATAAAATATTTTAAGCGTTTGAGACTGATCAAAACTTCAGAATTTTATAAACATCTTGAATATCGTCAAATTACCGACTTTTACGCTAATTAGGCGCATAGTATGGTTTAAAACCATATTTAACGCGTAAGACTTGTTACCTACTGATTTTAAGAATAATTTTTTATACTTTAACAGTAAGTATAAGTCTTGAACTCAGATTTCCAAATTTGACCTTAAAAGCACATGTGAAATGACCAAAATGCCCCTACGGTGCATAGTTTGGCCATAAATGATAAACCTCACACATGTATGATATCATACAGATGTAACTTAATAAAGTAAATATTTTTACTAAATATTTAAGACCAGAACCTCATTTTTCTATTAAACCTCTTTTATAAACTTTAAAATGACCAAATTACCCTTTTGGGGCTTAAATTGATTTTAAATTCGTTTTGGGCATAATTGAAGATATCCTACTGATATCACAACATATTTTAAGCATAATAAATTATGGAACTTGTACATGACTCATGCGGTTACCCGTTATGCATATACGCGTTTGGTACGGCTTATGTAACTAGTTTGCATAAGTTAGCCGAAACAGGTCAAACTTTATCATTTTTACTTCAAAATCCAGAATGTATTTAGTTTACCCATTTTATACAAGTCTCCATACTTGTCGGGTCTAAATTACATTCCAATCCGGTCACCGTTTAATCTTGCGTTTTGTACCGTAAACTTTCTTTAAAACTAACCGGTCTAAGTTACAACTTAAATAATACCCGTTAGGAATCTAATAGGTTATTAAAACCTTCGTTCCAGATTAGGAGCCCAGTAAAAGCTAGTTGCACTTGCTGATTAGAATATACGGCTGAGTATAATTTACATTTTAGCTCAGGTAAATACTTTTAACTTATTTTCTCTTATACGAGCTTGGGATACGGTAAACTATTACCGCTTGGTCGGGTATTGAATATTTAATCGATTAGTGGTTAAATCATTGAGATAACCCGTTTTAATATGTCTTGTTTGATACAAAGCATTTGGGGGTTAATGACCGTGACCTGGATATCCTTGGCATCATTTAAATGCAAATGACCACGACCTAAGCACGGGGTGTAGGCATACACCTGACAGTTGCGAGACGGATTCTTTTCCCAAAAAGGGAATTAAGATACAAAATATAATCACACGTGAGGATAACTCCTTGTGGACTATATTAGTGGTGTGTTAATTAATCATGATTCGGCTCTTCTATTTCGGGCCCTGAACGTACGACAAACATGTAAATCTGTATACAAAATTATTTTATATAATTGTCCCAAGTTATAAAAGAATATTTGTGCCTTGTTCAATTAAATCAATTTTATAAACACTTTTCAAATGAGTCAGTTAATTGTATTTACCAGTGTAAACTGACGTATTTTCAAAAGACTAAGTGACAGGTACTATACGTAATTGGCTGGAAGCTCCTTGGTGTCAATGAAGGATCTTGCAAATCCTTAGGATGCCCTAAAGTCTGCTAAACTTCATTTTGTACATTTTAATATGATCCGCCTATGGATTTAATATTACAAGCTCGAATGTAATTATCTTTTCAGTATTTCTGACAATTGGGTTTGTAATAATATTTTATATTCCAAGACTTCCGCTGTGCTATTTTGTGTATGTTTGACTATGACGATATCAATCTTACATCACGATATTCCCATCAAGCCCACCGGGATGAGTTGTAAATATCGGGGTGTGACAATAGTCGACGTTTCTCTACCCGAAACAATCCAATGTTTTATTTGAGACTCTCTTTTATGTATCTCAATTTATATGTGATTTTATACTTGAACGTTCGTTCATTTCAAACTTTTTACTCATTTCGCACGTTTATCGCAATCAAAAACAATAATAATCCCTCGTGAACAAACTAAATTTATGATGCTTTCACTATTTGTTGATTATGCTATGTGAAGTTCACGTTATACTATGTGAAAACCATGATTAAGCTATGTGATACAATTTGCACATGTTAAGCTATATGAAACGTTTGAAATTTTATGCTATGTGAATCAATTTGAACACTCCTATGCTATGTGAAACTTTATGGTATATGAATCATGTCATGAAAACGATTTTCTTGAATAAACATTATGATCAAGTCTCACCTATACCTTATTTTGAATTCTCTAGATGTCGTCTTCTCATCTCTCCAACTCGACTAAGAAGTCAAAGACCATCTCTCAAAAGAAGATGATGGCATTCATGGCTAATCAGATTGCTCGCATCGTTCCTAAGATCGTCACTGAGATTCGGACTTCTGAAACTCCAAACTCCTCCGTCGATTCGAAGGTTGAAGCACGCAAGCCTGTGTCGTTTAACTTCAAGCACTTTTCGTCTTGCAACCCCAAACCATTCACTGGTAACGATGGGGTGACCGCTATGCTCAAGTGGTTTGATAGCATAGAAGTCACGTTCATCAACACTGAATGCCCCGAAGAGCTCAAAACGCGTAGTGCGACTGGGGTATTCCAAGCCTGAGCTCTCGAATGGTGGACAAACTAAAGGAATCTTTGTTCTAACGAAGTTGCTTATGCCTTACCTTGGGAAGAAGTTAAGACACTTATGATGGAAGAATTTTGCCCGCCGCATGAGCAACAAAAGTTGGAAGAAGAATTCTGGGCTTTAAAACAAGTTGATGATGATAACCAAGCCTATACTACTCGCTTCAAACAGCTTAGTTTCATTGTTCCCCATCTTTTCAAGACCACTGACCGCGAGGTAAGGAAATACATCAATGGGTTACCTTCTGGCATGCACGATACGATCGAGGCGGCCAAACTCGACAATATCGAAGCCGTTTACCGTTTGGCCGCCTCCCTGAACAACAATCGTATTCGCGATAAACAAGCTACAAAACCTGTTACTTCTAAGCCAGCCAACCAAATTACCCAACAGTCAAGTGGCAATAGGGGGAAAAAGCGAAAGCATCAGAACCCTGTTTGCAACGCGATTGTACCACCCGCTAACCCAAACCCTGTTGCTCCCGTTAACACTCAAAAGTCGTATGTTGGAACTCATCCCAAGTGTACCACTTGCAACTATTATCACCCGACTAATGTCAATTGTCGCCACTGTACCATTTGTAACCGTTATGGGCATAATACCACTCACTGTCGTAACAATAAGCTCAACCCGCTCCTCAAAACACCAAACCAGTCAGAGCTTGTTTCAAATGTGGTGCAACCAATCATCTTCGTCCTCAGTGCCCGCAATGGAACCAAGAGCAACAACAACCCGCTAGAGGCCGAGCTTTCAACATCAATGAGAACCAAGCGCGCAACGACAATGAAGTCGTTAATGGTACGTTTCTTGTTAACAACCTTTATGCTTCATTGTTATTTGATACTGGTGTGGACAAAAGCTTTGTGTCCGTTGAATTTGAACCTTTGTTAAATGTTACATGCTCTAAACTGCCTAAGTCATTCTCTGTCGAAGTTGCCAATGGCAAATCCATTTTAGTCGATTCTGTTCTTTGCGATTATCTTCTTACTCTTAACGATCATACCTTCACTATCGACCTTATACCCATGCAATTGGGTAGTTTCGACATCATCGTGGGCATGGATTGGCTTCGTGAAAACCATGCTGAAATTGCCTGCTACGAGAAGTATGTTCGTCTACCTTTTCCATCTGGTGACACTTTGCGCGTCTATGGAGACCGACCTTCAAAAGTGTCACACCCCAACCGATGGTGGAAACATCGGGGTGCGAGCACTAAGCGTTCAGATTGCTCACGAGATTCCACAACTCTAAATAGTTTCAATGTGTATATTAGATTGATTTCAAGATAACAATGTCTAAAGTACCAATCACCAAGTATCAATTACAAAATCATCATAAAAACAGTTTCAAGTTTCTAATTTAGCTACGATGTGTTTCTAAGCAGCATCCTAGCATGTTTCATGAGTCCTAGCATCCTGTCAGCCTGCATCATGTATTAAAATAGAGTCACTACAAAAATATACCGGCGAGTATACAAGTTTGAGTAATAGCATAATAGATAAAAGACTCATATCCGTATGTAAATGTTAACAAAAATAGTTTCAGCCATGCTAGTGTTCGCAGTCCAACAAGTGATAGCCCAAGTATCCCGATGCTTTTTTTTTCAAGTCTCAAGGAAAACAAGAATCCTCCTAACAATACCCCCGAGAACATTGGGGAGGTGCATCTCCTATAGCGCTACTATTGTTAAGGCGGAACTACACACCCTGGATTAAACGTCCACATAGCACAAATAGAATACAAGAATCACAAGTTTCATATACACATAGGATAGAGTTTAGTTTCCAAAAGTCTCAAGTATTATAGTTTAATAGAATAGATGTTGCATCCCAAAGTTTAAAACAAAAAGGGATCGAGTATACTCACAGTGATTGCTTAACAGATTTACTGTTATTGGATCAAAGGGAGCTCTTTAGGGTTAGCCTGACTAGATTACAACAAATAAGTGTCGGACAAAACAACGAGATTCAAACCAAGTGTCGGATCAGTCATCTTGATCGGATGGCTGTTTGATCGGATGGTTATCCGATCGGATTGCCATTCGATTGGGATGACTATTGTGGGGGGGGGGGGGGAACGGACGGCTATTCGATCGGATGGCTATCCGATCGGATTGCCATTCGATCCAAAGTTCTAAGTTTTCAAAGATTCAAAGTCTCAAAAGATCCTAAGTGTTGAAAGGTTCCAATGCACATTGTCACTTTGATCGGTTGGTAGTTCGATCGGATTGTCATTCGACGATCAAAGGTTCAAGGTATCAATTTTTTTTGGGTTAAGAGGCAAGTGTCACTTGATTGGATGGATGTTCGATCGGATGGCTATCCGATCGGATTGCCACTCGATCGGGTTATCCTTGTCCCGTTCCTAAACTTGTAAAGTTTCTAAGTTTCTGTTTAAACAGTGACGACATGGTACGTATTGAGACAACGGTAACCACACCAGTGTACAGCCGATCTGATCGGGTGGGAATCACCCCAGTCCGTTCAGCCGTCTGTTCGTGATGGTGCATATGTCAGAATCCGTACTCCGGTCGTCTTTTCCGGCAACAATCCTTTTCCAAACCAACTCCAGACTAATCATCAAGTCTATAGTCCATTTAGATCCAGATCCCACCGCTTTAAGTAAAAGCTTAAGAAAGAGATGAAGATAGACATAAGTTTTAACCAAAAGTCTAGATTTAGTGTAAAAACACATGAAATTCCTCAGATCTGAGCTAGATCTTGAACAGAATGACGTTACTCAACAGTTTGTACAAACCGCCATGGTGACGTCACCCTCAAGGTCTCAAATCTCAGAGATTTCACGGTGAAAAGTGAGATTTCAAAGGAGAATCATGTTGTTGGTGCATTTATGTCTATCGCCTCCGTCAATTCAGAACGTAGCAGAAACAGTTTAATTCTAGCCTTATATTGTTATAATTAGATAGAAAAGGCAAGGTGGCAATATTGTAAATAAGAGGAAAGCTCTTATAAGCCTTGGGCTATAAATAGAAGAGTTAGGGTTAGAGTTAGAGACTTTTGAGACTTTTGGCATTTTGGAGCTTTGGAGATCTAGACCTAGAGAGAGAAAGTTCTGTCCGCGTGATTCAGGTGCTGTACGTTTTCAGATCTGTCAATAGAATCACCAATTATATTTCGTCTCGTGTGTTCGGTCACGTTCGTGTACGGATTCCGCACGTCACACGTTCGGTTCGCAATCGTTACGGAGTCGAAAACCGGTCCTAACAAGTGGTATCAGAGTAGGAGCTCGATTGCACGGATCAATCACACGATTTCGCATGGAAATTCATCAGAATCATATCAAAAATCGGATCAGATTTGCACAATTTTCTCATCTTTTCATATTTTTCACGTTTTCAACTGAAAATCGCCAAATTAAACGTCTTTTTACGGTTAAAAATTGCTGATTTTTGGATATGTTGTGCGAAAACATCTGATCTACAAGCCTACAAATTTTCAAATCTAAATTCCTAGCCGTTTGGGAGAAATTTAGAATTTTCTGTTCGAAAAATATATGAACATGATAACTGTTGTTGTTGGTATTCATTTAGATGTCACCCGTTCGGACTGCAGTCCGAACGAACAGTAGTCCGAACCAAAGCAACACTCGTTCATTACATATTCATTAATTGTTGACTGTTGTCCGAACGGACAGTAGTCCGATCCATTGTCTCACACGTTACTGAAATTCATTTGTCATTGACCTGTTGACTGCTACCCGCACGGACAGCAGTCCGAACGAGCGGTAGTTCGTTTCAAAGCACATCAATTAAAGTCTTGCATGTGAACATTCAATACACAATTGTTCAAAACAGTCATCGACCCAATCATTTTGTTAATTTCTAAATCAAGAGGTCCAATAAGAATTAATTCTAATTGATGTTGTCGGCCATAAACTTAGTAGTGCATGTGATCATTATAATATGTTGTCAAGTGTCATGAGTTTAGTGTGCATGTGAATATATCCTATTGTCGGCTATTGATTTTCATGAGAATTAAAGATTGTGTATCAGTATTTGCATGTGATTTTGTATTGAAAGTCAAGTTCATTGTTTGAGGTCAAATAAGACAAAGAGCCACCCGATCGGACAACTCAAGAATTTTGTCGTCTTGTGCCATTAATTGAACAGAAAGTCGTTCGGGTCACCACCTTAAACATTGCAACTCGAATGAACAGGCTACTCGTTCGGCCAACATATTATATTTTGTCTTTTTGTGCCATCAAACGAACAGGTGGGTCGAACGAACTGCCATCCGTTCCAAAGTTTAAAAGATTCATTTGTAATTTGTGTCACTTGATCGAGCCATAAGGTCACCCGTTCGGATAACATATTTGTCGTTTAGTGACATTCAAACGAGTGGTGGGTTGTTCGGATTACCACTCTTTTCAAATACATTGTGACTCGTTCGGACAACAGCTCGAACGGACAGCAGCTCGAACGGACAATATTGTCACCCGATCGGACAGCATACCCACCCGGTCGGACAGTATTCCCATCTGATCGAATAGCTTCTGTCCATCCGCTCGGGTCACAAAAACTCATCCGAACGAAGTCTATTTTTGGCCAGTCCGATCAAGTTATTTGATATTGCTTGAACTAATTGTGTTTGATTGATTCAGTTTCTTGTGCCCCAAGGTGATTAAAAGGTGCTGATATTCGAAGAGTTAACATCATGGCTAAAGAGTTCTACAACACGTTTTACAAGGCGTTTACGTCCGAGTCTTCCGAAACCTCAACTGTCACACTGAAATCTATTACAAAAGCGATCAATGAAAACATTAATCATGACAATTTTTATGGAACTCATTCAAAATCGCCCAAGCTTGAAAGTATTGAAGACTATACGTGGTGGAAGGAGCGTTTCATCAACTGGGCAAAAGCTTACGCGCACGAGAGCTGGTTTTGTTTAGAGTTTAGATATGATAAACATGTCAATGATAAAGGCGAAGAAATCTATAAGGGCCTTCAAAAATGTCCCTAACCAACCCGTAAGTGAAAACCCGGACCCCTGAAACACTGACGTGCATGAAAAGCCAAGAAAACAAGAAAAATAAGTTTCAGGAGGGCCGCGTAAGGAAAAGCATAGCCTTACGCGGGCCGCGTCAACTTGAAGTTTGACCGGATAAGCATCCGGGCCACGCGTTGACCATCTGGAAAACCTACTCGTGACCCATCAGACCTACACGTAGACTAGGTGGCCACGCTGGCCGCGTAAGGTTTGGCCTAAGGCTCACGCGGGCCGCGACAGACCCATTTTTCAGCTATAAATAGGACTGATCATGAGCAGTTCACTGGTGTCGACGAAACTTTCAAAATCAATCATATTCTGCTCGAATTTCACTTTCAAAATAGTAAAGTGCTGCTACGATACCGGGTATTAACTCGATCACTGCTATGATTCAATGTCCGATCGATTAAAACTATCCGATGAATGTTTAAGTGCTGCTTAAATTAGGGTTATACTTTGTCATTCGTCGTAAATTCGATGGAGGTTTAAGTATTGCACTTTGTCATTCGTCGTGAGGGTTTTAATCTCGTGAGTTTTCGTAAATGCTGTATTAGTTACTGACCTAGTTCGTGTGCATTCTTGTTTAAATTAGGTTATCAGGCTTATCAGTGGGCTAAACTCAGCAAGTTAAACTTGCAATGTGAGTCATTCTCTTCTTATCAATAATGTTTTACAATACTCCAAGTTATTTTCAAAAAGTTATAATTACAGGGATTAAGTCGTGGTTATCTTGAATCACTGGCTAGTGGGGTATTGTGCACATTACTAATTTCTCACGGTTAGGCTAATAAATCCTAACAGTGATAATCGTCACTACTTGGGTGAAAGGACCCAATAGTGGCATGACCATCGTCACCAGGAGGTGACACGGAGCCAGATAAAAATAAGATAGAAGCCATTGTAATCGCTCTTATGCTGTAATTTATAACTATGCGTCGTTTTATCAAAATGAATGATTCACCAGTATTTCCCCGCTGACAAAATATTTTTAAAACATGTTTCAGGTAACTACTGTGAACCAAGGAACAGTGCTACGGAGCACTAATAAAGCTTGAAGTAGTGGCTCAGTTAAACAACTAAACATGTTTTGTAAAACAGGGAATTTCCTAGTAAAATTCCTCTATTGTAAAAGTACGGGGTTTATCCCGAATTATGAAATAAAATAATCGGGCATTTCAAGTTTAAAAGATCCTGCTAAAATCTTCCGCTGTCAAATTCAAATAAATAAATACCACGGGTTTCTGTCCCGCGGCTCCTAGACCGGGTCAAACCGGGACGAGGGGCCGTGACAGAAAAAGGTGGTATCAGAGCCACTGATTTAAGCCAATTAAGTATTTAGAAATACTTATATTCTACTAATTGCCATTCTATGATTATGTGTTTTGTTATTTGACTATTTGTTTACAGTATGGGTAAGCAAAGACTTTTCGACATCTATCGTCAATTAGATAGTTCACCAAAAGATAAGGGAACTACCTCCTCAAAATACCCAGCAGATACTGAGGAAGGAATATTTGTTCATAAGGCACAGTTTGAAAAACCACTTACCACTAAGAAAAGAGGGTGGATTATTAGAAAAAGTCAAGAGAAAATAAAGAAATCACAACCAAAAGAAGTGATGATTCCTAAGGAAACTCAGGAAATAGGCAATAACCCACCATGGGAAGACGAATTAGATGAAAAATGGGCAGATCTTTATATGTTAGCCACTACAGTAGTAAATGCAAATTTTTAAAATACCCTGACCCAGTACTAGCACCCATAACACCTACAAGCCAGAAACCTTAAAGAAACTTTTGCCCATTAGATAAATAATTTAGTAAGAGAAAATACAATAAATTATGAATCCACAAACCCTAGTATATTTTGAATTTCAGTTTTACTCTGTATTAGACATATATATATAAGTCGCACTGTGTGCAATAATATTTGAATAAGTTGTGCTAAATATTAGTCTGTGAAATTTTTATTATAAAATTTTAACTTAGCATTTTGTGTGCATTTTTTGCATATATGCTAAACAGCATGAATGAGTTATCTGAAGCTCTTCAGAATCTCAATCTCTATCCTGTGAAAATAGAAGTTTCCAGAGACTTTACTGGTTACTTGGCCGATGTTGAGGAACCTATGGAATTTCAAGCTCCACCTCCGGAGAAACAAAAGCCAAAGAAAAGAAGAAGATTCGTGGGCTGGAGGCGTGTACACAGGAGGAAACCAGCAACTAAGAAAATTCCCAAAATAGAGAATCCTATGGGTAAAGGAAAAGGGATCAAAATTGGGGAAAGTTTTAGGCAAGCAGGAATAGAAATTGGGGAAAGTTCTAGGCAAGCAGGAATGGAAATTGGGGAAAGTTCTAGGCAAGCCGAGGAATTGCCATTACAGGAAGAATTGGATCACATACTGGCAAGCTGTGATATCCTTAGGCCTATCAATAACAACCTCTTTCCTTATCCTGCCGAAACCCAACTTCCAATAAACTTGGAACCGGCTATCCCAGACCCTCTGATCCACACCCAACCTCTAGGAGAAATGGACGAATGGTGGACCAACGACTGGCAATTTCAAAACCTCCTCAATAACCCTTATATCTTTTTCCCTCAGTTCGACCCAGAACCTGTACCAAACCCACCAATGAGCAATGAAAACTTAGCTGAACTCCGCCATTTTGGCGAGGAACTGGTGGATGCAGGGAATAAGATTCGGGAGGTAGGAGAACATATCTCTTGGAAATACGACGAGAGGGAACGTCGCTCCTAAAAGTGCCAGCTGACGAGGGATAATAAAGTTGTGGTGTATAATAATAATAGTAATAAAAATATAACTTTGTAAAATAACCTACAAATAAAACTTTTGTAAGATAACAGTATGTAAGGATGCATAATATAATATATATAAAAATGGAAGTCGAGAAATCGACAATTTTGGCTATACAGGTGTTGTGAAATTATGTGATTGTTTTGCATATAGCTATTATTTATTTTATGCTAATAATTTATATGTATATTAATCACCAGATGGAACATGCTAGTAATGAACCAGTTAACGAAGTTAACCAATCTGAGCAACACCAGGAAGATCAATTTCTGAATAGGCAAGATATCGAGAATATATCGTTGCTCAAGGAATAGCCAACGCTATTCCAGCAATCCTGGCGGCTGCTCGAAACCCAGTTGAACCTCAACAAATTATTCATAGCAAACGTACTTATGAAGATAACTTCAGTAATAGCGTAAACGGAGGCGGCAACCATACTAACAACAATAATGATATACGGCAAGCCCCAATTCTCAAAAGAATGAAAGCTGCAACGCCTCGTTGCACTTACAAGGAGTTCCTTGCCTGTAAACCTGTTGAGTTCGCAGGCATTGAAGGGGCGACGGCGGCGCTGCGTTGGTTGGAGAAAACTGAGGCAGTCATTAAAATAAGTAAATGTGCCGAGGAAGACAAGGTTATGTACGCGTCGAATCTTTTTAAAGAAGAGGCGCTAGAATGGTGGAATACGGTACTTCAAGCCAAGGGAAGCGAAGTGGCCTATGCCATGAGTTGGGAAAAATTTAAGCGGCTAGTAGAAAGAAAATTCTTTCCCGAATATGAAAAGGAACAAATGGCAAACAAATTCCTGAACCACCAAATGGTGGGTGTAGACTGTCGAGGGTATACTTCGACATTCTTCGAATATGCTAGAGTGGTACCAACGCTGGCTTCGCCAGAACCGGTACTTATTTCCCGCTATATTTGGGGATTGATTGGTGAAATCCGTGATATCGTTAAAGCTGCGTAACCTCACACAATTGATGATGCAGTGGAATTAGCTAACACCCTAACTGACGGGCTGGTACGCACAAGAGAAGAGAACCGGAAGAAGGAAGTGGCCCAAAAGATTACCCAAGGATTTCGTATGGGTGACAGTGGTAATTTCAAGAGAAGAGGAACTGGGCAAACTTCCACCGTTCCATTTTGCAATACCTGTAAAAGAAAGCATTTTGGAAGATGCAAAGGGTATTGCAATTTCTGCAAAATTCCAGGGCATCAAGAAGAAGATTGCAGGAAAAAGAAGTCAACGGTCTGCTATAACTATGGAGAAGCTAGACATTTTAGGCCTGATTGCCCAAAATTGGTTAAACCAGCTGACAATAAGGCCAAACCTACAGACGGAACTACCAAGAGAAACGCAAGAGCTTTCCAGTTAACTACTCAGGAAGCCGAGCTAATCCCTGACGTGATAGCTGGTACGCTCCTAGTCCACAACGTTTATGCAAAAGTATTAATTGACTCTGGTGCAAACCAAAGTTTTATAAATACTTTATTCTGCCAAGCTCTTAACTTACCCTTAACCAACCTTAGGCAGATTTTTACATTCGAAATGGCAGATGGAAATGCTGTTAACATAGATAAGGTTTTGCGTGAAGGAAAGATAGAACTCTTAGGCCATAAATTTTCTGCAAACCTGTTACCTATGAATTTAGCAGGATTCGATGTGGTATTAGGAATGGATTGGTTAATAGCCAACCATGCTCGAATTCTTTGTGATAAAAATGTCATAGAAATACATACACCCACAGGAGAGGTAATTTCAATTACAGGAGATAAGCCACGAAAACCACTGAAATTTATTTCAGTAATGAAGTTGGCCAGTTATTCAAGAAAACAAGAAATGGTGTATATGATTTCCGTAGTCATTAACACGAAAAATAAGGAACTTAAGGAAATTCCAGTAGTAGCAGAACACCCAGATGTATTCCCAGAAGAACTTTCGGGATTACCACCCAACAGGGAGGTAGAATTTAGGATCCATCTAATTCCTGGTACTACACCAATAGCCAAAGCACCTTACCGGTTAGCACCCACCGAAATGTTAGAACAAAGAAACAATTAGATGAATTGTTAAGTAAAGGATTCATACAACCCAGTTCATCCCCTTGGGGAGCTCCAGTGTTGTTTGTGAAAAAGAAAGATGGGTCAATGAGAATGTGTATTGATTATAGGGAATTGAATAAAGTTACAATTAAGAATCGATACCCATTACCTAGGATTGATGATCTTTTTGATCAACTTCAAGGAGCTAGATACTTTTCTAAAATCGACTTACGCTCCGGATACCATCAATTGAAGGTACAAGAAGAAGACATACCTAAAACTGCTTTCAGAACTAGGTATGGACATTACGAGTTTACAGTCATGCCCTTCAGGCTAACAAATGCACCTGCAGCATTCATGGACATGATGAATAGGATCTGTAAACCGTATTTGGATAAATTTGTAATTGTCTTCATCGACGATATACTTATTTATTCCAAAAGCCAGGATGAGCATTGTCAGCATCTGCATGCACTCTTAACTTTGTTAAGAAAATAAAAGCTTTATGCCAAATTCTCGAAGTGCGAATTTTGGCTACAAGAGGTGCAATTTTTAGGACACATGGTGAATCATGAAGGTATTCACGTATATTCCTCCAAAATAGAAGCAATCACCCAATGGAAGGTTCCACAATCAGCTATGGAAGTTAGAAGCTTTTTAGGATTAGTTGGATACTATAGGCGCTTTATTAAGGATTTTTCTAAGATAGTGGTGCCATTAACTAAGCTAACCTGTAAAGCAGTTATGTTTGAATGGGGACCTAGGCAAGAAGAGGCCTTTAGAATGTTAAAACAAAAGTTAACAAATGCCCAAATTCTTGCCTTACCAGAAGGAACTGAAGATTTTGAAGTTTACTGTGATGCTTCTAAGTTAGGATTAGGATGTGTGCTAATGCAACGCAAGAAGGTAATTGCGTATGCCTCAAGGCAATTGAAAAAGCATGAGGAAAACTATACGACTCATGACCTAGAGTTAGGAGCCATAATTTTTGCCCTGAAAATTTGGAGACATTACCTGTACGGAAGTAAGTTTAGTGTCTATACGGACCACAAAAGTTTAAGATACATATTTGGGCAAAAAGAATTAAACATGAGGCAAAGAAGATGGATGGAAATCCTAAGTGACTACGACTGTGATATCCAATATCACGAAGGAAAAGCAAACGTAGTTGTAGATGCCTTAAGTCGTAAGTATCATGAGAAACAACGACGAGTTCGTGCTCTTAGATTAAATCTACAGTCAGATTTAATGGAACAATTAAAGAACGTTCAGGAAACAGCAATCAAGGATGATGCTGAGGGAATGAAAGGATGAATAAAGGAATTAGAACAAGGAAGTGATGGAATTTGGAGATTCCACAAGAAAAGGATTTGGGTACCTAAGCAAGGAGAATTAAGAGATAAAATCTTAAAAGAAGCTCATAGATCTAGGCATACCATGCATCCTGGTAACAATAAAATGTACCAAGACTTAAGAAATAACTTCTGGTGGATAGGAATGAAAAAGGACATAGCTAGATATGTTTCTAAGTGTCTTACTTGTTCGCAAGTTAAGGCAGAACACCAGAAACCTTCGGGTCTACTTCAACAATTAGAAATGCCTGGATGGAAATGGGAACTCATAACGATGGACTTTGTTACTAAGTTGCCCAAAACCAGAAAAGGTAATGACGCGACTTGGGTAATTGTAGATCGATTAACCAAATTAGCTCATTTTCTACCCATGAAAGAAACCTTTAGTATGGAAAGGTTAGCCAAGTTGTATGTAGACGAAATAGTATCCTTACATGGAGTTCCACTCTCCATTGTATCAGATAGAGATAGTCGTTTTACTTCCCACTTCTGTACAAGTTTCCAGGAAGCGATGGGAACCCGATAAATTTAAGTACTGCATATCATCCTCAAACAGACGGACAAAGTGAAAGGACGATTCAGACACTAGAAGACATGCTCCGAGCATGTGTGATAGATTTTGGTGGAAATTGGTATGACCACCTACCTTTGATTGAATTCTCCTATAATAGTAGTTATCATGCAAGCATCGAAGCTGCCCCGTTGGAAGCACTGTACGGACGTAAGTGTAGAACTCCAGTTTGCTGGGCAGAAATAGGAGAAAGTCAATTATCAGGTCCTGAAATTGTGCAAGAAACCACCGACAAGATCACTCAAATCAAGGAAAGATTAAAGACTGCTCGAGATCGTCAAAAGAGTTATGCCGACAACCGACGCAAGCCATTAGAATTTCAAATTGGAGATAAAGTACTCTTGAAAGTTTCTCCTTGGAAAGGAGTAGTTCGGTTCGGTAAGAAAGGAAAGTTGAGCCCAAGGTATGTAGGACCATTTCCAGTGATCCAACGTATAGGGCCAGTTGCCTATCGCTTACAACTACCAGAAGAGTTAGCCGGAGTACATGACGCATTTCATGTATCCAATCTCAAGAAATGTCTATCGAACGAATCACTGGTAGTACCTCTTCAAGACATAGAGGTAAACGAACAATTAAAATTTATAGAGAAACCACTTCAAATAAAAGACAGAAAGGTCAAGTTTCTCAAGCACAAAAGATTGGTACTAGTTAAAGTCAAGTGGGAGTCGAAAAGAGGACCCGAATACACTTGGGAGTTGGAATCGGAGATGAAGCGAAAGTATCCTCACTTATTCCAATAAGATCTCGAGGACGAGATTCTAAATTAGGTGGGGAGGATGTAAGGGCCTTCAAAAATGTCCCTAACCAACCCGTAAGTGAAAACCTGAACCCCTGAAATCCTGAAGTGCATGAAAAACCAAGAAAACAAGAAAAATAAGTTTCAGGCGGGCCGCGTAAGGAAAAGCATAACCTTACGCGGGCCACGTCAACTTGAAGTTTGACCGGATAAGCATCCGGGCCACGCGTTGACCATCTGGCAAACCTACTCGTGACCAATCAGACCTACACATAGACTAGGTGGCCACGCAGGCCGCGTAAGGTTTCGCCTAAGGCTCACGCGGGCCGCGACAGACCCATTTTTCAGCTATAAATAGGACTGATAATGAGCAGTTCACTGGTGTCGACGAAACTTTCAAAATCAATCATATTCTGCTCGAATTTCACTTTCAAAATAGTAAAGTGCTGCTACGATACCGGATATTAACTCGATCGCTGCTACGATTCAATGTCCGATTGATTGAAACTATCCGATGAATGTTTAAGTGCTGCTCAAATTAGGGTTATACTTTGTCATTCGTCATAAATTTGATGGATGTTTAAGTATTGTACTTTGTCATTCGTCGTGAGGGTTTTAATCTCGTGAGTTATCGTAAATGCTGTATTAGTTACTGACCTAGTTCGTGTGCATTGTTGTTTAAATTAGGTTATCAGGCTTATCAGTAGGCTAAACTCTGCCCGTTAAACTTGCAATGTGAGTCATTCTATTTTTATCAATAATGTTTTACAATACTCCAAGTTATTTTCAAAAAGTTATAATTACATGGATTAAGTCGTGGTTATCTTGAATTACTGGCTCATGGGGTATTGTGCACATTACTAATTTCTCACGGTTAGGCTAATAAATCCTAACAGTGATAATGTCACTACTTGGGTGAAAGGACCCAATAGTGGCATGACCATCGTCACCAGGAGGTGACACGGCGCCAGATAAAAATAAGATAGAAACCATTGTAATCGCTCTTACGCTGTAATTTATAACTATGCGTCGTTTTATCAAAATGAATGATTCACCAGTATTTCCCCGCTGACAAAATATTTTTAAAACATGTTTCAGGTAACTACTGTGAACCAAGGAACAGTGCTACGGAGCACTAATAAAGCTTGAAGTAGTGGCTCAGTTAAACAACTAAACATGTTTTGTAAAACAGGGAATTTCCTAGTAAAATTCCTCTATTGTAAAAGTACGGGGTTTATCCCGAATTATGAAATAAAATAATCGGGTATTTCAAGTTTAAAAGATCCTGCTAAAATCGTCCTCTGTCAAATTCAAATAAATAAATACCAAGGGTTTCTGTCCCGCGGCTCCTAGACCGGGTCAAACCGGGACGAGGGACCGTGACAAAATCCCACTCAAAAGCTTATCCACAGATGACAAAAAGAACTTCTCATCTGAACATAGAATGATTGCTTTAATCCAATCATCGATTAGAGATGACATGTTTGCTTTACTTCAACATGACGGGTCATCAAAATCTGTTTGGGAAGCTTTACGGGTTAAAGCTGTGGGGGGTAAACAAATCAAGAAAAATAAAATTGCTTTACTAAAGAAAGAATTTGATTTGTTTGACAGTTTGAAAGGAGAGACAGTGAGGCAAATGATAGAGAGATTTTGTCATTTAAAAATTGAGCTTGAAAGGTTTGAAATCGTAAAAACACGTGAGGAAATTATTGATAAAATCATTGAAGCGTTACCACGAGCTGATCAGTGGCAAACGTTTGTGTTTATCTTGAAAAATGATGTTCTATATGATACAATTTCTCTTGATGTTTTGATAGAAAAAAATGAAAGTCATGAACTGGAGCTACAAAAGCAAAGCAAGATGAGCAGTTCTTCACATCGTTAGAATGTTGGTCTTTATTACAAAGGTAACATACCTTCGGTGAAAGCTGGTGATTCACCAAAGACAGCATTTAGTGGTGAGAAGACAAAGGAACCACAGAAAAGCTCATCAAGCTACAATCCAGGATATCACTCATCTTCTGCAAAAGCTAATCCTAAAGAATCAGAGGAAATACTTTGCAACATTGCTTTTAAGCTAAAGAATTCTCCAGCTATGAGCATCAACTCTGCTAAGCAGCAAATGAGCTTCCTTGCATCTGTTCTGGAATCATATGAAGGTCTAGTTGCAGGCAAAATTGGAAACTCGGAATTGACCAAAGAAGACTACGACCGGATTGATCCGGAAGAAATGGAACTCATAGACATTCGCTGGTGTTTAGCAAGTTGCATCCGCAGAGCTCAGAGATACATGGAGATTACTAGGAAACAGACAATCGGTGGTCCATCAACAAAGCTGGGATTTGATAAATCCAAAGTGACTTGCTTCAAATGTAAGCAAAAAGGTCATTTCAAGAGAGAATGCAATAATTCTGCAGTTGATGGAAATGCAAATCCCTTCAATGACGATTATTACCGTAAGGTAATTTACCACCGTAGCAAAGAAGAGCCGAAAATGATCGAAAATAATCTCAATGAGAAGTCAAGAGCATGTGCAGTAATCCATGATGATGAATGGTATGATTGGAGTGAGATTCTTCCAGAAGAAGATCGTGTTGATTATCGATTCAAAATTAGAACAAAGGAAGATCCTGAAATTCCTTACAGAAAACATGATCATTATGCTTTTGTTGCTGAAATCAAAGAGAAAACCAGAGAAGAGATTCTGAATGAGAAAACCTACAGAGAAAGATGCATTGTTGGATACAGAATCGAAGATATGGAAAGAGAGTATGGAGAAGCAATAAGCAACAAAAGATGGGATAAGAAGAGAGAGTGTTATGTGAACAGGGATGGTGAACCGGTTGTTCATCCAAGTGAAATAGTTTTTGATGAAGTTCTTGCAGTAATTCCTCTATCTGGCGAGTATTACTCAAATGCTGAAAAAGACAAAACCTACAAGAAAAGGCTGGATAAAATTATCAGAGATGCGATGATATCAAGTCTGAGGAAGAGGGATGAAGAAAGAATGAAGAAAAATGTGGAGTGTATGGTGGATGAGTTGAAGAAGGTAGCTGAAGAAGTGAAAGAAAAGGAAGAGAAGGTTGAAGAAAAAGTTGTTGTTGTTGAAGAAGTTATTAAAGAAGCTGTTACGAAAGAACAACAAGTTGATGAAGAAGAAATGAAAAAGAAGGAAGAGGAAGAAGAGAAAAATGAGAGTTTGGAGGATACTGGTGATGTTGGTGATGAAGCTAATATTGAAGAAGAACAGAAGCAAAATGCTGATCAGACAGGAACTGCAACAAACACCGAGGTGCCAATCACTGAGGTAAATTCTGATTCTGAAATCCTAATCAAAATCGTTGAACAGTGCAAGAAATGCATGGAACCATGCAGTGCTTGTACTGAAAAAGATGAAAATTTCAGAACAAGAGATATTGAATTTAATAAAATAGAAGAAGTTTTCAAAAACAAATGTAAAGAGATGTTAGAAAACGAAAAGGTTTTAAAAGATAATGATGGAAAGCTTTCTCAAAAATGTAAAAATTTAGAAAAAGAAAATGAAAATTTAAAAGAAAAGGTTTCGAAAATGACAGAAGAGTGTTTACAAAAGGAAAATGCATGTCAAGAAATGAAAAAAGAATACGATTCAATAAAATTGGCTTATCACATTACTAAAAAGTCATATGAAGACGTGAAAAGTCAAATGAAACTTGTTCAATCACGACTGAGATACTGTTCTGAAACAACTGATATGCTTAAGCGACAGTATGAAATAAAGCAACAAGTTGTAAATTCTTACATTGAGGATGTTGCTAAGCTAAAGCGTCAGATTGCTGATTTAGAACAGGATAACAACAAGTTAAAAAGTTATTATGTGTCATCATATGTGCTTGAACGTATTTTCAACATAAAACCGGGTGATGATGATTCTGAGAAAAACAAGAAAGGTATTGGCTCAGAGTTTCATCAAGTTCCTCCACCGGAAAAGTTTGCATTTTATGATGATGAGAAAGTCGAAAAAGCTTTCAACATGGTCGATCAATTGCCAGAAAACATTGACATAACCTATTCCAAATCTGATGATTCAAGTGATTCAGAGGTGGTAGGTAAGGTCGTTGAAAGTGTGTTGAAAGAAGAGTCGGTTGAAACAGGTAAATCTGAATCACAGGATGAAAATGAAGGTAGTTTTCATGAAGGATATCTGAAAAACTCAAAATCTGAAAAAAAAAATTGAATGATGATTCAAAAGGATTGGTTTATACCATGATTGGATCGGACAAATTATTCTTAGATATTGTATTCCCGATTCAGAATGTGATTTCAGAAAAGATTGACAAAGTTTTCAAGATGGTTGAGATTGAAAAATCTGAAATTCCAAAGTTTGCTGGAAAAGGTCACAAAACTTTTTATAACAAACCTGGTTACAAAAAGAAAAACATGAAGGCTGGGTTGGGTTATAAGAAGAAACAAAGTTGGAATAAAAATGAAAAACCAAATTGTCAAACGAAAATAAATTTTGTTCATGGAACAAGTTCCGAGGAAGAGAAAGAACTCCAATTTAGACGACAGTCTAATGAAGACTTCCATGCTCAGAAAAAGCAACAACAACAGGTCAAAGATGTCTCAAAGAGAACATGTTTTAAACGTGATCAAACTGAACATCTTGCTCGCAAGTGTCCAAATCTGAAACCTGTTGATGTTGAGAAGAAAAAGAAGTCTGATGTTGTGAATCAGAAGTCAACCAAGTTTGATTCAAAGCAAACTTGGAAGCCGAAAATGTCAAAGGCTGACTCACAACAAACATGGAAACCAGTGACACCCAAATTAAGAACAACACAAAGTTGGAAAACAACTGTTGTTGCAACAAAATCAAACCAGTTTTGGAAACCAAAAGTTGTTGTTCAGAATGAAAATGTTCAAAATGATTCTCATTTTTACAAAAGAAGTGCGTCAAAAGGACAAACTTGGGTGGAAAAGAAACAAAAGGTTACTGTGAGTGATAATCAGAATGAAAATTCATTTGTGAAAAATGATAAAGATTTTCCGAAGTTGAATGAATCGTATTGTGTTGAAATGCCTAAGGTCAAACAGACCTGGGCTAAATTGTTCAAGTGATTGAATAGTTTGAATGTGCAGGTGCTTCCGAAGAAATCTGAATGTCAACAAGAAGAGTGTCGGAGCAGCCTAGCACAACGAGAAGAAGAGGCTGCTGGTCCCTGCTACTGTTAAACAGGGAGTTTGTGTTTCTGTACATAAATAAACCATATTTCATAAAACCCTAAAAATTTAAAAACCAAAAATATGTTTTTATTTTGTCAAAAATTTGAAAAATCAAAAATATGTTTTTTTTTTAATTTTGTCAATAATTCAAAATTTTCAAAAATATGTTGAGTGAATACGCCGAAACCCTCAAGGATGAACAAACATGATTAATTTCACAAGATTGAAAAACGGTTTTCAAACTGTAAAATATCAATGTGTTGTAAATCATGGGGGTACGTTATATTTTCTGCAAAACAGAGCATGAGATGCAGAAAATGGATGGCGAGACAAAGCTATCTACATCGGTTTGTCAAATTTTCTTTAAATGGTTTTGCATTTTAGGGGGAGTAAGAAATTTTCAAAAAATCCAAAAACATTAGAAAATTTGAAAAAGCCAAAAACATGATAAAATTCAAAAAATGAGTTTTGTGTAAAAAGAGGAAATGATAGTACATCGGTAGACAATCACATTACGCTAAAGAAATGGAATGTTAAAATGTGATAAACGGTCTCACTGATGATATGCCAGTAGGTTTTTACACGCTTAGTAGATTGTTTTCGAGATATAAACCTAAATATCAAATACTTACTTATCTCGTGGGGAACATCTCTCGGATATATGGGTAACCCCCGAAATCTTGTTTAAAGGGTTTTCTATTTCTGACATACTAGGTCTTTGTACGTGATGATATCTGGGGTATTATACCAGGACTTCTGATTTTGCGGGAGCAATAGCCTAGTCCTCGTATAATACTTTGCTTTACTTTATTCTTAAAGCTCACCCTCAGCATAAAAAATGATGAAACATTGAAAAATGCTAATCATGTGCTGTTGAAAAGAAGATCCCCAAGGGGGACCCACCTAAAGTCGAGCCATCATCTCTCTGATTTTGCGAAAGCAATAGCTTGAGCTCTCATGGCCTCGCATTCACCCCTTACAGATATCATTAGTGTACATTCACCTGTAAGACTGAATATAGGATTCTGGATACGGGAGTATATTCTGAGGTGGGACACGCGAATAAGTTAAGTCCATTAAAACACTAATCTCGTATCTCGAAACAATTGAACTTTATGTGAGAATTTAAGTGGATCAGTATACTGACAATCTAAGTGAATCGTTTAAAACTTAAAGTGATCAAAAGCTCAACGGTACTAGTGATTTGTCAAAAACTGATATGATCCTCTGACACGAACTCAAACAAAAATATGTCTGTAAATATTTCTTTACTGCTTTCATTTCAGAAAAATACAAAAAGATTTTGATTTCACTTTATTTTCGACAACCGATGTCTGAGAAGCTGAGTTTCAAAATCTAAGTATGCTGATTGTGTTTCTGAAAATAAAACAAGTTCATTAATTTGAAACTTAAATTTAAAAAAAAAATCAAAAACAGTTTGTGAAGTCTCCAAGGTCATTAATTTGGACTTGGATGATTAAATGTGAGGGATTTAGATGCTTATATTGTTAAATTCTATTGTAAAAGAGCCAGTTTTCGATCATGTTCGCTAAAACTGCCAAATCTTTGAAGATTGTTGATAGGGGGAGAGAATCAAGTATTCCTGTATATATCCATATTATTATATCTTAAAGCCAGGATCTTGATTTAGAAAGTTTAATAGATCCAGGTTACGATTCCTGGACAACTGAAAATGCTTTCACTGTCGAAATATTTTAGCTTATGCTGAGAGAGCCAGGATTTTCAATCCTGGATGTTCAAAATGTTTTTACTTATAAATGATTGAGAGTTGCAGATGGAAGTACCAGACTACGATCCCGAAAGCAGAGTCTAAGGGGGAGTCTGAAGTCGAGCTCAACGCAAGGGGGAGCGTGCATTCAAGGAGCCATGTATCTATCATGGAGGAGCTTGTAACCGAAAAGCTAGGTGTCGATCCCAAAAGCACGGAAGCTTGACGAAAGGGGGAGCCTGAAGAGTCTACTGAAAGGGGAGAAGCTGAAGCTGAAGACAGATCCACGGGGATTCTGTTCAAGAAAGAGGGAGTCTATGTTGCTGAAGATGATAAAGCTTCAAGAAGACTCAGAGAGAGAGAAAGATAAGTCGCTACGAGTTTGACTATGGATTGACTGCAGCAATATCCAAGGGGGTGTCTGTTGGTGCATTTATGTCTATCGCCTCCGTCAATTCAGAACGTAGCAGAAACAGTTAAATTCTAGCCTTATATTGTTATAATTAGATAGAAAAGGCAATGTGGCAATATTGTAAATAAGAGGAAAGCTCTTATAAGCCTTGGCCTATAAATAGAAGAGTTAGGGTTAGAGTTAGAGACTTTTGAGAATTTTGGCATTTTGGAGCTTTGGAGATCTAGACCTAGAGAGAGAAAGTCTAGAGAGAGAAAGTTCTGTCCGCGTGATTCAGGTGCTGTATGTTTTCAGATCTGTCAATAGAATCACCAATTATATTACGTCTCGTGTGTTCGGTCATGTTCGTGTACGGATTCCGCACGTCACACGTTCGGTTCGCAATCGTTACGGAGTCGAAAACTGGTCCTAACACATGTGAAGAATAACGTGTAGATCAAAGATGTACAAGAATCTAGTGTGAAATGTACCGAAATCGCCGAGAAATGGAAGAAAAGAGGAGTGTGTGCGTCTGGATCGAGTGAGGCTATCACATCAGTGAGAATGATGATGTGACAGGCCTACTTATAGTGTCAGAGTGAGTGAAGGTGGTGTGCAGCGGATCAGATGGCAGCTCGGCCGAATGGCCATCCGATCGGTTGGTCATCCGATCGGATGGCTATCCGATCGGATGGTCATCCGATCGGATTGCCATTCGGTCAATCCCATCTTTTCCGTTTAATCGTCTTTGATTCGTTTTGCGAGTTAGATTAAGTGTTGCGTATTATTGGGTAATAGTATAAGTAGATTATAACATTAACACAAAAGTTTCCATAGTTTCCGCTAGTGACACCAGTCCCTTGTTCAACCAAGTCTCAAGTTTTACGAGCCTCAAGAGTCAAGCACCAAAGTATCATGTATCAAGAATCATAGTTTCCAAGTATCAAGTATCAAGAATCATAGTTTCCAAGTATCAAGTATCAAGAATCATAGTTTCCAAAGTATCATAGAGTCATAGTCTCATAGCATAATAGACTCACAAAGTTTCAAGCATCAAAAGCATCAAAAGTGTCAAGTTGCATATAGTATGGGGGCTAAAAGTGACAACAGGTGAAAGTCTAAGGACGCAGGTGTTACAAAAAGGACTAAGGTTAATGTCATGCACACAAGCGAACAAGTATTTACGTAAACCGTACTTTTCCTTTTTAGCCCACATTGTGGAAGAAAAAGGGCAAGGGAAAGAGCATACATGATGTTCCAGTGGTGCGCGACTTCCCTGACGTCTTTCCTGAAGATCTGCCTGGTCCTCCTCCACCTCGATCTGTCGATTTTCGTATTGACCTCGTACCTGGTTTGACTCTTGTTGTGAAAGCTCCGTACCGTCTTGCACCTTCTGAAATGCAAGAATTCTCTAGTCAACTCCAAGAACTCCTCGAGAAGGGATTCATTCGTCCAAGTACCTCACCTTGGGGTGCTCCTATGCTTTTCGTCAAGAAGAAGGATGGCTCGTTTCGTATGTGTATCGACTATCGTGAGCTTAATAAACTCACAATCAAGAATCGTTATCCTCTTCCGCGTATCAATTATCTTTTTGATCAACTTCAAGGTGCTACTTGCTTCTCCAAGATCGATCTTCGATCTGGTTATCACCAGCTTCGTGTTCTCGAAGAGGACATTCCTAAAACCGCATTTCGCACTCGCTATGGACACTACGAGTTCGTGATTATGCCTTTTGGCTTGACTAACGCGCCCGCTCTGTTCATGGATCTCATGAATTGGGTTTGTAAACCTTATTTGGATCGTTTTGTGATCGTCTTCATTGATGACATTCTTATTTATTCTAAATCTCAAGCCGATCATGAACGTCACCTACGTCTTATACTCGAACTTTTACGTACCGAACGTCTTTATGTGAAGTTTTCCAAATGCGAGTTCTGGATCAAAGAAGTCCAATTCCTTGGACATGTTGTTAGTGAAAAAGGAATCCATGTGGATCCTTCCAAAATTGAAGCAGTGTTGAATTGGACCGCGCCTAAAACTCCTTACGAAAGCCGTTCTTTCTTAGGATTGGCGGGTTATTACCACCGATTCATCTTGAACTTTTCAAAGATCGCCGTTCCTCTCACTTCGTTGACTCAAAAAGAGAAACCTTTTGCTTGGGGTCCTGATCAAGAGGAATCTTTCCAAACCCTCAAGGATTTGCTTTGTAATGCGCCTATTCTCGCTCTTCCTGATGGGAATGATGACTTCGTGGTATATTGCGATGCCTCGAATCGTGGTCTTGGTTGTGTTCTCATGCAACGAGATAAAGTCATCGCCTACGCCTCTCGTCAACTCAAAATACATGAGAAAAACTATACTACCCACGATCTCGAGCTTGGCGCAGTTGTTTTTGCGTTAAAGATTTGGCGACACTACCTATATGGTACAAAGTGTGTGGTTTTCACTGACCATAAGAGCCTACAACACATCTTTAACCAAAAAGAGCTTAATATGCGTCAGCGACGTTGGGTGGAATTACTTAACGACTACGACTGCAAGATTCGCTATCACCCTGGTAAAGCAAATGTCGTGGCTGATGCACTTAGTTGTAAGTCTCATGTTAGTAGTATTCGTTGCTTTCATGTCTCTAGCGATCTTCACACTTGCATTCGTGAAGATCAATATGCGTTAACCAATGAAGGAACCTTGTTCGTCGAAATACGTGGTGCTACTGAAGATCAACTAATGACTAAATCCGATGGTATTCAATACTTGTCACACCCCGACCGCGTAGAACAACAAAGCGCGGCGGAAACATCGAGGCGTGTTGCAACAGAATTAATGTTTCATAACCATGGATACCAAAAAGTGTTTCGTTTTATTAAACATTGAATAATTACATCGTCTGGAAATCTAAATACACAATTTAAACATAATCTATCATTGTTATTGAGTCACTAAGGCCTTGTCCAGTCCTATGTGAGCATGCATCTTATCAATCGATATCATTCAACAATACCTGAAACATATGTGAAAACGAGGTCAGCAAAGAAATGCTGGCGAGTACATAGGTTTTGTGAAAATAAGATTCATGACTTCTGTTTAAGAAAATGTTTAGTCATGAACTTTGTAATTTGCTTTGTCTTTGCAAATCATTTGAAAAATAATAAGTTCAGGTGATATGTATAAATAAGAGAATAATGCACGATTAAATGAATAACCATGTAAAATGTGTTTGTATAAGATAAGTTGTTTGTAAATAAATGTCTTGTGAAAAATATGTTACTTGTATAAAATGTTCTATGTCTCAAACTGAAATGATTCAAATAACGCTACAATATGTAATACCATACAAACACTTATATATAGGAAGTACCAGCGGCGTATCCACCATGCTTGTATCATATTACACACACATCGTTACTTAGTCACTTAATCAAACCAAACCAAACAATGTAAAATGTCTATGTTTAAATAAATTGTCAAATGTCTATGTCAAATATCCATGTCAAATGTCTATGTCAAATATCCATGTCAAATGTCTATGTCAAATATCCATGTATGGCAAGTGAAATGTCTCAACTAAACCATATGCACAAAAACAAAGTATTGAAGTAAAACTTGGTTTAAATCAAAGTTATGCTTTGTGGGAAATGCATGATCAAATGTCAATCATGTTAAAATGTTTACCCAATCGTTAACCCATTTTGTAAAATCGTTCTGGTCGTTCTTGTTTTAATTGTGAAACTACTTTATGGTCGATTCTCTAATAACATTCAAACCTTCTTGACGCGTTCCTCGCTCCACCTCGCTCTCGCTCTCGTTCTTAACAAACCCTTACCAAAGGATAAGTTAATAATTACAGATTCAGTCGCTACCCACAACCCCCACACATAACAATGGGTGCAGTAAATAACGGGATTTGTCAGATCCTATGGTACCATAACCTAATACTGGTCGGCTTGATCATTGCTAATGAATGTCATCGGTCATGTAAACTACAACCAACAAGTTCGTTCACTTTTTTTGAAATTGTTATTAGTTTTTGAAATCATTGTATTCGTTCTTGAAATCATTGTATTCGTTCTTGAAATCATTGTTAGCGTTCTTGAAATAATTGTTATTGTTCTTGAAACCACATTGTAATTGTTATTGAAATCATTGATAAAGCATTTAGCACATATGAGTCACCCCAAAACAGTTGAAAACAGTAAAAGAGGGGAATAATGTACTCGCCTGGGAGTGCTTAGGAGTCTTGAACAACTACCAAGTAAGCTAGAGGAGTCCCGGAAATCAAACGGTACCTAACATAGGTAACTACATAATTAACCCGGACCTAAATCGGAAGACTGGGTAGCAGGAGGGTTTGTAAACCAAATGAGTGTAGGAACTCATATGATATGGTTTAACAAAGCCTACATACTAAATGAAACTTAACCTAAGTATTATCGACCCATCGCGACCCATTAAGGTAACTTATGCTACTTTAACGCGTCGTGCGCGTGAAACGCGTTCGGACCGTCTAACTAGCCCTATGACAAGTGTTATATGCCTAAACATGTTACATAATCAGTTATGTGACAAAGGTTTAGGTTACATATGCTTAATTACCAATTATACATGAAAAGGGTATTCTGGTAATTTACCTAAGGCATATAAACCACCTATCATACAACTACTCAAACGATGTGACCATAGGGTATAACCTCGGAAGGTTATTCCCTACCTACTATGGTCACCTAATGTATTTGGTCGGATCCTAATGATCGACCAAACTGGGTCGGGTTCGAAGGTATAAGCGATTTATCAGATCGCTTATCCTACGACCCTAGACAACGTGGTAATCAGTAGGCATAGTCCCAAGGGACTATAACCAACGTGATTACAATCACGTTGCGAAGTTCAAACGAACTTCGCATTGACCATTACTGGTCAACGCTGAAAGTCAAACAAAGTTTGACTTTCTGACTCGAAAAGCAGTAAAATAAGGAAAAGAACGAAAGAATACTTACGAAGGGTCCCCGAATGCTAACCTCGATTCAAAAATCTCAGGTATGAAACAATAGTTTCAACTTAGAGTTTCTCAAATCAAAGTTCTAGTGATTTTAGCAATGGGGGTGGATGGGTATTTATAGGAATACCCGAACCGTTAAGATCGTTTCATGGAAAACGTGCCTTAATCCCATCCGTACATGTGTTGAAATGTCATGGTGTTTAGGTGTTTAAATTCCATCCATACATGTGTTGAAATGTCATGGTGTTTAGGTGTTTAAATTCCATCCATACATGTGTTGAAATGTCATGGTGTTTAGGTGTTTAAATTCCATCCATACATGTGTTGAAATGTCATGGTGTTTAGGTGTTTAAATTCCATCCATACATGTGTTGAAATGTCATGGTGTTTAGGTGTTTAAATTCCATCCATACATGTGTTGAAATGTTATGGTGCCTAAATTCCATCCTTATCCGCTGACTAAGCATGTTAGAATGTGTGGTTGTGAATTAAACAACGGCTAATACATCGAATCTGGTCCCGAATGCGAAAAACGATCCAAATGACGTGACGAATGGATTTTTCTTATGGCGAACACTAAAATAAAATATTTTAGTGCTTACATAATTTTTTGGATGTCCGGATGTATTCAGAACGTAAGTTATGCGCGAAAATGCAAACTTGTGCACTTTTTGACACTTTTAGTCCCTGAATGACCCAAAAGTTTATTTTAGCACACCGAACCCCTCAAAGCCTATTTCTAAGCTATGTAAAGGATATTTATGGTATGTTTAACTTATGGTCATGTTCCGGAAGGTCTGTTACAGTTCAAATTATCATACTTTCGCAGTTTGTCAACTTTAGTCCCTGTAAGCGATTTAACTTGATTTCACCACACCAAACCTTCCAAAACTTATATATAAGTTATGTAAAGGTTATTCAAGGTATGTTAAGCCTATTTCACTATTCCGGAGTGTTCGTTGGATTAAACTGGTTATATTTACGCATTAGTGCGCGTATAACCTTCCAGAAAGCGATTTAGAGTTTGAAATCGAACAAGAGTTGATATGTGCAAAAGATACACATATTTATACAAGTCCAAAGTATGAAATACAATATTTCATTGGTTTGGCATGTGTTTGATGGTTGAAATGACACAGGTGTTACAGTCTCCCCTACTTTAGGAAATTTCGTCCCGAAATTTATTTAGAGGAAACTTGTGAGAGCTTGAAAACATGAAGTTGAAAAGATCGAACAACATTGGTTAGGGTTCTTGAACTTCTAGGAACCTTAATAACATTATGTTTGCAATGTAAGAGGGACACTTATATACAAGTATATGAAGTGTCATTGGTGCGTCCACCGTACCTCCATTACATCGTTGTCATTTTGTTATTGTTGTCGCTATCGGTTCTTACACATAATAAATCTTACTGGGTTTCTGTGCACTAAATTTCATAATTATGTACGCGTCCATAATCAGACAATTCCTTGCACAGTTCACACAGTCTATTTTATAATGTGTAGGGGAAAACCAAATGAACATTCTTATGATGAGTGTGACTAGACCCCATAGAGTCCTTTTAATTAAATCAATAAATGATCTAAATAGACTATCAAGGAGTCTGTCCAGCTACATCACTAGATGTCGTTCTTTAACCAAATTGTGAATCAAACTTTTTGACTAGACCACTAAAAGGGTCTCTTATCGAACCATGGAGTGGTACCATATAACCCAAGGGTCTTAACTACAACGTAGAAGCCCATAAAGATTAAGGTAGTACCTTTTGAATATCCTACTATGAATCCCTCATATGAATATATGAAAGATTCTATGAGGATTTGAAAATCGTATCACACAAAAACATAGAGGAGAACACACAAACACATAACATATAATCGCATAATCGTTCAATTTGTTTAATTGTTTAATTTGTTATCGTTGGACACGGGTATTTAAAGCATACTAGGGATCAAATCCTTAATTGCGGTAATTTGGATTGATCCATATGAATACCCTGCTTGTTGACTACATGACCCAAGAACTGAACTTCTTTAAGCCAAAATTTCCCCTTGGAGGATTTAGCGAAAAATTTGTTCCTTCTTTAAGGGTTCCAGTGTCAATGAAAGTGTTGATCGTTACCAGCTCGGGATATGAATAGATCAAGATGTCATTAATAACAATGACGAACTGATCCAAATAAGGCTTGCAGACTCAATTTATTAAGTCCTTGAAGATGGCTGGAGTATTTGTCAACCTAAAAGGCATGACTGTAAACTCGTAATGGCCATACTTCGTGCAGAAAACCGTTTTGGGAATATCTTCTTCGAGAATACAAAGTTGATGATACCCAAAATGCAAATCGATCTTGGAAAAGCATGAACGCTATGCAGTTGATCGGAGAAATCGTTGATTTAAGGTATGGGGGGATATCGATTCTTGATGGTAAGCTTACTAGGCTTACGTTAATCGATATACATTCGAAAAGATCCATTTTTCTTTTTCACAAGGAGAACAGGAGTTTCTCCAAGGTGAAAAGTTCGGACGGATGAATCCTTTATCAGACAACTCTTGAAGCTGTTTTGATAATTCTTGCATCTCGAACGGTGCAAGACGATAAGATACTTCAGATTTAAAAGAAACCAGTGTTTGAGGTTCTTAGGGAGATCTCAAGTGATCGTAAAAATGACAGAACCACACGAGTAGTTTTGTCTTTGTGTTGACATCACAAGGTTGAATCAAACATTCATACAATGGCATTAGTCAGAAAATAAAACCACAAATTTTTATTTATATAACAACCGCATTGTCTTTAAATGTTACAAGATACCAACCAGAGGAAAAACAAAATACTAATTGTTCACTCCTTCATCATTAAGTGCCTCATTGATGTTAAACACTCGACCACGTGCTGGATTCACATTGACATTGGCGTTCGCATTCGGGTTTGCGTTAGCATTTGCATTCACCAATCTTGGGCAGTTGTGGCGGAAGTGACCAATCTCTCCGCAGTTGAAACATGAACCCAGTGGGAATCTCGCAGCATTCCCTTGAACCGGAGCTTGAACCTGAGCAGCCTGATTTTGTCCCAAACGACAAACCTTGGCCAAATGCCCAAGTTTACCACACGTCGTGCATTGCCAGCAAGCTTGTTGTACTGCGTGATGACCGTTGCAGCGTGCACAATAAGGTGCGGTACCGGCATATGCTTTCTTTGCAGGTGGCTGAGCTGGTGGGTTCCGCGGGTTCTGAGCAGTCTGTGCTGTAACAGCAAAGTTCTGGGCACCCTTCCGCTTCTTCGATTTCTTTGACGTCTCACCTTCCTTTCCCTTCTCGTTTTGACCATTCTTGCTATCCTTCTTGTCAGACCCCTGCTTCTTACCCTTGTCACCCTTTCTGTGTAACTTATTCTTCCGAATCTGCGACTCAGTCAATGTCGCAGCTAACTCGATCGCCTGACGGAGTGTGGCAGGGCTACTACCAGTAAGGATGTCTTGTACCGAGTCAGGTAGGCCGTCGATGTACCTTTCGATAGCTATGTCAAGTGGGGTAACCATTGTCGGGCAAAGCAGACTCAACTCCTCAAACCTATCAGTATACGCCCTGTGCTCACCACTATCTTGCTTCAACTCATCAAATTCCTTCTCCAAAGCTCGCTGCTCATGACGATGACAGAATTCCCTCATCATGAGAGCCCTAAGTTCAGCCCATGTCTGTGCGAGAGCAACTTCCGCACCTCGGTCTATCATTACCCCATTCCACCATGTAAGAGCCCTCTTCTGAAACACGCTCGAGGAGAACTCGACCTTGCGATTATCCGGGCACTGCACGTGGCGAAAAGTATTCTCAATGCTTTCGAACCACTGAAGAAGCCCAGTTGCTCCTTCAGAACCACTAAACTTGAGTGGTTTAGCCTGGTTGAAATCCTTGTATTTGCATAGCACATTGTTGTTGTTGTTGGCTTGGTTCCATTGAGCAAAGAGGTTTGGGAATTGAGCAGCCATTTGCTGCGCAATGATTTCTGCCAGCTCGGCAGTCTCTATCTGGCTTTCGCGTCGAGGAGGCATTGTCTAAAAGAGGAAACATGAAAGGAAACGAGTGAGAGAATTTAGACGAAAAGAATGAGATGAAACAAATCTGATGAAAGCAAGGATAGTGGTCATTTGTTTGTTACTACAAAGCAACAAACGACCTTGGTGATTAGTCAAAGTAAATAGGTTAAAAATAATGTATCGCGAAGACATGCTCGCCTATAAGTGAACACTCATCCCAAGAATTCCCAGGTAAGCACAACTGGTCTCGCGTCTGATGAGATGTATACGAAGTGCTTGCCTAGACAGAAAACCCAGAATACAGGCATTCACCCTTCCAGTTTGCACGTGTTCACATTATTTAAAACCCAAAACCTTGACGAGATTTTTGAAAATTCAAAGGGGTTCAAAACCATATAACAGAGGGTTCAAAACCTAGAAATTAATCATCCTAGAACAGATGATTAGTTTTCAAAGCGGTTTTGAAATTTATGTTCTTGTTGTGGTCGTCACCTAAGGATAGGTGACGGTATTGTTTTATGACTAAACGCAAGTAAACTCGCGTTAGGGTCCTAAGAAGGTTATAGACTAGGTCAAAGCATTACTAATTACTAATAACCTAATTCCCTATAACCATTGGCTCTGATACCATCTTTCTGTCACACCCCGACCGCGTAGAACAACAAAGCGCGGCGGAAACATCGAGGCGTGTTGCAACAGAATTAATGTTTCATAACCATGGATACCAAAAAGTGTTTCGTTTTATTAAACATTGAATAATTACATCGTCTGGAAATCTAAATACACAATTTAAACATAATCTATCATTGTTATTGAGTCACTAAGGCCTTGTCCAGTCCTATGTGAGCATGCATCTTATCAATCGATATCATTCAACAATACCTGAAACATATGTGAAAACGAGGTCAGCAAAGAAATGCTGGCGAGTACATAGGTTTTGTGAAAATAAGATTCATGACTTCTGTTTAAGAAAATGTTTAGTCATGAACTTTGTAATTTGCTTTGTCTTTGCAAATCATTTGAAAAATAATAAGTTCAGGTGATATGTATAAATAAGAGAATAATGCACGATTAAATGAATAACCATGTAAAATGTGTTTGTATAAGATAAGTTGTTTGTAAATAAATGTCTTGTGAAAAATATGTTACTTGTATAAAATGTTCTATGTCTCAAACTGAAATGATTCAAATAACGCTACAATATGTAATACCATACAAACACTTATATATAGGAAGTACCAGCGGCGTATCCACCATGCTTGTATCATATTACACACACATCGTTACTTAGTCACTTAATCAAACCAAACCAAACAATGTAAAATGTCTATGTTTAAATAAATTGTCAAATGTCTATGTCAAATATCCATGTCAAATGTCTATGTCAAATATCCATGTCAAATGTCTATGTCAAATATCCATGTATGGCAAGTGAAATGTCTCAACTAAACCATATGCACAAAAACAAAGTATTGAAGTAAAACTTGGTTTAAATCAAAGTTATGCTTTGTGGGAAATGCATGATCAAATGTCAATCATGTTAAAATGTTTACCCAATCGTTAACCCATTTTGTAAAATCGTTCTGGTCGTTCTTGTTTTAATTGTGAAACTACTTTATGGTCGATTCTCTAATAACATTCAAACCTTCTTGACGCGTTCCTCGCTCCACCTCGCTCTCGCTCTCGTTCTTAACAAACCCTTACCAAAGGATAAGTTAATAATTACAGATTCAGTCGCTACCCACAACCCCCACACATAACAATGGGTGCAGTAAATAACGGGATTTGTCAGATCCTATGGTACCATAACCTAATACTGGTCGGCTTGATCATTGCTAATGAATGTCATCGGTCATGTAAACTACAACCAACAAGTTCGTTCACTTTTTTTGAAATTGTTATTAGTTTTTGAAATCATTGTATTCGTTCTTGAAATCATTGTATTCGTTCTTGAAATCATTGTTAGCGTTCTTGAAATAATTGTTATTGTTCTTGAAACCACATTGTAATTGTTATTGAAATCATTGATAAAGCATTTAGCACATATGAGTCACCCCAAAACAGTTGAAAACAGTAAAAGAGGGGAATAATGTACTCGCCTGGGAGTGCTTAGGAGTCTTGAACAACTACCAAGTAAGCTAGAGGAGTCCCGGAAATCAAACGGTACCTAACATAGGTAACTACATAATTAACCCGGACCTAAATCGGAAGACTGGGTAGCAGGAGGGTTTGTAAACCAAATGAGTGTAGGAACTCATATGATATGGTTTAACAAAGCCTACATACTAAATGAAACTTAACCTAAGTATTATCGACCCATCGCGACCCATTAAGGTAACTTATGCTACTTTAACGCGTCGTGCGCGTGAAACGCGTTCGGACCGTCTAACTAGCCCTATGACAAGTGTTATATGCCTAAACATGTTACATAATCAGTTATGTGACAAAGGTTTAGGTTACATATGCTTAATTACCAATTATACATGAAAAGGGTATTCTGGTAATTTACCTAAGGCATATAAACCACCTATCATACAACTACTCAAACGATGTGACCATAGGGTATAACCTCGGAAGGTTATTCCCTACCTACTATGGTCACCTAATGTATTTGGTCGGATCCTAATGATCGACCAAACTGGGTCGGGTTCGAAGGTATAAGCGATTTATCAGATCGCTTATCCTACGACCCTAGACAACGTGGTAATCAGTAGGCATAGTCCCAAGGGACTATAACCAACGTGATTACAATCACGTTGCGAAGTTCAAACGAACTTCGCATTGACCATTACTGGTCAACGCTGAAAGTCAAACAAAGTTTGACTTTCTGACTCGAAAAGCAGTAAAATAAGGAAAAGAACGAAAGAATACTTACGAAGGGTCCCCGAATGCTAACCTCGATTCAAAAATCTCAGGTATGAAACAATAGTTTCAACTTAGAGTTTCTCAAATCAAAGTTCTAGTGATTTTAGCAATGGGGGTGGATGGGTATTTATAGGAATACCCGAACCGTTAAGATCGTTTCATGGAAAACGTGCCTTAATCCCATCCGTACATGTGTTGAAATGTCATGGTGTTTAGGTGTTTAAATTCCATCCATACATGTGTTGAAATGTCATGGTGTTTAGGTGTTTAAATTCCATCCATACATGTGTTGAAATGTCATGGTGTTTAGGTGTTTAAATTCCATCCATACATGTGTTGAAATGTCATGGTGTTTAGGTGTTTAAATTCCATCCATACATGTGTTGAAATGTCATGGTGTTTAGGTGTTTAAATTCCATCCATACATGTGTTGAAATGTTATGGTGCCTAAATTCCATCCTTATCCGCTGACTAAGCATGTTAGAATGTGTGGTTGTGAATTAAACAACGGCTAATACATCGAATCTGGTCCCGAATGCGAAAAACGATCCAAATGACGTGACGAATGGATTTTTCTTATGGCGAACACTAAAATAAAATATTTTAGTGCTTACATAATTTTTTGGATGTCCGGATGTATTCAGAACGTAAGTTATGCGCGAAAATGCAAACTTGTGCACTTTTTGACACTTTTAGTCCCTGAATGACCCAAAAGTTTATTTTAGCACACCGAACCCCTCAAAGCCTATTTCTAAGCTATGTAAAGGATATTTATGGTATGTTTAACTTATGGTCATGTTCCGGAAGGTCTGTTACAGTTCAAATTATCATACTTTCGCAGTTTGTCAACTTTAGTCCCTGTAAGCGATTTAACTTGATTTCACCACACCAAACCTTCCAAAACTTATATATAAGTTATGTAAAGGTTATTCAAGGTATGTTAAGCCTATTTCACTATTCCGGAGTGTTCGTTGGATTAAACTGGTTATATTTACGCATTAGTGCGCGTATAACCTTCCAGAAAGCGATTTAGAGTTTGAAATCGAACAAGAGTTGATATGTGCAAAAGATACACATATTTATACAAGTCCAAAGTATGAAATACAATATTTCATTGGTTTGGCATGTGTTTGATGGTTGAAATGACACAGGTGTTACAGTCTCCCCTACTTTAGGAAATTTCGTCCCGAAATTTATTTAGAGGAAACTTGTGAGAGCTTGAAAACATGAAGTTGAAAAGATCGAACAACATTGGTTAGGGTTCTTGAACTTCTAGGAACCTTAATAACATTATGTTTGCAATGTAAGAGGGACACTTATATACAAGTATATGAAGTGTCATTGGTGCGTCCACCGTACCTCCATTACATCGTTGTCATTTTGTTATTGTTGTCGCTATCGGTTCTTACACATAATAAATCTTACTGGGTTTCTGTGCACTAAATTTCATAATTATGTACGCGTCCATAATCAGACAATTCCTTGCACAGTTCACACAGTCTATTTTATAATGTGTAGGGGAAAACCAAATGAACATTCTTATGATGAGTGTGACTAGACCCCATAGAGTCCTTTTAATTAAATCAATAAATGATCTAAATAGACTATCAAGGAGTCTGTCCAGCTACATCACTAGATGTCGTTCTTTAACCAAATTGTGAATCAAACTTTTTGACTAGACCACTAAAAGGGTCTCTTATCGAACCATGGAGTGGTACCATATAACCCAAGGGTCTTAACTACAACGTAGAAGCCCATAAAGATTAAGGTAGTACCTTTTGAATATCCTACTATGAATCCCTCATATGAATATATGAAAGATTCTATGAGGATTTGAAAATCGTATCACACAAAAACATAGAGGAGAACACACAAACACATAACATATAATCGCATAATCGTTCAATTTGTTTAATTGTTTAATTTGTTATCGTTGGACACGGGTATTTAAAGCATACTAGGGATCAAATCCTTAATTGCGGTAATTTGGATTGATCCATATGAATACCCTGCTTGTTGACTACATGACCCAAGAACTGAACTTCTTTAAGCCAAAATTTCCCCTTGGAGGATTTAGCGAAAAATTTGTTCCTTCTTTAAGGGTTCCAGTGTCAATGAAAGTGTTGATCGTTACCAGCTCGGGATATGAATAGATCAAGATGTCATTAATAACAATGACGAACTGATCCAAATAAGGCTTGCAGACTCAATTTATTAAGTCCTTGAAGATGGCTGGAGTATTTGTCAACCTAAAAGGCATGACTGTAAACTCGTAATGGCCATACTTCGTGCAGAAAACCGTTTTGGGAATATCTTCTTCGAGAATACAAAGTTGATGATACCCAAAATGCAAATCGATCTTGGAAAAGCATGAACGCTATGCAGTTGATCGGAGAAATCGTTGATTTAAGGTATGGGGGGATATCGATTCTTGATGGTAAGCTTACTAGGCTTACGTTAATCGATATACATTCGAAAAGATCCATTTTTCTTTTTCACAAGGAGAACAGGAGTTTCTCCAAGGTGAAAAGTTCGGACGGATGAATCCTTTATCAGACAACTCTTGAAGCTGTTTTGATAATTCTTGCATCTCGAACGGTGCAAGACGATAAGATACTTCAGATTTAAAAGAAACCAGTGTTTGAGGTTCTTAGGGAGATCTCAAGTGATCGTAAAAATGACAGAACCACACGAGTAGTTTTGTCTTTGTGTTGACATCACAAGGTTGAATCAAACATTCATACAATGGCATTAGTCAGAAAATAAAACCACAAATTTTTATTTATATAACAACCGCATTGTCTTTAAATGTTACAAGATACCAACCAGAGGAAAAACAAAATACTAATTGTTCACTCCTTCATCATTAAGTGCCTCATTGATGTTAAACACTCGACCACGTGCTGGATTCACATTGACATTGGCGTTCGCATTCGGGTTTGCGTTAGCATTTGCATTCACCAATCTTGGGCAGTTGTGGCGGAAGTGACCAATCTCTCCGCAGTTGAAACATGAACCCAGTGGGAATCTCGCAGCATTCCCTTGAACCGGAGCTTGAACCTGAGCAGCCTGATTTTGTCCCAAACGACAAACCTTGGCCAAATGCCCAAGTTTACCACACGTCGTGCATTGCCAGCAAGCTTGTTGTACTGCGTGATGACCGTTGCAGCGTGCACAATAAGGTGCGGTACCGGCATATGCTTTCTTTGCAGGTGGCTGAGCTGGTGGGTTCCGCGGGTTCTGAGCAGTCTGTGCTGTAACAGCAAAGTTCTGGGCACCCTTCCGCTTCTTCGATTTCTTTGACGTCTCACCTTCCTTTCCCTTCTCGTTTTGACCATTCTTGCTATCCTTCTTGTCAGACCCCTGCTTCTTACCCTTGTCACCCTTTCTGTGTAACTTATTCTTCCGAATCTGCGACTCAGTCAATGTCGCAGCTAACTCGATCGCCTGACGGAGTGTGGCAGGGCTACTACCAGTAAGGATGTCTTGTACCGAGTCAGGTAGGCCGTCGATGTACCTTTCGATAGCTATGTCAAGTGGGGTAACCATTGTCGGGCAAAGCAGACTCAACTCCTCAAACCTATCAGTATACGCCCTGTGCTCACCACTATCTTGCTTCAACTCATCAAATTCCTTCTCCAAAGCTCGCTGCTCATGACGATGACAGAATTCCCTCATCATGAGAGCCCTAAGTTCAGCCCATGTCTGTGCGAGAGCAACTTCCGCACCTCGGTCTATCATTACCCCATTCCACCATGTAAGAGCCCTCTTCTGAAACACGCTCGAGGAGAACTCGACCTTGCGATTATCCGGGCACTGCACGTGGCGAAAAGTATTCTCAATGCTTTCGAACCACTGAAGAAGCCCAGTTGCTCCTTCAGAACCACTAAACTTGAGTGGTTTAGCCTGGTTGAAATCCTTGTATTTGCATAGCACATTGTTGTTGTTGTTGGCTTGGTTCCATTGAGCAAAGAGGTTTGGGAATTGAGCAGCCATTTGCTGCGCAATGATTTCTGCCAGCTCGGCAGTCTCTATCTGGCTTTCGCGTCGAGGAGGCATTGTCTAAAAGAGGAAACATGAAAGGAAACGAGTGAGAGAATTTAGACGAAAAGAATGAGATGAAACAAATCTGATGAAAGCAAGGATAGTGGTCATTTGTTTGTTACTACAAAGCAACAAACGACCTTGGTGATTAGTCAAAGTAAATAGGTTAAAAATAATGTATCGCGAAGACATGCTCGCCTATAAGTGAACACTCATCCCAAGAATTCCCAGGTAAGCACAACTGGTCTCGCGTCTGATGAGATGTATACGAAGTGCTTGCCTAGACAGAAAACCCAGAATACAGGCATTCACCCTTCCAGTTTGCACGTGTTCACATTATTTAAAACCCAAAACCTTGACGAGATTTTTGAAAATTCAAAGGGGTTCAAAACCATATAACAGAGGGTTCAAAACCTAGAAATTAATCATCCTAGAACAGATGATTAGTTTTCAAAGCGGTTTTGAAATTTATGTTCTTGTTGTGGTCGTCACCTAAGGATAGGTGACGGTATTGTTTTATGACTAAACGCAAGTAAACTCGCGTTAGGGTCCTAAGAAGGTTATAGACTAGGTCAAAGCATTACTAATTACTAATAACCTAATTCCCTATAACCATTGGCTCTGATACCATCTTTCTGTCACACCCCGACCGCGTAGAACAACAAAGCGCGGCGGAAACATCGAGGCGTGTTGCAACAGAATTAATGTTTCATAACCATGGATACCAAAAAGTGTTTCGTTTTATTAAACATTGAATAATTACATCGTCTGGAAATCTAAATACACAATTTAAACATAATCTATCATTGTTATTGAGTCACTAAGGCCTTGTCCAGTCCTATGTGAGCATGCATCTTATCAATCGATATCATTCAACAATACCTGAAACATATGTGAAAACGAGGTCAGCAAAGAAATGCTGGCGAGTACATAGGTTTTGTGAAAATAAGATTCATGACTTCTGTTTAAGAAAATGTTTAGTCATGAACTTTGTAATTTGCTTTGTCTTTGCAAATCATTTGAAAAATAATAAGTTCAGGTGATATGTATAAATAAGAGAATAATGCACGATTAAATGAATAACCATGTAAAATGTGTTTGTATAAGATAAGTTGTTTGTAAATAAATGTCTTGTGAAAAATATGTTACTTGTATAAAATGTTCTATGTCTCAAACTGAAATGATTCAAATAACGCTACAATATGTAATACCATACAAACACTTATATATAGGAAGTACCAGCGGCGTATCCACCATGCTTGTATCATATTACACACACATCGTTACTTAGTCACTTAATCAAACCAAACCAAACAATGTAAAATGTCTATGTTTAAATAAATTGTCAAATGTCTATGTCAAATATCCATGTCAAATGTCTATGTCAAATATCCATGTCAAATGTCTATGTCAAATATCCATGTATGGCAAGTGAAATGTCTCAACTAAACCATATGCACAAAAACAAAGTATTGAAGTAAAACTTGGTTTAAATCAAAGTTATGCTTTGTGGGAAATGCATGATCAAATGTCAATCATGTTAAAATGTTTACCCAATCGTTAACCCATTTTGTAAAATCGTTCTGGTCGTTCTTGTTTTAATTGTGAAACTACTTTATGGTCGATTCTCTAATAACATTCAAACCTTCTTGACGCGTTCCTCGCTCCACCTCGCTCTCGCTCTCGTTCTTAACAAACCCTTACCAAAGGATAAGTTAATAATTACAGATTCAGTCGCTACCCACAACCCCCACACATAACAATGGGTGCAGTAAATAACGGGATTTGTCAGATCCTATGGTACCATAACCTAATACTGGTCGGCTTGATCATTGCTAATGAATGTCATCGGTCATGTAAACTACAACCAACAAGTTCGTTCACTTTTTTTGAAATTGTTATTAGTTTTTGAAATCATTGTATTCGTTCTTGAAATCATTGTATTCGTTCTTGAAATCATTGTTAGCGTTCTTGAAATAATTGTTATTGTTCTTGAAACCACATTGTAATTGTTATTGAAATCATTGATAAAGCATTTAGCACATATGAGTCACCCCAAAACAGTTGAAAACAGTAAAAGAGGGGAATAATGTACTCGCCTGGGAGTGCTTAGGAGTCTTGAACAACTACCAAGTAAGCTAGAGGAGTCCCGGAAATCAAACGGTACCTAACATAGGTAACTACATAATTAACCCGGACCTAAATCGGAAGACTGGGTAGCAGGAGGGTTTGTAAACCAAATGAGTGTAGGAACTCATATGATATGGTTTAACAAAGCCTACATACTAAATGAAACTTAACCTAAGTATTATCGACCCATCGCGACCCATTAAGGTAACTTATGCTACTTTAACGCGTCGTGCGCGTGAAACGCGTTCGGACCGTCTAACTAGCCCTATGACAAGTGTTATATGCCTAAACATGTTACATAATCAGTTATGTGACAAAGGTTTAGGTTACATATGCTTAATTACCAATTATACATGAAAAGGGTATTCTGGTAATTTACCTAAGGCATATAAACCACCTATCATACAACTACTCAAACGATGTGACCATAGGGTATAACCTCGGAAGGTTATTCCCTACCTACTATGGTCACCTAATGTATTTGGTCGGATCCTAATGATCGACCAAACTGGGTCGGGTTCGAAGGTATAAGCGATTTATCAGATCGCTTATCCTACGACCCTAGACAACGTGGTAATCAGTAGGCATAGTCCCAAGGGACTATAACCAACGTGATTACAATCACGTTGCGAAGTTCAAACGAACTTCGCATTGACCATTACTGGTCAACGCTGAAAGTCAAACAAAGTTTGACTTTCTGACTCGAAAAGCAGTAAAATAAGGAAAAGAACGAAAGAATACTTACGAAGGGTCCCCGAATGCTAACCTCGATTCAAAAATCTCAGGTATGAAACAATAGTTTCAACTTAGAGTTTCTCAAATCAAAGTTCTAGTGATTTTAGCAATGGGGGTGGATGGGTATTTATAGGAATACCCGAACCGTTAAGATCGTTTCATGGAAAACGTGCCTTAATCCCATCCGTACATGTGTTGAAATGTCATGGTGTTTAGGTGTTTAAATTCCATCCATACATGTGTTGAAATGTCATGGTGTTTAGGTGTTTAAATTCCATCCATACATGTGTTGAAATGTCATGGTGTTTAGGTGTTTAAATTCCATCCATACATGTGTTGAAATGTCATGGTGTTTAGGTGTTTAAATTCCATCCATACATGTGTTGAAATGTCATGGTGTTTAGGTGTTTAAATTCCATCCATACATGTGTTGAAATGTTATGGTGCCTAAATTCCATCCTTATCCGCTGACTAAGCATGTTAGAATGTGTGGTTGTGAATTAAACAACGGCTAATACATCGAATCTGGTCCCGAATGCGAAAAACGATCCAAATGACGTGACGAATGGATTTTTCTTATGGCGAACACTAAAATAAAATATTTTAGTGCTTACATAATTTTTTGGATGTCCGGATGTATTCAGAACGTAAGTTATGCGCGAAAATGCAAACTTGTGCACTTTTTGACACTTTTAGTCCCTGAATGACCCAAAAGTTTATTTTAGCACACCGAACCCCTCAAAGCCTATTTCTAAGCTATGTAAAGGATATTTATGGTATGTTTAACTTATGGTCATGTTCCGGAAGGTCTGTTACAGTTCAAATTATCATACTTTCGCAGTTTGTCAACTTTAGTCCCTGTAAGCGATTTAACTTGATTTCACCACACCAAACCTTCCAAAACTTATATATAAGTTATGTAAAGGTTATTCAAGGTATGTTAAGCCTATTTCACTATTCCGGAGTGTTCGTTGGATTAAACTGGTTATATTTACGCATTAGTGCGCGTATAACCTTCCAGAAAGCGATTTAGAGTTTGAAATCGAACAAGAGTTGATATGTGCAAAAGATACACATATTTATACAAGTCCAAAGTATGAAATACAATATTTCATTGGTTTGGCATTTGTTTGATGGTTGAAATGACACAGGTGTTACAATACTGTCGTGATAGCATCTGGGTTCCAGATCGCGACAATCTTCATGAACTCATCAGGAACGAGGCACACAAATCCAAGTATTCGATTCATCCTGGGGCTGACAAGATGTATCATAATCTACGTACATCCTATTGGTGGCCTGGTATGAAGAGAGACATTGCCACGTACGTTTCTAAGTGTCTTACCTGTTCGAAAGTCAAAGCCGAGCATCAACGACCTTCTGGTCTACTCGAACAACCTGAAATCCCCATTTGGAAATGGGATAGCATTGCTATGGACTTCATAACCAAACTTCCTCGTACGCCTTCTGGTCACGATAGTATTTGGGTAATTATCGATCGTTTGACCAAGTCCGCTCATTTCCTTCCTATTCATGAAGATTTCAAGGTTAAACGACTTGCTTGACTCTACACTGACGAAATCGTATGCCGTCATGGTATTCCTCCCGACATCATTTTTGGTCGTGATGGTCATTTCACTTTGCGTCTTTGGCAAACTTTCCAGTCCGCTATGGGTTCTCATTTGAATCTTAGTACGACCTTTCATCCTCAAACGGATGGACAGACTTAGCGTACTATCCAAACCCTAGAGGACATGCTCCGTTATTGTGTCATCGATTTTGTTGGTAGTTGGGATATGCATTTACCATTGATCGAGTTCTCGTACAACAATAGCTACCACGCCAGTATTCAAATGGCTCCTTTTGAGGCATTGTATAGTAGCAAATGCCGATCTCCTTTAAGCTGGCATGAGATTGGTGACAAACAATTTACTGGTCCTGAGATCATTCAAGAAACAACAGATAAGATTCTTCAAATCCGTGATAATCTACTCAAGGCTCGTAGTCGACAAAAGAGCTATGCTGACAAGAGGCGCAAACCATTGGATTTTAACGTTGGTGACCATGTATTGCTCAAAGTATCTCCTTGGAAAGGAGTAGTTCGTTTTGGTAAAAAGGGAAAACTTGCCCCTTGCTATGTCGGTCCTTTCAAGATACTCGAAAGGATTGGCAAGGTGGCTTATTGACTCGATTTACCTCAAGAACTCAACAACGTTCATCCAACGTTTCATGTTTCAAATCTAAAGAAGTGTCTTACTGAAGAATGACTTCAAGTTCCTCTCGAAGATCTCCAAATCAACGACACTTTGCATTTTGTGTAGAAACCCGTCGAAATCATGGACCGAGGTGTCAAGAAACTGAGGCGCAGTCAAATTCCTACCGTCAAGGTTCGATGGGAAGGAAAATGTGGCGTTGAATTTACTTGGGAACTCGAGAGTGATATGAAGACCAAGTATCCGCATCTTTTTGTTACCTCTTCCTAAATTTCGGGACAAAATTTCCTAAAGGAGGGTAGACTGTAACGCTCCGCATTTTTGCACTTTCTTGTTTTAGCAAGATGTGTTGTACTTTCCATATTTAGATGCTTGTACCCTCTTTGTAATCTACTTTCGTTCCGTTTGTAATTCGAGACTATTGATCATAATGAAAACGAAGCTATTTTGTGTATTCATATTAGACTTATGTGCAACTGTTAATCAATTTCTCGTTTGAACGAAATGTTATTCATGGATTCTTGATTCCTTATTTATCGACACTTGATACTCGTTAAACTAATTGAAACTATGAGATTCGGATTCTCAAAACTCGGAAGCTTTGTGAAATGAATAATCGTTTAAAGATTTTATTCGTTATAAATATGGTCATCATTCAAATTATTTAAATTAATTAAATTAATTAATTTTGTTATTTAAAAGTGTATTTTTATTAATAATCTAGTTAGTTTCATTAGATTATAAAGTTAGTATATATAAACTAACTTAGTTAGTTTAAAATACAAAGTTAGTTCTTTTAAAACAATAAAACATAGTTAATTGAGTCCAGGGACTGATTGTGCTTTTGCTGAAAGTATAAGGTTTTTTTGTCAAAAAAAAAAGAAAATAATTAACAAAAAGATGCAGACCACGGGACTAGAACCCGGGTCTACATCCTCACACCCACGCGCACTAACCAGCTGGGCTGGCCTTTGACATCAATTAGAACCCGACACTTAATGTATTTAAAGACTCGCTCAGTTGATCCGCAGCCGCGACCAGGAGGTGTTTCAACTCGTTTTAAGCGTGAATAATGGGTTTGCTTTGATTTTAAACCAACTTTTAACATTAAATACTCAACTACCAACTAACCTAAACCTTCCCTATAAATTCCAAGCCTCTTCCAAGCCATTTACACTTTTCCAATCACTCTAAACTCTCCCAAATTAGTCCATAATCAGCTGCAAATCTCAAGTTCGAGTGGAAGCATAAACCTTCACAAAAGTGAGCATAACTCACTCATTTCTTATCCGATTCACTCGATTCTTTTTCCTACTTCTTTGGTTTGACCTTAGCTACGTTTCCAGAGGTTTTTCATGGAAAACCAAGCCCTGGAATGTCACCAAAAAGGCTCTAAAGTTGACTGTTTGTTTCTAATTTCGTTTAAACTTGTTAATCTTAGTCGAACTTGAGTCTAACTCATCTCAAACCTATGTCCTAATGCTTATAACCTCATCTATGGTTAGTTAGGCTTAAAAACAAGGTTGAGACATGTTAAATCAGAGGTTAAAACCTCACAAACTTTCTGTTTTAGTTAGGGTTTTACCCACAAGAAGTGTTCAAGCTTGAAGTTTGATGAATGCGTGATTGTTAGACTAGCTTGGGCTATCTTTCATAAAAATCCACTCACTTCTTGATGTTTTCTCATAGATTAGTTGTTGTATTTCATTATTCTTGTAAGTTCATGACCCTCCTTGTTGTTTACGACAACAAGTGTAGTGGTAAACAATAGGGATACCTAAATGGAAGCTTTGTTCTTCCTACTTCATGCATGATTTCTATGATACTTAGAGGTGCCTTAATGAAGACTCTAATCTTCTACCTCATGCTTGACATATATGATATAGTATACTCTATGTAATACGTATGTAACATTCAAACAAACCAAACACTTGATGATGAACAAGTGGACATTGTCAAGTTAGTAAGTATATCATCTAAGCATCATATGTGATGGATGATTATTTTCCTATGTCTATGTTCATGTATTTTATGTTCCGAATCTATAATCTTCCGTTATTCCCCAAACTCACACACCTATGTTTTCTTCGTGTAGAAGGACAAGGTGCTCCAAATTAATCCATCCACCAACAACACTCGCGGGATATCAAGTTGGAAAGCTTGCAAAAACCATGAGCACTCGATCCCTTTTTCTTTTAATCACTTTTGGGTGCAACACGTATACTATACAAACTACACTTCACTTTGAAACTATTTTAAACAAACTCTATCCATCGTTGAAACATGAAACTATATGTGTTGCTTGTTAATCTCGTATGCCATGTAAACTATTTGTGTTGGCATATGCTCATTAACTTTGCTAGCCTACCTTAACAATTATAGCGCAATAGGATTAACGTACCGCCCACGAGTCTTGGGGTATTGTTAAGTTAAACATGTTAACCTCCCACGATACTTTAGGATAGGCAAAATTAAACGCGTTGGAAACTTAGGTTTGAACATATTGTTACACAATCTAAGCATACTAGTAACTCGCATATTATGATTCATGTGGATATGAGCAACTTTTTAGTCTATATTATGCTATGTAAACAAACTTGTATGCTCGCCAACTTTTTGTTGATATATTTTAATACATGTTGCAGGTTGATAGTTTGATGATGATGCGATGAAGAACAAAGATTAGGTGGACTTAGATACACACCTAAATTTAGTTATCTTTTGATGTTATGTTTTGTTGAACTATGTTGTATTTCTTTGGAATCTTGTATGACATTTAGTCAATTTATGAAATTTGAATTTTTAGTTATATTGTCACATAGTGTTATGATGTTTTGAGCAATTTGTTCGTCTTATCCCGATGTTTCCGCCATCGGTTGGGGTGTGACACTTCGTTTCCCCAATCTCAACAAATCGTCAATCCACGGATAATCGTAAAGCTTCCATTTGTTCACACTTCACAAGTCATAAGTTCATCATATGGAAGATGATGACTTGGGCTTGTTTTCATCATTCAACTAACATGTATAAACAGAAATAAAAGGGGTGTTTGAACCCAAAAACTTTGATGAAAATCCCCTAAATGCAAACCCACAACCATAGACTAAGTTGGGAGCTTGGTGGGAACAAGATTCCACCAAGTTTTCTATCAAAACATGAACATAAAAAGAAATAAAAATGAGCAGAAAGTTTGTCACACTTTGGGCCTCATAAATGGTGAGGTTTCACCTTAGTTTGCCCAAGCAAACTTGTGAAAACCTTCCTAGAGGTTATCCAAGTGTTTTAGAAGAAAGAACAAAGAAGAAATAGAAGAAGAAGTTGTTGGACCGTTCTACGACCTCGAAACGTCAGTTAAGGCAGTTCATCTTTGAGTACGAAGGCGGAATCAACGTAAAAAAAGTCATAACAGCTAGTTTCCTTTTAATCTTTCTTTTCTGATTGATTTTCGTGCTTTTACAATGTAATCTGATACAAATCCGACAGCACTTCGTCTCACATACAATGACCAAGTCCCCTCCAAATGACACACACATCATCTATATATAGACTTTATGATTTCGCTTGAACTTGTAACAGTCCATTTCAAGTGAAATCTCCTGTGTTGATTTCGCTTGAACCAAACATAACCACTTTCAAGCGAAATCTACTAGTTAAACATGTAAAACCCTAATGTGTGTTCATTCAATCTATCTAGACACAAGACTTGATTAAGATGTAATCAACAAACATTCAATGCACCAACAGACTCCCCCTTGGATGTTGATGAAGTCTTTGGCTTCAAGTCTTTGTCTTTATCATTCTTCAAACATTGTAAAAACTCTCTTCAATCTTTATCTTCAAACTTTAAACTTCAATCTTCCCTTTGACTGTTGATCCAGACTCCCCCTTTCATAGACTCCCCCTCTCGATATGCTAGAATCTGAGGTATTGATCTGGTTCAAACTTTGACATTTAACTTCCATGGGAATAATGAAGTCCAAAACCTGTTACACAACCAATAATCATTACAATTTTATCTTTTCAACAATAAATCACAAACTCAATCAGATATAGCAATCCACTCAAGTATTCAGGTCCAAATTAATGACCCTGATCACTTGATTAATCTACCAAATCCAAATTAATGACCTTGGTTGATCTTTTGACGAATCAATACTGATTTTGAAAAACATTTTCAAATATTTTCCGAAAATAACAAGTATCAAGTTAATGAACTTGTTTTTTTGGCTTTTCAAACAATTCACACTTCATCAAAGTAAGCTCTCCTCATTCTTCAGTTCAGAATCTCCTGCATCTGCTTCAAACAACTGAGAATCCAACAATCAACTCTCCACTTTGGTTTGTCAAAAATAAAGCAGAAATAAAATCTTTTTGGATTTTATAAAGTGTTCTAAACTAAGAAATGAAATACAGAAAACTTAAATTGCAGAAAGTAAACAAAGTAAACTATTTACAAACATATTTTTGCGAGCGTGTCAGGGAATCATATCAGCTTTTCAGACAAATTACAAGTACCGTTAAGCTTCATTTCATACTCAGATTTAAACAATTCACATCGATTGTCGATATACTGATCCATCTTAAATTCCCACACAAATTTCAATTTACTCAGGATACGAATTAGATGATTTATGAACTTAGCTCATTCATGTGTCCCACCTCTTGAATATACTCCCGTATCCAGAATCCCAATAATCAGTCTTACAGGTGAGTATACTACAATGATATCTGTATATAGATTAGGTATGCGAGGGCCGAGGGATCTCAGGTCGATACTTCCGTATACGCAGAGAGATATCAGCTTCAACTTTATGGTATGTCCCCTTTAGAGGATCTTTTTGCTTACAACAACAGCGACTATCAATTTTATTGTTTCATCGGCATGCTGAGGGTTTAATGCTATGTTTCAAGCATTGCAGAAAGTATTATCCAAGGACTAGGTCAGAACCACCATTCAGCAGAAGTCCTGGAATAATACCCCAGACATCATTGAGTATAAAGACCTAGTATATCAGATTATGAGACCTTTCAAACGAGATTTCAGGGGTTACCTATATATCCAAGTAGTGTTCCCCACGAATTTCACAAGTTTGAAATTTTAGGTTTATATCCCAAATAAATCTACTAAATGTGTGAAAACCTATCGACACATCATCAGTGAGACTGTTTAACTCATTTATACTTTACAAATTTTTAGCATACTGTAATCGTCTAGCCGATGTACTATCATTTTCCCTATATACACAAGCTCTTTTTCAGATTTTATCATGTTTTTGTATTTTTGCATTTTTTACTGTTTTTGTATTTTCTGAAAATAAAAACTATATACAAATATCTACTCCCCCTAAATACCAAAACGAGTAAAAAATCGACAAACCATTGCAGATTGTTTCTCGTCTTCATCCGCAACAGTACTTTCATCAACGCCCACAATTCCATCTGACACCGAAAGAAGCTTCATACCATTCAGTTTTAACAAATATTTAAACCGATTTTTATCAAAAGCTTTGGTATGTAAATCAGCTTTCTGTTCGTCAGTGTGGATTTTCTCAATTCGTATCAAATTTTTCTCAAAACAATCACGAATAAAGTGATGACGAATTTCTATGTGTTTAGTTTTAGCGTGATGTACTGGATTCTTTGTTATATTTATAGCGTCCTCATTATCAACAAAAAGAGGTGTGTTAAGAAACTGCAAACCATAGTCGCGCATCTGTTGCTGTATCCACAAGATCTGAGAGCAGCAACTGCTAGCAGAAACATACTCTGCTTCACATGTAGATAACGCCACAGACGTTTGTTTCTTACACTGCCAGGTAACCAATCTAGGACCAAAGAACTGGCATCCTGCAGTTGTTGCTTTTGAATTGACTTTGCAGCATCCGAAACCCGAATCGGAATACCCTTCGAGCGTAAAGTCGCCTTTCCTAGGATACCACAACCCCAATGAAGGAGTTCCTTTCAGGTAGCGCAATATCCTCTTCACAATGATCAAATGCGATGCTCTCGGGTTAGACTGAAATCTTGCTGCGAGGCAAGTTGGGTACATGATATCAGGACGTGAAGCAATTAGGTACATTAAAGAACCTATCATGGAACGGTAAAAAGTTTCATCAGCCCTGTCTCCGGTGAGATCTGGGTGAATCCCATGATTTGTTGCAAGTGGGGTAGCAGCTGGAGTAGAACTTGACATCCCAAATTTCTCTAGAATATCATGAACATACTTTGACTGATGAATGAAAATTCCCTCAGGAAGTTGTTCAACTTGTAAACCCAGAAAGAATTTCATCTCCCCTATTGATGACATTTCAAACTTTTGCTTCATCACTGATTCAAAATCTTTGCATAGATTTTCATTTGTCGACCCAAAGATTATATCGTCCACATAAATCTGAACTATCAGAAGATGACCATCGACCTCTTTAGTGAAGAGAGTGGCATCCACTTTTCCACGAATGAACTTGTTGGCTAGTAGGTGTTGAGACAAAGTCTCGTACCAGGCTCTCGGGGCCTGATGTAAACCATACAGCGCTTTGTCCAATAAGTAGACCTTGTTTTTGTGGATTGGATCGGTGAAGCCTGGTGGCTGACCGACATAAACCTCCTCTTTAACCTTCCCATAAAGAAACGCCGATTTTACATCTAGCTGATATACTTTGAAGTTCTTCCAAGACGCAAATGCAAGGAAAATTCTGATTGCTTCTAGTCGTGCTACAGGAGCATAGACTTCTGTAAAATCAATCCCCTCCTGTTGACTAAATCCCTGAACAACGAGTCGAGCTTTATTTCTTATAACAACTCCTCTATCGTCCCTCTTGCACTTGAACACCCACTTGGTGTTAATCTTTCTCTGACCATCCGGCAAATCAACTAACTTCCACACTCCCAATTTCTCGAATTGACTAAGTTCCTCCTGCATTGCATTGATCCAAGAGTCTTCAGTAAGCGCCTCTTTGTAAGTTCTTGGCTCAACCTGCGATATAAAACCACTCAATAAGAATTCAGTTTGCAAAGGAGCAACTTTTGTATAAAAACATGTAAGCCCTTTATCAATCTGTCTTCGAGTGCGAACGCCTGTCTGCAATTCTCCTATGATCAACTCCTCTGGATGATATGAAAATTCGCGGCATCACTTCGCTTGGAACATCTACATTTCCCTCCAGATTAGTAACATTCTGTTCTGCATCTTGTTCACCAACTTGGTTTGTTTGACTTGAAATCTGAATTTGCTCCCCCTCAGAATCTGAATCACCATGATCAAATACTGGCATGTTTTCAGCTTCTAGATTATCATTCTGAGCCGACTGATTATCCTGAGCAACTTCATTCTGTTGGACATCATCATGTTCACCAGCATTACTCGGACCTGCTTCATCGTCATTTGAAGTTTCCTGTGGTCTCCTCGAATACTCAGCTGGGAACCTTAGCTGCGACTCATATTCACGCAAAATATCCAACTCATCAAAGAAATCTTCATCATCCTCTGATTCTTCTCTCATGTCAAACGAATCCCAAAGTTTGTCATAATGATAACGCCATGAATCTCCGGGATTCTGCGGCGGCATAGTATAACCTTGACATTCCACATTTGCAGCTTCAATAATCCGCTTCTCTGTTGGAACGAAGACACGTCGCATTGGATTTGCATAACCAACAAAAATTCCCTCAATGCTCTTCGGACCAAACTTTCCATGAGGCTCTATAACCGTACAGGGTAACCCAAACGGTTCTAGATACTTCAAATTCGGTTTGCGATTATTGATTAGTTCAAAACATGTTTTATTGAACTTCTTGATAGTGAGAACCCTGTTGAGCGTATAGCATGCGGCAGAAACAGCTTCAGCCCAAAAATTTATCGGTAACTTTGAATCTGCGAGCATAGTTCTAGCTGTCTCGATTAGTGTCCGGTTTTTGCGTTCAGCGACTCCATTCTGCTGCGGAGTGTACGGAGCACTAAACTCATGCAAAATACCTCTTTCATCACAAAATTCTTCCATCTTGCTGTTCTTGAATTCAGTACCATTATCACTTCGAATTCTCTTAATACGCCTTTGGTACAGATTCTCAATCTTCTTGAACAGCCCCCATCAAACTGTCAAATGTTTCATCTTTCGTCTTCAAGAAAGAAACCCACGAAAATCTGGAATAATCATCAGTAACGACCAAACAATAGTAATCTCCTGTAATACTTTTGACATTCACCGGACCAAACAAATCCATGTGAAGTCTTTCCAGAGGTCTCGAAACTGAATTGACTTGCTTTGTAGGGTGTGACTTTTTCTTCTGCTTGCCTTTGATGCAGCTAATGCACTCCCCTTCCAGATGAAAACCTTTGATATTAACACCCAAAACCAAATCATTGTGCACCAAGTGATTCATCTTCCTTATGTGAATATGCCCCATCTTGCGGTGCCACAATCTTGATTCTTTCTCAGTTGCTCTAGACACAAAACAATGTGCTTGACCAGTAGTTGTAGTTGCTACACTCATATCTAACACATATAAATCATTCACTCTAGGTGCCCGCATGATAATCCATTTTTCAGGGATAACAAAACCAGGTTTCAAAATTAAACATTCTTTATCAGTGAAGTGAGTAGTATACATATTGTCACGAATCTGCGAGATACTAAGCAGATTGTTCTCCAGCTCAGTGATGTAGTTAACTCTCTCAAACGTTACAATCCCATTGGATAACATTCCTTCACCAACAATTCTACCACCTTCATGACCTGCAAATCCCACATAACCACCATTGATATTCCTCACATCATACAACAATGCAGTTTTTCCTGTCATATGTCGAGATGTGCCACTATCCATGATCCATCTTGAAATGGCTCTTGGAAGATCCTGCACATACCACAAGTTGATTTCAAAACATTTCAATAAAGATGCCGATACATGCTTCGCGATCAAGGAAGCTCCGGCAATTCAAACTGCTTAGTTGAACATGGTGTCCACCCAGGCCTCATCAGCCTTAGGTGTAACCTTGACCCTCGCAATTTGAATTTTGAAATTTTCAGCCTTCAAAGGTGGAAAATTTGCATCATAATTAACCGAAATTGATTCTTCAGCCTTTTTCACTTCAGAAGTTGAAATTTTCATTTCAGTTTTTGGTTTCCAAACTTGTTGAGATAATGCAACCTGTTTATAAAACTTGTCGTTTTTAGTTATCACTTTCTTTACAGGTTCATTTTTTACTTTGATGTTGTTATTTTTCACACTCTTTTTCTCAACAATGATTGGTGCTTTACCCTTCACTTCAACTTTCTTCTGTTGAATATTCACAGTTTCAGTCTTAGACTTCACATTGGTACACTTTCGTGCAATGTGACCAACTTGATTACATCTGAAGCATATTCGAGTATCAACAACTCGACTTGTGCCTTCAGACTGATACTGTGAAGCTCTTTTCTCAAAGAACTCTTCATTCGATTTTAAAAAGATCTCTTTCTCTTCATCAGCAAGTGAACTCGAACTGTTCACAAACACCTTCTTTTCAGCAAACCTTTTGTTTTGAAAACTCTTTTTCTGATAACTCTTACCATCCCTATAACCACCCGACCAATTGTTTCGATTGTTATTATAAAACCGTGGTGGCACAACAGGCTTTTTGTAGTAAGCTTTATCTTTCTCAAAATTCATTTGCCTTTTTGTTTGTTTTAAACTGTTCACTACTGACATCTCAACTTCAACCAATTTGAAAACATTTGTCAGCTTTTTCACATTAACATTCTCAATTGGAAACTCAGAATCCGAATACAACTTATCAGATCCAGCCATCTTGTACATCACAAGACCCGGTTCATCACTTAAGTTGTTTTTGGACTTTGGTTTCTGAATGTATTTGTCCAAGAAACACCCATCATCTTCAGTTGAATCAGACATCAAAACACTTTCAGCTGTGCTCTTAACAATCTCTGTCTGAACACTATCATCAGATGATGTAAAAGTAACATCAATGTTTTCCGGAAGTTTAACTTCATTTTGTTCCTCAATTTCAACCAACCCAGATTGCTTTTTCGTGTAGTTATGAAGAACAGGTGGTGGAACTTGATGAAACCCCACCCCAGTTCCATCACAATACACATCTTCGCCCGCTTTGTCTTTCCCGATGGGTTTGGGAATAATGTGTTGCAAAACAAAGCTTGCGGAGCTGTAACTGTTAAGCTTCAACTGGATTCGCTCATTTTCAATTTCAACCTCTTGAAATTTAAGTTTCAATTTAGCGATTTCATCCAGTTGTTGGTTGATTGATTCTTCTTTTACTCTAAGCACTGCTTTTAAATGTTCATTTTCTTTAAAAGTTTTACCATTTCGATCATCACAATCTTTCATTGTGCTTTTGAGTTTTTCAAATTTTTCAGAAATCTGACGGTTTTCAAGAATTAACTTTTCATTTTCTTGTTTAATTTTGTCATGATCAATTTTATCATTTTCAATTTGTCTAGTTAACTCTTTTATCCGTTCAGTTGAAGCTTTAACCATTTTGTCACGATCAAGAATTTGATTCTCAACGCTTCTGACCTTTGCTGTCAGATCTTCAACTTTCTTACCATTGAGATACGTGAATGTGCTACAAAATTTGCACTCTTTGTTGCAAATTTTGCAATCAGCATTTCCATCAATTTTCTTACCTGACGCATTTGTTGACACGTTTGAACTGTCCTGGCTTTTTAACTCAGACACAGAGTTAGAGTCTACCTCAAGTGCCTTAGCAGCTAGCACTTTGTCAGCCATTCTTCCAAGATTCTCTTCAGTCAACTCCTGCGTTGTGTCAATAATTCCAGTATCAATCTTCTTTGCTTTCTCGATCTCTTCTTTCTCCTTCTTCTCTTTCTCTTCTTTCTCTTTCTCTTCTTTCTCTTTCTCTTCTTCTTTCATTTTCTCTGTTGGAGTTCCCCACCATTTGTGTTGCCAATACTCATCCTCATCTTTGTACTGCTGGATTATGGCTTCGATATCAAGCGTACTATCATCGATCGCAATATTTCCATATTCATCAAGATAACACTCTCTGTCCGGATCCCATCTATTTGCTCTCCTTGCTTCCAGAAAGATACGAGATATTCTAATGATTTTGTTTTCAGCTATCATTTTTCTGTATCTATACTTTTGCTCTTCAGTTCGATCGTCTTTCCACGGAATAGGATCGTCATTTTTCGCCATGAATGCGTAACCAACCGCATCTTCTTCTAGTAGAACCTCTTGACTCCAATCATACCCCTCATCATCGTAAATCACTGCAAGAGCTCTAGATTTCTCTTTGTTGTCCTCAACCTGCTTCAATCTAGGCGGCTCGGATTTATTCTGATGATAGATTGCCTTCTTGTAGTAATCATCTCTGAAAGGGTTCTCCGACTCATCAGCATAAGCGTTTCTGCATTCTCGTTTGAAGTTACCCTTCTGCTTACACTTGAAGCAAGTCACCTTCGATTTATCAAACCCCAGATTAGTAGATGGACCACCAATTGTCTTTCTGCCGGTAATTTCCATGAATCTTTGTGCTCGACGAGCAGCACTTGCCATAGCCCAACGAATATCGATCAGTTCCATTTCCTCCGGATCAATCTGATCGTAATCTTCTTTCGTCAGATTTGTGTTGCCTATCTTCCCAGCTACTAACCCTTCATACGATTCCAATACCGATGCTAGGAAGATCATCTGCTGTTTGGCCGACTCCTCGTCAAAATTTTGAGCATTCTTCAAGTCTATTGCAATGTTGCATTGAAAACGATTCTTTGCATCTGGATGATTTCTAGATGATGAAGATCCACTGTGATAACCACTGTGACTTCCACTGCTTTGACTGCTTTGACTTTCTTTGCCAGCTGTCGACACATTTTCAGCAGAAAACGCAGTTTTTGGAGAAGTTGCTTTTGGCATCATGCTTTTTGGATAATACAAATCCAAATTCTGCTGGTAAGATGAGTGATTGACTTTGTATGTCTTCTTCAACTCCAACTCGTGACTCTCGATTTTCTCAATCAGCAAATCTAATGTCAACTTTTCTGGTTCTTTGATGGTATTCTTCAGCATCAACGCATAATATCTCCAATCCATCTCGTCAGGCAACGAATCGAACAATTTGTCGATAAGATCTTCTTCAGGAATTTTGATATCATGTCTTACTAACTCCAGCTTTAGATGACCAAACCTTTCTATCATTTTACAAACTGACTCGTTCTTTAAACATCCAAACAGATCAAACTCTTTTCTAATAAGTTTCTTTTTGTTTTTCACGATTTCAGTACTTCCTAAACATTTCTTTTCTAACTTTGCCCAAAGATCTTTTGCATTTGAATAATCGATCAATGAAATTATGTCTTCTCGGACGGATTGAAATAACAATGCCACACACTTTTGTTCAGCTACAAACGAATCAATCTCCTCAGCCACTCTTAAAGTTTCACCATATTTGTTTCCATGTTCATAACCGTTTTTCAAACTCTTCCAGCTGGGAAATGCAAATGCCATCAACCAATCTTCAAACTTTCTTGACCACCGACTATATTCCTCGATAGCCATTAACTTTGGAGGTTTATTGAACGTTCCGAAGGCACTTTCCAATTCCCAAGCTTCCTTTTTCTTTTCTTTCGGCGGGTTATCATTATTGTTGCTTGTAGATGAATCGTCTCCTGAATTTCCAGCAAACGCGAACATGTCACTGAACGGGTTCATGAAAATATCATCCATCGTGAATATTCCTGCAAAAACAGCAAACACTTAGAAAATTTTTAGGTTTTAAAGAATCAGCAGTTCAAGCGAAATTACTTGAAGTAAAATCACTTCAAGCGAAAACAATTCTATAAACTATTCAAGCGAAATAGACAATCTGAAGCGAAATCTTCTATTTCGCTTGGACTTTCAAGCGAAATGGTCTGATACAAGTTTAAACAGTTCAAGCGAAATCCAACAATCCTATTTCGCTTGAACTTTTCAAGCGAAATCCTTTGTTTTTCAAGCGAAATCGAATACCAGTTCTGTAACAAGCGAAATCAACAACCAAACTCAAGTTTCAAGCGAAATCTTCAATATATTTCAAGCGAAATCTGCTGATGTCATCTTTTACGAACAGTTTTCAAGCGAAAAGTTAATTTTTATATGAATTCGATCGATTTTAAGTCCAAATCTTTCAAGGATTAGTTATCACACTAATTCGCTTGTTATATGTCAAATTCAGGTCATTTTCACCACTGAAAAATGTTCAAAACAGAAAAGTATGTGAAGAAGTGAGTAGAGATAAGAAAATCCGGTAGAATCAAGCTGTAATGGTATGAACTCCTCGTCCTGAGCTCTGATACCACTTGTTGGACCGTTCTACGACCTCGAAACGTCAGTTAAGGCAGTTCATCTTTGAGTACGAAGGCGGAATCAACGTAAACAAAGTCATAACAACTAGTTTCCTTTTAATCTTTCTTTTCTGATTGATTTTCGTGCTTTTACAATGTAATCTGATACAAATCCGACAGCACTTCGTCTCACATACAATGACCAAGTCCCCTCCAAATGACACACACATCATCTATATATAGACTTTATGATTTCGCTTGAACTTGTAACAGTCCATTTCAAGCGAAATCTCCTGTGTTGATTTCGCTTGAACCAAACATAACCACTTTCAAGCGAAATCTACTAGTTAAACATGTAAAACCCTAATGTGTGTTCATTCAATCTATCTAGACACAAGACTTGATTAAGATGTAATCAACAAACATTCAATGCACCAACAGAAGTGAGTTAAACTCACTTAAAAAGGCTGAAACTTTTTGTTTATTTTTGCTGGAATAGAGCTGAGTTTATGAGAGTTTTGAGAGTGTTTAAGTGTAGCAAAAATTGTCGAAAGGATGGAATAAGAGGGTATTTATACTTAGGGGTTTAGGGTTTAGGTGGTTGGACATTTAAGATAAGTGGTTGGAGGTTAATTAAACAAAAAAAGGAGTTAATGCAGGTTGAATGTTCCGATCGGAACTGCTGTTGTCTCTAATCTTTTTTTTTTTGAACATTATAAGCTGTATAATTGTTGTACATTAGTGTGTCACATAATGTTTAATGTAATATCAACATGTTACAAGTCCTAAAGTGCATATAAGACATGAAATTAAGTGTTAAAACAAGGATGCAAACATGATTTTTATGTTGTAAGAATTAAGTGAAATATTGAAAGGTTTAAACAAGTTTTTGTAACATATAACGATGTGTTAAATAATTACAAGTCTCGTATTCGAATAACCAAGTGTTTTGCATGAAAGGAATGTTTAAGAATCACGAATACACGATCATTGTCTACGAGTTAAACTTAAGTTTATGGGAATTATGTATCAAGTATCAAACGAATGCACGTATCAATGTATAAATATGTATAAACGATGTATATTCCTCACAAAGGACCAATTTTATTACTATCAAGTATCGGATTTACAATGATTCGAAAATAGAATACGATTACAAAGGAATTGAGTTTCCGAAAATAGGATTACAAGATGAACTTTCTAAAAACGGAAAGCTACGAAAAGCGAGGCATTACACTTATCTTCACGAAAAACTCGATAAGTCCTGCTATCAGGGGAGCCATTCCTGACGCTACTACAGCTAAGGAATATCTGACTAATGTGGAGGCTCAATTCCAAGGGACGTCTAAGGCGCAAGCCAGCACCCTCATTCTGAAATTGGTGACTATAGAGTATGATGGGGTCAGCGGTATTCGTGAGCACATCCTGAAAATGAATGACATGGCCCTAAAGCTCAAGGGATTAAACATGGAGATTAGTGATGGCTTCCTGGTGCATTTTATCATGACGTTCTACCCAAATCTTATGAAGCATTCAAAGTCAACTATAACCTTCAGAAGGACCAATGGAAGATGAACGAGTTGATTTCCATGTGCGTGCAAGAAGAAGACTGTCTGAAACTGGAGAAAATTGATGTTGCTTACTTGATGACAGCTGACTCGAAAAAAAGGAAGGGGAACTACAATAAGAAGCCTAATGAAATGGTCCAAAAGCGGGATGCAGGTGCAAGTACTTCTATGTCACACCCTCGGAATCCACACGCGGAGTATTACCGCGAGGCATGTGACGACCAGGATCTTAGCCACTAATTATTTTGAACCGTTTAGTTATTATTACAAATAATGGTATAATTAGCGACCAATTCTAAATTTTTCAAAACATAGCTTGAGTTGCAGCGGAAAGGAAAGAAGAACACATCGTAATTTAAAACCACAAGTTGTTCATATGAAACTTACGAACCACGCACTCCATCCGATTGCAACGTCCGTCCAGAGCTGTATCGAGCAACCTGCAAAGCATGCGGTAGAGTGTCAACATAAAGTTGGCGAGTTCACGAGTTTAGAGTTTTCCAGTTTTTATTTCCAAAAACTTGTTTTAACCAGTTAATTTATCCATTTATACATGCCGTGGGGAGCTACCCCATAAGTGAGCGACTAAACTGTTTTTCCAATACCGAATACTTACTTAACCGTACGTTTCCGCAGTGCCCCGTTTGTCAATGTTCTATCATCATTGATGGTTTGCCTGAGTCTATTAGTTCACTCCCGTTCCCAGTAACAAGGGTCGGTGTGAGGCTGGTTACACCTAAATAGCGCTATTAACTAATAACCCGTTCGCCTGGCCCCGGCGACTAATCGGTATTAAATGGTAGGGACTTAAGTGATAGAGTTTCGTTTAGTGTTGCTCGTTGCATTCCGTATAAACCGTAATTAACCAAGAGTTCCCAGTAACAAGGGAAGAAAAGTAAGTTTGTATCCCAGTAACAAGGGAAGAAAAGTAAGTTTGTGTCCCAGTAACAAGGGAAGAAAAGTAAGTTTGTGTCCCAGTAACAAGGGAAGAAAAGTAAGTTTGTATCCCTCACAAGGGGATAGTGTTGTTACCCGTTTCCCACACAAGGAGATAGAAATACCGTATCCCGCACAAGGAGATAGTAAGCGATCCCAAACCAGGAAAAGTGTTTTGTTCCGTCTCCCAACCACCGGGAGCGCATGCTTTAAGTAAAAAGTAGTGAACTCACCTTTGCTTTGCTCGGTAGTTAATTTACTCGTGTTAGGTTGGTCAACCATACCCTATTATGGTTATACATATTTATTAGGTTCGTGTGCAAGTAACGTCACGTATAAACTACACGTATCTAACACGTAGCACGTAAATTCTCATTTCATATAATACACACACTTTGCATAATGTACAGTAACACGTATCATACCAGCAAGTATGTTATTGGGCCTATTCTACGCATGAACAATTAATCAACATCAATTAGACATCAACAGTCAAACAACAACATTCGTACATAGTCCATAACACCCATTTTGTTCGGCCCAATAACCAAGTGAAGTAGTCCAGTCGAAACTAGGTAGTGTCGACTCGAGACTATGAGGTCTCGAGTCGCAACTTAGCGTTTTCGAGTCGCAACCGAAGATTTCGAGTAGTGCATACTCGAGTCGAGACTATGAGGTCTCGAGTCCGGCTTGAGTCGAAACCAGGAGGGCTCGAGTCGCAACCTACCCGATCTCGAGTTCCCTGTTGTTTGTCTGGTTTCGAGTGGTCACTAAGTGGTCTCGAGTCGAAACTGCTTGATCTCGACTCGCAACCGCTATGGAAATCTGTCTAGAACCTTATCCATTTTGAACAACCCAATCATCTTTTCTTAACATGCTTTCATATACTGTACAATTACCAAAATGGATCAACACAATAATTTCAAATATTTTCATATCATTCAAGCAGTTCATCAGTGGGGTTTTTCTATTATTTTATCAAAACATAACAATGTCCATTACTGTTTCATCAAAATTTATCATGTAATCGGATTCGTTAATCAGTTTGTCATTATCCACTCAGCATTCATATTATCATATTGTTTTCATAACAATACTGTAGTCATGACTTTTATCAAAAACATTGGAACTAAACAAATCAACAAGTATCAGATATAACGAATTTCATTAAGAACCCCATCTTCATTCTCATCATCAATACAGGCTCAAGCTTAATATCCTACACCCCATTTTAACATTGGTTGACCAATACACAAATCAGATTCAGGATTCCCAAGAATTTTAGTTTTAATTAATTATTAATCATTAATCTTTTCAATATACTGAATCAACATAAAGAATTTGTCCACCTGAATCTGTGATTTAGATTATGTTATTAATACCCTCATCGAGAACCCCATTATACAGGCCACATTTTATCATCTCACAAATAATCATCAACATAAATTACCCAAATCATCTATACGTCTAGTGATATGGAAACCCCTATTTCTATAGCACTCAATCAGTCAACAATATGGGAACAAAGTCTACAAACTTGTATATATATTCAAAAACCACAGAGATTCCGAGACAATTGATGTTAACAACTTACTAACCGGTGAACTATGAACAAGCTGGTGTCTGCTGCCACCATCATCAGTCCTCACTGTCCTCTGCCTTCGACCACCGCGACGCTGTCGTCACCCGCTAGAACCGAACCACAGCCACCTCTGTCTCGACCGGACCTTCACCCGAAATCACGAACCAGAGTGGAATCGGGTTTGCTTCGCCCGACGCCGGAGCTGCAACACCACCGCCAATGTCTTTATCAGCTTCAATCGTCGTCGTCGTTGCTGGTGTGGCTTCCATTGCTGGTGCCGCCGTCGGCTCATCTCTCTGCTCTTGCTGTGTCGCCAGAGTATTCTTCCAGACACGAGAGAAAAGGGAAGAGGGTAGAGGGTGAGCTAGGATTTTTAGGTGGGTGTGTGACCGAAGTCACTGTGCAATCACCGGAAGTTCTGATCGGACAAGAGGGGTGTGCGGCAGTAGTTTAGGAGTGTATGAAAGTTTAGGGTTTCTAAAATGAGGGGGGGTGGGGTGTTTAAGACAATTATATAGGGTAGGGTTTAGGTGAGTTGGTTGGGCTTGGGCTCGGGCTCGTGCGCATGGATCCGAAGGATACCGTGTGTCTTATCTAACGAACTAGCCCGTTTAATTGATAATTAAATTTAACGAAAATTGTGTATATATATATAAAGTGAATATGTTCGACTCGGGTTTAAATGGTTGGTTCCTCTTGTCGCGCGTTATTATTATTTGATAAATAATAATAATAATAATAATAATAATAATAATAATAATAATAATAATAATAATAAATATCACTAAAATACCCTTCTCTCGACGAAGAGAGTACGGGTTGTCACATTCTAGCTCTAATGACTCCAAAGGGAAGATTCACTGCAAGTTCTGCTGTAAGGTGGGACATAAGCAGAAGGACTGCCCGGACTTTAGGGAGTGGCTAGCCAAGAAAGGTGATAATATTTTCGTGATACTTAAGTCCTTTAATTTAAATGTTCCATCTAATACTTGGTGTTTTGATTCTGGTTCTATGGTTCATGTAACAAATTCCTTACAGGGATTCCATACAATCCGGAAGCTGGAAAGAAACTAAAGAACGCTTAAGTTGGGAAATGGAAAGCCGCTAGTAGTCGACGCCGTGGGAGCATTAGATTTAGTTATGAAAATTGGTTTAACTTTTAAACTTTATGATACCTTATATATTCCTGAGATTACTTGGAGTTTTATATCAGGACCAAAGTTAGACGTAGACGGTTTTCTTGTTTCTCATGGTCATGGCAAACTTACTATCAGTTTTAATTCTCAAATATTTGGTTATGGCTTTTTGGATGGTGGTCTCTATCGATTAGAATTAGATGATGATTTTTCCAAGTCTTTGTGATCATATAATATTAATGAGAACTTAACAAAGAGAAAAGGCAAACGAGACTTTGAAACTTCATCCATGTTGTGGCATCAACGTTTAGGCCACATTTCACGAGAACACTTAACTCGACTCTTGAAGGATGAGGTCTTATCACCTCTTAATTTCAATGATTTTGGAACATGTGTCAAATGCCTTAAAGGTAAAATGATATCAGCGAATAACAACCCAGCTCTCCCTCTATAGCTCCAGTAGTTAAAGGTGATGTTTTCGGTTCTTTTCAATGTCCGAAAAACTGAGGATGAAAAGGCACAAACGAGAATGATAACTTATGCCTCAGTAGTTGGGAGCCTCATGTATGCTCAAGTCTGCACTCGTCCAGATATCGCTTATGTTACAGGGATGCTAGGCCGTTATCTGTCTAATCCTGGCGTTGGTCACTGGAAAGCAGCGAAGAAAGTACTTCGATGTCTTTAGGGGACGAAAGACTATAAACTGACTTATAGAAGAAGTGACGTTTTGGAAGTGGTTGGTTATATGATTCTGACTTTGCTAAATGCAAAGATGACAATAAATCCACTTCAGGGTATATCTTTATGTTAGCCGGTGGACCTATTTCATGGAGGAGTCATAAACAACAGCTAACTTCAACATCCACTATGATGACAGAATACATTGATGTATATAACGCTACCTGTCATGGAATGTTGCTAAAGAATCTGATTACTGGACTCAAAGTTGTTAATTCCATATCTAGACCATTGAAGCTGTACTGTGATAACTCAGTTGCATTTAACTTCTCGAATAGTAACAGTTCGACCGGAGCTGGATTATATCTTTATACAAACTATTTGTTCGTACGTGAATGTGTTGAGGAAAATAAGCTTTGTATTGAGTATATAAGTACGAAAAATATGCTTGCGGATCCGATGACTAAAGGTCTCCCACCTAAAGTATTCGAAGAACATGTTTTGAATATGAGATTTTGTAAAGACCTTATTTAAATGCATATTGTACTTACTTGCGTTTTAATGATAAAAATTTCCTCATTTGATTTGTTTATCTCTAACTATGTTTCGCTAGCCTAATGACGTAAAGACTATTATACTAAAATCATCGTTTAAGGGCTTACTTGTAAATTGATCCTTACTTTGCTTAGGTTTTAAATTTGGGACTGTAGTATGATTAATGGGGGTCCTGAGTTGAATAACTGACTAAACAACTGTATTTTTCTGCTACAATTTTGGTTTAAAACTAAAATGAGTATTAACTCCTGGTCAGGCTTATCTAATACTCATAATAAATGATCACTCAGCCAAGTGGGAGAATGTTAGCGTAAATTATTTAATAAATAATTTATGGTGCCCTTACTGATCATTTATCTAATAACCAGATCAATTTACCTTAATATCCCTATAAAATTAACAGAGCTTTATTTGATGGATGTAAAGGCCCGTACTAGTTAATTAGGGGTTTCCCTTGGGTGAAGCATATAAATACAGGTTATTGGGGAACCCTAAATACACACTCTAAATTTCGGCCTCCCTCACTACAATAACTGAATTCGTATTCAAATGGTGATCTAACTGCTATCATCATCCCCCTCCATCCTAACTGCTCACCCTAAACGGGAACCGATCAAGATGGCTTTTTCTTCATCTTTAACCACTACTGGATTGTCAGTTATATCAAGATCCCTAAAGTGTTTTCCATTAGATCTTAAAAGAACTGATTAACACGTATAGCTCAATATGCTTGGACCCAGAGGAACCGTATTGCCCTATACGATTCCTATAGGGTTCCAGGGATGTACAAATAAAATGGGGGATGTATGGATAACCAAATCCGCTATGAAATGACATGTTGTGACCTTAACCCGTTTTGATATAGTACCCGACCAAACCATTTCTCCATGCATAGTTAAATCCATATACATTATTGGTTGCAGGGGCGGATCTTAGTGGACTAGTGGCAGGGCCACGGCCCTGGCAAGTTTTTCGGCCGTAGTGCTAATTTTCCGCATTTCGATCGAAATTTTGTATATATACTATGTTCGGCCCTGGCAAGTTTTTCTGCCGTAGTGCTAATTTTAGTGTCCGTGTCTTTCGGCCCTGGCAGGTTCAACGGGCAAGATCCGCCACTGATTGGTTGGACCCGTTTTGGCACTATCTCACCAAAATTTCTAAATTCACCACTGGTTGAAGATGAAATTAGAGTTTCTAAAGATTTATACGAATAGCGAGATAGTCTTAAATTGGCTCTGGCTTATTTTAAGATTTTTAATAACAAATCTCAAGAGGCTAACGTGTTACCCCCTGTTTCACACACGCTGGTTATTTGAGATTGACATGATAAGAGAGTATATATTCTATCACGAGTATTCACCACTATATTTTGTTTTATATTCTTCTTGTCAAAGACAATCATAATTATCACTAGTTTTATCGTACAATAAATAGCTTGATGTTATTATTTTATTGACATAATACATTAGTTGAAGTATAATATTCCAAAGTTATCAAACAATGTATTTTTTCATTTGGCATATATGATCGACACACTAAAAAAATAGCGCTAAAACATATATAAACATAAAATATAGTTTTGGTTTAATTTAAATGGATTAATTAAACCCATAAAAAATAAAATTGAGTCTATAAAGTCCCCTAATTAAGAATATATTTTATTCATCTCCTTTTATAAAAGCATGATTCTTAATAAAAGCAATTATTATATATATATGCATGCATGCATGGGCATGTAAGTTTATAATCATGATTAGAGGTTTGAAAATGGAGTCAAGCACAAGAGAGGTAGTTGAGTTTGAAGAAGAAGAAGAAGAGGAGGAGGAGGAGCAAAACGGCCCATCGAGGTGGCGACCACCTAGTGACGGTGGCACCACCACCAATCGCTTTATTATTCATCCACAAAATTGGTATGACGTCACCCACTACTATCTTTAAGATATATTACTTTTGAAATTGTGAACGTCTATAGAAAAAGCTTTGGTTACATTAATATTCGATAGATAAAAAACAATTTTGGATAAAAAAAATTGTTAATTTACTTCCATTATTGTATAAAAAGGTTTCTGGTTTAAACGAGTCACGTATGTACATAACTACTCGATAAAAATTTGAATCCAAATCGAGCTTACAAGCTAGAGTTCAAGACGGAATCAAATCTCTCTCTCACACACACACACACACATATATATATACTAGGATAAAAAGTAAATTAACAATATATAGGTATTATATAGGTATTGTTTTAAATATATATAAATAAATAATTAATCAATCGTTTGTAAGCCGTGGTTAAGCTTGAAATAAAATTCGCAGTTAGTCAAGCTCAAGTTTAAATGAGCTAGCCACGAGTGAAGTTTAAATGCCCTATTGATGATAAAAATAAAAAAATAAAAATCAATCTATCTATCTATAAGGAATGATTGTTTAATTAATTTGAGACACCAATAAAGTATTCCTATGCTAAAAGAACATGACACATAGTTCCACTTAAAAGTCTTCACCCAACAAAATTTGAACCACAAATTATTTGTTCGATACAATAAAAACAACTAGGCCATCCACGAGGATTTTCGGAAACATAGAGCTTGAAACTAGCAGAAAAAAACAGTCCTTTAAAATATAAAAAAATTAAAACATATAATTTTTTAAAAATATAGATATTTTTTTAAAGATTCAAACCCACCCACTCTGACCCTCCTACGAACCCGTGTAAAGTGTTTTAATTTAAAATGAAGTATGGTAAAAATATTGTCTTTATGTAACACAAACATTTAAAAACTAAATCCCAATGTGATATGCAAATTTTGATTGCGAGCATAAATCATATATAAAGTGTTTGAATAGCTCATGAGATACAAACATATACAAAAACAAAAAAAGAATATTCATACATTCTATATAATATATAAAAAAAGGTTAAAATAAAAACATGGATTCTCTATAATAAAAAAAAATATAAAATACACTTTTAAAATTAGAGACTAACCCTCTGTATTTTAATGTGAGTAGATGGTAAAGAGAAAAAAGTAAGAAAAAAAGCGTTTGAAAGTAAGATAGTTTAAAAGTAGAGTAAATTGTCATTTTAGGTCCTTGAAGGTAATTGTCACTTTAATACAAATAGTTTTTTTTTTTTCTTCTCTGAGTCCTTAAGTTTTCCATTTTTTTGGTTAAATCCACTAACTTCGTTAAAAAATAACAGTTAACTCACACCAAATAGTTTGGTAGTTGTCATTTTCATCCAAAAATCATCTTTTTTTATTCAGTTACATATATAAAAATACTTTAAGTAAAAACCCCTTAAACTAAAAAAAATAAAAAATACATATTAATATATAAAAAAACCTTTTAAAAAAGAATATTAATTAACTTATATTATAAAAAACCCTTTAATTTTTAAAAAAAGCTTTGTATATAACTTTTTATACAAAAGTTTTTAAAAAATTAAAGGGAGAGAGAGAGGGTGGGTTGGGGATTGGTGGATTTTTATTATATATAAAAATTAAAAGGTTTTTTTTAATGTATATTAATTGATATTCTTTTTTTAATTAAAGGTTTTTTATATAGTAATATGTATTTTTTTTTAGTTTAAGGGCTTTCACTTAAAGTTTTTATATATATATAAGAGAGAAATGCCCGGATAGTCCCTGTGGTTTCACCTTTTTTCAGCTATAGTCCCTATCTTTCTAAAACTACTTGAATAGTCCCTGTGGTTTACCGTTTTGTTCTCGGATAGTCCCTGGGTCTAACTTCAGTTACTTTTCTCAGTTAAGTGGGTGTTGAAATGACCAAAATACCCTTTCTTTAAAAGGCCAAACCATAGGGACTATCCGGGCACCTTCTTCATTTCTATTTATAAAATCCCCCCACACCCACCCTTCATCTTCAACATTAAGAAACCCTAATACCCACACCCGGAACCCACTATCACCGCTGCCGCCGTTACCGGTGGTGCACGCGGCGGCGGAGTCGCCTATCTCCGCCTACAAATGAATCACATCTAAATACTTTTATTACACAAATCAAACAAATGAATCTATAACTAAACAAAAAGATGCATAAACATAAAGAAACCTAAAACTGTCACCAATCTTGATGAAACAAAACAAAAACAAACAGAAAACCTAGGGTTCTTTATACATAAATCCAATCATGTACATAACTTTTTTAAACAAATCCCTCTTAACTATTCTTGCACACTGATCTTTCTCCCAAAAAATAAACCTTGATGAACATATACATATACAAAAATATATGTAAAAAAGATCAGTAAACAAAACAAAAACCCTAATCTTAAAACTTACATTTTCCCCAAATTGTTTAACAATCATCAAACAGACTTCCATCTTGGGCTCGGTCACCACAACCACCATCATCTTCATCAATGCCGCCTTAAGTCCGGCGGCTAAGGCTTCCATTGAGCACCACCACTGCCGTCATCCTCCATTGAGCACCTCCACCACCACCGCCGACTCCGGTGGTCAGCCATTTGTTTAGGTGAGAGAGATAAGCGAGAGTGGAGAGAGAGAGAGAGAGGCGACGAGTGAAAGTGGGGGGTGTTTGGCTGGTCGGAGAAGAAGCAGGAGTGTGGGTTTGGTTGTCGTCGGTGTTCCGACTCACCACCGCCGCCTGTGCGCACCACCGTGCTCCGCCCTTGTGGCAACCGCGGTCGGCATGAAACCCTTTGGTTTCATCTTCCTCCCTCGTTTCCTCTGATTACTACACACACAATTGTGTGTGATATGTGTGGTGATCGAAAATGGAGAAGGGATGTTTATGTGGTTTGGATAAGGTGCCCGGATAGTCCCTATGGTTTGGCATTTTAAGGAAAGGGTATTTTGGTCATTTCAACACCCACTTAACTGAGAAAAGTAACTGAAGTTAGACCCAGGGACTATCCGAGAACAAAACGGTAAACCACAGGGACTATTCAAGTAGTTTTAGAAAGATAGGGACTATAGCTGAAAAAATGTGAAACAACAGGGACTATCCGGGCATTTCTCTCTATATATAACTGAATAAAAGAAAAAAAATGATTTTTGGATGAAAATGGCAACTACCAAACTATTTAGTGCGAGTTAACTGACATTTTTAACGTAGTTAGTGAGTTAGACCAAAATGAAAAAAAAAAAAAAAAAAAAGCCTCAGAGACAAAGAGGAGAAAAAAACTATTTGGACTAAAGTGCCAATTTAAGACAAATCTTAGGGACTAAAATGACAATTTACTCTTAAAATAAATAGAGATGAATAAAGATTAGGATGTGAAAAATTTAAAAATAAAAAAAATTAAAGAAAATGTATTTTTTAATTATTAAATTATATAAAGATGTGAAAAGTCAAATATAAATGCTAAAGTAGATTACTTTTCAAGCATTGACTATTGGTTCACCAACATGGGGTCACAATTAAACTTCTTTTTTGAACTTAGCGTATATCTATTGATTCCGTCCATCAATTTAGGCTATGGGGTGTGGATGGAGCCCTATGGGGCTTTATAGGTGTCACGTAGGATCCCCGTCAGCGATGGAGCCTCCCTTTAATTTGGAGGGTGTGGATGGAGCCCCTATTAAACAAAATTAAAAAAAAAAAAAAACTTTCATTGGTCCTGGCCCCACCTGAACCGCGTTGCAGCTCGCTATGGCGGTGGCGGGCGATGAATGGCGCCCCTTCAATGGCGGCGGGGGTGTGGTGGTTGGGCGCTATACTTGCTTGTGTGGCAGGTGGTGGCGCCTTACACCCCATAGCCTTATATGAAGTTTGAGAACAAGTGAAACGATGATTGTAATTTGTAAATTTTGAGGTCTCATTTTAAAACCGATGTAAAACTATATGGGATTTTAACACTTCCAAAAACATTAATGCAACCCTATTATATACATTTATATTAAATCAAACATATTAAAAAACTTTGAATAATAATAATAATAATAATAATAATAATAATAAGTTAGAAATTTCCCACCACGCGTTGCGGCGGGGAATTAGCGTACAAACCAAATGGTAAACACCAGTATAAAGCTACAAAATATAAATGTGTAAAACAAACAAACAAACATTTAATAAAATGTAACAAATAGAAGAAAACCATACGGATATATATAAAATACCTCGCACATTGCAACGGTACGTCACATCGTATATTAAACTCGAGGAAAACCGTACAAATGTAGATAAAAAGCACTTGTGTCGAAATGTAGATAAAAACACATGTGACGGTATATTCGCAAATAACGAAAAGTTACTGCCTAAATTAAATTCGAGTAAAACTGTGACATATCCAAATTAATTACAATTAATAAATAATTCTAATATAAATAAGATAAAACTATAATTATTCTAAAAACAATATATATATATATAAGGGAAGGCTAGACAGAAAACCCTCATTTTGGTAGAAAACTCTGGAAACCCAAATCTCCTCCCATTTTTACCCAACCTCCCGAAATTTTTTTTTTTGAAAAAAAATAACACATGTAATATAAATGTTTTAGAGTGTTTTGGGCCAAAAAAAACAAAAAAAGCGCCGAAGGGATCTTTTTAAAAAAAATAAACAAATTTCAGCAATGTCCGGTCGCCTAACATGTGTTAGGCACAAATGACAGAAATTGCTGAATTTTTTTTTTAAATTATCCCTTCGGCGCTTTTTTGATTTTTTTGGCCCAAAAGTCTTAAAAACATGTATATTACATGTGTTAATTTTTTCAAAAAAAAAATGTCGGGAGGTTGGGTTTTCTAGGGTTTTTTTATATAGATAGGGTTTTCTATATAGCCTTGCCCTATATATATATATATATATATATAAATATATAAATGCCTAGATTTCATGTGGCTAAAATCCAAAAATAAAAAGTTTTGATGACCAAAATACAAAAGAAAAAACCTAATTATATCTAACATGATGTAGTTTAATAAATTATTATAATACAAACCAAAACATTACTTTATAGCAATGTTTTTAATATAAATTTAAAATTACTATATTAATATATTTAAAATTACTATATTCAACAAACAAAAACAGAAGTAAAAGGGTTGCCCATTCTATTTCATGCAAGTGTACCTATTACTATTGTTGAGTTGAATTGACGTAAACCTCCACCAACTAAATATATTTTCATTTTCCGAATGGTTGAAAAGAAAAGTTATAATCTATAATTGCCCATGTTCTATTTATAACCAATAATATAACTAACATGCCATGTTTAGAACTATGGAGTTCAAAAGTAAAAAAAAAAAAAAAAACTATTTGGAGGATTAGTTAGCCGTTAAAAAAAAAAAAACTAATGTTGAATAAGAACCTTCTAGACTACTGAAAGCCGCAATTCCTCTCAGGACCTAGTTTTGAGTTTTTAAACACAATACCCACTTATAACTAAAGAAGAGTCTGTAATTAAGAAAACTTGCAACGGAAAACGCTTTATAATAGTTGTACTATAGACTAGAAACCGATACCCATCTTTCGTGTGTAATCATTTAAGTATGAAATTCAACCACGCGTAAACTTGAACGCTTTAATCTTTTCGAAGAATGTCTGATGCGATCAACACTCTTTCTATCTTAGTTCTATTAGTTCTAGAATTAACCTTTTGTCAAAGACAGTTTTAACCACTCAATTTTAAAGTTAACTTTGACCCCTCAATTTTTTTTTTGGTTTTGATTTAACCATAAAACAAACTTGGTTAGTTGGTTTTAGTCAACTTTGACTGTGGTTGATTATGTTGGTCATTTGACAATTTTAACGTTAATATTACGTTATATATAACTACAATTTGAAGTACGTATATAATATTATATACTAACTTCACGTAATTGTTTTTTGTATTTTACTTATTAACACTTACAACTCCTCAACTTTGTAAAAGTTTTATAACTTTTTTTAAGTATCGATATAAATTCCAGTTGATTTAAGTTTCGACGTATTTTTTTTAGAAATGAGTAGGCTCGGATATAATACGTTTTTGTGTTTATTTTTATTTACGTTTTTAGTTTGTCTGCGTTTTGACATAATTTTTGTTATAAAATGAATCGGGTCAAATATAGTACGTTTTCATTAGACGATATAAATGTAAATTATTTTACATTTCGACGCCGCCGCAGCACGCCATACATTTATTTAACTAAAAACATATTTTTCTTACGTGCTTATTTTGATGTACGTGTCGGTATAAATTCAAGTTGATTAATGTTTCGACGTAAATTTATTTCATGAATAAGTCGGATCAAATATAATACATTTTCGTGCTTATTTTTATATATGTTTTCAGTTGATCTACGTTTTGACGCAACTTTTGTTCGGAAACGATTCAGGTCAAATGTTTTCATTAGACGATATAAGTTCAGGTTACTTTACGTTTTGACGCCGCCGCAACACGCGGATGAATTCACTAGTTTTATATAACAAATCAACAAGGATAAATGACAGCTTATTTCATTCTTAAAACATAATAATCTCATATATACAATTACAAAGAAACAGGATGTTACAAATTCTCATTACCATATTCAAACTAATAACAAAATGTCCATGTGATGTGGTAACCGGATCCGTCTATGGAATCTCCATTTTTTTAGCCTTTTTACTAAATACTGGATGACGGAGGTATGAAAATGGGGCGTAAAGCGTCACGTGGAAGCCACGTCAACAATTGTCAGAAAAGTGGCATGATGCCAAAAAGGGCGGAGTGGGATGGGACGTGAAAGGGTGGCGTGGTGTGAATATCTTTTGTTATCTCTATGTTCGAAAAAAAACGGTCACTTGACTTTGGTCCCTTAATGAAAATGCAGGTGGTATCTAGGATGGAAGCAATTCATATTGATATGGGCGGTATACTCCTCCTTCTTCACACCCCTTGAGTTCGGATTCTTCCGAGGGTTACCTGAGAAGTTATTCCTCCTGGACAGTGCCGGCCAACTTGCTTTTTTCATCGACATTTTCCTGCATTTCTTCCTCGCCTTTAAGGACCCCCATTCCCATCGCCTTGTCTCTAACCATAATCGAATCGCCATTCGGTTAGTACTCCTCGCTCAATTTTCATGTTTGTTATCCGTATACACGTTAGTTTGCTAAAAGAAATATCTATGTATGTTATTGTTATGGTTCGTGTAATGAGAATGCATGGTTTGGGTCCTTTCGCCATCCTTTGATTCCTTCGGTTTACACTGTCGCATTGCAGCTACTTAAAATCTCGTTTCATACTTGACTTTCTTGGTTGTTTGCCGCTCGATGCCATTTATAAGGTATTTCTTTCTTACATTCGATTATGTTCTGTTCTGTTCTGTTCTATTCTATTCTATTCACAAGAGTGTATGTATGTATGTATGCATGCATGCATTTGAACAACAGGCTTGTAACAGAAGCGAAGTTGTGAGGTACCTGCTATGGATCAGGCTAAGTAGGGCTCTTAGAGTGACTGAATTCTTTGAGGCATTGGAGAAAGATATTCGAATCAACTACCTGTTTACAAGAATTATTAAACTTTTTGTTGTTGAACTGTATTGTACCCACACGGCTGCCTGTTTCTTCTACTACCTGGCCACCACTCTGCCTCCAGCTCAAGAAGGGTACACATGGATAGGGAGTTTGAAGATGGGAGACTACAATTATTCCGAATTTCGAGACATAGACTTGTGGACACGCTATATAACTTCTCTATATTTCGCCATTGTCACCATGGCAACTGTTGGTCAGCCTACACTAACACCTTTTTATTATGGCTTGCTTGTTGCTATTTTTACACCCTTGTCAAATCAATTGCTTTTAGTTTATTATGTACATATGGCTTGGTTTTAAAAGGCGTGCTCGATGCGCAAGGCGAGATGGAAAACGCCTCAAAATATTTGGTTGCAAATAAAGCTTATTTGGTTGTACATAGAGCAACGCCTCGCGCACGTGTCTCACGAACCAAGCATATGAAAAAATATTTGGTGCCATTCTTTATTGGATTTAACTGATTCCTGCCATTTGTTGCATATGCTGCAGGGTACGGAGATATACATGCTGTGAACAATAGGGAAATGATATTCATAATCATGTATATTTCGGGTGATATGATTCTTGGTGCTTATTTACTAGGTAATATGGCAGCACTAATTGTGAAAGGATCAAGAACAGAAAGGTTCAGGGATAAAATGACGGATATTATAAAATATATGAATAAACATGATCTTGGGAAGCAGATAAGTAAAGAGATCAAAGGCCATGTGCGCTTACAGTATGAGACCAGCTACAACGAGGCTTCTGTTCTTCAGGATATTCCTGCTACTTTTAAAGCCAAGGTGAAATATGATGCAGACCATGTTTTGAAGTTGTAGTAATCAAATAAAGTTGGTAAAATGGACAGGTAGGGCGGGTTGGATCACAATGGGTCATCCTTAAGTTTTGGTCAAGGTTGGGCCGTGTTGACCTATGTCAATTTTTCTGAATTTTATAAGTAAACATTGAGTCAGATATAGTTACAAAAATTGTGTTACAGAAAAACAACTATATACTCTTTAAATAAAATGATTTTGGAGGTTTTAATGTTTTTAGATGCACCAAGAAAGCTTCTGACTCGTTTAACTCCTCTGCTCCATTTGACCCGTTTCCTTGATTGATTTTTTTTTCGTTTTACTCGTTCTTTCTAACATACAACCGAAATGAGCCAACTTATAAATTTGTTAAAATCACCACCTCTATTATATATACTGACAACCATGACTAGATCTTTATAATGTTTATTCTGAACTTGAATGTGAGATTTAGGTTTCTACTAATCAGATGAATTTATTGCGTTAATACTTGTGTTTTACAGATCTCACAAAAGTTATATGAACCTTACATCAAAGAAGTTCCTCTTTTCAAGGGATGCTCACTTCCATTTATCAAGCAGATAGTAAGTTGTTTCTGTCAACAATTTTACATTGTGATTGCAAACTCTTGTCTGCATTTTGAACATGCAATTTATTGTTTGGTTATTCGGAAGGTCTGTTAACAGGACATGTTTTACATAAAAAAAATGATATCTGCATGTTTATACTTCACATGTGGTCCCCTCTTAGGGGTGTGTATAACATTAATACAAAACTATTTTAAGTTTTTAACTCATTAAATTTGAGACACTCATGTTTCTCACTTATAACGTATTTCGTTTTGATCTTGTAGGCAATTAAAGTTCAGGAAGAACTTTTTCTACCAGGAGAAATGATTATTGAAGAAGGAAATATAGCAGACCAGCTTTACATTGTTTGTTACGGAAAGTTGGTACGTGTTTCAGCCATTTCTTCACGGTTATTAAATGCTTGTATTTTCTTTTGGAGGTAACAATTTTCCATTCTCTTATGAATCGGGTTACATTACATGTCAAAAAGGATAAAAAAAAAACGGGTTCGCTGAAATGGAATCGGGTCAAACATAACAGAGAATCTGTGAGTCTTTTATAAAAGAGACTAATATTAACTGTCATAATATTGTTGTATAGGAGGATGTTGAAAGAAGTGAGAATGAAGCAGAAAAATGTGTTAGGACATTGGAAATATACAGCTCTCTGAATGAATTGTCTGTTCTTTGTAACATTCCAGTACCTGATACGGTTCGTGTTGCGGAGTTGTCAAAGCTACTGCGCATTGATAAGCAATCTCTTACAGATATATTGGAGATACATTTTGCTGATGGGAGGATCATTCTAGATAACCTCCTTGAGGTCAGTTACTTCAGTTTAATATCCTCTCCAGTACAATATATGAGTGGGATTATACTGGGTACGTTTGGTAGTACATATATATGTATATGTGTGTGTGTGTGTGCGCGTGCGTATGTATTTATACGTGTGTGTATATGTATAGGGTGAGGTTTATTAGTAACACTAAATTATTGTGAGAACAAAAAAGACAAACCTATATTGTTTCAATAGAAATTTAAATAATTTGGGAGAGAGAGAGAGAGAGAGGTAGAGAGAGGGGAGTGGTTCGAATGGGAAGTATCAAATAATTTGGAGCCAAGTGAACCGCTTTTTAGCATTTGGATCATATTTCAATGGATGGTTCCAGTTCGTTCAATGATCAAAGGTTTAAAAGCAATTCTTTTAGTTCCTATTTGTCTCGTGGTTCTCATTTAAACTCATCCCTATATATATTTATCTTTCTAACCAGTCCATGGAGTTTTTCTGATTATAGTTATTCATAACTAGTATGTTTAGACTACTACTCTATATTAATTTGCCAAGTTGCCATTCAATTTAAAAAAATTGTGACTAGTGACTACCTTATCTATTTTAACTCTATTTAAAAGGATTGTAAAATATTGATTTAGAAAGTTAATTCAACCAGAACATTGTGAATGATTTCCTTAATCTTTATTTAGTGCAACCGTGCAAGAAGCTTTTTTAAGCGCATGTGTTAGTTTCTCATTAATGCATAACATGTATTTGAAAATTAAACTACAATCGATATGCAGTTGATCTCTTTTTTTTAACTTTCAAGTTAAAAGTTCTTGTCTGACATCCTATTTGCTGTTATCAGGGGAATCAAAAACGCCTTCGTAAAAAGATATTGGAGTCTGACTTAACACTTCATGTAGCAAAACATGAATCTGAGTTGGCTCTGAGGTTAAATTTTGCTGTTTATAGCGGTGACCTCTATCGTGTAAAGCGTTTGGTTGCATCCGGGATAAATCCTAATAACACAGATTATGATGGAAGATCGCCTTTGGTATTTTTGTTGATTTTTTTTTTTAATTTTCAAAATCGCATTTGACAGTTATTTAAAATATATGTCATTTTAATGAAATGGTTAGTCCATAAATGTGCAGTATGGAGCCAAACTTAAAACATGAAAACTCTTCAAAATTTCAGTATTTACCCTTTTTTTTATTTAAGTCGATTTATATCAATTACCAATAATATATGAGTTTTGATAATTGTGTTTAATGATTTGTTGCTAAGGGGAAACATTTCTTTCTCAAGCAGTGCAAGTATATTAATAATCATCTAACATGGCATACTAATGATCTATTCACAGCATATTGCTGCAATCAAGGGATTTGCAGACCTTGTTCAGTTTCTCTTGCAAAAGGAAGCAAGAATCAATGCTACAGGCAAGCTTTTGTTTGCAGTGTTGAGTGTTGTGTTAGTACTGCTACAATCGAGGTGGAAAGTTTCAGCCCGTTTAGTTATAAATGGGCCGATCTAAACAAAGTGAATTGTTCCAATCCAAACATGTTTTGACCCCCCATGATGCAACATATAACTAAGAACAATTTAAACATGTGATGTAGATAATAATGGAAATACTCCCTTATTTGAAGCAATCAAGAACGGGCATGATGTGGTGGTTTCCATGCTTGTGGAAGCCGGAGCGTTTTTGGATATGGACAATGCTGGGAATTGTCTTTGTATGGCTGTTGCAAAGGGGGACATAGAGTTTTTAAAAAGAGTTTTGGATAACGGGGTTAATCCCAACTCCCGGAATTATGATCTTCGTACACCACTTCATATAGCTGCTGCAGAAGGCTTGTATTCGATTGCTAAGTTGATCCTAGAAGCTGGAGGGAGTGTATCTTCCAAAGATAGGTATGTGTTAAGCTTCACATATTCTTTCATAAAACCACATAAGTTGATCCTTGTATTTTTTATAAGGGTTCTGAAACATTCATTCAGATGTGACTAATAACTGTTTGGTTTGGTTGCAGATGGGGTAACACGCCTCTTGATGAAGCTCGAGTAGGCGGAAGTAAGAAACTGATAAAGATACTTGAAGATGCAATATCAGATAAGGTTGCATGATATTTATGTCTGTATTTATTCAATGATTTTCGAAAGTATTTTACTATATCAAATTTTAGTGTTGTAAAATAAGCTGCCCCTTCAGATTTTATGTAGCCTTTGAATAATTGGTAATGTTGCACCAGAAAGATCATGTCACAAACAGAATAGAAAACTTGCATAAGTAGGTTACACTCAGGGCATACAAATCCAAACTTTGTTACATTAACAACTTCTTAATAGTCTTCACTCACAGTACTGCATTCATAGTCATTCACAGTAGCGCATTCGTAGTCATTCGTATTACTGCATTCAACGTTAACGTTGACCACATCACCGCCACCACCCCCACCTCCTGTAAGACTTTGTACAAAATTCTGGCCAATCTGCTGCATCATGCCATCGACAAATCCTGTCACCATCACATCTGCCATACTTTGGTTGGCTGCAGCAGGTGCCAGCTGCATCTGGTAATTTTGACCACCGACAGGTGCTGGCTGCTGTGGTTGTGCAGTTTGAAAACCAACAGGTGGTTGTTGCTGTGTCAGTGGCCGTGGGTAACCGACAGGTGCTGGCGGCTGTGGTTGTGCAGTTTGAAAATCAACAGGTGCTTGTTGCTGTGTCAGTGGCCGTGGGTAACCGACAGGTGCTTGTTGCTGTGGCTGTGGCTGTGGGGGACCTTGGTAAGTTTGAAAACCAGCAGGTGCTTGTTGCTGTGGGGGACGTTGGTAACTTGGAACGCCCACAGGTGTTTGCCAGTAAGTTTGAGCTTGAGCTTGAGCATGAGCATGAGCATGACCCGTGCTCATGCTATGTGCAAGCAGCTGAGGTTGATGGGAGGCAGAACCTGCAGTTGGATACGAGAGACTGTGCTGTAGAGCCTTGGCAGTGGCACAGTGTAAATGAACATCAAACTCACAAGCAACACAGCGGTAGAGCCACTGGTCAGGCGACCCGACACTGCGGCATACATCACAGGAGAAGCCTAACTTTTCGCCGTAAGGAGAGGAAAAAGTAAGGACAAGCGGGTGTTGATGGAACGGGTGGTTGACCGAGAGGGGCTTAGTAGCACATAACACATGCAAGTCAAAATCACAGATTTGGCAATGATAGCTGAAGCAAGTCCCTTGCTGAGTGCAGGCATCACATCGAAAGAAACCACCGGGGTAGATAGAGGTGGGAAGGAGGGAAAGTGTGTGTTGACGGTGGGATGGGTGGGTGATGAGTTCTGGAAACTTAGAGCATGACGCGTGCAAGAAAAAGTTGCATGGTCTACACGCGTAGAGGTGGTCGGATGAAGTAAGGGGGTGGTTGCAGCCTGCACAACTGATATTGTTTTGAAGTTGCAAGTTGGAGGATAACTGCAGGAGATGAGGGTGGCTTGAGTGCTTGATTTGTGTGTTGTGCATCAACTTACCCATCTCTCTCTCTCTCTACAATTGGTGGGTGATTTGCATCTAGTGAAGAATAATGTTATAGGCAGGCTGGAGGAGTTGACTTTAGATGCATTTGACTTTGTCAAAGTAAACTCATACATGTTTGGTTCCTGGTAGTGGCCAATAAGAAAGGGGACTATGTCAACAACTCGAAAAACACGTTAATTCATGTCGTGCTTGGATACTTTATTTCTGCAATCGATGTATAAAGACTTGAGTTATTTGATTTACCCGTTTAGTTAAAATGACATAAAATTTGATATACTTTTTTTTAATAGTTTAAGAAAAATAAATGCATATACTTATGATATTACGTTTTGCATATGTGCATTACTTGAGATAAAAAAAATATTATTAATTGATGGATCATTTTCCTAAATTAGATACGTCGATAGAGAAGATCTATTTTGCTATGTCAACGTCCTTATCTTATGAGTTGTTTGTGACGTAGGATGAGCTGACTTGTATTTGACTAATTCATTATGTTAATATATTATTAATATAATTATAATCTGTTAATACTTAAATGACCTTTAAATCTTAAATAAAATGTAAATAAATATACTATCCAAGTAGGGATGGCAATGGGTCGGGTTCGGGTCGGGTATTGGTAATCCCATACCCATACCCGGTTGTAAAATCGTGTCCCATACCCGACCCAATACCCGTCGGGTATTTTTCGGGTAATTACCCGTCGGGTACCGGGTATACCTACGGGTATCGGGTATACCCACCAGTTTGTTAAAAGATATATATTGGGATTTCTAAATACATTTATACTATTATAATTATTATATAATTCTATTTATGCAACAACTATTATAAATTAAAAATATACTTTACATAAATATAAGTTTTATCATAAATTAATAATAATTTATAATATTTATACATTTATATGTATATACTTCACAACATACAAAATATAAATACTATTATCAAATACATATGCTAAAAGAAAATTTATTTTTTTCACATTATAAACATACTAAAATAAATCACTAATAGATAAGGGTTAATGGAAAATAAAAATATGAATTAAAAACTTCGGGTATATGATCGGGTATATAGTTCGGGTAAACGGGTATGTGTTTTCGGGTAATCGGGTCGGGTATCACCTAATCCCATACCCGACCCATACCCGCGAAAATTTTTAAAACTAATCCCATACCCGGCCCATATCCGTCGGGTATCGGGTATACCCGTCCCATTTGTGTCGGGTTTCGGGTATACCCGTCGGGCTCGGGTATTTTTGCCATCCCTATATCCAAGTGCAAGTTACAAAATGTTCTTCGTAAACTTTAAAAAACAAGTTCTACGCAACAATTTGATTTGTTTTTTTCCATTGTTATTTAACAACTTAACGTCAGTCCGTCCGTTGCGGCGGGTAGTTAGTTGGTTATGAGTGTTTTAGTATCATTGTTTTAGATGTTAAAATTCTTAAGTTTATTTAAAACATTCTTTTCTTTGTGTGAAAATCGGATGTTTGAAGCAAATGTTGCGGTTGTCTTATATACGTGACTGCACCTTTTCACAATCATGTCATTCGCATTTAATACGTCGGTTCATCAGTTGAAAACATGCACGCTTAAATATAAACATTGTTCCTGTTTCTAAGGTTTCATAAATTACACACCAAATTCCAAATCACAACCAAGGCAATTCAATACAATCACCACAACCTACAATATCAATCCAAAATCATCAAACAAACGATGTCTCGCCGGATAGATGAGTACAACGACGACAACAGTCGCGGTGGCGGAGACTGTACGCGGCGGAGATCCGACTTTATTGATGATGTTGCGGATGAGGATAAAGAAGAGGATTGTTGGTAAAATTATGTTGGTGATAAAGTAACCATCGTCATACGCCAAGATGCTAACATTCATAATTAATACCATAAGAAGAGGATTATTGTATGGTTCCATCGCTTTTGTTCAAATTAACAAAACAGGCTATGATTTATTCCAATAAAACTTTCACATTTAATTCTTATTTATGAAGATTTTGTTTTCCTTTGCAGACGTGATTCAGAATTGGTTAAAGTGATTTCTATGCAGACGATTTGTTTCTTCATTAGCAACCCAAATTTAATGATAAGCAACATTTATTCAAAATAAAAAAAATGAACATATAAAACCTGAATAAGCGTATTTGATTACTCGATGGAAATGATGATGATTGATGATGGAAGGAATGGATGGGGAGCGAATCAAACAATGGCGAGTGAGATGCTTCAATTAATGGCGTTTCATTTATCCGAATTATTATTATTATTTTTTGAACGGCAAATTTCTTTTATTTCTGTCGTCTGTGGGACTTGAGCCCAAGACCTCCCCTCCCAAGGTGTTTAAAGGCTCTGCCTTTGCCAATAGACCACCATCCCATTGGTATTTATATCCTAATTTTGAAAGGGTGTGTCGGTTTAAAATTCTAATACGTGGAAGTGGTGGAAACTACCGACCTGCTTTTAATCAGTTAATGCATTGCATAACTCTTATGAACCGTCATAGGAACCGACGCAATACTTGGAACCGATTTTGCTTTTTGGACGGTAATAAATGCCTTAAAATGCCAACCGGTGTCAGTTACTTTCCTAACTCATGAAGCAGGGACGCGATCTTTAACATTAATTTTGGCAAGGGTGTAGGGTCCCAGATCTCTAGTTTGTTTTGGGCCTTCAAAACCGTTGAGCCACCTCTATACTTATATAGTAAATAATAGTTTTTATAAATTGATTCTGAGTTTTAGTTATACCCCTTATTTCACCTCGATAACTTTAAATAACAAAAAAAATCTAACCCAAACTGTATTGGCCCATCCACCTTATCCAACAAACCTGTTTGATTTTGTTTACTGTTTTTCTACAACTGTCTAGCAAACCGAATCATGATGTACATAATATCTTACTTATTTTTTTTCTTTGAAGAATTAGAAATGATAGTTATTTGAGATTCATATCAACGAGAGAAAAAAATGGAAAAATCAGTCAAGAAGGTGCAATTGAAACCTTTTCAACCTCCACAATGTACTCAAGTGTCGCCGAAGGAGGAATCTTTACATGATCGGAACCAAAATCTGCACCCTCGTCTCCAAAGGCGAGAGCAGGCGGCACTATGATTCTTCGCTTTCCACCGTTCTTCATGGTTTTTAAAACAGTTTCGACCCCTTCACACATGCCTTTGCTATATGGCCTTGATCCTACCACAAGAGCCAATGGCTTTTTGTCCCTACCAAAGGTGTCCACAAACACACCACCATCTCCTACCACACTTCCCTTGATATCTATAACTACTAAATCCCCTTTCCTTGGTATAGCACCACCACCCACTCTTAACTCATAGTACCTACATGAAAAAAACCCTTGTATATTCATTCAATAATCTCTTCATATATTATTCATTTTAAAACATTTATATTATTATTTTGAAAGATAAAATACTTTAAAACCAACATCATGTTTTATGGGATGATTGTACCTTATGCCATTAGGTAATACCACCTCCTCTTCCTTCTCTACATCTCTGTATCAACCCAACAAAAAGATACAATTCTTAGATCAAAGATATTAGAAAATATTGTGAAATAATACAAAATATATATTGTTTGGACAAAGGGTTTCGATGAAACTTAGTAGGGATGAATATACACGGGCATTGGTAACCCAATCTTATATTCGAATGTTAAACCGTGTCTAGTACCCATCGGGTACCATATTACTCATCAATACCATTCTGGTATAGGGTATATCCGTTAATTTGTTATTAATTTGTTAGAGATGACCCGTTAGGTTTCCGAGGTTCATTTCTTACTATTCCAAATTTTATTAGCCATGAAAATTAGTAATATAAAAATAAAAAAAAGGTCATTGGATTAGCAAATTTCTCTATTACCCAAGGACAAATAAAAATAAAATAGAAAATGTTAAAGGGTATGATTAGGGTAAGCATGTATATATGTTTCGGGTAACTGGACTAGACTAGGTATCACGTAATACCATACTCGTCTCATACCCGTATACATGCACGTCTTGTATGTTTCTTTAAACCTTAACAAACCTTGTATTAGCTTCTTCCTGGCTGACTTCAAGACGGGTCTTGATTTGTTCAGAGACAACACCAAATGCTAAAAAACCCGCCCAAGCCAGCCCGGCACCAAGACCAAATCTTCTTGTCAAGCTGGAAGCTATCCAATCTGTTGAATCCACATTACCACCTCGTTGTACCTTATCTTTAGCCACCACCAATGGCTCTTGTGGTTGTGAACTCTTACTGAGGGATGGCTGCTGTGATGGTGGCTGGGATGGAGGTTGTGATGGCGGTGGCAGTGGTTGTGATGATGAAGATAAGTGGTGAGTTCTTACCACCGGAGGAGACACAATTGGTGGAGAACCAAAGAAAGTTGCCATGGGTTGATCTGAAAACGCATTAAGGTGTTCTGGTGCAATATGTATACTAATGGTCCCTACCTTATCTCAATATTTGTGATAAGATTTTTGGGTACTAAAATCTCCTTTATCAAATGAGTTAAATGTCTGGTTGGTCCCTATGGTTTACGAAAATTGCAGACTTAGTCCTAAGGGTTCACTAATTACACACTTGGTCCCAGTGGTTGTAATTTTTGCACTCGGGTGGTCCTTATCACTAACCTTTGTTAAATTTTCCAGTTAAATGTGTGTGAAATGTCTGTTTTACCCCTAAGATTAAAAAAACAAATAAAAAATAAGTGGGCCCCACCCATCCCACCTTCATCTTCTTCCCCATTCTTAACACATCTTCAACTTTCAGATTTATGAGGTCCACCCCTAATCTTCTTCATTTATGAGGTCCACCCCTAATCTTCTTCCTCCTTTCACCAATCACCACCATCATCTCCACCTTCAACCCACCACCATCTCCATTATCACCTTCAACCCACCGCCTCCATTCTCCTACCCTCTCGCACCACCCACACCCCCTTCTAATCTCTCTCTTCTGTAAATACAGCCGACCACCACCGTGTACGGCGGCGGTGCGGCGGTGCTGGGTACCGGCGTTAACAGCATCAGCAGCGCCATCACAGGAAGTTCGAGGGTTCGGGCTTGAAGCTCCAATGGCGGCAATGGCTCGAGGTGAAAGAGGCCCGAGTTTTGGCAATCGTTGGATTGAGGCTGGTGGCCGACGGCGGTTGTAGCCACCGGAAACGATGGCAGCCGTGGCAGCAGGGCACTCCCTTTCCCCTTCTTTTTGTCTCAAAGTTTATAGGTCAGTGGTGTGTTCGTTGAGTTTAAATTTTGGTTAATGTATGATTTTAGCCTGATGAGTGCAAGTATTTGTGTATTTCTTACATTTTGAGGTCAGTGGGTTGGTGATGAAGATGCAGGTTGTGTTTAATTCTTAGTTTTAGGTTTTTAATTGTTCAAGGGTAATATAGTCATTTCACATATAGTTAACTGAGAAATTTAACAGAGGTTAGGTCAGGGGACCAACCGAGTTCATTTTTGACAACTTTTGGGACCACGCGTGTAATTAGTAAACCACTAGGACCAAGTATGATTTTTTTTCAAACCACAGGGACCAACCAAGCATTTAACTCTTATCAAATAATGCATGAACTACAATGTATAACCGTTAATGCATAGAGTACAAACTACTCAAATCATTAAGTTATAACTCAACTTGGCTATTTTTGATTTACAAAGAGCAGGAAGCCAAAAGCAAATAAAACTACATATCGGATATGTTTGGTAAAAGTACCCGTTGACCGGTGGCTGGAAGCCGTAACTTTTTAGATATATTTAGGTGTTTAGTAGAGCAGCTGAATATTTTAATAAAATGTATAAAATAAACAAAATGGACATAACTCTAATATGATTTCTTTTGTCCAACTTTCTCTTTACCTTTTCTCTTTTTTAGAGTCCATCTAGCAACTTGAATATTGTTTACAATTTAATATTAAATTAAGAGTAAACTGCCATTTTGGTCCCTGTGGTTTGACCAGTTTTGCCACTTTAGTCCAAATCTCAAACTTATTACATCCAGGGCCCTGTGGTTTGCTTTTTGTTGCCATTTTAGTTCAAAATCCAAAAAACCTCCTTTTTGACTGTTGAGATCTGCCTATTTTGTCCTTTAGTGCAGGGGTATTTTGCTCATTTATCTTTTCATTTAATACATTAGTCCAGATTATTCAACACATTAAAAAATTTGCATCTCATCTTGATATGCAGATGTTCATCATCATCATCATCGACAACACCACCATCACTCTCTCTTTCTTTCTCTCTCCAAGCACCACCATCACCGCCACTGTCGTCGTCCAACACCACCACCACTGTCAGAACACCGCCGCTGACCCCGTCTCTCTCCTCTCACCCCGTCTCTCTCCTCTCTTTCTCCGTTTATTTGGTCACATCAGCTCTCTCTCTCTCTCTTCTCTCTCTCTAGCAAAAAAAGATGAAAATAACATATCTTGATATGCAGATGTTGATGAGCACATCGCATATCTGAAAACAAATCATATGATTTGCTGTATCAGATCTGTAAATAACGATTGACTTGTTGAACACACACTCTGAGCACATACGATTTATGTTTCAGATCTGAACGGTGGTGTTTGTGGTGATGACATAGTGAAAACTTGCAGGTGGACGATGAAGGTGGTCGGAGATGATTGAGGTTTTACGGTGGTCGTAGGTGGTTGTCGGAGTATTGTGATTGCAGGTTGGTTGTTCAAAGGTGAGGATCGGTGTGAAGTTCAGGTAGGTAATCATTTTTGGATTTCTTGATTTCGTTGCATTTTGGATCTGTTTAGATTGAATTATTTGAATCTAAACGCTGGTTTTGATGTACATGTAATCATTTTTGTGATTATTAGTTAGTGAGAGAGAGAAACAATTGTGGTTGTATGATTGATATTAAACTGGAATATTCAGAATCTGGTGAGAATTTAGGGTTTGGAATTGGAGAATTGAAAAAACTGTGATTTTTGGGGGTGAATTTGGAGAACTAGGGTTACATAAACACGAAGGTTTCGTGTTTGTGAAAGCGGTTATCACGGATTCGTTAATCGAAAATAGGGGGTTTGGTTGTGCCGCTGGACTGGAGTGCTTGTTGAATGGGTGGTGATGGTGGAAACAGGTGGTTGTGGAAGGAGGTTATGGCGGTGGTGGTGGTGGTGGTGGTGCTAGAGAGAGAGAAGAGAGAGAGAGGGAGGAGGTGGCGGTGGCGGTGGTGGTGGTGCTATATAGAGAGAGAAAGAAGAGAGAGAGAGAGATGATTTTTTTTTGGGATGATGATGACCAGTTTATAATAAAACATAAATGACCAAAATACCCCTGCACTAAAAGACAAAATAGGCAGCTCTCAACAGTCAAAAAGGGGGTTTTTTGGATTTTGGACTAAAATGGCAACAAAAAGCAAACCACAGGGCCCTGGATGTAATAAGTTTGAGATTTGGACTAAAGTGGCAAAACTGGCCAAACCACAGGGACCAAAATGGCAGTTTACTCTTAAATTAATTTCCAACAATCTAATCTAGATAGGTTAATTTGTGATTAATTATATTATTACTAATAAACTAAAGTTGAATTAAATACAAATTAAACAATTAATTGAAAGTCATTTTATGCAATATATATGAAACGGTGTGATAAAAACTAATTAAATAATCATTATATATTTTCAACCAAGATATTCTTTATATACACAACAAGTTCCAGTAATCGATAAAGTAAAAATTTTCACGTGTAAGAGAAGGGATAACGTACCAGAAAATTAGTGATGAAGGGAACGATCAAAGAAGAACACATGGGAACAACAGCATACGAAGATCGTGTATATATAATCAAAGAATTTGTTTAAAAGATAACTAAGAATTTGATTTTTCATTATCTTTAGAAAAAAATTTAAAAAGTTGGTGTATTAAAAAGTTTATTATCTTTAGAGGTTAAAATAGTCATTTTTTTCTTAAAAGCTTGTAGCTCCTTCTAAACGCTACTAGTAGGAGCATTCAACCAAAAACTTCAAGCTCCTAACCTAAAAGTTTCAAGCTCCTTCAACCAAACAAGGTTTTTTTTATCGAGTAGGAGCTTTTTCTTAAGAGCTTAAAGCTAGAAGCTCTTAAAAGCTTCATGCCAAACATACCTATCATCAAGGAATCGGAGTCAAAAGCTAATTCGAGTTGTCTATTCTCGTGCGATTTTAGTTTAGTAAGTGAGCCGCTTTCGAAGAGGGTTCAACACGGCCGTAATGACGACAAACATTGGCTGAAGAAACACAGAATCACCGCCGGAGTGATTGGAACCGCTTTCTTTAAGAGACCGAGAATCAAACCTTTCTCTTCTTCTTAAATCTAGATCTGTATGGAGAAAAGGGAAAAGTGGAGATGTAGAGACGGCTGGTAGGTGAAGAATCCCCTTTTCCAGCTATAAAAAGTATATTTGCCCCCATGTCTCTTGCCCTAATAATGAGGTGAAGACCATAGGAGACATATGCCACCCTAACCTCAATGGACCAGACCCAGTTAGGAGTTGGCTCTACAAGCCCACAACCTAGTGTCGTGTAAACTACATCGCGCTTGGTCTTGTGGGTTAGTTCACAGTAATAAATAACATAATAAAAAGTGATAAGTAAAGGAACATCCGACCATTTAAGTCGGCTCAAATATCATACCTCATCAAGTCCCCCAGTCTAGTATTGATTCTGCGTGCAAGCGCTAGGTGGAACACTAGACTTATTAGGAGTGCTCGGAAGTGAAGATTATTAGGTCTAGGTTTACTTGTCATGGAGGCGCGGGACCTTTGCTGGCTATGAGTAGAGATCATAGAGCAGTGAAAGGCGCACGATTGTTCATTCATTGTGGGAATTGGCTGGACAGAGCATTGGCGCCCGTTGATCGGTCGTAGACTGCTGCCATTTGTACTGGTGCAATTTCATGAGATGTCGAGGTTGCGTGTATGTGGATAGGTCCCATGCATGAACCTTAGAATAGGCTGAGTGTTTTTGCGGTTGAGAATGGGTAAGACCTTGAAAGTGCTTTTACACTTGGGTCAATAGGTATTTGACCATTTCCAATAAGTTGATTGTATCCATGAGGATGGCTATTTATCCTTGGCCTTTGGGGCATGTGCGCAGATTCATTATTCATATAAGGTACTTTATAACATGGTGGTTGCCCATATCATTTGGGGTATGTGTTTGATGATGATGCAGCAGTGTTTTGAACACTCTTGTGTAGAGAGTTTTGGTTAAATATTCTTTTGACAGGTGGTTGAATAAACTCAAGTCTTTTAGGAATTGGTTGTGGTTCCCTTTTGATAGGACCAACATCCTTTTTGACAACCATTTTCCCTTTTGACCTATTCTTATTAATGTTATAGGGTTTTAAAATTGAGCATTGTTCGGTCACATGATTACTTTTACCACAGATGGTGCACCCAGACTGAGATTCACAATTACGGTTTCCTCTATTAATATTATATGCTTTTTATCTGAATCAATTTTTAGACGTATGATTTGTTTTTTTTTTCACAAAACATATTTGCAATCTTATCGTTCTTTTCACTTTTCTCTTCCTTTTTGGCAACGGATGATTAATCATCTATTTCAGATTTAGTGATAGGACTGATTTTTATCTTTTTTGCTTTGAGTCCATTCGGGTTTGTAAAATCAACAAGTTTGAAGTTTTCAAGAACATCATCAGACCAAGACCATGTTGGTTTAAATTCATATTTTTCTTTTCAGTCTGAATTGAACTTTGTGGTTTTTCAAGAGTAATCGTTTTACCACTTAGTTCTGTGATCATGATTTCTTCCCCATTTGAGTTGGTTGGTTTCACTTCAACCATTTGAGCTTCAATGTGAGTGTTTTCTGTTGAGAATGGGTCATTATCATGTTTTCTAAACCCAACCCCAAACTTCACATTGCTCTTAATTTGTTTTTCCAAAAGCATCTCATAACCAATACATGACTCAACCCATTTTTTACAGGTGATTTGAGTGGATTCCAACTCCTTTTTGCAACTTTGATATTTATCTATCATAGTTTTTGAGTTGGTCCTTGGTTATGGTAGCTTCATGTTTGAGACTGCTGATTCCTTGGTCATTTTCAGCTAGTCCTTGGTTATGGTAGTGTAACGCCCACTTTTTCACATTCAAAAATACAAATAATGACATACTATTTTTAACGAAAATTGGGCATGACCCGTTCGTACTATAAACAATTCCCCTGCTTTTAACAAACATCATTCCAATAAACTTCTACGACACTTTTTCAAAAGAAATAAAAGTTGTGACCATACAAGACTTATCACAAGGGTTATGTCCGAACTACCCAAAAAAAAGGTTTTAAAATTCAAACTACTTACAAACACCCTAAAACATAAAATTTACATTTACATTACAAAAATTATTTGACCCATTTCAAAAGATAACTTGAACCGGAAGCGCATATATGGATGATGTGGTGTGTTTGAATCCGAGCTCGCCATTCTAAGCATGAAATTTACCTATATCCATAACACAAACTTGCATGTTAGTTCGGTTAGAACATATTACTAATACAATTTGCTTTTCATCATTATTTGACCAGTTACCGGGTCATTATATCTTTACATCTTTTCATTCGAACTTCTCATATGACAACTCCGTTTAACGGTTATAGCACCATCTTAGCCCCCGTCATCATCATTCATCCTATTTTATCCGACCCTTTCTCACGGATCATACTTATTCTTACTTTTCCAATTTTCCATACTTCACTAGTTTGGCTTATAAAAGTCATCGCTAGCTATCTTAATTTCATAACGATTTCATCTTACTTGACCCGTTTAACTACGGGCCAATACATCACCAAGAACACTTCATTCTCATACTTTAGACCCATTTATACGGGTCGTCAATAGACTTTTCCCCTTTTCTACTAACAATTCGCATTAAGACATTTTTTTTCTAATGATTCCCACATAAAACATCAAATAATTATTTACAAGAGAACTAACATAAAATTCTACTTTCTACATAAGCGAAGTTCATAAGAACTTACCGCGATCTTGCGTTTCTTGCGCTATAGAATGACTTGTTCCTCCTTCCTTCTTTGTTCCTATACATCACAACTTTTTATACTTAGCTTTCGAAAGTTTCATTATTCTCATATTCTTTGTCATACAATATGACGTTTATGAACCATACGCATTCACACCATAATCATATTTCATCAACTTAGCAAATTTTCATACAAAATCACAATTTCATTAATTTAGACATTTCATCGAACATATGGCGTGTGTACATTCTAATAAGCATGATGTACATGTGTTTATAACACATTCATCCTAAATTTATCAAATAGATCAACCAATTTCCTTCAAAATCAACAATCATAACTGTTTTGGTCAAAAATTACCGAAGCAATTAAGTGATCAAATTAGTTAAGTGATGTAGTGTGCTAAAAAGTGTGTTGAAAATATGCTGGTTAAGTTGTTTGGAAAAACAGTATTCAGGATACGGCTCAGGATATTGAGCTGTATCTACGATCAAACAATGAGCAAAAAGTAAAGGGGGTGACACGAGATATACGAGGAAAGCCCTTGATCAATCTAGATCGCCGGCATAAAACCTCGGGAGCTGACAATCGCAGCTGCCTTGTTCTTCTTATTGCTTTAAACGTCATGATACAGTGCAGGATATTGACCAGATCGCTAAGTGTTACAACGCTTTTGTGCGAAAGTGAAAATTGCTAGAGAACAAGTGTAAGAGTGTAGTGAGTGTTCATGTGATGTCCCATTTGATCTGATATACCCACCTATTTATAGTAACGAATTACAAACGAAAATTCCTATAAATATGGGATGCTCTGAATATTCCATTGTTAACGTTGTAGACCGAGTAATGCGGCTTCAACGTCTTTATTTGAACGACTTGGACCGAGTCTTCCGCGGAATGAGTCCTTGTGAACGTTGCTAGCTTCTAACCCGTGTACCTGCACATAATCCGTTAATGATCCAGAGGATACCATTCAGGATGTCACCAATATCCTGAATCAGCATCCCGGATGTGAACAGATATCATATAACCAAGATATAACCCAAGATATCTCTCAGGATATGGGCTCAGAATTTCACCCATAACAATTGTCCCCAAAAATGTTACCGTTTAGTATCCTGCCACTAACGGTTACATTTTTCACAGAGATCGAGGCAATTAAGAGATAAGACCCATGATGTGACTGTTTGCAACTACTCAGCCTATATTTACTCATTGCACCCTATATCTTCTCATCCCCATCTCTTTTTTAATTACTACCGATAAGGAAAAAGGTAAACATTCTCTCTCTAATCTTCATCTTCATCCTCCTTTTCCGGTCAAAAAATCAGGCGATCAAATGCCGAGACAGACAAGATCCAGTTCTGGTGATTCAGCTCCCACATTTATCTAGCAGAATCTTCTCCAAGAACCGGAGAAAGAGATATGCTCTTTTGATAGTGCCCACTTGTCGGCTCTCAAATCCTCCGGTATCTTTCAGAAAGGAACGATATTCCGGCCGTTCGACCGGGAAATCCGGCCGGATATGGTCTCCAATGAGTGGTTGTGCTTTAGTGCCTTTCCCTTCACCTTAGGGTTACAATTCCCCTTTCCAGACTTTATCACCGAATTCTTCAACATTACAAAAATCTCCTTTAGCCAAACAATGCCGATGCTTTGGCGGGTTCTGTCCGTTCTTGACCAGATCAAGAAAAACCACATCCCTGATCTTTCTGTTCATGATCTCCCCCTAGCTTACCGGCTTAGATGCCACAGATCATGTAGATTTTTGTTTTATTCCACCTCCGGCGACCCGCTGATACTTCGTGCCACCAGGAACGAGGATAATTGGCAATCTAAGTTCTTCTTTGTAAAAAGAGACTCAATCCCTGGTGGAACGGAATATCCGGTGAAATGGTTGAAAAAGGGTAGGATTTAGGGTTTAAGGATGACCCTGCCTCTTATCCTGTTCCATATCCTGAACTGATTAACTTTCTTTTTTCTATTGTGCACGCAGCTGATTTTAGGAAGATTGCACCTCCCCTTGTTGACTCACAAAAAAGGATTGACGCCATCAGACTCCTTCCAGAGGCTGAAAGAAGTTTCAACCCGTCTCCACCATCTCCAAGTCCTCTTTCTAGTGCAAACATGTCTGGTAAGGATCCTGCAAAATATCCTGTATATACATGTCTTTATTTGATATACTTAGGAGAAATTTTACTCCCTGTATGCAGACTCCAGCAAGGTTCCAGTTTACCTAGACCTTGAAGAACTAGACAGCCACCCTACTCCAGTCACGGTCAAGAAAGAGACCCCTGCTGCCACCAGCTCCAAGCCGCTCCCGGCTCCTAAGGCTAATCCGAGGACTCGTGCTTCCACAGCAAAAAAGCAGAAAGGTCCAGAAGTTAGTGCTCCAGGTCCAGAAGGGTTCTCCTACGATGAACTCAGCTTTTCTGACTCCTTAGAGCCAATGACATCCTTCCTCAACAAGGTAATATCCTGCTACATATCCTGCACATATATCCTGATAGGATATCCTGACAGGATATCCTAGTTAATATATTCTGACTCTTACCTGAATTTGATGTGCAGGGCCTTCAACATTTACTCCACCTGTACAACGATGCCTGTGGTACTGCTGTACTCCATGAAGCCAGGATTAAACAGCTCGAAAGTGCCGTTGCCGACCAAGGTGCCATTGCTGAAGCAAAAACCCGGCACTACGAGGGCATGCTGAAGAAGGTCACCCAAGATGCTGAGCTCAAACTTGCCACTGTCCAAATGGACCACGAACAGGCCATGGTTTCTTTCCGGGAAGGAATCAAAGCTTCTGCTATCGTCTCCCTGCTACAAGCTCGCATCAAGATGGCCTACGAGGCCAAGGAGACAGGCCTTGTATGCCCATCCTGGCCGGTTGAATCCTGGGTGGCCAAGCTGAAGGAGCTTGGAGGCAAAGTTGTGCCACTTCCTACTGAAGCCAGAGAATCCTCTAAGACAGCAGAGGTGGTAGACAAGGCTGGAGATAAGAAGGATGCTTGAGAGGATGCTGGGACAGATGCTGGTGAGGATGCTGCTCAGGATGCTGAAGCTGGAAAGGCAGAGAAGGTTGGAGAAGATGCCGCTGTGTGAGGGCATTCAGGTGGGCAATGATGGATATATGTGCCAAGGCCGGAGCCCACCTTTTTAATTTTGAATGTTGGTCTGTAATCCCCAAAACAATTTACTTTTTCCGCACTTTACTTTTCTGCACCTGAACAATTTTCATTTCCTGCATGCTTTTTGAACAATACAACAGTTGAAGGTGGATGGGTCTCGGTTTGAGATGAAACCTTCAACTGTTGGGTAAATATGTTTAAAGACTAATTGTGCTTTTGGTGGATGGATCTCGGTTTGAGATGAAACCAAAAGCACAAACTTTTGCTATGTTAATAATATAACTTTTCTTTTGGCCTTACCATTGTTGTTATTAGTGTACAAATTTTACTTATGAAAACTGTTTTGTTTGAACATTCTTGGGAATATTATGGGAACACATTCTGAGAATATCCTGACAAGTATCCTAAGTGATATCCTGGCAGGATATTGTCATATAACTTAGAAAACTTAAGTCGTTTGAAAAAAGGAGAGATCATACCAAAGACTCTTAGAGAGTCAATTCCAATCTTCCACCTTAGGAATGTCCCCAGTGCACACTTACAAACTTGGATCCATCCTTTGAATAGTATAATGTATGTCCCCTGTGTACGACACAGAAATGCAAATGTATTCACACTTTGGATTGAATAAATTCCGAACACCCCGAGGCAAAACCCTTGATATCCTGAAATGAATCCTTAGCGTACTGGGGATAAACCCTTAATATCCTGGGGATAAACCCTGATATCCTGGGGATAAACCCTGATATCCTGGGGATAAACCCTGAGTTTCATGCGCTACAGGCGAGAGTGTATAAACTCCAAATCTTAGAAAGGCGAAAACATTTAAACCTTAGAGAGTATGAAAATACCCTTTCGTGAGAGAGGGTGATCAATCCTCATATACCTTCAGGATCCAGGATACAGCCAACAGTAACGAAATTGTCAGCCACTTTTACATGAACTGGTCCCGCTACCTTGAACTATTCCTAGATAACTTGCGCTCCAGGCGAGGTGTTTAAACCCAATTCGAAAGAAAGGTGAATACCTTTAAACCTTTGAAGGGATCAGGATCCCTTAAACGTGAGAGAGGGGGCCAATCCTCTAATCTTTCGAGTTATCCTGAGTGCATATCCTGGAGCTATATCCTGAAACATATGCTGCAAAACAATTGTAAACTAAGGTGGGTGTTAGCTTGGCTAACACCCCTCCGATGCTTAAGTCAGTATTGGGTTTAAGATAATAAACAAATATATTTAAAAGAGATAGAATACATACCATTCTGAGATAGAAATTAAATTCTATTCTTACTTGAAATAGAGCTTTAAGTGTATTGCATTCCAGGATCTCGGTAGCATATCCCCTTCCATATTCTTGAGTCGATATGCTCCTTTCCCTGCTTCTGACTCAACTTCATATGGTCCTTCCCATTTTGGAGCTAGCTTGCCTTTGGCAGGATTAGTGGTATTTTGAAAAGCCTTTCTTAGCACCCAATCACCAACTCGAAATCTCCTAGTCCTTATATTCTTGTTATATGCTCTGGATATTCTTTGTTGATATGCTGCTATCCTTAGCCTTGCTGTATCTCTTTTTTCATCTATAGTATCCAAATCTCGACATAAGGCTTCAGGATTCTGTTCAGGATCCTGTAGGATAGATCTTTGCAGTAGGTATCGCCATTTCCGTTGGAATCACTGCTTCTGCTCCAAATACCAAGGAAAATGGGGTTTGGCCGGTTGCATTCTTTACCGTTGTCCTATCAGCCCACAAAACAAAGGGTAATTCTTCTGCCCATCTTCCTTTTTTGGCTCCAAGTCTCTTCTTCAAGTTATTGACAATTATCTTGTTTGAGGATTCAACTTGTCCATTCGCTTGAGGATGTACCGGAGTAGACGTGATCATTTTGATTCCCCAACTCTTGCAAAAGTCAGTAGTCCTCTTGCTTATAAACTGGGACCCATTATCACAAATGATTTCAGCTGGTACCCCAAACCTGGTCAGGATATTCCTCTTTATGAAGGATACTACTTCTTGATCTCTAACTTGAACAAATGCTTCAGCTTCAACCCACTTAGAGAAATAATCCGTCATTGCTAGCATAAAGACTTTTCCTCCCGGAGCTTTTGGTAACTTCCCTACTATATCCATCCCCCATTTCATGAATGGCCAAGGGGAAGCTACAGGATATAGTGGTTCAGCTGGTTGATGTAGTATGTTACTATGCCTTTGACATGCATCACACCTTCGAGCATATTCTGCAGCATCTTTCCTCATCGTTGGCCAATAATATCCTGTCCTTAATACTTTCGAGAACAATGATCTGCCCCCAGTGTGGTTACCACAATCCCCTTCATGTATATCCTGAAGTACTTCTTTGGCTTCAGGATCCTCCAAGCACCTCAAATACGGTCCTGCAAGAGATTTCTTGTATAAAACATTATTTATAATAGTGAATCGTGATACCTTCATCCTAAATGCCTTAGGATTTTCATCTCCGGGGATGTGTCCTTCCTTGAGATATCTCATGATTGGAGCCGTCCAGGATTTAGGATCCTTTTCAGGATACTCTGCTCCAGGATCCTGAATACCCGCTACTTCTTTATCCTGAGGATTCGTTGCAGGATACAAGATATGTAATATTGGTATTTGGGTCCCTTCTGGTATCCTGATCGATGATACCAGATTTGCTAAGGCATCTGCTTCAGCTTTATCCTCCCTTGGTACCTGTTCAAGTGTAAAAACATCGAAATATCCTGCTAATTTTTTTGAGAATATCGAGGTATTCGATTAATTTCTCACCCTTAACTGCATAGGATCCATTAAAATGGTTAGTAATTAACAAGGAGTCAACATATACTTGCAAATTCTTGATACTCATATTCTTAGCCAACTCTAATCCTGCAATTAAAGCCTCATACTCTGCTTCATTATTAGTAGCAGGGAATTCACACCTAATAGCCTGGGGTAATATGTCCCCCTGTGGCGATTTTAGTAGTATTCCCAATCCTACTCCTCTTACATTAGATGCACCATCAGTATATAACGTCCAGGATCCTGAGGATTCTCCTAACTGTTGGACTTCTAGGTCTACCTCATCCTGAATGTCACTACTGAAATCAGCCACAAAGTCAGCTAAAGCCTGAGACTTTATGGCATTTCTAGGTTCATATACTAAATCATAAGCACTCAACTTTACTGACCACTTGGCCATCCTGCCTGACATCTCTGGTTTCCTAAGCACATTTTTGACAGGATAATTTGTTTTAACATGAATCCTATGTGTCTCAAAGTAATGTCTAAGCTTCGTTGATGCCATAACTAATGCTAGTATCAATTTTTCTAAATGAGAATACCTAGTTTCAGCATTTAACAAACTTTTACTAACATAATAAATAGGATATTGCTGACCTTCATGATCCTTTATAAGGACGACACTTACAGCATTCCCTGATACTGCGAGGTATAGGGATAGTGGTTCACCATTCTCAGGCTTCATCAGTAGAGGTGCAGTTGAAAGATATTGCTTCAAATCCTGCAGGGCTGCTTCATGCTTCTCACCCCATTCGAATTTCTTGTTCTTCTTCAGGATACCATAAAACTCTTTGCATTTCTCTGAGGATCTTGAAATAAATCTGTTTAATGCTGCCACTCGCCCTGTTAATCGTTGAACATCCTTCATATTTGAGGGTGATTTAATATCCAAGATGGCTTTAATCTGCTCCGGGCTCGCCTCTATTCCTCTTTTGGTCACCATATATCCTAGAAATTTTCCTGCCCCCACTCCGAAATGACACTTAGCAGGATTTAGCTTCATGTTATATTGATCCAGGATATCAAATGCTCCTTTAATATCCTGGAGGTGATCCTGAGCTTTCCTTGATTTTACCACCATGTCGTCAATGTATACCTCCATGGTGTCCCCCAACTTGTCTTTGAACATCATGTTTACCAATCTCTGGTATGTTGCACCTGCATTTTTCAAACCAAAAGGCATAGCCGTATAACAATAAATACCTGTTGGTGTCAGGAAGGCAGTATCCTCCTGGTCAGAAGGCTCCATTTGAATCTGCTGAATCCTGAGGATGCATCCATGAAGGTCAACATTTCATGCCCTGTAGTAGCATCCACCATTGCATCAATGTGAGGAAGAGGAAATTGGTCTTTAGGACAAGCCTTGTTCAAGTCTGTATAGTCTACACAGACTCTCCATTTCCCATTTTTCTTCTGTACCACGACTACGTTTGCTAGCCATCTTGGAAACTTGACTTCTCTGATCATCCTGGACTTCAAAAATCTTTCAACTTCCTCTTGGATAATCGTATTCCGCTCAGGAGCAAATTTCCTTCTTTTTTGCTGAACAGGCTTGAATGATCTGTCAATTCCAAGCTTGTGAGTGATAATGTCTTTGGATATACCTGTCACACCCCGACCACGTATAACATACAAAACGTGGCGGAAAACGTCGGGGAGTGTTGTAACAGAATTAATTGTTTCATAACCATGGCATACAAAGTTGTATTTATTTATCAACATAAGAGTTACATTGTTTTGAACAGGAATCAAAGAGTTTATAACATAATTAAACTAAGTCTATCTTCGTTTTATGTCTCTAAGGCACAGGTCCGCCCTAGTGTCATGATCATCATCCTACGCAATAGCTCCTGAAAACACATGTGAAAATAGGTACGTCAGCATAAAAATGCCTGTGAGATACATAGGATTTGTGAAAATAGGATTCATGACTTATAAGTTTAGAGAAAGTTGTTTAACAAAAGTCAGTCATGAACCTTGTAAATTATTTTGTTTTGTAAATCATACAAAAAGCGATGATATGTATAAATAAGAGAATGATGTAAGGTTAAATGAATAACCAAGTAAAATGAGTTTGTATAAGATAAGTTGTTTTGTAAATCAATGTCTTGTGAAAATAAGTTGTTTATGTAAAACGTAATATGTCAAATATTGAAATGATTTAAGTAACGCTACGACATGTAATATCATACAAACACTTGTTTATAGGAAGTACCAGCGGCGTATCCACCATGTTTGTATCATATTACACACGCCTTGTTACTCAAATCACTTACTCAAACCAACCACCAATGTAAATTGTTTATGTATAAATGAATTGTCATGTGTTAATGTGTAAACCATATCGAAATGTCTATGTCCAATGTAAACTACTAAATGTGTATATCAATGTCAAAATGTCTATGTTTAATGTAGATCATGTAATGTACACCCAAACATATCATGTATGGTAAGTGAAATATATCAACTAAACCATATGTAAAATGCACAAAAACAAGGTATTGAAGTAAAACATGGTTTAAATCAAAGTTGTGTTTTGTGGAACAAATGCATGCTATACTGATACAAACATTTATGTGGTATTGTGAAAATGCATACATCCAAGCCTTGAGACTGTGGCGATAAACCCTTAAACAAATTAAAGGTTTATCTAAGTTATGTGTATCGAATTCGGTTATTCCTTTCATCCAAACCAACCTAGGATGTCCGGAACGGGAGTTGTCAATTCCTATGGTACCACTACCTACTAACGAACGGCGTAGCTAGTGTTAATGAATGTATTGTTCCATGTTAAACAAACCAAATGTCATACCAAAATGAAAGCATGTGATGTAAACAATTGTACTAAGTATGCACACAATGGGCATACATAGCATGAGATGTAATGTGAAACCATGTACTAAGTATGCACACAATGGGCATATATAGCATGAAATGTAATGTAAAACAATGTACTAACTATGCACACAATGGGCATATATAGTATGAAATGTAATGTAAAACAATGTACTAAGTACGCACACAATGGGCATACATAGCATGAAATGTAATGAAATCATGTAGTATAATGTACTAACGAACATAGCAGGCATATGATATGAAAGCATGAAGAGCATGAAAGTAACAAGTAGGCACATGTGTTTCACCACAAAATAGTTTGGAAAACAGTAAAAGAGGGGTCTATGTACTCACTTGAGATTGCTCAGAAGTCCTAAGATAACCACCAAGCAATGCTAGAGATCACGGAATCAAACGGCACCTAATATAGGTAACTATGTTAATAAACCGGACCTAAATCGGAAGATTTAGATAGAATGAGGGTTCGTAAACCAAACGAGTATGGAGACTCGTGTCATATGGTTTAACAAAGCCTACATACTAAATGAAACCTAACCTAAGTGCTTACGACCCATTACGACCCGTTTAGGAAGCTTATGCTACTTTAACGCGTCGTTCGCGTAAAACGCGTTTGGACCGCCTAACTAGTCCTATGAAAAGTAACATATGCCTTAACATGTCTAATATTGTTGTCAAATCAGTTTAGATGTCCAAAGTTATGTTACATATGTTTAAAATGAATTTTGGCATCAAAGGGGTATTTTGGTAATTTACCTAAGGCATATAAACTACCTATCATACAACTACTTAAACGAAGCGACCATAAGGTATAACCTCGGAAGGTTATTCCCTATATGCTATGGTCACCTAATGTGTTTGGTCGGATCCTAATGATCGACCAAATGGGTCGGGTTCGAAGGTATAAGCAATTTATTAGATCGCTTACCCTTACGACCCTAGACAACGTGGTAATCAGTAGGCATAGTCACAAGGGACTATAACCATCGTGATTACAATCACGTTGCGAAGTTCAAACGAACTTCGTATTGACCATAAACTGGTCAATGTAGAAAGTCAAACAAAGTTTGACTTTCGGACTCGAAAGCAATAAAAGAACGAAGGAACACTTGTAAAGGGTCCCCGAATGCTAATCTAGATCAAAATAGCTCAGGTATGAAACAAAGGTTTCAACTTAGAGCACATTAGATCAGATTCTTGTGAGAAATGAGTGAAAATGTGATGGGTATTTATAGATTTTGGTTCACCGTTAGGATCGTTTCTTGGAGAAGAGGGAATGATCTAGCCCGTACACTTGTCGGAATGTTGTGGTAACTGATTTTGGCCACCACAAGTGAATAACATGTGGCACTTGACCTTTGGAGAGTGTTTAAAGGCTGAAACAGGCTGTTCAAAATGATTTGCTGCATCTGGCCCCTGCTTGCGCACCGCAACAATGAGAATGTTGAGGTGCGTAAGGACCAAGTTTGGCAGAATTACAGTTTTGGTCCCTGCTGTGTAATAGGCTCATTTCCGACACGTTTAAGGCCCGTTAACCCCATTTCAAAGCTCTAAAATGAAGTTAAAGTATAGGGAACTTAAAATGTGCTCAAAAATATCTCGGATGTCGGTTCGTTTAGCCGTACGGTTGCGATGTTCGGTTAATTACGACGGAATGCGCTTAAGCGCGAAAAACGATCCAAATGGCGTGACGAATGGATTTTTATTATGCCAAACACTAAAATAAAATATTTTAGTGCTTACATAAATTTTTGGATGTCCGGATGTATTCAGAACGTAAGATATGTGCGAAAATGCAAACTTGTGCACTTTTTGACACTTTTAGTCCCTGAATGACCCAAAAGTTTATTTTAGCACACTGAACCCCTCAAAGCCTATTTCTAAGCTATATAAAGGATATTTAAAGTGTGTTTAACTTATGGTCGTGTTCCGGAATGTTCGTTACAGTTCAAATTGGCATACTTTCGCAGTTTGTCAAGTTTAGTCCCTGTAGCCGAATTAACTTGTTTTTGCCATACCAAAGCCTTCAAAACTTATTTCTAAGTTATGTAAAGGTTATTTAAGGTATGTTAAGTATATGTTGATGTTCCGGAGTATTTTTCGCGTTAAACTGGTGACGTTTACGCACCAGTTTGCGTATAACTCTCCAGAAAGCGATATAGAGTTTGGAATTGAATAAAAGTCAAAACATGAAAAATGTAAAACACAACCAAACAAACATTGGGATCAAATAACATTGTTTTATTGATAATAGAACTGTTCACAATGATTACAAGCACAGATGTTACAATACCTGTCATATCCTCATGCTTCCATGCAAACGTTGACATCCTGCATTTCAAAAAGTTAGTTAACTGCTCTTCAATACCCTGAGGGATATTGGTTCCTACGAGCACCGAGATATCAAGATTATCCTGATCCAGGATAATTTTCTTCACATCCTGCTCCGAATCCTCCACAATATCCAGGGCCCGCATATTTAATTGCTATGCTGTACTTGGCTTGGTTGAGGATTTCATCGAGGATGAGTAGCATTCTTTCACCTCTTGCTGATCACTATCAACCTTGACAACTCCCCAAGGGGTAGGGATCTTGATGCATTGGTGATATGTTGATGGCACAGCCTTCATATCGTGAATCCATGGTCTTCCCAGTATGATGTTATAGCAGGATAGAGAATCCATCACACAGAAACGTTGTATCGAGTTGACTCCTTCAACATATACTGGTAACTTTATCTCTCCCACTGTGTTCCTAGCCTCTCCACTGAACCCAACAAGCACGGTGGACTTCGAAGTGATATCCATCGGAGATACATTCATTCTCTTCAGAGTCTCTAGTTGGATTATGTTGACGGAGCTGCCATTATCAACCAATATCCTGCGTACAAAATGGTTAGCCACATATAATGTTATTACCAGAGCATCATGATGAGGATCCTGGACAGTATCCCTGTCATCAGCATCAAATGTGATCACTTTGTCAGTTGTGAGGGTGGTCATCCTGACAGGTTTGTCTCCCCTTTCGGCCTTAGCTTCTTTTGCATGTGTCTTCGCCGCCGAATACGAAGTCCCACAAATGTCGGATCCTCCCGAAATAAAGTTGATTATCTTGGCATCCGCGGGAGGTGACGCTGCTCGCTCAGGATCCTTCTCAGTATCCTGACCCTTATTCTTCTTTCTTCCTAAGAGATCTTTCAGATATCCCTTGCTTAGAAGATAGCTTATTTCTTTCCTTAGAGCAATGCAATCCTCAGTTACATGTCCGAAATCCTCGTGGAAGGCACACCATTTTGACTTATCTTTCCAATCGGCCTTTTGTTGATTCTTTCGAGGCCACCTAGCCTTGTCTCCTAAACCCTGCATTGCATACATCAATTCAGGAATGTTAACAGAAAAGCAATATTCAGATAATTCAGGATATTCTTCAGGATCCTCGTCTTCGATAGCATTCACTTTCTTGTTTTCATTTCTACCATATGGCTTAGAGCGATATGGCTTAAATGAGGATTCTGACTTCCTGTTAGTACACTCATAGGTGTTGGATGAGTTCATCCTCTCTTGCATCTTTCTGTCATCCTCCAATCGAATATATCTTAGGGCCCTGTTTCGAGCTTCATCCAAGTTCCTGCATGGGTTCATTACAAGGTCTTGGTAAAATTGAGAATCTTTTTGCAGCCCCATCTTGAAAGCTTGCACAGCTGTTGCAACATCAAGATGCAGAATGTCTAAGGATTCCCGGCTGAACTTGTTCACATAATCCCTTAGGGATTCTTGAGGCCCCTGTGTTATCTTGTAGAGGTCACTTGTTAGTTTTTCAAAGCTTCTACTACAAGAAAACTGACTATTAAATAAATTCACTAGGTGAGCAAATGATGTAATCGAATGAGGAGGAACATTTAGGAGCCATTTCAAGGCTGATCCTGTTAAGGTAGAACCAAAACCCTTGCACAAGCATGCTTCCTTGATCTCCGGAGGGATAGGGTTAATCTCCATCCTTTCCTTATACTGGGCAATATGCTCTTCAGGATCCGTAGTCCCATCATAAAGCTTCATGTTGGGGGTTTGAAATCTCTTTGGAATCTCAGCATCACAGATAGGATATGCAAAGTGAGATATCCTGTGGCTGTCTTGGGACACTTCCGAGATTGGCTGGACCACTCCAGGTACACTGGATATCATGTCCTTCAACTTCTGAAGCTCCCTAGTAAATGCTGATGTTACACCTGTATCCTGCAAAGATCCACTATTGTTAGCAGCATGAGTATTATTATTATTTGACACGTTACCCATCTGAGGATTCTGCCCATATCCTGAAGCATATCCTGAGCTCCTCATGGTTGACATCCTGACCGAGGAGGGTATTTCAGGAGTATGATTCTGAGGAAGGCTGGGCACAATATTCCCCCTATTATCCTCAGTGTACACAGCCAAACTGAAGTTCAAAGTTCTGGGTTGTAATGGAGTGACGATATCCTCAGCAGATCTGCTCGAGCCAGACTTTAGGAGTTGTATTTCCCTCAACAGCATTTGGTTTGTTTCCTGTTGCTGCCTCATTTGTTCCTGCACACTTCCAAATAAGGTTAGAATTTCATCATTAGAAGCTAAAATGGGAGCAGATCCCTGAATACTCCGAGTAGGGATAATATCCTGAGGCTGCGAAGAAGATTGCATCCTTGGAGGAGGTGGTGGAAGCACCGGACCAGTAGTAGCAGAAGTTGTAGCAGACACAATGGAGGAGCTCATGTTTGATCTTGAGGCCATTGTAAACAATGTGGCAAAAAGTTTTGAAAACAGAAAACCGATTAACGATTTCACAAAGATTTTTAGTAAAGAGAGCACCACTTGCCCCACGGTAGGCGCCAAATTGTTTTGGTCAAAAATTACGGAAGCAGTTAAGTTATCAAATTAGTTAAGTGAGGTAGTGTGCTAAAAAGTGTGTTGAAAATATGCTGGTTAAGTTGTTTGGAAAAACAGTATTCAGGATACGGCTCAGGATATTGAGCTGTATCTACGATCAAACAATGAGCAAAAAGTAAAGGGGGTGACACGAGATATACGAGGAAAGCCCTTGATCAATCTAGATCGCCGGCATAAAACCTCGGGAGCTGACAATCGCAGCTGCCTTGTTCTTCTTATTGCTTTAAACGTCAGGATACAGTGCAGGATATTGACAAGATCGCTAAGTGTTACAACGCTTTTGTGCGAAAGTGAAAATTGCTAGAGAACAAGTGTAAGAGTGTAGTGAGTGTTCATGTGATGTCCTATTCGATCTGATATACCCACCTATTTATAGTAACGAATTACAAACGAAAATTCCTATAAATATGGGATGCTCCGAATATTCCATTGTTAACGTTGTAGACCGAGTAATGCGGCTTCAACGTCTTTATTTGAACGACTTGGACCGAGTCTTCCGCGGAATGAGTCCTTGTGAACGTTGCTAGCTTCTAACCCATGTACCTGCACATAATCCGTTAGTGATCCTGAGGATACCATTCAGGATGTTACCAATATCCTGAATCAGCATCCCGGATGTGAACAGATATCATATAACCAAGATATAACCCAAGATATCTCTCAGGATATGGGCTCAGAATTTCACCCATAACAATAACTATACTACATATGATTCATATCAAGTTATTCATCTTAACACTTCTGTAACATGAATTTAACATCAACATTACACAATTCTTCCATAAACTTTACTAATTTTTTTCACTACCTTACATAATCTCAAGTGGGTTTTACCCCAACTACTACTATAATTGAAATAACACTTAATATAACTCCTATTTGTTCATATCATTCAATATCTAGATTCAATTTCATACAAACATCATAAATTATACATAACCCACTTCATGAAATCTCATAAAACATCAAATTTAAACTTACTAGATGTCAAGAAAACTTAGATAATCAAAGTTCCATGCTCATGCATTCGATTAATCCTTGATTTCCCCTTCAATTTTGTAGAATTTGAAGAACTAGGGTTTCTTGGCTCTCTCTCCCTCCGTTCGATCGTACAAAACCAGGAGGAGCCCTGGTTTTTTTTTTTTTTTTTTTTATCAAATCTCATTACATAATTTCATTATTAGTCCCTTATCTTTTGAGTGGTTTCAAATTAGTCTTTTCCCATACTAATCTTGATTTCTTCCAATAACATAAAGGGTTTTTATTTCATTTTCTTTCATCCCCCCCCTTTTTATAGAACTTTCAATATGATTAAAATCTATGTTTATCATTCCTTATATTTACCATTTATTTTCGTAAAAAATATTGCGATTATAACATTAGATATGACATACGAAATTTGGGGTGTTACAAGTCTACCCCCCTTAAAGAAGGTTTCGTCCCCAAAACTTGAACACATACATTTTGACAAGTTTATCTGTAACCCTTCGTAATTACATTGCTCGAACTTTGATAACATGCTTTCATTCGATCACCCCTCGTGATGAATCGGTCATTACCTCTCTAAACTTGTCTAATACACTTGGTAATTCACTCTTGTATGAAACAAAGTGATCCTATTACATTATTTCATGATTATTGTTCAATTGTTCAAGCTGATTTCTTAAAACTTGTCTGTCAGATTATTAATCCCGCATACCTCTAACATCTATTTAGGGGAAAATAATTATCATAATATTCATACTTGTTCATTCCTATTCATTCATATATAATCACAAATCAAACATCCTTCAATAGTTTATAACTATTTAGCTTCTACATACCCCCATCCTTCCAGGGCCAAAATCAAGAAAAATTTATTTCATGCTGCTTGCTTGATAGTTCTTTTCATACAATTTCTTGCAATACCTACGTATAACCTTTACTCGAGACCAATATTTCTTTCACTGATGATCTATCATAACTGCATGGTTAACCACAACTTAACGTATATATTTATACAAATTGTGTACATATTTTCTTGCTCTAACCTCATGACTGTCTATCCTTAGGTTACAAAGGTCAACATAAGTCTTTAATCACGCTATCAGTATGATCGTGTAATCAATACTTACATTTGGGTAACTCATATTACGTCATTCCTTCTAGCAATTGTAATACTAAGGCTATTACCCAACATTGTACCTCAAAGGGTTAATTCTTATCAACCTAGGTTCCGCTACATACGAGATTATAAGCTTATTACATATGCCCCTCCATTTTACGTATGAGTTACATAAAACTTGGCACAACCATTCATTCGATAATTGAGATTACATTCTACCACGTAGGGTTGTTTTATATTACGAATCAAGAATCATGCGTATAAAAACTTTAACTCTTGAACATTTCTTTAGAGGTTTATCTTCTAATAATTCCTCACATACGATAGGGAACTCGACATAGGGCAAGATTTATTCAAATATGCATTCAAATATTCATTATATTTTACATTCCACTCAACCCTCTTTATGTAACATTCCACCTCTAAAAGTTACGCATTCTTATATTTTCATTCTAGCTTCCTTCGACGTTAACATTTCACATCTTTCATACAGTTCTTTCTATTTATTCTAAATTTGGCATACTAAGTGTGTACCCCGCTTTCTTAGCAGTCCCTCACTTTTCTTTCCTTTCTACTACCCATTTTCCGACCTGCGGGTCGACTCTTACCATCTTTCCATCATGACATTTCAAGACATCTAATAACCGTACTTTACAATAAACAAGAATTTAGAGCCACCATTATTTCTTGTATTGATATGAAAATTATAATTTATTTACTAGCATTATGAGTCATTTACTTCTGCCTTCCAAGTTACTAACCATACTTGTTCCTTCACTATGCCGTTAGAAACAATAATGCTCACCATAAGCCTACTACTTGATTCCTCTATTATTAATATCATCATTCTTCCTAGTCACCCCCTCTTGTGGCATAAAAACTTTGACTACTATTGTATGTGTGTGTGTATATACACATATATATATATATATACTTGTCTCAAACGTTTAGTAACTCTATTACTATTAGTTGCTTGTTAATCCATTCCTACAGTATGGACTAATTCGCACATTTGTACTTCCTTATTGATTTTAGACATACTTGTTATCATTTTTTTTACGAAACTCTCTATCCTCGTCGGTGCTTAAATCATCCATCTAGGTCTTAGCCCATTATTCATTTTAGTCCTTATAAGTCGATCATCACATACTTAATACGCAATGCGTTCGGAGCATACTTCTTCCATCATAAACTATTACCTCAACATCTTTCTATGTATATATATAATTATTTACACCATCACATGTTACCACATTTGTCATATATTTTACTCTTACTCGTATGTCCCACTTAGGTCTATGACGACTAACTATCAACATATCACTACTCATATTCCCATAACTAGCAGCAACATACCTCACATACGTTCATATACGCATCACTTATACATATATATATATATATATAGGGGATGGATCATGAGAAAAGTATTTTAAATGAGAAAACCAAAAAACTAACAAAAAAAAAAAACCTAAAAACATACCAAATTTTTTTTTTACAATTTTTTTATAAAAATCGCCACATTTTATGTATGGAAAAAAAATTTCAAAAAAAATAAAATTTATTTTGGTTGTACTGCACATGTGCAGTAATAAATAAAGCTTAAACCACTTAACCCAACCCCCCCACCGACACCCCTCAAAAACCTAAACCCCCCACCCCCTAAAAACCTAAATTCACCCTCCCACCAAAAGTCTAACCCCTCCACCCCCCAAAAACCTAAACCCCCCCACCCCCACCCTCCCGAAAACCTAAAACTAAACCTTAAACATAAACCCGAAAAAAACCTAAACCCCCCCCACCCCCACCCCCACCCCCCAAAAACCTAATCCTAATCCTAAACCTCCAAAAAAATTAACCCTAAAAGCTAAACTAGACTCAAAAAGCTAATTTTAAGCATGTAATGCAATTGTAGTACATGTTATATTGCACATGTGCACTACTATAATAATAGTATTGAAAACAAGACGACACCATAAATCTTTTTTTATGTCATAAAAAATATGCTCGAATATACTTTAATGAAAGATACAAAAATCTGTGATCTTATGGTGCCATTTTTGTTTTAAAATGATAACGTATGGAGAAATGGGAAATGTTTGAAAAGTTATATATTTTTTATCCAATTTTACCCCTCCTTCATTAAAAGTCCCCCCCTCCTTCATTAAAAGTCTCCCCCCCTCCTTTTTAGTGCTTTTTTTGTTAGTTTTTTGGTTTTCTCATTTATATCTAGTTTTCTCATGATCCTCTTCCTATATATATATATAGGGTGGGGTTCGGCTACAAAGTCCATTTTTCCTACAAAGTGTACAAAGTCATAAAAAACCACAATTTCAACCATAAAACACACTCAAAACCCACAAATAACAGTGTGAAGATCATTAAAACACAATATCCAAACCCTAACATTCCATAAAAACTTCAAACACAGCATCGTAGAACTATGAATATTAAACACAACATGATGATCATCATAAAACACACTAATGTTAGTCATTCGAAAATCAAAGCCTTATCATCCAAAACACAACACAAAACCCACAAATATGGCATTCTAGTAATCTTTACTTTGTTATTTGTGGGGTTTGAGTGTGTTTTATAGTTGAAATTGTGGTGTTTTATGACTTTGTACACTTTGTAGGAAAAATGGACTTTGTAGCCAACTCCCACCATATATATATATATATATATATATATATATATATATAGGGGAGGGTTATCTTGAGAACGCTAAATATTGCGAGAACCGTGAGAACGAATGAAAAACCAATCAAAACCAATTTTCTTTTAATACAAACCTCATTGTAATTAAGATACAACATCAAAAAAAGAATTTACAACATCAAATAATTCATTTCTCCTTTCAAAATCACTCTTTTTAGATTTTTTACACATGTGTAAATATAACAGATTTACACATGTGTAAATGGCAAACTTACACATGTGTAAATTTTCTTTGTTTACGAATTCACGTAAATTTAAACGTGTAAATTAAATTTCTAACATTGTATTGAATAATAATGATAAGTGTAGAAAAAAATTTTGAATTTGAATTGTTTTTGACCAAGTTCTCGCGGTTTTTTCATTTGTTCTCACGGTTCTCACAATATTTAGCGTTCTCATTTAAACCTTCCCCTATATATATATATCTATGTATGTGTTCTTTTAGTCCTACATTATCCTTGACCAACCATGCCATATATGCCACATACTTGTTATGTTTATACTTACCTGTAGTTAGGTGGAGAAAAAAAAAGCATCTCCTCATTTGCTTTCATACTTTCCTTCCCACCTAACGACTCTAACTTTCATCCGTCTACAACCCTTTCTTAAGGCTCCATCCATGCTTACCACATAAATATCTTCCCTTAAAATTTTAATTCTACTAACATTTACTTTTTGTTTGACATAATTTTCATCCCTAGGACCATACTATACTCGAAATCTTTATCATCCTTTCATGTTCAATATTTTCTAAGATTAATTGTAATTATCATCCGTACCTTTCATTACATTCTAGGACCATACCATCCTCTTCCGTAATCATTGCTTTTATTCCTTCCTACCGTGTCATTTGTTATCGTTTTTAATTCTTTCGTCCATTATCTACATTAATCATTTTTTTACATTCATTACTTTATATACTTTCCATGTCATCTCAAGTTACATTGATGCATTCATAATCATATTTCAATAACTTTTATTCCACTTGTACATCATCATCAACATCGGTCACGATAGGCCACATCATGCATGCCTTTCGCTCATAGGGGAATATAATCCCTCATTCTTCTTACTTACCTTCTCGCACCATCCCGCATTCACACCATAATCATATTTCATCAACTTAGCAAATTTTCATACAAAATCACAATTTCATTAATTTAGACATTTCATCGAACATATGGCGTGCGTACATTCTAATAAGCATGATGTACAAGTGTTTATAACACATTCATCCTAAATTTATCAAATAGATCAACCAATTTCCTTCAAAATCAACAATCATAACTATACTACATATGATTCATATCAAGTTATTCATCTTAACACTTCTGTAACATGAATTTAACATCAACATTACACAATTTTTCCATAAACTTTACTAAATTTTTTCACAACCTTACATAATCTCAAGTGAGTTTTACCCCAACTACTAGTATAATCGAAATAACACTTAATATAACTCCTATTTGTTCATATCATTCAACATCTAGATTCAATTTCATACAAACATCATAAATTATACATAACCCACTTCATGAAATCTCATAAAACATCAAATTTAAACTTACTAGATGTCAAGAAAACTTAGATAATCAAAGTTCCATGCTCATGCATTCGATTAATCCTTGATTTCCCTTTTAATTTTGTAGAATTTGAAGAACTAGGTGTAACACCCTTTTTAAAATACTGGGATTACTTAAAAATATTACATGAGTTTATACTAAAATCCCAATTTACTGAAGATTTTCAATTAGAAATACCAAACATGATCATGTTAGGTACAAAACGAAAATTTAAAAGTAACTTCTACTAGACAACTATCGACTAGTTTAAAACCTTAGAACATGGTTAACAATTCATTTACATCAAAATCATTGTCTAAACAAAGTTAAGATAACGCGGAAGCTACAAAATGCGTGTTCGGTTCTTCTACATTGCTTGACCCCATCCAGAAGTCCACCATAGTCACCTAAGGTCAAAACCACTAAAAACATTAGTTTTGGCATTGACATAATACGTGTAAACAAGTTCCAACATCAAATCAAATAAAGAAAATAAAATTTTCCAACTTTGGTCCTCCCGCGTGTCGCGGCGGGAGTCCTTAAATCCGTCGCGACTCGCGACGGCTTCCGCGTGTCGCGGAGTTTTCAATGTAATCCTCCGCGTGGCGCGGGGGAACCCTTTTTCCAGCAGGTGCAGCTTAAAATCCTGCATTATTGCCCAGCTCCGAAAATTCACAATTTTCTAACTTTAAACTATCATAACTTTTTACTCGTTAGTCCGTTTTAACCGATTCTTTTTCCTACGAGTCCGTAATAAAATTACGGACCCGACCATGTAAATTTCTCATTACGGAAACCGAGATACCGACAATCGGTTCTCAATTTCCTCATTTCAATTATCCAACCCATTCGTATAAGTGCATATCACCTCTTTTTCATTCTTAAGACCTGTTAGACATAATTACCCAATTTCCCGGGCTTACATACTTGGTGTATTCGCGCAATTTCATGGCTTTGCGTTCCCTTAGGGCTAAATACTCGTTTCTTCGGAATTCAAACATTCCGTTTCAAACGACACTTTCATAGAGCTTCTATTGTTTGACCCGAAATCCCGGGTTCTTAGACTGAATTTAATATAACCAATTCAATGGCGTGGTACCATCCACCACTTAACGAAATATGAGACTTTCAAGTCTCTATTCTCATGATTCTTTTTAAAACATCTTTTTGACCCGTTTGGCTATTTAATGAAAACTATCACTTTGTTGACATGCCAAACTAAATTCCAAGTCCTTATTTTGACCCGTTTAATGGTCGAGTGTACTTCGCCACTTTAGTGACACATCAAACACATCCTTTACACTACAACATCATTTATATAGCAAACCAAAGCATTTAAGCATAATTTAACGAGACTAAAGCCACGTACCTTTAAAGCACACCTTTTCCGCGAGTATCACCTCCGGTGTGTCCACTTGACGTTCCGGATTCCTTGCCTAAAGAGTTCAATTCATAACAAGATTAGAACTCTTTCATAAGCTTAAACGCATTAATTCACAACATATGCAAATCTGCGTTTTTAGCAATCTTTTACGTTTTAACCCTCATATAGGCGTTTTATCAAACACCTTGCGGGTCAGATTTCTACATGATCTAAACCAAGTTCATAACTTGAAATTATCACTCAAATTAACTTCAATTAGACAATATACACATATTTTAACATCAACAATTTCAGAGATTAGCTCACAATTTCAGTTTACACTAGAACAAGAGTCTTAATGCTAGTGTTTATCGAGTTCTACTAACTTACTAATCACCCACTATAGTGATTTTGATCCTTACAAGTAACATGCAAGATTTTGAAAAGAAATCATCTAGGGTTTGTCCCTAGACTTCACATTACTTCCAATTTCATGTTTTACAATACATAATCAAGCTCAACCTTCGATTTCAATCACATGCAAGAATTTGAGTTGTATCAAAACAACCTAATTTGACATACCTTATGACCTCCTTGACGAGGAGATCACGATTCTATGCTCAGATTTCGATTACGACATGATTTGATTCTTCAATTTGAGAGTTTAGTAGAATTTAGGGTTGTGAAAGTGTGGGTGTCGCCCCCTGTGTTTTCTTGATCGACCAGGAACTCCAAAATGGAGTGTTTGGTTTTTACTTTACTAAATATTAGTAATTTAAGTTTCAATTTTGACAACCTAGGCCCCTCCACTCTTATTTAGTTTATATCTTTGGCTTTTTAACTCATTCCTGTGTTACTACAAGACTTCTAACTAACTGGGTTATTTATCCTAGTTAGTTTATTCTTGTTTATTATACACTTTATAATTCTAGTATAAAGTTTTGAAATTTCGGGATGTTACAAGTCCACCCCCCTTAAAAGGGTTTCGTCCCCGAAACCGTAATACGTACCAAATAGTTTAGGGTAGAGCCGTTGCATCTCTTCTTCGGACTCCCATGTGGTATCCGCACCCTTCCTGTGTTCCCATTTAACCTTCACTTGGTTAATTACCTTGCTCCTCAAACTTTTCTCCTTACGATCTAATATCGCAATTGGCTTAACCGCATAGTTGAGGCTGTTATCCACCTCGATATCATCATAGTGAATGCGAGCGGTTTCATCTGCTAAACATTTTCGGAGATGTGACACGTGGAATGTGTTATGAATCCCACTCAACTCATCGGGTAGTTCAAGACGATATGCAACTTTACCAACCCGTTCGGTGATTCTGAACGGCCCAATAAATCTTGGGCTCAATTTCCCTCTTTTTCTGAACCGTATGATTCCTTTCCACGGAGATACTTTCAGCATTACCTTATCGCCCACTTGAAACTCAATAGGCCTATTTCGCTTATCCGCTTACGACTTTTGTCGATCCTGAGCTGCTTTTAGGTGAGCTCGGACCATATCGATTTTCTGATTCGTAGTTCGGATTATATCAGTAGGTGCTAATCCTCGTGGTCCCACTTCTCCCCAACACACCGGGGTTCGACACTTTCTACCATATAACATCTCATACGGGGCCATTTTAATGCTCGATTGATAGCTATTGTTATATGAAAATTCGACCAAGGGTAGATGGTCCTCCCAACTACCCCCAAAGTCGATGATGCAAGCCCGCAACATATCTTCCAACGTTTGTATCGTTCTCTCACTTTGCCCATCCGTTTGCGGATGGTAAGCAGTGCTAATGAACAGTTTAGTTCCCATTTGCTCTTGGAATTCGCGCCAGCATTTAGAGGTAAACCGAGTATCTCTGTCTGACACAATGGATATCGGCACTCCATGACGTGCTATGATTTCATTAGTGTACACTTCCGACATCTTCTCGGATGTATAAGTCTCACGAATCGGAATGAAGTGAGCACTTTTTGTCAATCTATCCACGACTACCCATATAGCATCAAATCCGCGATTGGTTTTGGGCAATTTGGTTAACAAATCTATCGTGATTTGTTCCCATTTCCAAACTGGGATATCCAGCGGTTGCAACCTACCATATGGCTTTTGGTGCTCCGCTTTGACTTGTAAACAAGTCAGACACTTCTCCACATATTTCACAATATCTCTTTTCATTCCGGGCCACCAATAGTTTTGTTTTAAGTCATTATACATTTTGGTCGCCCCCGGATGAATTGAATAATGAGATTTATGGGCCTCGTCAAGTAGACGCACCTTGGCCCCACACGTATTTGGAACCCAAATTCTCCCAAATCGAGTTTTCAATCCTTGATTATCATCCTCCAGATCTTTTAGCTGCCCAACTATCCTTTCCTTCTTCACATTTTCTTCTTTGATTGCTTCAATTTGAGATTTTCGGATTTGTTCAAGCAAACCCGATGTCACAATTAGTTGCATCGATCGTACTTGAATAGGCGTATAATCTGTCTTTCGGCTCAACGCGTCTGCCACTACATTAGCCTTCCCGGGGTGGTAATGTATTTCACAATCAAAGTCTTTGACAGTTTCTAACCACCGCCTCTGCCTCATATTTAATTCCTTCTGATTGAAGAAATACTTTAAGCTTTTGTGGTCGGTAAAGATAGTGCAGTTCACCCCATACAAGTAATGCCTCCATATCTTCAAGGCAAACACAACTGCTGCCAACTCGAGGTCATGGGTAGGATATCTCTTCTCATGAGTCTTTAGCTGCCTCGAGGCATAGGCTATAACCTTTCCCCGCTGCATCAAAACGCAGCCAAGTCCCGAATGGGATGCATCCGAGTAAACTACCATGTCCTCCGTTCCGTCCGGTAATGACAATACCGGTGCATGGGTCAATTTCTCCTTGAGCGTTTGAAACGCCCTTTCTTGATCCTCGGCCCAAATAAAATTTTCATCCGTTCGGGTTAGTTTGGTCAATGGCATAGCAATTTTGGAGAAATCTTGTATGAATCTCTGATAATAACCCGCAAACCCCAAGAAGCTTCTGATTTCCGAAGGATTCTTTGGTGGAGTCCATCTTGACACAGCTTCTATCTTTGACGGATCTACTAACACCCCGTTTGCACTAATGATGTGCCCAAGAAATTGCACCTCTCGTAACCAGAAGGCATATTTTGAGAATTTTGCATACAATTTCTCTTTCCTGAGCGTCTCCAACACTTCACGCAAATGACTAGCGTGTTCCGCTTCATTCTTGGAGTATATCAAGATGTCATCAATGAACACTATTACTGACTTGTCTAGCATGGGTTTGCAAACCCGGTTCATGAGATCCATGAAAGCTGTGGGTGCATTAGTTAACCCAAAGGACATCACGAGAAACTCGTAATGTCCGTACCGTGTACGGAAAGCCGTTTTCGGTACATCCTCCTCTTTGACTTTTAACTGATGATACCCCGATCTGAGGTCGATTTTTGAGAACCAACTTGCACCTTGTAATTGGTCAAATAAGTCATCAATTCTTGGAAGCAGATATCGATTCTTTACCGTGAGTTTATTCAACTCCCGGTAATCAATGCACATACGCATGCTCCCGTCCTTCTTTCTCACGAATAATACCGGTGCGCCCCATGGAGACACACTTGGCCGAATAAATCCCTTGTCTAGCAATTCTTGGATTTGGGACATCAATTCTTGCAATTCTGATGGCGCTAACCGATACGGCGCCTTGGCCACAGGTTTCGCCCCCGGAATCAATTCAATTCCGAACTCTACCTCCCGTTCCGGCGGTATTCCCGGTAAATCTTCCGGAAATACATCAGCGTATTCGCGTACCACTGGTACGTCTTCAATCTTCGGCGTCTCTTTATCGGGTTCGTTTGTGTAAATCATAAATGCTTTACATCCGCGCCTCATAAGCTTATGAGCTTTTAGTATTGAGCAAATAACGGGACTGCCCCCTTTTTCGCCATAGATGGTGACTTGTTTTCCACTTGGAGATGTCAATTTTATCTCCTTGCGAAAACATATCACTTCTGCATGATGTCGAGATAACCAATCCATCCCGACCACTACTTGGAATTCTCCCATTGACATAGGGATCAAATCTATTACATATTCCTCATCATCAATGTTTATTTTGCAGTCTCAACATACATCACATACAAGGAAACTTTTGTTATCACCTATTTCTACCTCTAATGGCATAGGCAATTTTGTTAGTACAAAAGAAGGATGTCGAATAAATCCATGTGAAACAAAGGATTTATTCGCACCTGTATCAAATAACACATGTGCGGGAATCGAGTTTATAGCAAATATACCTGAAACCACATCGGGTTCCACCTTTGCCTCGGCTGCCGTTAGCTGGAAGGATCTTGCTTTTGCTCTTGGTGTCTCGGTACGTGTATCCTTGTCATCTTTCTTCCCGATCAATTCTGGACACTCCGATTTCTTGTGTCCCGGCTGATAACATTTGTAACACACCGACACATTCCCCGAGCACAACGCAGCCGTGTGCCCGGTTTTCCCACAAATAGGACACAGCTTGTCCTTAAACCGGCACTCACCCTTGTGCCCTTTCCCGCATATCTTGCAGCTTGATGACCCGCTTTTTCCTTCTTGTTTCTTTGAGGATTCATTCGGACGTGCCTTTTTCGTCGGGCTTGGGTTGACTACCTATGCCCTTCTTTCGCCTCTTTCTATCTATTTCTTCAACTCTATCTCCCGTTCCCGAGCAACGTTTATAATCTCGGTGAGAGTCTCATACTTCGAAGGAGTCATAAACTCCCTATACTCGGCGCTCAGCATATTATAATAATAATATATTTTCTGCTCTTCATTCGTTATGAAATCATCACAAAACTTCATTTTATCCATGAACGTTCCCGTGATTTTATCGATAGATTCACCCTTGTGTCGAAGCTGCATAAATTCTTCCTTGATTTTGTTAATGATTGCCTTGGGACTATGATGTTTAAGAAACGGCGTCTTAAACTCGTCCCATGTCATAGCCTTAGCCGCTTCACTTCCGATCTCTTTCTTCTTGTTATCCCACCAATCTTTCGCCTGACCCCTTAACTGACCCGTGCCATAAGCCACGAAGTCATCCTCATCGCAATGGGTCCTTTCAAATACTCCCTCCATATCACTTAGCCACCGTTGGCATATTAACGGGTCAACCTCCCCATTGTAGATTGGCGGTTTACACGCCATGAACTCTTTATAAGAACAAGATTTTCGTCCTCCCGACTTTTCCTTTGCTAAATTGGTATTATCCTCCAATTTCTTGATTCTTTCTTCCACCACTGATAGTACCGTGTTTTGGATTTTGTCGATGAAACCCGACAAACTGTTTTCAATTGCCTTTCCTACCTCTTCAGCAATCACTTCTCTTGTTTGCTCGGTGACTCTTGGCACCGTATCATCATTACCTTTATCCGCCATCTTTAACTGAAATGTTTACATCAAACGTTAACATTTCATCTATAACGTGTGATTTATTTACTTCGGTTTATTCAAGTTCGTGACTTGTTTTCACCGTTCTATTTAATGCACTTTCCGGGTTTGAGTGTGTTAACACACTCTTCCCATGCATATCTATCCATTATTCCCTCTTTTACTTAATAACTCTACTAAGAATAATTAACTCTTACCGAATGTTTGATCAAGCTTGAACCGAACACACTTGTTAACAACCTTGAGCTCTGATTACCAACTTGTAACACCCTTTTTAAAATACTGGGACTACTTAAAAAAATTACATGAGTTTATACTAAAATCCCAATTTACTAAAGATTTTCAATTAGAAATACCAAACATGATCATGTTAAGTACAAAACGAAAATTTAAAAGTAACTTCTACTAGTCAACTATCGACTAGTTTAAAACCTTAGAACATGGTTAACAATTCATTTACATCAAAATCATTGTCTAAACAAAGTTAAGATAACGCGGAAGCTACAAAATGCGTGTTCGGTTCTTCTACATTGCTTGACCCCATCCGGAAGCCCACCATAGTCACCTAAGGTCAAAACCACTAAAAACATTAGTTTTGGCATTGACATAATACGTGTAAACAAGTTCCAACATCAAATCAAATAAAGAAAATAAAATTTTCCAACTTTGGTCCTCCCGCGTGTCGCGGCGGGAGTCCTTAAATCCGTCGCGACTCGCGACGGCTTCCGCGTGTCGCGGAGTTTTCAATGTAACCCTCCGCGTGGCGCGGGGGAACCCTTTTTCCCGCAGGTGCAGGTTAAAATCCTGCATTATTGCCCAGCTCCGAAAATTCACAATTTTCTAACTTTAAACTATTATAACTTTTTACTCGTTAGTCCATTTTAACCGATTCTTTTTCCTACGAGTCCGTAATAAAATTACGGACCCGACCATGTAAATTTCTCATTACGGAAACCGAGATACCGACAATCGGTTCTCAATTTCCTCATTTCAATTATCCAACCCATTCGTATAAGTGCATAGCACCTCTTTTCCATTCTTAAGACCTGTTAGACATAATTACCCAATTTCCCGGGCTTACATACTTGGTGTATTCGTGCCATTTCATGACTTTGCGTTCCCTTAGGGCTAAATACTCGTTTCTTTGGAATTCAAACATTCCGTTTCAAACGACACTTTCATAGAGCTTTTATTGTTTGACCCGAAATCCCGGGTTCTTAGACTTAATTTAATATAACCAATTCAATGGCGTGGTACCATCCACCACTTAACGAAATATGATACTTTCAAGTCTCTATTCTCATGATTCTTTTTAAAACATCTTTTTGACCCATTTGGCTATTTAATGAAAACTATCACTTTGTTGACATGCCAAACTAAATTCCAAGTCCTTATTTTGACCCGTTTAATGGTCGAGTGTGCTTCGCCACTTTAGTGACACATCAAACGCATCCTTTACACTACAACATCATTTATATAGCAAACCAAAGCATTTAAGCATAATTTAACGAGACTAAAGCCACGTACCTTTAAAGCACACCTTTTCCGCGAGTATCACCTCCGGTGTGTCCACTTGACGTTCCGGATTCCTTGCCTAAAGAGTTCAATTCATAACAAGATTAGAACTCTTTCATAAGCTTAAACGCATTAATTCACAACATATGCAAATCTGCGTTTTTAGCAATCTTTAACGTTTTAACCCTCATTTAGGCGTTTTATCAAACACCTTGCGGGTCAGATTTCTACATGATCTAAACCAAGTTCATAACTTGAAATTATCACTCAAATTAACTTCAATTAGACAATATACACATATTTTAACATCAACAATTTCAGAGATAAGCTCACAATTTCAGTTTACACTAGAACAAGAGTCTTAATCCTAGTGTTTATCGAGTTCTACTAACTTACTAATCACCCACTATAGTGATTTTGATCCTTACAACTAACATGCAAGATTTTGACAAGAAATCATCTAGGGTTTGTCCCTAGACTTCACATTACTTCCAATTTCATGTTTTACAATACATAATCAAGCTCAACCTTCGATTTCAATCACATGCAAGAATTTGAGTTGTATCAAAACAACCTAATTTGACATACCTTATGACCTCCTTGATGAGGAGATCACGATTCTATGCTCAGATTTCGATTACGACATGATTTGAGCCTTCAATTTGAGAGTTTAGTAGAATTTAGGGTTGTGAAAGTGGGGTGTCGCCCCCTGTGTTTTCTTGATCGACCAGGAACTCCAAAATGGAGTGTTTGGTTTTTATTTTACTAAATATTATTAATTTAAGTTTCAATTTTGACAACCTAGGCCCCTCGACTCTTATTTAGTTTATATCTTTGGCTTTTTAACTCATTCCTGTGTTACTACAAGACTTCTAACTAACTGGGTTATTTATCCTTGTTAGTTTATTCTTGTTTATTATACACTTTATAATTCTAGTATAAAGTTTTGAAATTTCGGGATGTTACACTAGGGTTTCTTGGCTCTCTCTCCCTCTGTTCGATCGTACAAAACCAGGAGGAGCCCTGGTTTCTTTCTTTTTTTTTTTTTATCAAATCTCATTACATAATTTTATTATTAGTCCCTTATCTTTTGAGTGGTTTCAAATTAGTCTTTTCCCATACTAATCTTGATTACTTCCATTAACATAAAGGGTTTTTATTTCATTTTCTTTCATTCCCCCCCCCCCCTTTTTATAGAACTTTCAATATGATTAAAATCTATGTTTATCATTCCTTATATTTACCATTTATTTTCGTAAAAAATATTGCGATTATAACATTAAATATGACATACGAAATTTGGGGTGTTACAGGTAGCAAATGTTCAAATCTGCTGTCAAAACTCTGCCACTGCTGAATCAACAGTTGTTGATCAAAACTCTGCCACTTCATCATCTCCAACCTCTGTCGATAAAAATCCATCAACGGTGGATGAAAATCAACTGCCACACCCATTTCTCCTATTCCTCCACCTCCATTCCAAATAGATGTTGGTTCTTCAAAATTACCAACAGATGTTAGCTCAGATGATTCACATCTACAGCCTTCACCTCTCAATGCCATTGTTCCATACAAGGGGGATCTAATCTTCCTTAAATCTCATCCACATGATCAAGTTATTGGCAACATCAATGAAGGGGTTCTCATAAGAAGTCAATCCTAAAACATTTGTCTTTTTGCAGGCTTTCTATCACTTCATCAACCAGTCAAGTACCAAGAGGCACTGAAAGACAATAGGTGGGTAGAAGCCATGCAAGAAGAGCTCCAATAGTTCAAAAGATAAAAAGTATGAGAACTTGTACCTCTGCCAGAGAATGTAAGTCCAATTCGCACAAAGTGGGTCTTCAAGAACAAACCTGATGAAAAGGGCATTGTTGTCAAGAACAAAGCTAGGCTTGTGGTTCAAGGTTATAGACAAAAAGAAGGCATAGACTATGATGAGACATTTTCTCCTGTAGCAATACTTGAAGCCATCAGACTGTTATTAGCCTTTGCTGTCAACCACAACATCAAGGTGTATCAAGTGGATATAAAGTGTGATTTCCTTTATGGCCAAATACAGGAAGAGGTATATGTTTGCCAACCTCCTGGTTTTGAAGATCATTTTTATCCTAATCATGTCTACAAGCTCAATAAAGCTTTGTATGGCTTGAAACAAGCACCAAGGGACTGGTATGAAACTCTTTCCACTTTTCTAATCTCCATAGGTTTCACAAGATGTAAAATTGATAAAAACTTGTTTTTAAAATGGAGAGGAAAAGATTTGATGATAGTCCAAATTTATGTTGATGACATCATATTTGGAAGCACATATAATTCCATGTGTGAAGAGTTTAGGAGACTCATGACAACAGAGTTTGAAATGAGTGCCATGGGTGAACTCCAATGCTTTCTTGGTCTCCAAGTTAAGCAATTGCAAAATGGAACTTTCATTCATCAAAGCAAATATGTAAAAGATCTTTTAAACAAATTTGACATGAATGATTGTAAACTATGTAGTACACCCATGTGTAACACCCGTCTCATTGTTTTAAGATTTTAAACTAAAAACACACATTTTTTTTCTTTTAATTTCAAAATGCATCATTTCAAAACTTAGTTATAAAAACTAAGTTTACATGGTTATGGTATTCTAGTTTACAAACTAACTAGTTAAAACATACAACATTGAGTTTAGTGATTACAAATAAACATTGTCTAAAACAAGATTAGATTAGCGCGGAAGCTTCAAAACTTTGTGTTCGGTTCTTGAATTCTTGCTTGATCGGCGTCCGAAATGAGACGAACATCACCAAAGGTCAAAACCACATCAATTGTTAGTTTTGACAACTTTATAACATGTAAAAACAAGTTCCGGTATCATACAAATAACAAAAAAATAAAGTTTCAGATTTTTGATCTGTCGCGCCACGCGACAGATTCCTTTCAATCATTCGCGGGCCGCGAGCGCACCCGCGTGTCGCGCCAGAACAAGTGACTCCCTTCGCGTGTCGCGGGGAAGACCGTTTTCCAGCGGGTGCAGGTTAAAATCCTGCACTTTTGCCGAGCACCATTTTCTTTCAATTTTTCAACTTCTAAGGTGCATAACTTTCATTCTACAAGTCCGTTTTTTTTCGCGATTCTTTTTCCTACGCGTTCGTAATTTAATTCTCCATCTTACGGAGTGAAAACCCGACATCTAAATTCACAAAATTTTAACTTTCAAGCTCTCGGCTTGAAATTCAATTATGACACTTTTTGACCTGTTCGTGATTTATCAAACAAACTTGTTTATTACCGTTTCAAAATATCATGCATATCACGTTATATCAATTTACTAATGTGCAAGGTTCAAATTACGGGTTTCTTATGAATTCTTAACCCGTTTTACCTATCTACTCCTTTTGACCCGTTAAGGGAAGTTAAACACTTTTAACTATAAATCTATATATAAGCGTACCTGGCCCGAGTCAATGTATTGACCCGTTTATACCTTGCTATTATTAATTCAATATTCTATGATGACGCAATTATCCAAATTGCTATTCGTTCCTGTAAACATATGACTTAACAACCAACATTAGTCGATATGGTCACATGAGGTTATCACCATCATTTGACCCATTTGGTCTATACGACCAAACAATTATATTTATTACAAATCATGGTTTCTAATTACTCAATCACGCATCCGACCATTACAGATTTTACCACAAAAATTTCCTTTTTTTTACATATTTGACCCAGTTCGGCTTACGTCGTGGGTATCCTTTTAATCTCGATTACAATTAGTCATCACGTGACTAAATTACCATTTCGACCCTTTTACCATTATTAGTTAAGCTATGAGGTAACTTTAAGAAAACTCATAAATTCTTAGTCGATTTATGAGTAAATTACCATTTTACCTCTTTCACCATTAATCATGATTTTAAACGTTTTTATTCGTTCCGACCCATTTCGTTTCGTGTCGGAACCCATAATTCGAACATGATCTATTGTTTTATTTATCACCTATAGAATAAATACGTATGCTAAAAAAATAGGTGTAAGCTTTACTTACAGTTTGCGTTCGTTCGAGCTTTCCTTGCGCACTTGGCCCGTTTGATCCATTCCTTTCCAGCTCCCACTTAGCTTGACGAGATCAAACTTAACACAATACCCACAAGATTTGTTAGATTAGTCATTATATAAAATGACCACAACATCTCATGGATTCACACATACTCATTTATCAAGACATTAGTTTTAGGTCAGTTTGACTTTCGTAAGTCAAACTGTCCTTGTGTATGTGAGTGAGCACTAACTTAGAACATGTTTGGCATACACGTACATATTACTTGCATAAATCATTTGTATGTATTTTAGATGCCTTTAATACACCCAATTTCATAAGATTTGTTTGAAGCAAATACATGGTACACACCACACCATTCAAGTATGGAATAAAAGCTACTACGACATACCTCTTACCAAGTCTTACAATCAAATTATATTTCCACGTTAGACACATTGCCTCAAGTTAATTTATTAGAATGCCATCATTATCACATTTCTCACAATTCATCTTTTTCTTGTATACAATTTTCTTAGATTAAGTTTATCAATACAATGTGTAGCAACTATACAATGTAGCTGTGGAATTGACTCTTTTAACCACTTTACGGTTTTATTTAGCCCTTGGTGATCAAAGATGAAATTTAGAATACTAAAATATCTTTCCAACCCAAAAAGAATCAGCTTAATCCGAGCTTCCTAGAATTAATTATGATTTTCACAAAATCAGCTCAGAAGTCAAAATGCTTCCAATCAGCTTGCTGTCAAAACAGTTCAGCCGACTTCGGACACTGTTTTGACCCGTTTAACATCAGAATTTAACAAACATGTTCAAACATAAAACGTAGTATGTTTTAATAGCTTTCTGAGCATATAAGGCTCAACCTCACAGGCCGTTCCAGTGATTTTATATGATTTTTTAAAAACTGCAGCCCAATAATTTTTTATTCCAATCAGCTTTGTTATATTTTCTTGTTCAAGCATTTTATCAAGCACCTTGTGTGCAACACGAAACATCAAATTTCTCCAGCCCATTTAAGTGTTCTAAACCCTTAAATTCTAGCAAAATTAACAAGTACTAACATCAACTTCAAATCTAATCATGCATTCACTATTTCAAGTAGCTAGACACCACAAGAACAACAAGACATGGCCAATTTCATCTACCTTAATGAAAGCATCAATGTTTTTCATAAAACCCTCTTATCACACATAAGGGTAGTCATCAAATCCCTAATCTTTAACATCAATTCAGCAAGTTTTCGACTAGGGTTTGTTTTCTAGACACTAATTTAACAGAATATCACTCATGCATGCAACATTCTTTCCGAATTTCGATTATGAGTGTTCATCCTAAAATTCAAGATATCATCAACTTACAAAATTTGACATACCTTGTGATCTCCATGACTTGGTGATCGATTATACGCGTTTATTCATGAATTTAAGCTTCGATTTCCCTTCCAATTTGGTGATTTAAAGAAGAACTAGGGTTTCCCCTTGTTTGGTCGCCTGGAGATCGACACACACACATACACACTGTGTGTGTGTTGTGTTTTTTATTTTATTAAATAAAACATGGTTTCCTTTTTAACAATTTTGACCCCTCAAGTTTAATTTTAACTATTATGGACAAGAACTCCATGTTTTATTACTCATTTACACATCACTAACTAGGTTAATTATTCCTAGTTAACTTAACGGATTCAGGGAGTCATGACCCGTTTTATTTTAAGTCTCGTTAACTCGGGCTCCTTATAAACTTTATCTTCTCAATGTGTTTGTTCTCTTTTATTTATTATTAAGCTTACTTGTTTGAATTCTAAAATTTTCCGGATTAAATCTTTACCGCCAACGGTATTTTACCCGCTCTTTAATATTTACGTGGTTTGATTACCAAACTCGTTTTTGGGGTGTTACACCATGGTAACCACAAAGCTTGTCATGTCTGATGAAAAAGATGACTTGGTTGATCAAACACTATATAGAAGCATGATTGGGTCTTTATTGTACCTAACTGCATCAATGCCAGACATCATGTTTGCAACATGTGTCTATGCCAGATGCCAGTCAGCACCTAGGAAGTCTAATCTCATTGCTGTGAAAAAAATATTCAGATACATAAAAGGTGCTCCCACAATTGGTATCTGGTATCCTGTTAATGGGAATGTCAAGCTTTCAGGTTATTCAAACAGTGATTTTGCTGGATGCAACACTACAAGAAAGTCTACATCAGGAGGGTGTCGATTCCTAGGAAATTGCTTAGTGTCTTGGCAAAGCAAAAAGCAAGCAGGTGTTTCCACATCCACTGCTGAAGCTGAATATATTGCTGCTGCAAGCTGTACAGCCCAACTGTTGTGGTTTCAAAACCAGTTACTGGATTTTGGTATAACTGCTCTAAAGACTCCTCTCATGTTGGATAGTCAAGCAGCTAAAAATATAATCAAAAATCCAGTATCCCATTCAACCACCAAGCACATTGACATCAGACATCACTTTGTGAGGAATTGCTATGAAAAATGTTTGATTTCTCTACATCATGTTCCAACAAAAGATCAACGGGCAGATGTGCTAACAAAAACATTAGACACATCTACCTTTGAAAGTCTGATCACAAGAATTGGCATGTTTAACTTGGATTAGAAGGCAAAACCTTCTTTTCCTTAAATAAAAGGCATTAAAATGTTTTCAGAAAATCGAAAATTCATCCTTAAAATTAGCTTAAAATGAAAATTCTTCATAAAATCCTTTAAAGTCTATCCATAACCACTGATGTTTTAAACCTCTGATTGGTTGAAAATTCACCCACTGCTGAAAGACAACATATGTTTCCATTTTCCTTGTTGACCACTGTTGACTAAACAACTATTGTTTCAACCTCTGATGTCTATCCACTAATAGACTTAAAATCAGCCACTGTTCTCTTATACACTGTATCCAACCACTGTTGTTGCCCAACAGTGGTTTCCAAACAACTGTCATCCACTTTTTCATCAAAGGTTGCCACGTGGGCAGATGTTAACCGTCCGATCTTTGAAACCGCTGCCACGTCAGCATTCACTTTTTCCCTTTTATAAAACCCAATTAAATCCCAATCAGAGCTTTTATTTGTCGTATCGAATTCAAAAAAAATTCTCCAAAGCGGTTTTCATCTTCTTCTACACTTCTTCAACCTCTCGCAATTTCTAAGTTTCGATCATGGCTTTGATCATTAAACACCCTCATAATTACCTCTGTACTTTTGAGAAAACCGATAAAAATACCGACTTTCATTCAATAATTGATATCTTGTCATCTTCAAAATACAAAACACTTCTCACTACTGATGCAACAATCTACCAAGACGCACTCCGTGATTTCTGGGCTAATGCCGAACTTGAAGAACAAAAAGGTGAGCCATTTGGTATAACTTCAAAAGTCGGAGGTGTATTGGTTGCCGTAACCCCCATTAACATATCAGAAACATTTCAGATGAACGAATTGGCAGTTAAAACTTCTTTCCCAAAAAATGAGTTTCAAACAGACTTGATTGAAAGGGGTTATGTTGGACAGTTGAATAAAGCTAACATGTTTAAACCAAATTTTCCACCCCCAATGAAATTCCTATTCCATACCCTTTTAACATGTCTCTCAACTAAAACCACTGCTTTTAATGAAATACCTTTGAAAATTTAGTACATGGGGTATGTAATTTTGACAAAAACTGATTTTAACTACTCCCTAGCACTATTTACTGATTTGATTAATAATTTGAAAAACATTAAAAATGGGAAGAATGCTGCTTTTCTCATGTTTCCAAGGATTTTGAGCTATTACCTGCAAAAACATGTTCCTCAAAAAGCTTTTGAGCAAGGAACACCTTTTAAAATGAATAGTCTTTCATTAGAAACTTTTACTTGCCTTATGGTCAAAGAGTCAATTGTTTCCAAAACAAAAGCAAAGAGGTCTGATCAAATTTTAGATGACTCCACATCTGCTCCTCAAATCTCTGTTGCTGAGCCCACTGCTCATGGTGATCACAACACTACAACCACTGCTGTGAAACCCCCACCATCAAAACCCAAAAAGACAAAATCCAAATCCAAAAAGCCCACCAAACCCACAAAAATGGGTCCTCTGAAAGATGAGATCCCAGAGGTTACCTGTGTGACAACACAAATGTCACTAGAAACCACTGTTGCTACTTGCTCACAACATGTGGAAAGATCTCAACCTGAAAACCTAACTCCTCATGATTCCTCATAAAAGGAACATGTTGCAATCACAGGGACACCACAATATGATGCCATATCCTCATTTGAGAGTATGCCCAAAAGCCCTTCTCTCGGGACAATGTCTCTTTCTACACCAATCCCTTCATCTTTTATTCCACCAACCTTTATACCACTTTTTGAAGCTATTGACACTCAGACAATAAGTAGCCCCTCTCACCAACACATTACCGAGAGTATAATTTCAACAATAGCTTTGTCTGAACCTGTTCATCATTTCATTCATTAAACAATCATTTTTATCATTGTTCATCACCTAAGCACTCTACCTCAATTTACAAATTTGGTTACATTATCCTTAATCAGTTTTTTGACTAAAACTGTTATCTAATCAATTAACTAGGACATGATAATTACAAACTAATTATTAAATCGTAATCACATTTAATAATTTATAACTATCCACTCCTTAAAACCTTCCTTGCCCCTTGCACGCCAAATCAGTTTTATTGTTCAGAATTCCCAACATGTTTAAGGTTGAGTGCTGGAACCCCGGCTCGAATAACTTATTTGCACCCATACTTCCCAGCTTACATACATCATACTTAATTTTTGTAACCACTTTACTTAATATGCTCTCTTGTTTGATATTTTCAGCTAATCCACTAGCATATGCATTGTTGCACATCCAAAAAAACACTGTCGTATTAAATCCATCCATGTGAAGTTTGTACCCTCCACCACCAACCAACAAACCAAATATCATATGTACTGCTTCACACCATAAAATCAGATCCATCCCGTGATCCACACAATTTTCAAAACACTCTCCAAGTTAACCTTTGCCATTTGTTGTTACCATATTTCATGGCCGCGCATTTTCACTTCTGTTTCTTGCTTTTCATCTACACTGCCGCCTATCACCACCGTAACTGTGTCCAAGCTACATCATCTGCCATCAGAGAAGCTTGCAAAGCCACAAGGTTCCCGAAAACATGTCATGTTTCACTCACCAAATCCGGTATAGTCCCTACGGATCCTAAGCCTTTCCAAATCCTACTGTCCGCGTTGTCCCTGTCTTCTAAGAACTTGGCCACAACAGAGTCCATGGTCCAAAGGATCTTAAAAGACAAGCACAACGCGGACAACCATAACCTCACAACCACCGCGGAACTCTGCGTGGAGTCCCTCCGCCACTCGGTGTACCGTCTCACATCCTCCAAGAAGGCTTTACAACATAGCCGAATGAAGGACGCACGTGCTTGGACGAGCGCGGCCTTAAGCTACCAGTTCGATTGCTTGTCCGGGTTGAAGAAGGTCAACGACACACAACTGGTGGCTAAAACGGTGTTGTTCATGAACAACACGTTGATGACGTCCACAAGTAACGCATTGAGCATGATGATGTCATACCAAAGATTTGGAAACCGAACTAGTTGGTGGGGCCCTCCGAGGACTGAGAGGAACGGGGTGTGGGAGAGTGTCGGTGGTGGCTCATCGGGTGATGAACCCAGGGTTCCTGTGGGTTTGAAGCCGAATGTGACCGTGTGCAAAGGTGCTGGGGTTTGTAGTTTTGAGATGGTTCAGATGGCGGTGGATGCGGCTCCGGATAACCTTGGTGGTGAACGGCGGTTCGTGATTCTGATAAAGGAGGGTGTTTATGAAGAGGTTGTTCGTGTTGGGTTGGCAAAGAGAAATGTTATGTTGAGTGGAGATGGTATTGGTAAAACAGTAATTTCGGGGTCCTTGAATGTCGGTAAGCTTGGGATGCCAACATACAACACAGCCACTGTCGGTGAGTCAAATGTTTCATTTTAGTGACTTTTATTATTTACCAACTGTATTTGTTTTTATTGTCCTTCGTATCTGTTCATAATTTAAGATATATTTATATCAGTGTCGTCTCCGAAAATATTATTAGGCTTTGTGCGAGAGAAAAAAAAATCGGGCCCTACCGTCTATAGTATAAACTTATCAACTAGTCAGATTACAATATAAAAAGTAAAAACCTATAATACCACGATAACTGTTATAAAATAAATAAAACAAAAATAGTGTAGCAAAATAATTAAACTAACTGTGTATATAAGTTAACTTTTTTAACAATTGATGTATTACATGACACAAATGATATTTATAACATCTTGTGTAAAATACATGCACACACATTTTTATTTTAAATAAATGAAATTACGACAGAAAATCACAGAAAAAAACAAGGAGACAAAATATTTTTTTACTTCACATTTACCTCTTTATGTACCTTAGAATATGTTTTGTTAATTTTATATCTTTAGTTGACTATATTGCAAATAAAAAAATAATTTGTCCACGATGTGTTTTCCGATGTTATACAATCAATTATATTTTTCATTCCATTTAATTTGTATAATACTATTTCAAACATTAATCTTGTCAATCACTGGTCTTGCACGAGCTAGTGCTTTATTTCTTAATCATGAGTGATTATTAACGAGTAATTACGAATGCTACATTGTACAGGGGTTGTCGGTGATGGTTTCATGGCAAGAGATCTAACAATCCAAAACACAGCCGGTCCAGAGGGTCAACAAGCAGTAGCTTTCCGGTCAGACAGTGATTTGTCCGTGATCGAAAACTGCGAATTCATCGGTAATCAAGACACTCTATATGCTCATTCCCTCCGTCAGTACTACAAATCATGCATCATCCAAGGCAATGTCGACTTCATCTTCGGCAACTCGGCTGCTATCTTCCATAACTGCACCATCCTCGTCCGCCCTCGCGAGCTCGTAAAAGCGGGCAGCAGCGTCATCTCAGCGCATGGTCGGTTCGACCCTGCGCAGACCACCGGATTCGTGTTCCAAGATTGCGTGGTAAGTGGCACCCCAGAATACATGCAGTTGTTCCCCAAAAACCCTAGTGTGTTCCTTGGGAGACCATGGAAGGAGTACTCAAGGAGTGTGTTTTTGAGGTGTAGATTGGAGGGGATTGTGTCACCATTTGGATGGATGCGCTGGGATGGTGAGTTTGCGTTAAAGACACTTTACTTTGGGGAGTTTGGTAATGTGGGGTTGGGGTCTAATTTGTCTGCAAGAGTGTGGTGGAGCAGTCGGACTCCGGCTGATCATGTTAGTGTGTATTCGGTGCACAATTTCATTCAAGGTGATCACTGGATGCTAACATAGAAAGTCTTGACAAATTCATATTATAAATCCTTTTGGTTTCTTTTGCCTTTGAGATTTTACCAAACAAGAATTAGAGTAGTTTTGTGTTCTTGATTTTGGTGTCCTCTAAATTGGCTGTTTGTAATACAAGTAAACATCTTTTAACCAGTTTAGTTTCTAAAGCCCAAAATTGATGATTTTAATTTTTAATAACAAGTTTAGGTTTAGTAGATATAACTATTAATTAGGAAACCGTTGTATTATATACTAACTTATAAACCCGTGTATTATATGGATTAACTATAAATGCCTTAGCTTGAATAATATTTTAATTTATAAGTGTTGCAAATAAAAAAATGTAAATCATAATTCTATATAAATCATGATCACATAGTTAAAAAAGTGTAATAATAGTATAATCTAATTATTGCGTTTTTCCAATTAGTATTAATATAAGGATAGTTTAGTAAAAACGATCTAATTATTGTATTTTTTTTTATTTTACGATAATATTTAATAAAATACATTGTATTTATCTAATAATATTAATTAAGTAGTGCATCCTAATATGGTTATTAACATATTTAAATTAAAATTATTATATTAGTAAGGATAAGGATTAAAACATATTTAAAATAAAATGTAGAAAAAATTACACCGTTAGTACTTGTGGTTTCTGCAAAATTTCAATGTTGGGTACTAATAAATTTTTGTTGCACAATCAAGTATTAACATTTTAATTTTTATTTGTAACAATCTTAGGCTTTAAGCCTTAACACCATCATTAACTAACGCCCAAGACCCTCATGTGCAGAAAACGTGAGGGTATTTTCGTCCTTTTCCAGTTTTGTTTGAAAACCCCTTATAAAACCCAAGACCCTTTTATTTTCACACCTGGTTCATCATCTTCAACATTAAGGCCTTCATCAAAAAGTATAGTTCTGTGCAAATGTGGAAGGCAAGCAATAATGAAAACTTCGTGGACTCAAAGTAATTCTGGACGACAGTTTTACACATGCCCTCAGCTGGTATGCATTCGTAGCCCTAATTTTAACAACTGGTTATTCAAGCCCTAATTTTTACATTTGCATTCAGAGGTCTAGGTGCAAATTCTTCGAATGGCATGATCCTCCATTTGTGTAATCGTGCTAGCCAAGTCATCACAAGAAAATCAGTAAACTTTCCACCATGAAAAACCTTGAAGCAGAACAGCTCTTCATATATACCTAAAAAAGGCATTGATTTTTTAGGAAGATTATAATTTTGCTCTGTTTTTTTTTATCACAAACTGTGCTTACCGTAAATGTATTTTTGATAATCGTCATCATCTGCTCTAATGTGCCAAGTTGCAAGCATTTTTGCCCTAATCGATGTATTCTTTATTGATCGTTGTGTGTGTAATTCAATTTTGATCAGAAAGTTTGAGAATGTGAAAGGGTTTTGCAATGTTGATCGTTTTGTATGGAGTTTGAGAGGTTTTAAAAGAAAGGACGAAAATACCCTCACGTTTTCTGCACGTGAGGGTCTTGGCCGGTAGTTAATGGCGGTGTTAAGGCTTAAAGCCTAAGATTGTTACAAATTAAAATGTTTTTTTAAAGGAAAACTTCATTAAGAAACAGCCGAACTCGAAGACCGAGCCGGACAAAAACAACAGAAAAGGAACCACTGCATAATTACAAATTTACACCAATTATTCCAAAGGGTGGACCGAAACTTGGACCTATGCTTAAACCAAAAGAAGCCCACTGATCTAATCTCACTGAAAATATCTTCCACATTGACCCTCGAGCCCGAGAAGATCTTATTATTTCTAGTCTTCCAAAGAAACCAACACGCAATGATGATAATACCCTGAACGAAATTTTTTTTTCCTTCACCCCCAACATGCTAGTATTGTGAATATCCAAAAGATCTTTGAACTCGAACGCAAAGATTTTAGGAATCCGGCACCATCTACTAATCTTTTGCCATAAGAGAGCAGAAATACTACAAGAAAGGAAGATATGATCCGCAGATTCGTCGTCCAAGCCGCATAGGGGGCAAACCCCGGAACCGATATCAATTCCCCTTTTCCGAAGTGCATCGGCCGTAGGAATTCTCTTCATTTCCGCTCTCCATACAAAGATGTTACACTTCGACGGGACCCGCTTACACCAGTCAAGCACAAACCGATCTGGATCCATGTTACCTTGGTTAAGAAGCGTTTTTACCGATTTGACCGTAAAAGAACCCGAAGAGTCGCCCAGCCATCTCCATTTGTCTCTACCAGGAATGAGAGAAACCGTAGATAACTTACCCGAAAGCGAAGCAAGTTCCCCAAGCTCCAAATCTGTTTCAGGGTCATGTCTCCACAACCACAAACCGCCATCTTCCAATATGTCCTTAACCGAGCATAATTTCACAACTTCCAAACGAAACAACTCGGGATAAACTTCTTTCAAAGGAACATCCGCCAGCCACAGATCGAACCAAAAAAGGATATTACTCCCCGACCCAACCTGTCATGGCCCCTGACCTAGTTTCCCGGTTCGGATGCCGCGGGACAGAAAACCCGTGGTATTGGGGTTTAATTAGGCAGCGGAAATTTTAACAGAATCGTTTAAACTGAAAACACCCCTTTGAGTTTTATTTCAGATTTCGGTACAAACCCCGTTATTTACAATAAAGGAATTCCACTGGGAAATTCCCTATTTACAAAAACATGTTTATTTATGTATTGAGCCACTTTATCCAAGCTGGTAGTGCTACGCGGCACTTTTCCTTGTTCACAGTAAATCACCTGAAACAAATTTAAAAAGATGTTATCAGCGGGGAAATACTGGCGAGTCATTCAATTTACATAAATGACACATTGTTATAGATTACAGTATTAAGAGCGATTATAATTGCCCCTATCTTATAATTAGCTGGTTCAGTTGTCACCCGACTGAATCTATGACTGTGGTCATATCATTATTGAGTCCTTTCACCCAAAAGTGACGTGTATCACTATTTAGGTCCTTTCACCTAACAGTGATAAAACAGTAGTAATTGTGCACAATACCCCACTTACTGCCAGTAATTTAAGATAACAAAGACTTAATCCCTGTAAAATATAACTGGAAAACATTTAGGTATTGTAAAACACTTTTGACAAAAAGAGAATGACTCACATTGCAAGTTTAGTTGGACAGAGTCTTGCCTACTGATTAAGCCTGGTAACCTAGTTTAAAATATAACAATGAAAACAAAACTAAGTCAGTAACTTAATTCAACATTTACGATAAATTCACGAAATCAAAACCCTCAGGACGAATGACAAAGTATAGCCCGAATTTAGGCAGCACTTAAACATCCATCGGATAGGTTTCAATCGATCGGACATTGTATCGTAGCAGTGATCGAGTTATTACCTGGTAATCGTAGTAGAGATTCGGTATTATGACTATTTTGAATGAAACAGTGTGTACGTAATGAAATTTTTCGTCGAAATAATCAAACCATGCAAGTGCCAAACCCCTGCATTTTATACTGGATTTTGGTCTCCCCCGCGTGTCGCGCCTGGGTGCCAGGGTTCCTGGCGCGTGTCGCGGGGCAGACCAAATTAGGCTAGGGTAGCCTTGTGTCCTGCATAGCCCTGATGAGTCAAATTAACGAATTTTTATGAATTATTTTCGTTTTTATGGATAATTATCCATTAGGGAATACCCCCCTTTGAGTTTTAAGGGGCCCTGATCCTAGTTTTGACCGTTTTAAAAATTAAGGGTCATGCCATACTACTTGGGGGTCTCAATTAGGGTTTCCTGATGGGCATTATTAAATTAAGAAATAATAATTTTGGTAAGGGTTGTTACACCCTCCCCACCTTGTTTAAAATCTCGTCCTCGAGATTTATTGAAACAAGTAAGGGTACTTTCGCTTCATCTCTGATTCCAGTTCCCAAGTGTACTCAGGTCCTCTCTTTGAATCCCACTTTACCTTGACCAGCACCAGTCTCTTGTGCTTGAGGAACTTGACCTTTCTGTCTTCTATTTGAAGAGGTTTCTCAACAAATTTCATCTTTTCATTTACCTCTATATCTTGAAGAGGTATTACCAGTGATTCGTCAGACAAACACTTCTTGAGATTAGATACATGAAACACATCATGTACCCTGGCTAGCTCTTCTGGTAGTTGTAATTGATAGGCAACTGGTCCTATTCGTCGAGTAATGGTGAATGGTCCTATGTACCTTGGACTTAGCTTTCCTTTCTTACCGAACCGGACTACTCCTTTCCAAGGAGAAACTTTCAAGAGTACCTTGTCTCCAACTTGGAATTCTAATGGCTGGCGTCGATTGTCTACATAACTCTTCTGGAGATCTCGAGCCGTTTTTAGTCTTTCCTTGATTTGAGTTATCTTGTCGGTGGTTTCCTGTACAATCTCGGGACCTGATAATTGACTTTCTCCTATTTCTGCCCAGCATACTTGAGTTCGACACTTTCGTCCATAAAGTGCCTCGAATGGGGCAGCATAGATACTTGTATGATAACTATTGTTATAGGAGAATTTTATTAAAGGTAGGTGATCGTCCCATTTTCCACCGAAGTCGATTACACATGCCCTGAGCATGTCTTCCAGAGTTTGAATGGTCCTTTCACTTTGTCCATCTGTTTGGGGATGGTATGTAGTACTCAAGTTTAATCGTGTCCCCATTGCTTCTTGGAAACTTGTCCAGAAGTGTGAAGTGAAATGACTATCTCTATCTGACACAATGGAGAGTGGAACTCCATGTAAGGATACTACCTTGTCTATGTATAACTTAGCCAATCTCTCCATGCTAAAGGTTTCCTTCATTGGTAGGAAATGAGCTGATTTGGTTAATCGATCCACAATTACCCAAATAGCATCGTTACCTTTCCTGGTCTTGGGTAACTTAGTAACAAAGTCCATTGTTATTAGTTCCCATTTCCATACAGGCATTTCTAACTGTTGAAGTAAACCTGAAGGTTTCTGGTGTTCTGCCTTAACTTGCGAACAAGTTAGACACTTAGAAACGTATCTGGCTATATCCTTTTTCATTCCTATCCACCAGAAGTTGTTCCTTAAATCTTGGTACATCTGGTTGTTACCAGGATGCATTGTATATCTAGATTTATGGGCTTCCTCTAAAATCTTATTTCTTAAATTTCCTTGCTTAGGTACCCAAATTCTTTTCTTATGGAATCTCCAAATTCCATTCGTCCCTTGCTCCAATTCCTTAGTCCTTCCTTTCATTCCTTCAGCATCACCCTGGATTGTTGTTTCCTGAACGTTCTTCTGTTGCTCCATTAAATCTAATTGGAGATTTAATCTAAGAGAACGAACTCGCATTTGCTTCTCATGGTATTTACGACTTAGGGCATCTGCGACTACATTGGCCTTTCCTTCGTGATATAAAATATCACAGTCGTAGTCACTTAGAATTTCCATCCATCTTCTTTGCCTCATGTTTAATTCTTTTTGCCCAAATATGTATCTTAAACTTTTATGATCTGTATAGACTATAAACTTACTTCTGTACAGATAATGTCTCCAAATTTTAAGGGCAAAAATAATGGCTCCAAATTCTAAATCATGAGTCATATAATTTTCCTCGTGTTTCTTCAACTACCTTGATGCATACGCAATTACCTTTTTGCGTTGCATTAGCACACATCCTAATCCTAACTTAGAAGCGTCGCAGAAGACTTCAAAATCTTCGGTTCCGTCTGGTAAGGCTAGAATTGGGGCATTTGTTAATCTGTGCTTTAAAATCCTAAAGGTCTCTTCTTGCTTGGGTCCCCATTCAAACTTAACAGTTTTACAAGTTAACTTAGTTAATGGAACATCTATGTTAGAAAAGTCTTTAATGAAGCGCCGATAATATCCAGCTAATCCCAGAAAACTTCTAACTTTGGTTGTTGATTGTGGGACCTTCCAATTGGTGATTGCTTCTATCTTGAAGGGATCTACGTGAATACCTTCGTGATTCACCATGTGACCCAAAAATTGCACCTCCTGTAGCTAAAATTCACACTTCGAGAATTTGGCGTAAAGCTTTTCCTTCCTTAATAAGGTTAAAAGTGCATGCAGGTGCTCACAATGTTCGTTCTGGCTTTTGGAATAAATAAGTATATCGTCGATGAAGACAATTACGAATTTATCCAAATACGGCTTACAGATCCTATTCATCATGTCCATGAATGCTGCAGGAGCATTCGTCAATCCAAACGGCATGACTGTAAACTCGTAGTGACCATACCTAGTCCTGAAAGCAGTTTTAGGTATGTCTTCTTCCTGTACCTTCAGCTAGTGATATCCGGAGCGTAAATCTATCTTGGAAAAATACCTAGCTCCTTGAAGTTGATCAAAAAGATCATCAATCCTAGGTAATGGGTATCGATTTTTAATTGTAACCTTATTCAATTCCCTATAATCGATACACATTCGCATTGAACCGTCCTTCTTTTTCACAAACAACACTGGTGCTCCCCACGGGGATGAACTAGGTTGTATAAATCCTTTGCTTAGTAATTCATCTAACTGCTTTTTTAGTTCTAACATTTCGGTGGGTGCTAGCCGATAAGATGCCTTAGCTATTGGTGCAGTTCCCGGAATTAAATGAATTCTAAATTCTACTTCCCTATCGGGTGGTAATCCAGGTAGCACTTCTGGGAATACATCCGGGTATTCTGATACTACTGGAATTTCCTTAAGTTCCTTACTTTTAGCGTTAATGATTACCGAAATCATATATAATATTCCTTGTTTTCGTTTATAACTAGCAACTTTCATTACCGAAATGAACTTCATTGGTTTACGCGGCTTATCTCCTGTTATCAAAATTACTTTTCCTGTTGGCGTATGTATTTCTATGGAATTCTTATCACATAGGATTCGAGCATGGTTGGCTACTAACCAATCCATTCCTAATACGACATCGAATCCAGCTAAATTCATAGGTTGCAGGTTTGCAGAAAATTTATGGCCTGAGAGTTCTATCTTTCCTTCTTGCAAAACCTCATCTATATTACCAGAATTTCCATCTGCAGTTTCTACCATATAAATCTGCCTAAGTTTGGTTAAAGATTGCTTAAGAGCTTGGCAGAATGAAGTATTTATAAAACTTTGGTTTGCACCAGAGTCAAATAATACTTTTGCGTAAACGTCATGTACAAGAAACGTACCAGCTATCACATCTGGAATCAGATCTGCTTCCTGGGTAATCAGCTGGAAGGCTCTTGCATTCTTCTTATTAGATCCTTCGACAGGTTTGGCCTTGTTGTCAGCTGGTTTGACCATATTTGGGCAGTCGGGCTTGAAGTGCCCTGTTTCTCCGCAATTGTAGCAGATCATGGATTTCTTCCTGCAATTCTCCTCTTGGTGCACCGGAATTTTACAGAAATTACAGTACCCCTTACATTTTCCAAAATGCTTTCTTTTACAGGTACTGCAAAATGGAGCAGTGGAGGATTGCCCGGTTCCCTTTTTCTTGAAGTTACTAGCATTATTACCCCCACGAAAACCTTGGGTGAGCTTTTGGGCCAATTCATTTTTCCTGTTCTCTTCTCTAGTACGTACCAGCCCGTCGGTTAATGTAACATCCCGAAAATACAAATTCTTAAATTTGCAATTAAGTTGCAAATAAATTAGTAAAATAATCTAATTAGTAATGACACTAACCTAGTTAGTTTATCACTTATGAGTAGATAAAGAGTTAAAACAATTAAAGAATGAAAGTTGGAGGGCCAAAAGTGTTAAAATTGAAACTAATTATATTAAAACAAAAAAATTAAAAACTCAAACACACTGGTGTGTGTTGAGGTCGAACCAGACAAAGGGAAAGGGGCGACCAGGCTCTTCAAAACCCTAAATCACACAAAACTCCTAAATTGAAGGTTCAAAACTGATCCAAAACGAAATCCGTACAGAGATTATTGATCCTCACTGCAAGGGGGTTGTAAAGTATGTAAAATTTGATGTTAATTCTTTGTTTGAAATTCTCATGAAATTGGAAATCCCAAATTAGAGGTTGCATGTTTGTTATTTGGATAGAATAAGGATGATATAGTGTCTAGGAATAAAACCTAGACAATAACATGTGAAATCATGTCCAAATTCAGGAAATTTCATGAATTCATTGAAGGTGATTCATGGGTTTTGTAAGATAATGATGAACACTAGGGTTTTGAGCATTATTCTAGTGTAATGTGATTCATAGGAAGAGATTATTGAAATCTGAATGTTAAACCTTATATATGAAAGCTTGATTGATGGAAATTTAGGGCTATATGACAAGTTATGAACTTGATAATATATTGTGTAAATTTCTGCCCTTAAAGTGTTTGCATAAATGCCTCAAAGAAGGCTTAAATCCGAAAATTTGAGTTAAACCGCATGATTGTGATGTTTCGGCAAAATATGCGAACTATGAATTGAAAAGAGTTCTAAACATGTCTTGGTTGAACTCTATAGGAAAGGATACCTGAGCTCCAAGCGAACAAGCCGGTGGTGACTTGCGTTTGAAGGGCGTGCACTAAAGGTATGTAACTTGATTCATTACATTGGGTAATTTTGATAATTAGCTTATGTGTAGTTGATTTGTAGAATAGAAAGTTGAGTTGAATTAAAGCGATAATGTTCGCTATATTGAATAATAGGTCAAGAGTTGGTTAGATCCCGTTGGTAGTCATCATAATGGAGGATTCCTTAGATGAGCCAAACGGGTCGAATAATCAAATAATGCGTGGTTAATGCATCGTAGTATGGTTACTCGGTCTTTGTTATTGTTAATAAAAGACATATTAGAATACGAGAATTTAATGTGTTGGTTTGTCAAATGAGAAATCCGGTAATTGGGTTTTGGGTGAGATAAATAAAATAAGACAAAACATAAACCTTTAGGGACTACCATAAGTTACGGCATCTACCGTAACTTACGGTAGAGGTCAAAAGGGTTACGGCAGTACTCTACTGCCTTACGGCAGACCAAGGTTATTCAGGAGCTACCGTAACTTACGGTAGATACCGTAAGTTACGGTAGAGCCCAGAATGTTTTGTGGGATCTTTCATATCCTAGCTAATCGAATCCGTTTTGAACGTAGTTTCGATTAAGCAATATTTCTAGGAACTTTAACACTAATTTTTGTTAAAAATCTCTAGTTTTCTGGTTTTGCAAGTATGTGGACGATGATCAAGCATGTTTTGAAGAACCGAACACGAACTTTTGAAGCTTTCGCTTAGATTAACTCTGTCTAGACAATGTTTATGATGTAAACGATCTACTAATCATGTTTTGAATGTTTAAATTAGTTAGTAGTTAACTAGTATGTGATCCTTTTAAAACTTCGATTTTGTACTAAATTTGAAGTAAGGTACCGTTTCAATAAAATCTCGCGTATTTACATTAAATTCTTATAAAATTAAGACGGGTGTTACAAGTTGGTAATCAGAGCTTAAGGTTGTAAACAAAGTGTTCGGTTCAAGCTTGATCGATCGTCTGGTAAGAATTAATTCATCATTTTAGTAGATTCTAACTTATGTAAGAAATGAGATGCAAATTAATGTGCATGGGAAGGTTGTGTTAACACACTCAAACCCGGAAAGTGCACCGAATGTGAACGGTAAAAGCAAGTCACGCACTTGGCTAAACCAAAACAAATAAAGCTATGTTATAAATGAAATGTTTAATGTTTAATGTAAACATTTCAGTTTCAAGATGTCGAAAGGAAATGATAATGATCCGGTGCCGACAGGCACCGAACAAATGAAAGAGATAATTGCCAAAGAAGTGGGAAAGGCAATTGAAGGTAGTCTATCTGGGTTTATAGACAAAATTCAAAACACGGTGTTGTCGCTTGTCGAAGAACGAGTCAAAAGGTTGGAAGATAGTGTCAACCTTATAAAAGATAAATCGGGAGAACGTAAGGGATGTTCGTACAAAGAGTTTATGGAGTTTACCGCCAATCTACAATGGGGAGGTTGACCCGATAATATGCCAAAGATGGTTGAGTGACGTTGAAGGAGTATTTGAAAGGACCCATTGTGACGAAAGTGACTTTGTTGCTTACGGAACGGGTCAGTTGAGAGGTCAAGCCAAAGATTGGTGGGACAATAAAAAGAATGAAATAGGGGCCGAAGCGGCGAGGGCCATAACATGGGAGGAGTTTAAGACGCCGTTTCTTAAACATCATAGTCCCAAGGCGGTCATTAATAGAATCAAGGAAGAGTTCATGCAACTTAGGCACAAGGGCGAGACCATAGACAAGATTACGGCGACGTTTATGGATAAGATGAAGTTTTGTAGTGAATTGGTGACGAACGAAGAACAGAAGATATACTACTACTATAACATATTGAGCGCCGAGTATAGGGAGTTTATGACTCCTTAAAAATACGAGACCCTTACCGAGATCATAAACGTTGCTCGGGAACGTGAAATCGAGTTGAAGAAGCAACTTGAAAGGGGTGAGCGAAGGGCACAAGATGTGAATCCAAGCCCTACAAAGAAAGCTCGAACTGGGGAATCGGGAAAGAAGGTTGATGCTAAAGGTGGGTCGCCAAGTTGTAAGTTGTGTGGAAAAGGGCACAAGGGAGAGTGTCGGTTCAAAGACAAACCGTGCCCCATATGTAGTAAAACGGGGCACACGGGGTCTCTATGCCCGGGTAAAATCTCGGTTTGCTACAAATATTATCAGCCCGGCCACAAAAAGTCTGAATGCCCAGACTTAGTTGGAAGGAGAGACGATAAAGAATCTCCAGCAGAAGCCCCTAAGGCAAAGGCTAGGTCCTTCCAACTTACCGCGGCCGAAGCAAAGATAGAGCCCGATGTGGTCTCAGGTATATTCACAATTAACTCATTTCCTGCACGTGTATTGTTTGATACGGGTGTAAATAAATCCTTCATTTCGCACGGATTTATTCGACATCCTTCATTTGTATTGACGAAATTATCTGTGCCCTTAGAAGTTGAAATAGGGGACAATAAAAGTTTTATAGTTTGTGATATTTGTCGAGGCTACAAATTAAGCATCGATGATGAAGAATACCTGATAGACCTAATCCCGATGTCAATGGGGGAATTTCAAGTAGTCGTTGGGATGGATTGGCTATCTCAGCACCACGCAAAGGTCGTGTATTTTCGTAAGGAGATAAAGCTAACATCTCCGAGCGGGAAACACATTACTATCTATGGCGAAAAAAGAGGTAACCCCATAATATGCTCAATGATGAAAGCTCACAAGCTTATGAAGCAAGGATGCAAGGCATTTATGATATACGCAAATGAGCCTGGGAAAGAAACACCGAAAATTGAAGATGTACCGGTAGTACGGGACTATGAAGATGTGTTTCCGGAGGATTTACCGGGGATACCGCCTGAACGGGAAATAGAGTTCGGAATCGAATTGATTCCGGACGCGAAACCCGTAGCTAGAGCACCGTACCGACTCGCGCCGTCGGAATTACAAGAATTGATGTCCCAGATTCAAGACCTGCTTGACAAAGGATTCATAAGACCGAGTGTGTCTCCTTGGGGCGCACCGGTACTATTCGTGAAAAAGAAAGACGGAAGCATGCGCATGTGTATTGATTACCGGGAGTTAAACAAACTCACGGTAAAGAACCGATACCTGCTTCCGAGGATAGATGATCTATTCGACCAGTTACAAGGTGCGAACTGGTTTTCAAAAATTGACCTTAGATCGGGGTATCACCAACTAAAGGTCAAGGAGGAAGATGTGCCGAAGACGGCTTTCCGCACGCGATACGGACATTTCGAATTCCTCATGATGTCATTTGGGCTGACAAATGCACCCGCGGCTTTCATGGACCTCATGAACCGGGTTTGCAAGGCAATGCTGGATAAATTGGTCATCGTGTTCATCGATGATATTTTAGTGTATTCGAAAAGTGAAGCTGAGCATGCACACCACTTACAAGAGGTGTTAGAGACACTTAGACGAGAAAGGTTGTTGTTAGGATCTGGGGCTTTCATGATTATGCTAGTTTGTGTAAATTGGATAATCAATAGAGATGAACAGAGATTAAGTGCAGCGGAAATGATCACAAACTTTGTAAACACAATCAATGGAGAAAATAGTTTGATAGCATTTACTTCTCATAGAGTCAAAAGATTTCAAATCAAAGAAAAAGATTACAGACATGCTTACAAACTAAACTCCCCCTCAGCCTGATGCCCCAAGGTTGGTTGCACACAAGATGAAAGGATTAGACATGAGGAGAAGAACCCGCTCAGTCAATCAAATGTAACAGTACAGGGTACTGTTACATTTATAGGCAAACCAAACCACTGAGGTATCTCAGCTGACGTCACCATGAAAGCGACGTCTAACAGTCTAACAACCTGTATCTACTGTCCTTACACAAACACTGCTAACCTAACCACTGACTATACCTAAAACAAATAATTCACTAAACAGCTGCTCTCCTTTATGTCAGTGCTTTACTCAAGGTTGATCAGTCCTTGACTTGGTAGTGCTTTATCATCAGTAGATAGGACCAGCAGTGTTGGATACTTCAGGGTTTTGATCAGCAGTTGAAAGGGCAGCAGTAGTTGTATCTGAACAGCGGATAAAGACCATCAGTTGTTATAAATCACTTTCAAGGGGAAAGCTTAATGTAAACGTCTGCTTATTGTGAATCCACTGTTGTGACCTGGTTTTGGCTTTACATTATCTGTTCCTCTGGTAGGGTTCAATCCCAACAATCTCCCCCTGGAACAGATAATGCCAAAACCTGTCATTATTCTGGATCTTTATTACTCATCAAAAGTTCCCTTGCTTTTCTTTTAAATTCTTCTTCAAAGTCTCTGGAACTTATATCATCTTCATCCCTGCACAGTGTAAGTTCAAGGAGATCCTGCAAATCTTGAACACTAAGGTCTAGTGCTTCTTTCCTTGATATATACTTCACCTCTCCATTATATCTGACTAGAGTCAATACGTGGGTCTTTTGATCAGAGAGCCACTTTAGTACTTTTAAACCCAATGGATTTCTTGGGAGAGATTTATTTGAAGATGAGCTTTGAGATATTGGCCTTGAGAAAACTTGCAGACTTTCAGACATTCTTTTGAAAGCCATTTCTATGACATCATTTGCTGCAGCTATATCTTCTGCAGTTTCTCTTTCAATCAGCTCATGCCTTTCAATGTCTGTCATGTCTGTTGAAGTGTCTGATGATGCAGGTTTGGTTAACATCCCTTTTAAAAGGTTTTGAAGTTTTTCTGAGCTCTCTTCTTTTAGACCCATTTTCATGATGGATTCTTTGAAGTACTCAACTTCTTTTTCTTTTACCTCTTCACTGGTCAGCTGTTCTCCTTCTTCTTGGTTTGTCACAAAAGTAGACCGGAACAGTGTTTTGAGGTTTTCTATCTGCTGTTCAAGCTTCATTCTTTGTTCATGCTTATTTGAGGTGCTTGAAACAGTTATCTTTCTTTTCTTTAGCCTTTCATAGGCTTCATCAGTCTGCTGTTTTGACCATTTTGATATGGCTTCAGCAGTATCCATTTTTGCATCCACCAGCTCCTTTTTCTTTCTCTTATACTCAGCAGTTAGGTCAGCAATGAGCTTTTTGTATTTGCTCCAGTTTGGAGCATTCTTCTTCTTTGTAGGATCATTCTTGATTTTCTCAATCCTTTCTGCTTCATGCTTTAGAGCGACTATTGGCCATTCTTCGAACTGTTGTTCTTCAGCAGGATAGAATTTCTCTTTCATGATGTAGGCTAGACATTGTTTTCTTAACTTTTTTCCTTTGTTCAGCCTTTTCTTTGTTTAGGTCTTGTGCAAATTCTTCTATCTGCTTTACTTTTGTGAAGTAGAACTCCAGTCTTTTAGCAATGCCATCTTCGCTTAAACGTTCACGTTCACTCTCAACTTTAGCTCTTAGTTTAGCTTGCCTTGCCTTGAGTTTGAGATAGTCATCCATATCATCTGGTGGCATGTAGCCTATGAGTGAGGAGAATTTTCTTTTTGAAGAATCTTCTTCTGTATAGAATTGCCTCATCTCATTTTTGATAGCTTCAAGTTCCAGTGGATGTTGTGCAGCATTAGGATCATGTATACCTTCATCGGCAGGGATTGGCTTTCTTTTTCTGTTGAAGATCTTTGGTTGTGATGTAGGAAAGGTGAGAGCAGTGGTGGATGACTACCTAACAGCTGTTGAAACAACTAGTGTCTCAACATCTGTTGTCATTACAACTGCTGATATGTCAGCAGTTGTCTTCTGCTTTTGAGCAGGGGATGGAAGTGTTGAGGTAGTTTTTGATGGTGGTGATAGTGGTGGTGAATCATCATCTGATATGAGATTCCATCTCCTTTTTAATGAAGAAGGGGCAGATGATGTTTTGGATGAATCAATGGTTTGAGATTGTATAGCAGTGGTTTGTGATTGTGATTGACTAATAGTGGTTGAAACAACTGGTGTTTCAATCACTGTTGTCATTACAGCAGATGTTGTAACATCTGCTGTCTTCTGCTTTATGGCAGGAGGCAGTGGTGGTGATATGATTGTAGATGATGATGGTGGTGGAACAGTGGTTGTAATGGTGTGTGATAGAGTGGTGTGTGTTGAAAGTGTGTGTGTTGATGAAATGGCAGCTGTTTGGCTACTGACAGCAGTTTTTGTAACTTCTGTTGAAAGTGTGTGTGTTGATGAAATGGCAGCTGTTTGGCTACTGACAGCAGTTTTTGTAACTTCTGTTGTATCAGCTGTATGACATTTCGTGGGAGGTGGTTTAGATGTTTTCTTTGCTTGCTCAGGTTCAACACACAGGCCATGTTCTATTCCCTTCTTCTTCATTTGCTTCATTATCTCCCCCTTTTTGGCATTATCTGCAAGGGGGTCATCAAAGAACAGCAAAGTTGAAGGAGCTTTGCCAGTGGTAGTTTGGATGCTGGCCTTAATAGCCTTGATATCTGCTTGAGTATCCTTGAACCTTGATTCCACCATATTGGTCAGCATTTGTATATGCATTTCATGCTGCTGATCAGCCACTTGTTTTTGTCTTTCAAGCATAGGTTGAAAAAGATTCCAGAGCTCATTTGCAGCAAGTGCTTGTTGTGGAGCAGGTGCTTGAGGTGGAACAGCAGTGGATTGTGCTTTCTGAGCTTTTAAAATCTCTTGCACCATCTCCTTTATTTCAGAAACTGATTCTTCAAGTTTTTCAACTCTGCCCGTCAATTCCTGATATCTTGAATCATCACCCATTTTACTGGGATCATCTGAATCCCCACCAGCAGTGGTTATATCAATGTGTGTCTTGGGGACAGACTCCCAAAAATCACCCATTGATGCCCCTTGTTCTTGGTACTGGGGACTTCTTTCTTCAGCACTCGATAAACCTTTGATGGTACCAGTAGTTAGATCCAACTCACTGGTGGTTACCGAAGTTGCCATGGAAGAAATTGCCTTCAAGGGAGACTTACTTATGAAACAACTGTCCAACTGAAGATCTGTTGATCCACCAGTTGTAGTTGCTGCTCCACTTGAACTACCACCGAGAGTTACTTGTAACTCAGGGGGTGTAACCTCCTCAATTGTTGCTGGGATAGCAGAAGTAGTAGCATCAGACCCAGTCTCTTGTGGGGGTATACTCTCAGTGATAGGTGATAGAGAGGAACTGGTTTGTGTCTGAGCTATAGCAGCTGCATGCAACAAGTGTAGCATGGATTGTGGCATTATGATTGGTGAGGGTATAGGTGTTGAAAGAGACATGTCCTTGGGATCAGGACTGTGGAAGATAGAGCCAAGTGGATCTAGAGCTTCATAATTTGCTGTCCCTGTGAATACAACCTGATCCTTTTGTGAGGATGCAGGAGGAGTTTTAGGCATGGGTTGAGATCTTTCTTCCAACTGCGGTGAGGAAGTAGCAGCAGTGGTTTGTGGTGACTTTTGTGTTATCACAGGCATTTCCTCTGGGATCTCATCTTCCAGAGTTGCCTTTGTTTTGGGTTTGGTGGGTTTTCTGGATGTTTTTCTTTTGGTCTTTTTGGTGATATCAGGTGTGGGTTTCAAAGCAGTGGTTGTGTTGCTTTGATCACCTAGAGCAGTGGGCTCAGCAGCTGATACCTGATGGGCAGTTGTAACCGCTAAAGTCTGCTCAGGTACCCCTGCTTTTGTTTTTATTGGTGCCAACATTCTAGTGAATGTTTCAGGTGTCAAGCTTTTTATTTGAAAATAGACACCTTGTTTAAGTAAATTTTCATTTTTCTTATCAAATTTTTGTAAAAAATAATAACTCAAAAATCTTGGGAACAACAAAAATGCTTTACTTTCAACGTTTTTCACCATGTCATTGAAAATCTCCTGGGAGTAGTTGTAGTCCTTACTATTCAAAATAGCGTAACCCAGGCATTGAATTTTCAATGGTATTTCGTTAAAAGATGTTGTTTTATTCGAAACACACATCAGAAGTGTGTGAAATAAAAATCTGGGTGCAGATGGAAAATAACCCTTTTGTAGGGTATCTACCTTTGACTGTTCTGCATAGCCCCTTTTCAGAAAATCAGCTTTTAACTCGTTTTTGTCAAAGGAAGCTTTACCTTTCTGATCATCGAGTTTGAAGATTTCTGATAGTGATTGCGGAGTGATTTGAATCGCCGTACCCTGTATCGAGGAGTTAATGGCTACTACTTTATCATCTTGTTTTTCAAGCGTAGCATTTTTCCAGAACTCTCTCTGGGTTTGCAGATATATGGGAGCGTCTACTGTCAACAAAGTTTTGTACTTTGATGTAGATATGGTGTCGAGAATGGAATCGAAGGTATGGTTGTTTGTGGGTTTTGTGAGTAAACCCAAATAGTTGTGAGATTGTTTGTATGGTATTTCGATTGATTCTTCGGTCGTTTGAGTGACCTCATTGGAGGGTGGTGGTGATTTAGGTTTTGATTTTGATTTCGACTTTGATTTTGTCATTTTTGCGGAGAAGAATGAAGAATGATTTTGAAGATTTTGAGAAGAAGGGTTGGAAACTGCTTTCTGAAGAGAATTTTGGAATTCAATTCGACAGTGTAAAACCCTGTTTGGGGGTTTAGGGCAGGGTTTTATTTAGGGAAAAAAATGATTGCTGATGTGGCAGCGGTTATTATGATCTGAGGGCTAAAAACTGACCACGTGTCAAACACTGATGAAATGGATGAAGTATGGAGAACAGTTGTTTTAAGGGCCACTGACGTATCAAGCATCAGTGGTTACAACGGTAAAAATTGTGGGCAGTGGATGATTTTTGCTATCAGTGGATAAGACACTGATTTTGAACATCAGTGCTTTTCAAGAAAATGAGGGATCAGTGGTTAACTTTCAGCAGCGGAGAGTGTTTTGAGATCAGACGTTGGAACAAAACAGTGGTTAGGGTAAATGGTACAGATCTGAAGGACAAGTATTCCAGCAACAGTTTTGAGAATTTTTATTCAAGGTTTTGCCAAATGTCAATTTTGAATGACAGTGGTTTAAGTACCCCAGATGATGAAAACTTTTTACTAAGGCAACTCATTCTCGTTTAATATTCAATTAAAACATGAGTACCTTAGTAATTCAAGCACAGTTAGCAATCATCCTTTGATAAAAATTTAGGAGCAAACCTGAGAATGACATGATTTTGACATATGTACCATTTCCTTTTGACCCATTTATGAGGACAATAATACCAACAAAAATAAGGTATTACATCCTGACAGGAACTGAAACTATTGCCAACAAAAACAAGCAAAAGTTCCAATTATTCCAAAAAAATAAGAATAATATATCCTGGTTATTCGAGAAAATCCTTTGAACGCAATAAAAAAAATGGTTAAAGGATTTTCTGAGAATAGTATCAAAAAGGATCTGGTATAATCTCAATAGAGTATATAATCACATCATTCACAAGTTATTGAAAATGGTCAGTGGTTTGACAACAGTGGTAGGAAACTTTTGAATACATTTTGACCACTGTTTGATACCATTTTCTTTGTCAGTTGATTGCAATCATGAGAACACATGGATAAATTTTTGAACATTTGTCTAGTCCTCTTTGGAATTCATTCACTGGAATCAAGACCTTTTCCTGAACAGATGAATGCACACAGTTGCTTAATGACCATTATTACCCTAAACTTTGACTCATTAGTGTTTTATGTTTATACTCTTTTCTTTTGTCTTCAAAAGTTTTGAGATAGACACACTTCTGAGTTTTTGTGAAATTACTTAGTGTGTTTTAACATAGTTGTTTTTGTCCTTTTGAGGAACTCAACCTGTTTTCAACACATAAGATATGAAAGACTAAAGTGATAATTTCCCTTCTTTTAAGTTAACAAAAACACTAATGTTTTATGAACATAGGTTTTTGTTAATCTGAGGTTCATACTTTAGCATTTTAATAAAAACATCACAATTATCAAAACAACAGTTGAAATCAATTTTAAAAATATGAAATGATCTCACAGTTTAAACAGATATGTTTTCAGATCTAGAAACCATGAGTGTTTTGTGCATGAAATCACTTGTTGTGTTAATTTTGTGTGTCATATGACATCTTGGTTGATTTACAGAGTTTTTGAATAACCATTTTGAACATGATTTACTCGATACTCTATTTTTTCAACTAAATACAACCAACCTTAGTATCAATGAATTTTGAGCCGAACTGTTATGTCAATTTGACTGTTAAATCAAAATTGACTGTCCAAGCTCTGATACCAATTGTTAGGATCTGGGGCTTTCATGATTATGCTAGTTTGTGTAAATTGGATAATCAATAGAGATGAACAGAGATTAAGTGCAGCGGAAATGATCACAAACTTTGTAAACACAATCAATAGAGAAAATAGTTTGATAGCATTTGTTTCTCATAGAGTCAAAAGATTTCAAATCAAAGCAAAAGATTACAGACATGCTTACAAACTAAACTCCCCCTCAGCCTGATGCCCCAAGGTTGGTTGCACACAAGATGAAAGGATTAGACATGAGGAGAAGAACCCGCTCAGTCAATCAAATGTAACAGTACAGGGTACTGTTACATTTATAGGCAAACCAAACCACTGAGGTATCTCAGCTGACGTCACCATGAAAGCGACGTCTAACAGTCTAACAACCTGTATCTACTGTCCTTACACAAACACTGCTAACCTAACCACTGACTATACCTAAAACAAATAATTCACTAAACAGCTGCTCTCCTTTATGTCAGTGCTTTACTCAAGGTTGATCAGTCCTTGACTTGGCAGTGCTTTATCATCAGTAGATAGGACCAGCAGTGTTGGATACTTCAGGGTTTTGATCAGCAGTTGAAAGGGCAGCAGTAGTTGTATCTGAACAGCGGATAAAGACCATCAGTTGTTATAAATCACTTTCAAGGGGAAAGCTTAATGTAAACGTCTGCTTATTGTGAATCCACTGTTGTGACCTGGTTTTGGCTTTACATTATCTGTTCCTCTGGTAGGGTTCAATCCCAACAGTTGTATGCGAAGTTCTCTAAGTGTGCCTTTTGGTTACGAGAGGTGCGTTTTCTCGGCCACATCATAAGTGCCGATAGAGTATTGGTTGATCCGTCAAAGATCGAGGCCGTGTCGAAATGGAATCCCCCGAAGAACCCTTCAGAAATTAGAAGCTTCTTAGGGCTTGCGGGATACTATAGGAGATTCATTCAAGATTTCTCCAAAATTGCGTCGCCACTAACAAAGTTAACCCGGACGGAGGAGAAGTTCATTTGGGATGTTGAACAAGAAAGGGCGTTTCAAACGCTAAAAGAGAAGCTAACTCAAGCTCCGGTATTAACATTGCCTGACGGAGTCGAGGACTTGGTGGTTTATTCAGATGCCTCATTATCGGGTCATGGATGTGTTCTGATGCAACGGGACAAGGTCATAGCTTATGCCTCGAGGCAACTGAAGATACATGAGAAGAAATATCCCACGCACGATCTTGAATTGGCTGCGGTGGTATTCGCATTACAAATATGGAGGCACTATTTATATGGGGTAAAGTGCACCATATTCACCGATCACAAGAGCTTAAAATACTTCTTCGATCAGAAGGAGTTAAATATGCGTCAGAGACGATGGTTAGAATCGGTAAAGGATTTCGACTATGAAATACACTACCACCTCGGGAAGGCAAATGTGGTGGCGGATGCTCTGAGCAGAAAGGCTGACTATGTCCCAATATGAGTAAGGTTGATGCAGCTTGTAGTGACCTCGGGTATACTTGAATGTATCCAAGAAGCGCAGGTAGAAGCAGTGAAAGAGGAGAACTGGAAGAAGGAAAGAATAATCGGTCAGTTAAAAGATTTGTTAGAAGAAAAGAACGGGTTGAAGACTCGATCCGGAAGAATATGGGTTCCAAATACTTGTGGGGTGAAGATGCTTCTACTTGATGAAGGTCATAAATCCTGATATTCTATACATCTGGGTGCGACCAAGATGTATAATGATCTGAAACAAAACTATTGGTGGCCCGGAATGAAGAGGGATGTGGTGAAATATGTAGAGAAGTGCTTGACTTGTTTACAAGTCAAGGCGGAACACCAGAAACCTTATGGGAAACTGCAACCTTTGAAGATCCCGGTTTGGAAATGGGAACATATCACTATGGACCTATTGACCAAACTACCTAAAACGATTCGGGGATTCGACGCCATATGGGTGATTGTGGATAGATTGACGAAGAGTGCACACTTTATTCCTATACGCGAAACATATACTTCGGAAATGATGTCCGAGGTATATACAAACGAAATAGTGGCACGTCACGGAGTACCGGAATCTATTGTGTCGGATAGAGATACCCGGTTTACTTCAAATTTTTGGCGAGATTTCCAAGAACAGATGGGAACGAAACTCTTCATTAGCACCGCCTACCATCCTCAGACGGATGGGCAGAGTGAAAGAACAATACAGACGCTAGAGGATATGTTACGGGCATGTATCATCGACTTCGGTGGAAGTTGGGATGTTTATCTACCCTTAGCCGAATTTTCGTATAACAATAGTTATCATTCAAGTATCGGCATGGCACCTTACGAGATGCTATACGGTAGGAAATGCAGAACCCCGGGGTGTTGGGGTGAAGTGGGTCCGCGGGAACTGGCACATAAAGACATAGTTCAGGCCACTAATGAGAAAATTGAAGTGGTGCGAGCCCATTTGAAAGCAGCCCAAGATAGGCAAAAGTCTTACGCCGATAAAAGACGAAGACCGATTGAATTCCAGATAGGCGACATGGTTATGTTAAAGGTTTCTCCATGGAAGGGCGTGATCAGATTCAGAAAAAGAGAGAAACTAAGCCCGAGGTTTATCGTGCCATTTAAAATCATCGAACGGGTTGGTAAGGTAGCCTATCGCCTCGAACTACCGGAAGAGTTGAGTGGAATACATGGCACATTTCATGTGTTGCAACTGCGGAAATGTCTAGCAGAGGAAACATCTTACATCCATTACGACGATATCGAAGTGGATGATAGCTTGAATTATGTGGTAAGACCATTGGAGATTTTAGATCGAAAGATTAAGTACTTGCGAAACAAACAAATCGATCAAGTTAAGATCAAGTGGGAGCATAGGAAAGGTTCGGACATTACGTGGGAGTCCGAAGAGGAGATGCGACGTCTCTACCCTACATTATTCGGTACGTGCTCCGGTTTCGGGGACGAAACCCTTTTTAAGGGGGGTGGACTTGTAACATCCCGAAAATACAAATTCTTAAATTTGCAATTAAGTTGCAAATAAATTAGTAAAATAATCTAATTAGTAATGACACTAACCTAGTTAGTTTATCACTTATGAGTAGATAAAGAGTTAAAACAATTAAAGAATGAAAGTTGGAGGGCCAAAAGTGTTAAAATTGAAACTAATTATATTAAAACAAAAAATTAAAAACTCAAACACACTGGTGTGTGTTGAGGTCGAACCAGACAAAGGGAAAGGGGCGACCAGGCTCTTCAAAACCCTAAATCACACAAAGCTCCTAAATTGAGGGTTCAAAACTGATCCAAAACGAAATCCGTACAGAGATTAGTGATCCATACTGCAAGGGGGTTGTAAGGTATGTAAAATTTGATGTTAATTTTTTGTTTGAAATTCTCAAGAAATTGGGAAATCCCAAATTAGAGGTTGCATGTTTGTTATTTGGATAGATTAAGGATGATATAGTGTCTAGGAATAAAACCTAGACAATAACATGTGAAATCATGTCTAAATTCAGGAAATTTCATGAATTCATTAAAGGTGGTTCATGGGTTTTGTAAGATAATGATGAACACTAGGGTTTTGAGCATTATTCTAGTGTAATGTGATTCATAGGAAGAGATTATTGAAATCTGAATGTTAAAACTTATATATGAAAGCTTGATTGACGGAAATTTAGGGCTATATGACAAGTTATGAACTTGATAATATATTGTGTAAATTTCTGCCCTTAAAGTGTTTGCATAAATGCCTCAAAGAAGGCTTAAATCCGAAAATTGGAGTTAAACCGCATGATTGTGATGTTTCGGCAAAGTATGCGAACTATGAATTGAAAAGAGTTCTAAACATGTCTTGGTTGAACTCTATTGGAAAGGATATCAGAGCTCCAAGCGGACAAGTCGGTGGCGACTTGCGTTTGAAGGGCGTGCACTAAAGGTATGTAACTTGATTCGTTACATTAGGTAATTTTGATAATTAGCTTATGTGTAGTTGATTTGTAGAATAGAAAGTTGAGTTGAATTAAAGCGATAATGTTCGCTATATTGAATAATAAGTCAAGAGTTGGTTAGATCCCGTTGGTAGTCATCATAATGGAGGATTCCTTAGATGAGCCAAACGGGTCGAATAATCAAATAATGCGTGGTTAATGCATCGTAGTATGGTTACTCGGTCTTTGTTATTGTTAATAAAAGACATATTAGAATACAAGAGTTTAATGTGTTGGTTTGTCAAATGAGAAATCCGGTAATTGGGTTTTGGGTGAGATAAATAAAATAAGACAAAACATAAACCTTCAGGGTCTACCGTAAGTTACGGTATCTACCGTAACTTACGGTAGAGGTCAAAAGGGTTACGGCAGTACTCTACTGCCTTACGGCAGACCAAGGTTATTCAGGAGCTACCGTAACTTACGGTAGATACCGTAAGTTACGGTAGAGCCCAGAATGTTTTGTGGGATCTTTCATATCCTAGCTAATCGAATCCGTTTTGAACGTAGTTTCGATTAAGCAATATTTCTAGGAACTTTAACACTAATTTTTGTTAAAAATCTTTTTCAGGTTTTGCAAGTATGTGGACGATGATCAAGCATGTTTTGAAGAACCGAACACGAACTTTTGAAGCTTCCGCTTAGATTAACTCTGTCTAGACAATGTTTATGATGTAAACGATCTACTAATCATGTTTTGAATGTTTAAATTAGTTAGTAGTTAACTAGTATGTGATCCTTTTAAAACTTCGATTTTGTACTAAATTTGAAGTAAGGTACCGTTTCTATAAAATCTCGCGTATTTACATTAAATTCTTATAAAATTAAGACGGGTGTTACAGTTAAGGTGTTGGCCAATTCAACCACATCGTCAATCGTGCGGGGTCTCGCAGCTTTGACTATGTCACGAATCTTGCTAATTAATCCCCAGATATAGCGAAAAATAAGTACCGGTTCTGGCGAAGCCAGAGTTGGTACAATTCTAGCATACTCGAAAAAATTCGAAGTATACCCTCGACAATCAACATCCACTATCTGGTGGTTCAGGAATTTATTTGTCATTTGTTCCTTTTCTTAGGCGGGACAAAATTTCCTTTCTATTACTTCCTTAAATTCCTCCCAGCTCATGGCATAAGCCACGTCACTTCCCTTAGCCTGCAACCTTGTCTTCCTCTGCGCACTTACTGATTTTAATTACTGCTTTGGTCTTTTCCAACCAACGCAGTGCGGCAGTCGCCCCTTCATTGCCTGCAAATTCGACTGGCTTACAGGCAAGGAATTCTTTATAAGTGCAACCAGGTGTTGCAACCTTCATTTTCTTAAGTATTGGGGCTTGAACCACATTATTATCATTGCCACCTCCATTCACACTGTTACTGAAATTATCGTCGCGGGTGCGTTTACTATGGTTAGCTTGTGAAGGTTCAACAGGATTCTTAACAGCCGCAACAATTGCCGGGATAGCATTGGCTATTCCCTGAGCAACGATGTTTTCTATATCTTGCCGATTAAGAAAATGATCTTCATTATTTTGTTCGGATTCGTTAACTTCATTTACCGGTTGGTTTTCCGCATTTTCCATCTGAATAATTAACAATATATGCAAATTATTGCCACAAATTGGATAACAACTAAACATGACAAAGCAATCACAACACAATTAAGTCAACACATATAGCCAAAATCGTCGACCTTGCGACATTTATATATTTTTATAATAGTATACATCAATACACACCATTTATTTTACAAAGGTTTTATTTTTGTTATTATTATACAATATTATATTATTATTATATATATTACGATATTATATATTTATTATTTTTTTTCACATATTATTATTATTATACAAAAATCTTTTTAACCACAATTAAGTTGGCTTCTTAGAAACGACGCTCCCTCTCGTCGTATTTTCACGTGATGTTTTCCCCCACTTCTCGAATCCGGTTTCCCGCATCCATCAGTTCCTCGCTGTAGCGACGTAATTCGGCAACGTTCTCTGCGCTCATAGGTGGGAATCGTGCAAGTTTAGGATCAAACTGGGGAAAGTAAACATTAGGGTTATTCATGAAGTTCTGAAAATGCCAGTCGCTCATCCACCACTCTTCTAACTGCCCTGTAAAAGGTTGTGGGTTGACAATAGGGTTCGGAATAGCGGGTTCCAAATTGATTGGAAGTTCTGATTGGGCTGGGAAATTGAAAAGGGTTTCGTCGGCTGGTCCGATGAGGTCACAATTCGCCAGTTTCCTATCAAGCTCTTCCCAGGGTGGCATCTCCTGGGCTTGATCGGAACTTTCTCCTATTTCCTTTCCTTTTCCTTTATCCTTTGGATCCTCTGTCTTTTTCACCTTCTGGGCAGCTGGCTTCTTCCTTCGTCCACATTTCCAGTCCAGGATTCTTCTCCTCTTTTTAGGCTTAGGTTTCTCCTGGGGCTGAGCCTGGAACACTAGTGGCTCCTCAGTATCCGCTTGATAGCCGGATTGAGTTCCTGTTGTATCCATATCGGTGGTATGGATTGTAAAGTTTCGGAGTGCCTCTGACAGTTCATTCATGCTGTTAGCACACATGATGAAACACACAAAATTCAAGTTAAAATTTTATTTATTGTAACTTAAATTTTCACAGAATCACAAAATGGCAATCTGAAAAATTAAGTATTTCTAAATACTTAATTGGCTTAAATCAGTGGCTCTGATACCACCTTTTTCTGTCACGGCCCCCGACCCAGTTTCCCGGCTCGGATGCCGCGGGACAGAAAACCCGTGGTATTGGTGTTTAATTAGGCAGCGAAAATTTTAACAGAATAGTTTAAACTGAAAACACCCGTTTGAGTTTTATTTCAGATTTCGGGACAAACCCCGTTATTTACAATAAAGGAATTCCACTGGGAAATTCCCTGTTTACAAAAACATGTTTATTTATGTATTGAGCCACTTTATCCAAGCTGGTAGTGCTACACGGCACTTTTCCTTGTTCATAATAAATCACCTGAAACATGTTTAAAAAGATTTTATCAACGGGGAAATACTGGCGAGTCATTCAATTTACATAAATGACACATTGTTATAGATTACAGTATTAAGAGCGATTACAATTGCCCTTATCTTATAATTAGCTGGTTCAGTTGTCACTCGATCGGATCTATGACTGTGGTCATATCACTATTGAGTCCTTTCACCCAAAAGTGACGTGTATCACTATTTAGGTCCTTTCACCTAACAGTGATAAAACAGTAGTAATTGTGCACAATACCCCACTTACTGCCAGTAATTTAAGATAACAAAGACTTAAACCCTGTAAAATATACCTGGAAAACATTTAGGTATTGTAAAACACTTTTGACAAAAAGAGAATGACTCACATTGCAAGTTTAGTTGGACAGAGTCTTGCCTACTGATTAAGCCTGGTAACCTAGTTTAAAATATAACAATGCAAACGAAACTAGGTCAGTAACTTAATTCAACATTTACGATAAATTCACGAAATCAAAACCCTCACGACGAATGACAAAGTATAGCCCGAATTCATGCAGCACTTAAACATCCATCGGATAGGTTTCAATCGATCGGACATTGTATCGTAGCAGTGATCGAGTTATTACCCTGTAATCATAGCAGAGATTCGGTATTATGACTATTTTGAATGAAACAGTGTGTACGTAATGAAATTTTTCGTCGAAATAATCAAACCATGCAAGTGCCAAACCCCTGCATTTTATACTGGATTTTGGTCTCCCCCGTGTGTCGCGCCGGGTGCCAGGGTTCCTGGCGCGTGTCGCGGGGAAGACCAAATTAGGCTAGGGTAGCCTTGTGTCCTGCATAGCCCTGATGAGTGAAATTAACGAATTTTTATGAAATATTTTTGTTTTTGTGGATAATTATCCATTAGGGAATACTCCCCTTTGAGTTTTAGGGGGCCCTGATCCTAGTTTTGACCGTTTTAAAAATTAAGGGTCATGTCATACTACTTGGGGGTCTCAATTAGGGTTTCCTGATAGGCATTATTAAATTAAGAAATAATAATTTTGGTAAGGGTTGTTACACAACCTCACCTCGAAAAAAGCACCGAATAGGCTTGTTCTCAATAACCGGTTTATTGAGACAATTGCAAATATTCAACCAAGCTACCCTGATAGTTCTATTACCCGGTAAAAATGACCACCCCGAACTACTTGAATGAATGGCTTTAATCACTTTAACCCATAAATTATCAATCTCACACTTAAACCTCCAACCCCATTTGCTAAGAAGATCCAAATTGGTATCCGAGATTTTACAAAGGCCCAAACCCCCTGCTTTCTTGGGAGTAGACACCCTATCCCAAGTCACCCAATGAGTCTTCCTAACGGCACTCGAACCACCCCAAAGAAACTTTTTAATGATACTTTACAGATCTTTGATAACCTTAACCGGGGCTTTGTAGAGAGACAAGAAGTAATTGGGAAGACTTTGGAGAACGGATCGGATTAACGTCACCCTCCCTCCTATAGATAAAACCAAAGCCTTCCAGAGAGTGAGCCAATTTTTGAAGACATCATAAACTGGTCTCCAATTGGAAATGCGGTTCATATTTGCTCCAACCGTCAAGCCAAGATAATGAAAAGGGGCCGAATCAACCTTACAACCAATCCAGTTAGCCATCTCCTCCACTTCTGAACTAGAAACACCAAAACCGAAAAAACTAGACTTTGGCGAGATTAATTTTCAGGCCCGAACAAGCGTGGTAGCATCTCAAAACTCTAATGACATTGGCAACATATTCTTTATTCCACTCCCCCATGATAACGGCGTCATCGGCATAAAAAGATTCGAAAGGCAAGGGCCTTAGTTCGGGAGTTGAATACCTTTAATCACTTCTACATCACAAGCCCTGTTCAACATACAGGAAAGAGCCTCCATAACCACGACAAACAAAAACGACGCCAATGGGTCCCCTTGCCTCATACCTTTACTACACCCGAATTTGAACGTAGGAGACCCATTCACCAGCACGGACGCACTAGCCGAAGACAAAATGCCATAAATCCAACTTCGCCACTTATCCTGAAAACCCATCTGAATAAGAATATCCGAGACAAAATTCCAGTTAACATTATCATAAGCTTTCTCAAAGTCAATTTTGAGAAAGAAGACCTGTTTCTTATTTTTACTGATCCACGACATCAACTCATTTATAATAAGGGGGCCATCGAGAATAAATCTCCCACTAAGAAAGGCCGATTGAGAATTGGAAATCACCGCATCAAGAGCCTTTTTCATCCTGTTAGCAAGAATCTTAAACACCAACCAAACTAATCGGGCGGTATTCATTCAAAGCCAACAGACCTCTAACCATTGGAATAAGGGCTATGAAAGCCGACCCACACCCCACACTTAACTTGCCCGAGTCAAAAAAGTATGTTAAAATATCGAAAAAATTAACTTCGAAAAGATACTAGAAATGTTTGAAAAACCTGAAGTTAAAACCATCGGGGCCAGTGGCCCTATCATCACCACAGTCGAAAACCGCAGCCTTGATTTCCTCTTTTGAAAACCGTTCCTCCAAATTCTCGGCCACCACAGAAGAGATCCGATTAATATTGGAGCAAATCAGCTGAGGACGGGTGGAGCAATCCTCCACAAATTTGTCTCTAAAAAACCTAAACACCAGCAATCCTCCACAAATTAAAATGTTAATACCTGATTCTTCAATAAAAATTCATTAGTACCTAACATTGAAAGTTTGTAGAGACCACTAGGGCTAACGGTGTAATTTTTTCTAAAATGTAAGTCTAAATTGTAAGGCTGAAGAAAAAAGTGACACGTGACAATAATTTGAATCATATATTAAAAGTTAAATTAGATTTGATGTTTTATTTATAAATTTACCATCTTTATAAATAATTAATAGTTTAAATCATTTGGTCTTAGAAATATATGTGGTTAATCTTAATGAGGTGTTATATTACCAAATAATGTTATTATAATAATACATAAATAATTAAATTGGAGATGTTAATAATAAAAAAAAATAATAGTTTTGTTATAGAAAATAATAAACTAACGATAAAAAGACTTTTGATTTTAACACAACACACAAATTCTGCAGAAAAATACAACTTTGACCACCGAAACGAAATAATTTGATTAAAATATCAAACGACATCTAAAAGTTGTGATTCCAGCGCCATTAGAGCGTATTTCGAAATACAACGTTTTGGACTCAAGAAAATCCAGTTTTCGTTATGTTATGACCTGGTTACAGCCACTTAAAGCCGGTTGTAACGTTCTAAACAGCAACTGTTTTCACATAAACTTTACTACAACGAGATTTCAAGCTTCCTAGACATGTTTTCATGATTATATGAACCTCATAAATCATTCTAAGCAGGTTATTGGTTGTTTATATCAGATTCATTGTACAATATCATCAAGCATGTCAACCCTAATCAAACTATACATGTCCATACATACATAAACCGTAATACTAATCCTTATATTTGTTTTTTTTTTTTCATGAATTCTAACTACAAGTTAACATCATAACGGTCAAGGCCCCCATCCCGGTGTGACCCGGTCCAGGAGTCGCGAGACAAAAACCCATGGTATTTTATTATTTGAGTTGACAGCGGAAGTTTAACAGGATCTTTTATTTCATAATTTGGGAATAACACCCATAATTTACAATAAAGGTGATTTCATTGGAAATTTCCCTATTTTTACAAAAACATGTTTCTTTATTTTATTAAGCCACTTCTTCAAGCTTGCAGTGCTACACGACACTTTTTTCTGGATCACAGCTGATCACCTGAAACATGTTTTTAAAAAGGTTTTGTCAGCAGGAAAATACTAGCGAGTCATTCAAGTTGCACAAAACGACACATGGTTATAATCTACAGTATTAAGGGTGATTACATTGTTTCTATAAACCAATTACCCCAATTCGGTATTTGTCACTCGATTGTATCTGTGACTATGGTCAGATCACCCATTGGCTAACCCGTTGTCCAATGGTGATGGGTATCAAGTAATGTATACAAAACCACACATACCGGCAGTAATTGAAGATTTCAAAGACTTAATCCCTGTAATTATAACTTTTGAAATAAATAAAGTTTTGGAAACAATTTGGTAAAAAGAAGAATGACTCACATTGCAAGTTTAAACGGGCAGAGTTTAGCCTACTAATTTAGCCTTGTAACCTAATTTAAATAGCAATGCATACGAAACTAGGTTAGTAACTTAATACAACATTTACGACAACTCACGAAATCAAAACCCTCACGACGAATGACAAAGGCCTAGCCCAAATACGGGCAGCACTTAAACATCCATCGGATTGGTTTCAATCGATCGGACATTAAATCGTAGTAGTGATCGAGTTATTACCCATGATCGTAGCAGCGTTTTGCTATTGTGAATGTGATTTTCGAGCAAAAAGAATTGTTTTGAGATTGAGATTTCGAGCACAGGTGAAAGCCCCATGCACAGGCTACTTATAGCAACTTTTTCAGTTTTACGCGGCCCGCGTAAACCTTAACAAGGCTTTACGCGGCCCACGGGGATCCCTAGTCTACGTGTAGGCTTGGTGTGTCACGAGTAGGGTTGCCAGGTGGACGACACGTGGCTTAAACACTTATCCGGAACAATTCTAAGTTGACGCGGCCCGCGTAAACTTTCCTTATGGTTTACGCAGCCCGCGTGAAACCAGAAAATTGATTTTTCTTGATTTTTGATATGGATTAAGGTTTCAGGGGTCCGGGTTTTCACTTACGGTTCATTTTGGGACATTTTGCAGGTCCTTACATCCTCCCCACCTTATTTAAAATCTCGTCCTCGATATTTATTGAAATAAGTGAGGATACTTTCGCTTCATTTCTGATTCCAGCTCCCGGGTGTATTCGAGTCCTCTCTTCGAATCCCACTTGACTTTGACCAGTATTAATCTTTTGTGTTTGAGAAACTTAATCTTTCTGTCTTCTATTTGAAGCGGTTTCTCCACGAATTTTAACTTTTCATTCACCTGTATGTCTGTAACACCCTTAATATTGGACGGAATTTAATTAATAATTATATTAATTACATACTAATCAGAGTTTACAAAAACTTTTCGTGTTTAAAGACCATGCATATTTGTGATAGTACCCAAAACAAATCCAAGATAGTACATAACAAGTTTTAAGTTAACCCTTGCTAGTCAACTAATAACTAGTTTAAAGGATTCAAAACACGGTTAACAACCCATTTACAACACGATTAAAGTCTAGACAAGGTTAAGTTTGGTGCGGAAGCTTCAAAATGCGTGTTCGGTTCTTGACAATGTACTTGATCACCATCCGGGAGGACCTCATCCATACCAAGGGTCAAACCATTTAAAACATTAGTTTTGACATTAGTATAGTACACATAAACAAATTTCAACATCGAAAAGTAAATAAAATACTCAGTTTCCTAGGCTCTACCGTAATTTACGGTATCTACCGTAAATTACGGTAGACCCTGAATGATCTTGGTCTGCCGTAACTCAGTAGAGGTTCACCGTAAGACCTTTGTTTTCCACCGTAAATTACGGTGGAGGCCGTAATTTACGGTGGACGCTATAACTTTGCCATTTCACTATTTTATGAATTTCGCCCTAATCCGCGTACCGTTTTAGGCTATTTCGTTCCTGTATGTCTGTAAATTCATTACGGACTTGTTCATTTCGATTATCATACAAACAATTGACTCCCCGATCCTACGGCTAAAAGTTACTATACTATCATTTATTCGACCCATTCTAACTATAATTGTATATTTCCAAGTTCTTATTCAAAAACCTTTTAGATGCCATTACCCAAGTTCCTGGGCTTGTACATCTTGGTATGTTTGTGCTATTCGTAGCTTTGTGTTTCCTTGGAACTAAAAGCTCATTTCCTCGGAATTCAACATTCCGTTTTAGACGGCCTTTTCAACATACCCCCATTTATTATTCCAATATCCTGGATTCACAACTTAAAGTATCATAGCTAGGTTCATAGGCGTAGTGCAATCCAACACATAACAACTTACGAAACCATTATATCGCTATTGTCATGATTCCTTTTATGGTATCTATTTAACCCGTTTGACTATCTAGTGAAATCCATCACTCTATTAACAAGTCAAACACAGTCACAAGTCTTTATTTTGACCCGTTTGATGTCCAAGTGAACTACGCCACTTTAGAACATGTCAAACACATCCTTTACACTACGATTCTATCAATACACTAAACTCAAACACATATGGGTAATTTAACGAGACCAAAGTCACGTACCTTTAGAGCACACCCTTCAAGCGCGTATCTCCTCCTCCGGCTTGTCCGCTTAACGATCCGGATGCTTGGCCTAAAGAGTTCAATTCAACTTACATTTAGAACCCTTTTCGTAATTATAAACACATAAATGGCCATAATAGTCAATTATGCGTTTTTATTCGATTTTCAACATATTAATTCCCCACTTAGGCATTTCAACAAACACCTAGTGGGTCAAATTTTCACATGATTAGTACCAAGTTTATGACTTGTTAACTTGTCTAAATCAACTTCAAATAGGAAAATATTTACATATTTTCAACCGAAATATTTCAGAGATTATCACATAATTTCAGTTTACACTAAATCAAAAGTCTTAGTCCTAGTGTTTATCAAGTTCTACTAACTTGGTAATCACCCACTATAGTGATTATGAACCTTTCAATCATCATGCAAGATTTTGACAAGAATTCATCTAGGGTTTGTCCCTAAACCCTATATCTCTTCCAATTTCATTTATGCATGACACAATCAAGCTCAATTTCAACTTTTCATGATTTGTCTAGAACTTGAGATGAATCGAAAATACCGAAATTTACATACCTTATGATCCCTACAACAAGGAGACCACTAATCCATATTCAGATTTTGATTTGAACTTGATTTGAGACTTCAATTTGTGGTTTTTGTGAATACTAGGGTTTTGGAGAATGGGGGTCGCCCTTCTCTTGCTTCTGATCGACCAGACATCCCCAAATGGGGTGTTTGGTTTTGTTTTTAATTAAAAATCAATAATACAAGTTTCAATTTTTACAACATGAGCCCCTCCACTTTTGTTTAACATATAGTTTGGTCATTCTAACCCTATTTCGAGTTATTTCTAGACTTCTAGTTAACTAGGTTATAATTCCCTAGTTAAATAAATTCTTGTTTATTTATACTTTATAACTCTAATATAAAGTTTTATATTTTCGGGATGTTACAAGTCCACCCCCCTTAAAAAGGGTTTCGTCCCCGAAACCGAATTTACGTACCAAATAGTATGGGGTAGAGCCGTTGCATCTCTTCTTCGGATTCCCATGTGGTATCTGCACCCTTCCTGTGTTCCCATTTAACCTTCACTTGGTTAATCACTTTGTTCCTCAAACTCTTCTCTTTACGATCTAAAATCTCAATTGGTTTGACTGCATAGTTGAGGCTGTTATCCACCTCGATATCATCGTAGTGGATACGAGCAGTTTCGTCTGCTAAACATTTTTGGAGATGTGACACGTGGAAAGTGCTATGAATCCCACTCAACTCCTCGGGTAGTTCGAGACGATATGCTACTTTGCCAACCCGTTCGGTGATCCTGAATGGTCCGATAAATCTTGGGCTCAACTTCCCTCTTTTTCTGAACCGTATTATTCCTTTCCACGGCGATACTTTCAACATTACCTTATCGCCCACTTGAAACTCAATCGCCCTCTTTCGTTTATCCGCGTATGACTTTTGTCGATCCTGAGCCGCTTTTAGGTGAGTTCGGACCATGTCGATCTTCTCATTCGTAGTTCGGATTATATCAGTAGGTGCTAGTCCTCGTGGACCCACTTCTCCCCAACACACCGAGGTTCGACACTTTCTACCATATAACATCTCATACGGGGCCATTTTAATGCTCGATTGATAGCTATTGTTATATGAAAATTCGACCAAGGGTAGATAGACATCCCAACTACCCCCGAAGTCAATAATGCATGCCCGCAGCATATCCAACAACGTTTGTATTGTTCTTTCACTCTGCCCATCCGTTTGTGGATGGTAAGCGGTGCTAATGAACAGTTTAGTCCCCATTTGTTCTTGGAAGTCACGCCAAAAATTCGAAGTGAACCTAGTATCTCTGTCTGACACAATGGATATCGGTACCCCATGACGTGCTATGATTTCATTGGTGTACACCTCCGACATCTTCTCGGATGTATAAGTCTCACGAATCGGAATGAAGTGAGCACTTTTCGTCAATCTATCCACGACTACCCATATAGCATCAAACCCGCGGTTGGTTTTGGGTAATTTGGTCAACAAATCCATAGTGATTTGTTTCCATTTCCAAACTGGGATGTCCAATGGCTGCAACTTACCATATGGCTTTTGGTGCTCCGCTTTGACTTCCAAGCAGGTCAAACACTTCTCCACATATTTCACGATGTCTCTTTTCATTCCTGGCCACCAATAATTTTGTTTTAAATCGTTATACATCTTGGTCGCCCCCGGATGTATCGAATAACGAGATTTATGGGCCTCGTCAAGTAGAAGTGCCTTGGCCCCACATGAGTTTGGAACCCAAATTCTCCCAAATCGAGTTTTCAATCCTTGGTTATTATCCGCCAGGTCTTTTAACTGCCCAACTATTCTTTCCCTTTTTCACATTTTCTTCCTTTATTGCTTCAATTTGAGATTTCCGAATTTGCTCAAGCAAACCCGATGTCACAATTAGTTGCATCGATCGTACTCGAATAGGCGTATAATCTGTCTTTCGGCTCAACGCGTCTACCACTACATTAGCCTTCCCAGGGTGGTAATGTATTTCACAATCAAAGTCTTTGACGGTTTCTAACCACCGCCTCTGCCTCATATTTAATTCCTTCTGATCGAAGAAATACTTCAAGCTTTTATGGTCGGTAAAGATAGTGCATTTCACCCCATACAAATAATGCCTCCATATTTTCAAGGCGAACACCACCGCCGCCAACTCGAGGTCATGGGTAGGATATCTCTTCTCATGAGTCTTTAGCTGCCTTGAGGCATAGGCTATAACCTTGCCTCGTTGCATCAAAACGCAGCCAAGCCCCAAATGTGATGCATCTGAGTAAACTACCATGTCGTATGTTCCATCCGGTAATGACAATACCGGTGAATGGGTCAGTTTTTCCTTAAGCGTTTGGAACGCCCTTTCTTGATCTTCACCCCAGATAAACTTTTCATCCTTACGGGTTAATTTGGTTAATGGCATAGCAATTTTGGAGAAATTCTGTATGAATCTTCGATAATAACCCGCAAGCCCCAAAAAGCTTCTGATCTCCGAAGGATTTTTCGGTGGATCCCATCTCGCCACGGCTTCTATCTTTGACGGGTCTACTAACACCCCGTTTCCACTAATGATGTGCCCGAGAAATTGTACTTCTCGCAACCAGAAAGCACATTTCGAGAACTTTGCGTACAATTTCTCTTTTCTGGGCGTCTCTAATACTTCACGCAAATGATTTGTGTGTTCCGCTTCATTCTTCGAATATATCAAGATGTCATCAATGAACACTATTACCGACTTATCTAGCATAGGCTTACAGACCCGGTTCATGAGGTCCATGAAAGCCGCGGGTGCATTAGTTAACCCAAAGGACATCACAAGGAACTCGTAATGTCCATACCGTGTACGGAAAGCCGTCTTCGGTATATCTTCCTCCTTGACTTTCAACTGATGGTATCCCGATCTAAGGTCGATCTTGGAGAACCAACTTGCGCCTTGCAATTGATCAAATAAATCGTCGATTCTTGGGAGTGGGTATTGATTCTTCACTGTGAGTTTATTTAACTCCCTGTAATCGATACACATGCGCATGCTCCCATCCTTCTTTTTTCACAAATAGCACCGGTGTGCCCCACGGAGACACACTAGGCCGGATAGACCCTTTGTCTAACAGATCTTGAATTTGCGACATCAATTCTTGTAATTCTGATGGCTCGAGTCGATACGGCGCCTTGGCCACAAGTTTGGCGCCCGGAACCAATTCGATCCCGAACTCTACCTCCCGTTCTAGCGGTATTCCCGGTAGGTCCTCCGGAAATACGTCGGCATATTCACGTACCACCGGTACATCTTCAATCTCTAGTGATCTCTTGTCTGATTCGTTCGCGTATATCATGAATGCCCTACAACCGTGCCTCATGAGCTTGCGAGCTTTTAGCATTGAACACATAACGGGATTACCCCTCTTTTCGCCGTATATGGTAACAGATTTTCCACTTGGAGATGTTAGTTTTATCTCCTTGCGGAAACATACGACTCTCGCATGGTATCGGGATAGCCAATCCATCCCGACTACTACTTGGAATTCCCCCATCGACATAGGAATCAAGTCTATTGAATATTCTTCATCGTCAATGTTTATCTTACAATCTCGACATACATCAGACACAAGGAAACTTTTGTTATCACCTATTTCTACTTCTAATGGCATAGGCAATTTTGTTAGTACAAAAGAAGGATGTCGAATAAATCCATGTGAAACAAAGGATTTATTCGCACCCGTATCAAATAACACATGTGCAGGAATTGAATTTATGGCGAATATACCTGAGACCACATCAGGCTCTGTTTTTGCCTCCACTGCTGTTAACTGGAAAGATCTCGCCTTTGCCCTTGGTGTCTCGGTATGTGTATTCTTGTCATCTTTCTTTCCGATCAACTCCGGGCACTCAGATTTCTTGTGACCCGGTTGGTAACATTTGTAACACACCGACACCTTCCTCGGGCACAATGCAGCCGTGTGCCCCGTCTTCCCACATATAGGACACGGTTTGTCCTTGAACCGGCACTCACCTTTGTGCCCCTTCTCGCATATCTTGCAGTTTGTTGACCCGCCTTTCCCTTCTTGTTTCTTTGAGGATTCTGTTGTGCGCGCCTTTTTCGTTGGGCTTGGATTGACTATCTGCGCCCTTCTTTCACCTCTTTCAATCTGTTTCTTCAACTCTATCTCCCGTTCCCGAGCAACGTTTATAATCTCGGTGAGAGTCTCATACTTTGAAGGAGTCATAAACTCCTTATACTCGGCGCTCAACATATTATAATAATAATATATTTTCTGCTCCTCATTCGTTATCAATTCATCACAAAACTTCATCTTATCCATGAATATTCCTGTGATTTTATCAATAGATTCACCCTTGTGTCGAAGCTGCATGAATTCTTCCTTGATCTTGTTAATGACTGCCTTGGGACTGTGATGTTTAAGAAACGGCGTCTTAAACTCATCCCATGTCATAGCTTTAGCCGCTTCGCTTCCAATTTCTTTCTTCTTGGTATCCCACCAGTCTTTCGCTTGACCCCTTAACTGACCCGTGCCATAGGCTACGTAGTCGTCTGGATCACAATGAGTCCTTTCGAATACTCCATCCATATCGCTTAGCCACCGCTGGCATATTATCGGGTCAACCTCCCCATTGTAAATTGGCGGTTTGCACGCCATGAACTCTTTATATGAACAAGACTTTCGTCCTCCCGACTTTTCCTTTGCTAAATTGGTATTATCCTCCAATCTCTTGATTCTTTCTTCCACCACCGATAATACCGTGTTTTGGATTTTATCGATAAAACCCGACAAACTGTTTTTGATTGCCTTCCCTACCTCTTCAGCAATCACTTCTCTTGTTTGCTCGGTGACTCTTGGCACCGCATTATCATTACCTTCATCCGTCTTCTTTAACTGAAATGTTTACATCGAGCGTTAAACATTTCATCTATAGCATATGGTTTATTTACTTCGGTTTATTCAAGTTCATAACTTGTTTTTACCGCTCTTATTTAATGCACTTTCCGGGTTTGAGTGTATTAGCACGCTCTTCCCATGCATATCTATTCATCATTCCCTTTTTATATTTAGTAACTCTACATAGAACAATTAATTCTTACCGGATGCTTGATCAAGCTTGAACCGAACACTTTGTTGACAACCTTAGGCTTTGATTACCAACTTGTAACACCCTTAATATTGGACAGAATTTAATTAATAATTATATTAATTACATACTAATCAGAGTTTACAAAAACTTTTCGTGTTTAAAGACCATACATATTTGTGATAGTACCCACAACAAATCCAAGATAGTACATAACAAGTTTTAAGTTAACCCTTGCTAGTCAACTAACAACTAGTTTAAAGGATTCAAAACACGGTTAACAACCCATTTACAACACGATTAAAGTCTAGACAAGGTTAAGTTTGGTGCGGAAACTTCAAAATGCGTGTTCGGTTCTTGACAATGTACTTGATCACCATCCGGGAGGACCTCATCCATACCTAGGGTCAAACCATTTAAAACATTAGTTTTGACATTAGTATAGTACACATAAACGAATTTCAACATCGAAAAGTAAATAAAATACTCAGTTTCCTGGGCTCTACCGTAATTTACGGTATCTACCGTAAATTACGGTAGACCCTGAATGATCTTGGTCTGCCGTAACTCAGTAGAGGTTCACCGTAAGACCTTTGTTTTCCACCGTGACCGTAATTTACGGTGGACGCTGTAACTTTGCCATTTCACTATTTTATGAATTTCGCCCTAATCCGCGTACCGTTTTAGGCTATTTCGTTCCTGTATGTCTGTAAATTCATTACGGACTTGTTCATTTCGATTATCATACCAACAATTGACTCCCCGATCATACGGCTAAAAGTTACTATACTATCATTTATTCGACCCATTCTAACTATAATTGTATATTTCCAAGTTCTTATTCAAAAACCTTTTAGATGCCATTACCCAAGTTCCTGGGCTTGTACATCTTGGTATGTTTGTGCTATTCGTAGCTTTGTGTTTCCTTGGAACTAAAAGCTCATTTCCTCGGAATTCAACATTCCGTTTTAGATGGCCTTTTCAACACACCCCCATTTATTATTCCAATATCCTGGATTCACAACTTAAAGTATCATAGCTAGGTTCATAGGCGTAGTGCAATCCAACACTTAACAACATACGAAACCATTATATCACTATTGTCATGATTCCTTTTATGGTATCTATTTAACCCGTTTGATTATCTAGTGAAATCCATCACTCTATTAACAAGTTAAACCCAGTCACAAGTCTTTATTTTGACCCGTTTGATGTCCAAGTGAACTACGCCACTTTAGAACATGTCAAACGCATCCTTTACACTACGATTCTATCAATACACTAAACTCAAACACATATGGGTAATTTAACGAGACCAAAGTCACGTACCTTTAGAGCACACCCTTCAAGCGCGTATCTCCTCCTCCGGCTTGTCCGCTTGACGATCCGGATGCTTGGCCTAAAGAGTTCAATTCAACTTACATTTAGAACCCTTTTCGTAATTATAAACACATAAATGGCCACAATAGTCAATTATGCGTTTTTATTCGATTTTCAACATATTAATTCCCCACTTAGGCATTTCAACAAACACCTAGTGGGTCAAATTTTCACATGATTATTACCAAGTTTATGACTTGTTAACTTGTCTAAATCAACTTCAAATAGGAAAATATATACATATTTTCAACCGAAATATTTCAGAGATTATCACATAATTTCAGTTTACACTAAATCAAAAGTCTTAGTCCTAGTGTTTATCAAGTTCTACTAACTTGGTAATCACCCACTATAGTGATTATGAACCTTACAATCATCATGCAAGATTTAGACAAGAATTCATCTAGGGTTTGTCCCTAAACCTTATATCTCTTCCAATTTCATTTATGCATGACACAATCAAGCTCAATTTCAACTTTTCATGATTTGTCTAGAACTTGAGATGAATCGAAAATACCGAAATTTACATACCTTATGATCCCTACAACAAGGAGACCACTAATCCATATTCAGATTTTGATTTGAACTTGATTTGAGCCTTCAATTTGTGGTTTTTGTGAATACTAGGGTTTTGGAGAATGGGAGTCGCCCTTCTCTTGCTTCTGATCGACCAGACATCCCCAAATGGGGTGTTTGGTTTTGTTTTTAATTAAAAATCAATAATACAAGTTTCAATTTTTACAACATGAGCCCCTCCACTTTTGTTTAACATATAGTTTGGTCATTCTAACCCTATTTCGAGTTATTTCTAGACTTCTAGTTAACTAGGTTATAATTCCCTAGTTAAATAAATTCTTGTTTATTTATACTTTATAACTCTAATATAAAGTTTTATATTTTCGGGATGTTACAATGTCTTGAAGAGGGACTACCATGGATTCGTCAGATAAACATTTCTTGAGGTTAGATACATGAAATACATCATGTACTCCTGCTAACTCTTCTGGTAGTTGTAAGCGATAAGCAACCGGTCCTATTTTTTGGATTACTGGGAATGGTCCTACGTACCTTGGACTTAGCTTTCCTTTCTTACCGAACCGAACTACTCATTTCCAAGGAGAAAGTTTCCAGAGTACCTTGTCTCCAACTTGGAATTCTAATGGCTTGCGTCGATTATCGGCATAACTCTTCTGGCGATCTCGAGCCGTCTTTAGTCTTTCCTTGATTTGAGTGATCTTATCGGTGGTTTCTTGCACCATTTCAGGACCTGATAATTGGCTTTCTCCTATCTCTGCCCAGCAAACTGGTGTTCTACACTTTCGTCCATACAGTGCTTCGAACGGCGCAGCTTCAATACTTGAAGGATAACTATTGTTATAGGAGAATTCAATTAAAGGTAAATGGTTATCCCAGTTTCCTCCAAAATCTATCACACATGCTCTAAGCATGTCTTCCAGGGTTTGGATTATCCTTTCACTTTGTCCGTCTGTCTGAGGATGGTATGCACTACTTAAATTTAACCGCGTCCCCATGGCTTCTTGGAAACTTGTCCAGAAATGTGAAGTGAAGCGACTATCCCTATCCGATACAATGGAGAGTGGGACTCCATGTAAGGACACTACCTCGTCTACATACAATTTTTCTAATCTTTCCATGCTAAAGGTTTCCTTCATGGGTAGAAAATGAGCTGATTTGGTTAATCGATCCACAATTACCCAAATCGCGCCATTACCCTTTCTGGTTTTGGGCAACTTAGTAACAAAATCCATTGTTATGAGCTCCCATTTCCATACAGGCATTTCTAATTGTTGTAGTAGACCTGAGGGTTTCTGGTGTTCTGCCTTAACTTGCGAACAAGTAAAAAATTTAGAAACATGTCTAGTTATGTCCTTTTTCATTCCTATCCACCAGAAATTATTTCTTAAATCTTGGTACATCTTATTATTACCAGGATGCATAGTATACCTAGATTTATGGGCTTCCTCTAAGATCTTATTTCTTAACTCTCCCTGTTTAGGTACCCAAATCCTTTTCTTGTGGAATCTCCAAATTCCATCAATTCCTTGCTCTAGTTCCTTTATTCTTCCTTTCATTCCTTTAGCATCATTCTTGATTGCTGTTTCTTGAACATTCTTTAGTTGTTCCATTAAATCTAATTGTAGATTTAATCTAAGAGCACGAACTCGCTTTTGCTTTTCATGATATTTACGACTTAGGGCATCTGCAACTACATTTGCTCTTCCTTCGTGATATTGAATATCACAGTCATAGTCACTTAGAATTTCCATCCATTTTCTTTGCCTCATGTTTAATTCTTTTTGCCCAAATATATATCTTAAACTCTTATGATCTGTATAGACTGTAAACTTACTGCCATACAGATAGTGTCTCCAAATCTTAAGGGCAAAAATTATTGCTCCTAATTCTAAGTCGTGAGTCGTATAATTTTCTTCGTGCTTCTTCAATTGCCTTGATGCGTATGCAATTACCTTTTTGCGTTGCATCAGTACACATCCTAATCCCAACTTAGAAGCATCACAGTAAACTTCAAAATCTTCTGTTCCTTCTGGTAAGGCAAGAATTGGGGTGTTCGTTAACCTTTGCTTTAAAATCTTAAAAGCCTCTTCCTGCCTAGGTCCCCATTCAAACTTAACTGATTTACAGGTTAGCTTAGTTAATGGTACCGCTATCTTAGAAAAAATCCTTAATGAATCGTCTATAATATCCAGCTAACCCTAGAAAACTTCTAACTTCCATAGCTGATTGCGGGACCTTCCATTTGGTAATCGCTTCTATTTTGGAGGGATCTACGTGAATACCTTCATGATTCACCATGTGTCCCAAAAATTGCACTTCTTGTAGCCAAAATTCACACTTCGAGAATTTGGCGTAAAGCTTTTCTTTTCTTAACAAAGTTAAGAGTGCATGTAGGTGCTTACAATGCTCGTCCTGACTTTTGGAATAAATGAGTATATCGTCAATAAAGACAATTACAAATTTATCCAAGTACAGTTTACAGATCCTATTCATCATGTCCATAAATGCTGCAGGAGCATTTGTTAGTCCAAAGGGCATGACTGTAAACTCGTAATGACCATACCTAGTTCTGAAGGCAATTTTAGGTATGTCTTCTTCTTGTACTTTTAACTGATGGTATCCGGAGCGTAAATCTATCTTAGAAAAATATCTAGCTCCTTGAAGTTGATCAAAAAGATCATCAATCCTAGGTAATAGGTATCGATTCTTAATTGTAACCTTGTTCAATTCCCTATAATCGATACACATTCGCATTGAACCAACCTTCTTCTTCACAAACAACACAGGTGCTCCCCATGGGGATGAACTAGGTTGTATGAATCCTTTGCTTAATAATTCATCTAATTGCTTTTTCAATTCTAACATTTCGGTGGGTGCTAACCGATAAGGTACCTTGGCTATCGGTGTAGTTCCAGTAATTAGATGAATTATAAATTCTACTTCCCTATAGGGAGGTAATCCAAGTAGTTCTTCGGGGAATACATCTGGGTATTCTGATACTACTGGGATTTCCTTAAGTTTCTTATCCTTAGTGTTAATGATTACCGAAATCATATACACTATTCATTGTTTTCTTGAATAACTAGCCACTTTCATTACTGAAATGAACTTCATTGACTTACGTGGCTTATCTCCTGTAATCACCACTACTTCTCCTGTGGGTGTATGTATTTCTATGTAGTTTTTATCACAGAGGATTCGAGCATGGTTGGCCACTAGCCAATCCATTCCTAACACGACATCGAATCCAGCTAAATTCATGGGTAATAGGTTTGCAGAAAATTTATGGCCTAAAAGTTCTATCTTTTCTTCTTGCAAAACCTTATTTATGTGAACAGAATTTCCATCTGCCGTTTCTACCGTAAAAAATTGTCTAAGGTTGGTTAAGGGTAGTTTAAGGGCTTGGCAGAACGAAGTATTTATAAAACTTTGGTTTGCACCAGAGTCGAATAATACTTTTGCATAAACGTTGTGAACTAGGAACGTACCAGCTATTACATCAGGAATCAGTTCGGCTTCCTGTGTGGTCAATTGGAAGGCCCTTGCGTTCTTCTTATTAGTTCCTTCTGCAGGTTTGGCTTTGTTATCTGCTGGTTTGACCAATTTAGGGCATTCTGGTCTGAAATGCCCAGCTTCTCCACAATTATAGCAGATCTTTGTTTTCTTTCTGCAATCTTCTTCACGATGTCCTATAGCTTTGCAGAAGTTGCAGGTTTCATTACATTTTCCAAAATGTTTCTTTTTACAGTTCCTGCAGAACGGCGGAGTGGAAGATTGCCATGTTCCTCTTTTCTTGAAGTTACTATTATTATCCACACGGAATCCTTGGGTAATCTTTTGGGCTACTTCCTTCTTCCGGTTTTCTTCCCGCGTACGCACCAGTCCGTCAGTCAAGGTGTTAGCTAATTCCACCGCATCATCAATTGTGCGGGGTCTCGCAGCTTTGATAATATCACGGATTTCGCTAATCAAACCCCAGATGTAGCGAGAAATAAGTACCAGTTCTGGCGAAGCCAGGGTTGGTACAATTCTAGCATACTCGAAGAATGTCGAAGTATACCCTCGACAATCAACATCCACCATCCGGTGGTTTAGGAATTTATTCGCCATCTGTTCCTTTTCATATTCGGGACAGAATTTTTTTCCACCAGACTTTTAAATTCTTCCCAATTCATAGCATAAGACATATTGCTTCCCTTGGCTTTTAGTACCGTATTCCACCATTCTCGTGCCCCTTCTTTGAAAAGATGCGACGCGTACATGACCTTGTCTTCCTCGGCACATTTACTTATTTTAATCACTGCTTCGGTTTTCTCTAACCAACGCAGTGCAGTAGTCGCCCCTTCATTGCCTGCAAATTCAATTGGTTTACAGGCAAGAAATTCCTTATAAGTGCAACCAGGCGTTGCAGCTTTCATTTTCTTGAGGAATGGGGCTTGCACCACATCATCGTTATCATTATTGTTAATGTTGCCGCCTCCATTTACACTATTACTAAAATTGTCGCCGTGAGTACGTTTGCTGGGAATAATTGATTGAGGTTCAACTGGATTTCGGGCAGCAGCAAGGATTGCTGGAATAGCATTGGCTATCCCTTGAGCAACGATATTTTCTATATCTTGCCTATTAAGAAATTGATATCCCTGGTTTTGTTCAGATTGGTTAACTTCGTTAACTGGTTCATTGATGGAATGTTCCATCTGATAATTAATAATAGATAAATTATTAACGCAAAATAAATATTAATCAATCACAATAAATAATCACACATAATCAAGTTAACATGTATAGCCAAAATTGTCGACCTTGCGACGTTAATATTTTTATGTAATAGTATGCATCCGTACACACCAGTTATGTTACAAAGTTTTATTTTTAGTTATTTTACATAATTATATATTTATTATTATTAAACACATAACCACACCATCATGCATCCACAGCCAGCTGGCATCTCAGAAACGACGCTCCCTCTCGTCGTATTTCCATGAGATCTGCTCTCCCACTTCTCGGATTCTATTTCCTGCGTCTATCAGCTCCTCGCCATGGTGACGAAGTTCAGCCATGTTCTCTGAGCTCATAGGTGGGTTTGGAGCAGGCTCAGGGTCAAACTGAGGGAAAAAGGTATTAGGGTTATTTAAAAGATTATGGAATTGCCAGTCAGTTGTCCACCATTCTTCTAGCTCCCCTGGTAGAGGTCGAGGGTGAATAATAGGATCTGGGATAGCAGGTTCCAGATCAACTGGAAGTTGTAATTCAACTGGGTAATTGAAAAGGTTTTCACTAGCAGGTCCAATGAGGTCACTAAGTGCCAGTTTACGATCCAGCTCCTCCCATGATGGCATTTCCTGGCCTTGCCTGGAACTTTCCCCAATTTCTTTTCTCAGTCTTTATAATTTTTTGTACTGCTGGTTTCTTCCTACGCACACGCCTCCAGCCTACAAATCTTCTTTTCTTTTTCGGTTTTGGTTTCTCCTGAGGTTGGGCTTGAAATACCATTGGCTCTTCAGTATCATCCTGGTAGCCAGTGAAAGTATCGGTGGTATCCATGTCTGTGGTATGGATAGTAAAGTTTTGAAGTGCTTCTGATAGTTCATTCTTGCTGTTAGCATACATGAAGAAACACACAAAATTCTAAGTTAAAATTTTAATAGAATCACAAAATGGCAATCAGAAAAATTAAGTATTTCTGAATACTTAATTGGCTTAAATCAGTTGCTCTAATACCACCTTTTTCTGTCACGGCCCCCGTCCCGGTGTGACCCGGTCCAGGAGCCGCGGGACAGAAACCCGTGGTATTTTATTATTTCTACAGTATTAAGGGTGATTACACTGTTTCTATCAACCAATTACCCCAATTCGGTATTTGTCACTCGATTGTATCTGTGACTATGGTCAGATCACCCATTGGCTAACCCGTTGTCCAATGGTGACGGGTATCAAGTAATGTATACAAAACCCCACATACCGGCAGTAATTGAAGATTTCAAAGACTTAATCCTTGTAATTATACCATTTGAAATAAATAAAGTTTTGGAAACAATTTGGTAAAAAGAAGAATGACTCACATTGCAAGTTTAAACAGGCAGAGTTTAGCCTACTGATTTAGCCTTGTAACCTAATTTAAATAGCAATGCATACGAAACTAGTTTAGTAACTTAATACAACATTTACGACAACTTGCGAAATCAAAACCTTCACGACGAATGACAAAGGCCTAGCCCAAATACTGGCAGCACTTAAACATTCATCGGATTGGTTTCAATCGATCGGACATTAAATCATAGCAGTGATCGAGTTATTACCCTTGATCGTAGCAGCGTTTTGCTATTGTGAATGTGATTTTCGAGCAGAAAGAAACGTTTTGAGAGTGAGATTTCGAGCACAGGTGAAAGCCCCATGCACAGGCTACTTATAGCAACTTTTTCAGTTTTACGCGGCCCGCGTAAACCTTAACAAGGCTTTACGCGGCCCGCGAGGATCCCTAGTCTACGTGTAGGCTTGGTGTGTCACGAGTAGGGTTGCCAGGTGGACGACACGTGGCTTAAACACTTATCCGGAACAATTTTAAGTTGACGTGGCCCGCGTAAACTTTCCTTATGGTTTACGCGGCCCGCGTGAAACCAGAAAATTGATTTTTCTTGATTTTTGATATGGATTAGGGTTTCAAGGGTCCGGGTTTTCACTTACGGGTCATTTTGGGACATTTTTGCAGGTCCTTACAATTACATTAAGATCATCAAAGACAAATATAAACACAGCCATGAACACAATTGATTAGCATGATTACAACAATAATTAGACGTGTTACCGGATTAAAAGATGGCGAGGGTCGCTAGATGATGAAGGCCGAAACTTGGGTCTCACTTCCTTGTGTTCCTCGATTCGTAGACAAGCAAAGAGAGGCAGCAGGTTAATGGAACTAGGTTTTGGAGGTTATACAAAAAAACATGCACATGTTGATCGTTTAAGAGTTGAGATCCTGTACAAACAGTGCTAACTGTAAAAACCGTAAGAACAGATCTGAACCATTGATAGTTTAAATCAAGGGTTGGGGTTGATTATAAATAAAACCCTTATAATTAAAAATTAGTACTAACAAGTTAGGGGTAATTTCGTAAAATTGCTAGTCATTTGACCATTTTCAATTAAATACAAATTCCACCATGGTTTTTTAAACTAAAATAACTTTTATATACTTCATTATTTTTTTAAATATACCATAAAATCAAGTATTTTTTATCTTTAATATGAGTACCATATTGCTATACTTTTTTTTATTTATAAAAGTGACTTTTAAAAAAGTTACAAATAGTTGTTTTATAATTGTGCTGATAATGTGTTGATTATGTGTTAATTATAATATAATACAAACAAACACAAAAAGTAGATATAATTAGCACATCTGATCAGCACATCTGATGTGCTGATAATAGAGAACGATTGAGGATGTTGTGCTAATGTCGTTTATGTTGATAATGGAGAACGATTGAGGACGATGTGCTGACAATGGAGAACGATTAAGGATGTTATGCTAATTATATAGTGTTGTGCTGATTATATTTTTTGTGGTGGTTCCTGCAGGTTGGTTCGATCATGGAAATTTACTAGATCATGGATATGTTAAAAAATCAACTTTGATTTGAATTAAACTTGCATGGATTTAGCGATGTTTTAATAAATTTTAATTAGTTATAAATAAATATGGTCAAAAGGTCAAAATTATCCCTAAACTATTTTTTATTGAGGGGCACTTGTCAATTATGTGTTGGTTCTTACGGTTCTTAGGGTTCTTACAAACATAAGTGTTTGTATTTGATTCCATTCCGATCGTATAATACAGGATGTGGGGCGATTTTTGGTTGTTTGGGCCGCAACCTATGGGCCAATTTAACAAGGGTTTGGGTTGGCGGTTTGGGGTTTTGTGTGGGCCATAAGTTTCACTTAGTCTTGGGGTGTTTGGCCGTAAACCATTAGAGTGGGTGTGGGTTGATTTGGGTCGTACAAAAGTGGGGGCGGTTTGGGGTTTATACGTAACATAAAATGGATCACAAATGAGCGGAGTTTGGAATTGATAGTGTAGGCCGCAAGCTCTTGGGCCACACACCCACTTGGGCCCGAGACATGCTAAAGAGGTGGGGTGGTATCGGATTGGGCTACAACTGGGCCGCAACTTTCTCTAGGAAATAAGATGTGAGATACTTCTAGAAAATAAGACTGTGGGGTATAGGGCGGGGTTGGGGCGTGGGTGGGTTGAAAACGCCCAAGCCACCACCCCTGGTGGGCTTGGGTTTCGACGTAGCCCAAGGGGCGGGAGTTTAAAGCCCGGCGTAGGGCGGGTCTATCAGTATGACATGGCGGGTTCTCGTTGGCCAAACCAAACTAGTCGTTGGCCAACGGCTATGTTAAAAAAAAATATTTTTTCATTATAAAACTCACACTTCTATTCATTTTTTTACCACATTCAACCACAATACACTCCACATCTTCTATAATCATCTCTATTCTCATTCTACAAAACGAAAAATGCATCCTCATAATCGTGGTTATGACCCGAACAACCCGTGGGCATTCCAAGAAAATCCTAGCCCACCACCCAATCGTCCAATGTCTCGTCCATTTTTAATACACTCCTCTATGCCCGATATGGCGGGTTATGCATTGTATCTAGGGAATCGTTTGTTTACTAACTTCTCACACACCGACGATTCTATACCTAGCCCGATTCCACAAATGCCCATCAACCTTTCACCAACCTCCATCAACCTTTCCCAAACCGAAACCATCCCCGAAACTCAACCACCCAACGATGGTCCTTCCGCATCCAAACCCATCAAAAAGAGAAGTCATAAGAAAAAAACCGAGGCAGAGAAAGCACTTGAAATCGCCAAACGAAAACAACAAAGATGGGTCGTGAATGAAGAACTTGCATTGGCGAGGGTTTGGCTTCAACAATCTCTACATCCAACTTTAGGTATTTTTAAATATTTTGTAGCCCTTAATATTTATGGTTTTTTTATATAACTTTCTAATACATTAAATTTTGTTTTGATTAAAATAGGAAATTCTCAACATAGAAGCCATTTGTGGGAAGCGATTAGTAAAGCATTCCATGAAGAAATGGAAAGGGAGGTTTATCGTGAAAACGATAGCTTATCCTCGAAGTGGACCGAGATAAGCGGTCAACTTACCAAATTTAGTGCTTTTTTAAATAAAGCAAAGCAAAACCCAAAAAGTGGTGAAACCGAAGCCGACTTTGTGACAAATGCATTGGTTACATTCAAAACAAATGTGGGGAGCGACTTCCGTTTCATGCATTTTTGGGAGATTTGTAAGTTCCATCCAAAGTGGGCAAATATCCCCAGTGGTAGCGAAACTAACACGTCTTCCAAAAGGTCAAGGACCTCGTCCCAAGCCCAATCGGATGCACGAGATCAAGAGTTGGAGGACTTTTTGGATGATTCGCCAAACCGGCCTGAATACGTAAGAGATGCCGCAAAAAGGTGCGCTCAAAAATCAAGATCGGGTACGGCATCGCCTTCAGTTGGGAGTTCGGGCTCGCGTAGGGGAGTATACAGCGATCAGTTGGATGACATTGCATGCAAGGTAGATACATTCAACGTATTCCAACAACAAAGGGCCGATATTCGGAATAGCAAAGAAGCTAGGGATGCCCTGAAACAAAGACGAGATGATATGAAATTTATAGCTCAACCCATTGATCACCTAGAGGTTGAAGAGTTGGAACTAATGTTGGAGACGAGAGAAGTGATAAAGAAAAAATATAAGCGTTAGGAATTTTTTTATGTAATTTTCTTTATTTAAAAAACATTAAAAAATTTAATTTTTTTGTTTTAAAAAATATAAAACTCCCGTTTGGGCTGGCCACGCCCCAAACCCCTGCCCCACCATACCGTCTTCAATGTGGGTCAGCCTAGCAAAGCCCCCCCAAGCCACATGTCAACCCATGCCCCAAACCCCCGCCCCACCATACCCCACGGTCTAAGTGTTACGTTTAAAAAATGAATTTTAATTAATTGATAGAGCTCGAGATGTGAAACCAACTATGAATAGGAAATTAATCGTAACTTATTGCATAAAATGGTTGTGAAGCACTAGACATTTAAATATAACTAGTCATATGCAATTTTTTGTACTTTTCTTTGAAACTAGGTTGTATAACCCGCGCGCGTTGCGGCGCGCTAAAGTGTGTTATATAATAACGGTACATTAAGCGAAAAAAAGGAAAACTACAAACCCATTCGGCTCATATTAAAAGTTATTATCATTGTTATCACAAAGTGAAATAGGCTCAGAATGATACATCATCATCGCCGGTAACAACAAAATACGGCTCAGTGCCGCTACGGCTGTAACCGGAGTTACCATGCCAAGTAGCAAGCTAACATCATCGCCGGAAAACAGTATTGTCAATACCAAATCATCAAATATCCTCTTCTCGGATTTTTTCTAACCGTGCTCCACAGCGGGTTTGATCGGCCTTTAATACAAAGGCAACAACCACCACGAACGTCATCTAACAATGACAATGCCAGATATCATGCTTTGAAGCGTCAAACTCAATCCAAAAAGATGTACATTAAGCGGAAAAAAGGAAAACTACAAACCCATTCGGCTCATATTAAAAGTTATTATCATTGTTGTCACAAAGTGAAATAGGCTTAGAGTGATACATCATCATCGCCGGTAACAACAAAATACGGCTCAGTGCCGCTACGGCTGTAACCGGAGTTACCATGCCAAGTAGCAAGCTAACATCATCGCCGGAAAACACTTCAAATCCTCAATTAATCGACATACACAGTCAATGTTTTTCACCACCAACATAAAAAAACATGACATTTCATAACTATTGTCAATACCACAATCACTAAGATAAAAAACTGCCTTTTCATCAAACCTTCACAAAAGCCAATACACCATTGGAACTTCAAAGAAGCAAAAGCCAGTAAAGAAGCTAACCACAAATTGACCAAATATCCTCTTCAAGTGCAACAACTAACAACCGTATCATTCAAAATTGCAGAAGCAAAAACTACAAACAAATTGATTTAAAAAACACATCGAACTATATAAATCGACTCAGATCTGAAAAGACCATCATCGTCGTTGAACCCGCTTAGTGCCGCTATGACAAGCCAACATCATTGTTGGGTTTGAAAATCGTCGCAACTAAAGAGGTCTCAAGAAGCAATGATCACCCAAATAGGTCACCAAGAACAAAAACATTGTTCATGTCCCAATGGTTGTACGGAGGTTAAGAACCCCCAACAAAACAGAAAACATGATGGTTATCGAGGTGGTGGCGAGACGGTGGTGACCCTCCGGTTACCGCCCCTCACCCTCATCTCTCCCTTTTTTTTCTCTCTCTTTCTCCTGAGGTAAAAACCCCAAAAAAGAGAGACACCACAGCGACGTCATTACCGTGGTGGTGGTTTAACGGTGGTGACAGGTGACCTTCCGGCCACCGCCCGTCTCTCTTCTCTCTGCCAATTTCCCTTTCTCTCTCTTCAAGCTCTCTCTCTCTCTCTTGTTGGGCAAAGTGACTGCGGTGGTGGTCACGGTTGTGGAGACACGGTGTCGTCATGGCGGTGGAGAAACGGTGATGATCCTCTGGTCACCGCCACACCCTCTTTTTCCCCTGTTTTCTCTCTTGAGATGGTTATAAAGGGGTAAGGGCCAGACGCCCAAACACATCAATTAGCCAGATTTTAAACACTGTTAGGTGGAGGTGGTGAATGGAAAGGCGTCCAGCTTCAAAGTTGGGGAAAAGAGGAAGGAGGAATTAATGGTTAGGTGAGGTTTTTATGACATATCAGGGAGTAACGTGGCAATATTAAAAGAGATGAAGTGATGAATAAGCAGGGAATTACTGTTCATTCCCACGGTTTATTATCATATATTAATAATATTAATTAATTGTTTTGTAGACATTTAAATGTTAATTTAATATCTGAGTTTAAATTTATTTTAAATCACTTTCTAGAATTCTAAGAAATATTTATATATTTTTCTTTGAAATTGTTTTGTAGACATTTAAATGTTAATTAAATATCTGAGTTTAAATTTATTATAAATCACTTTCTAGAACTCTTAGAAATATTTATCAATTTTTTTTTACCAAACTGGTTCATCATGTATGATTTTTAAATTTCATGTGCGTTCTAAATGAAAGTCCATTTGTTATTAATAATTAACTTTACCAACAGATTAAAATAAATTTAATATCCATGGTTTGTTTTTATTTTTGTTCTCATTTCGATACTTTTTATTACTTGATCTTGGAATACATGACCAATGATTATGTTAGAAACTAATAGTTAAAAATATATCCCTTTCTACATATAAATTATATGCATATGTCGAGTTTGCTAAAGAGTATAGTGACTTTTTCTTTGTATGGGTTACCAAAAACACAGTTGTTTGTCTTTTCCTTTAATCGTTTTAGAGTGTATCTTAGGAATAAGAGGGTATTTTGTTAAAAGTATTTTGATAATATCTTCACCACAAACTACGTATACGCTTGGGTTTTTGACTTTAGTGGAAATCTGAGTCCTCACCTTTGGCAGCAACGATATCTAGTTTAAAACTATTAAAATAATAACTTAAGCCTAAGATTAAATAACAATAAACCAAATATCGTCCCTGCTAAGAACGGGTTCTTAAATTGTTACCATAACATTAACTGTAACACCTTAATCCGAAACAGATGGGCATGTCATTGTTACAGATATAAAAAACCAAACAAGTTTCAATAAAAGATAAGAATCCAAGAAACACAGAGTCTCAAATCAACCAGAAAGCCTAAGTATTAAGGGGGTGGAGATGTGAGTCTCACATCGGTTGAGAAGGAGAACGAAACTTTCCTTATAAGGGGTGGAAACCTTCTCTACCAAGACGTGTTTTGCCTGGGCGAGTAACTCGTCGGGTGAAAACAAAACCGTGAGTTCCTGGATGGACAACCCATTAGAGGCAAAGTGGACAATATCTTGACACAATTTACTTGGGATGTTACAGCTGCTAAGGACATGCTTTTTGATTTTCACATAAGTCGCCCCTGTCAAGGGTTGCTTCTCCTGCGATATACCAGACACAATTTTTGACATGAAGATGTCGCCATTGCTTAGGGCGGGTACCACTTTTGAGAAATCCTTTTCACATAATACCTTTTTTGAAACAATGAGTACTCACACTACAAGAAATTCGACCTATGTAGCGTCTTTGAGAATTCATGTATCTTGACATGGTTTACTTGGGATGTTACAGCTGCTAAGGACATGCTTTTTGATTTTCACATAAATCGCCCTTGTCAAGGGTTGCTTCCCATGCAATATGTGGGACACAATGTTTGACATGAAGATGTCGCCATTGCTTAGGGCAGCCACCACTTTTTAGAAATCCTTCCACATAATACCTTTTTTTAAAACGAGTACTCACACTACAAGAAATTCGACCTATGACGACAGTAGCTTCTTTGAGAATTCATTTACTTTGTTCGAGGTCGAAAAAATGTGCCCTTCTGAAATGTTTTATTCGTATTATTTTTTAAAATCAAATGGGTATTGGGCTTACTAAATCAAATGTCAATGGACTAACTTCTAAACATAAATATTGTTTTGAAAATGAGCCTATTTTGGAGTTGGTCAGGGTATACTATTTAAAAAAATTCATATATAGCGGATTTAAAAAAAAAATAACACATAATCACGGGTTGTGTGCGGTGGTCTTCCCTGCACACCCTCATCACCGCCGCCGTATGACGATGGCAGAAGTTATTGACCCCAATTCCAAACCTAAAAAGGTTCAGACATAATTACTCTTAAACCCCGTCATTCCATGTCATTCACGGTATGTCAGTATGTCTCTCTATCTTAGGGTGTAGGGAGTGGTTAAACATTTTGGAGTGGCAAACCAAAAAACCGACCAATCAGAGCGCGCCATGTCAATCAGTCAAAAGTGTTTAAACTTTGGTGAAAAGTGTTGGCAATGGTTTAGACACTTGGTGAAGTGGTAAACTATTTAAAAAAAAAAAAAAAAAAAAGAAAAATGTGTGATTGGTTGAGATAGGAATGGACCCCACCCCACCACACACACACTCCCTTCACCGACGCAGTAACCGAACACCGATTTGGCAAACTTGGAAGCAGCAAAGTATGTTGGTGGTGGTGTTTACCGCACGGTAAACGTGTTTGCCGCTCCTTGCCGATCACCACTCCGTATACCCTTAACCCCAATTTGATTTCCTTGTGCTTTGCATGTAGCTCATGACGTTTATCTTACTACGTAAAAAAATTATTTCTTCTATAAATAATCGTCTATTGATCATTATTACCAAGGTTGGAGAACTTGCTAGTCGCTAGTCAGCCGATGAGGTGAGGACTAGCGACTATTCGGGATTAATCGGTCTTTATATTAAATTTTATTATTTTTATAAATTTGTATATATATACTCACACATCCATATCAATATAATACTTAAAAAGGTAAATAGTTCAAAATACAAACTAAACTTACATAACACAACAAGTCTCGGTACTTAAAATTCAAACATTAACAGATAGCTCAAATATAATCGTCATCCCCGTAGTGTTCAATGATTTTGACGTCATCCGACTCGTATGACTCAAATTCTTCATCATATTAGGGTAAGGGATAAGAAAAATGGGCTAAAGTTGTAATCTTGGGCCTGTTTTGTAAGGATTTCAAATGGGCCGACTAGGGCGACTTGGGCCGACTAGGGCCAACTAGGGCGGCTTGGACCGACTAGCGATTTTTTGACTGATTAGTGAAAAATTACTCAGCAGGAGGCCGACTAGCGACTAGTCGGTGATTAATCACCGAGTAATCGCGATTTTTGCCACATTGATTATTACATGATTTCATATTTTTATAAAAACAATATTGAAACTTGATATTTTATATTAATTTTATGTTTTAACCAACTGCTTTTGCTAATACATTTAAAGGTCACTATACTCTTAAAGGCTATGTCTCTTGTCATCGTCTTACTTTTTATCATTACGCATAAGGTGTCACTCATTTTTGTATTTTGCTATGTAATAGTTTCATAAGTTTTCATTATTCATTACTTATTAAAATAATATAAAAAGTATATAAATTAAAATATTGTGAAAAAAATGATTGGTTGACTCAAAACAATTGTACGTAACGAATTTTTTTCATTGGGTTTCTAAATTAATTCTGGGCAGAGAACATAGTGGAAAACGTGGTTGAGGCGCGAGTGGGCTCACATGGATTACGAAGGCTTGGGGCGAGATGTTTTGGGCGTAAGGGTTAACACTTCCTAGGTGGTGTGTTGGCGTGTGAACATAAAAACTAGCCGAAGCAAACAGTGGCGGACCTACCCTTTGGGCAGGGTGGGCGGCCGCACCCCTTGAAAATAAAAATTTAGTGTATATTTTAGGCAAAAAAACCCGAACGCACCCCTTGAAAATATGGTTAAACACTCATTCGCACCCCCAGCAAATAATTTATGGATCCGCCACTGGAAGCAAAGTTGACGTATTCGTTGATTTATGTGTAAAAAGTGGCATACATTGGTAATTAATAGGCTTAAACTATCTACACACTTGTTGTGTAGATAGTCACCTCATAAAGTGTTTTTTTATCTTATATGTACACCCTGTAGTGTCGAGCTGTTGTCAAAGCGCGCCATTTAGGTCCGGTCAACCAGACAAAGACTGACGGGTGTCTGACGGGTCTGTTGGCCGGACCAAAACGCCGAGCTTTGGCCGCGTTTTGGTCCTGTCAACCAGACACCCGGTCAGTCTTTTGTCTGGTTGACAGGACCAAAACGCGGCCAAAGCTCGGCGTTTTGGTCCGGCCAACAGACCCGTCAGACACCCGTCAGTCTTTGTCTGGTTGACCGGACTAAAACACCGCGCTTTAGCCACAGCTCGACACTGCAGGGTGTACATATAAGACAAAAAATCACTTTTTGGTGTGCACATAGGCACATTGGTATGCCAATAGTTACACCCAATTAATATTCACGCAATCATTGGTCAAGTATTCCAAGATGCAAATAATAAACCAAGGATAATAAATTTATTTAAATCTTTTGTCACTAAAAATACTACTTTTTTTCCTAAAATATAAAAAAAATAAAAAAACTTACATAGTTTCATTATAAAAACAGTGTAGTGAAAAGTTATACTATTTCTAGGGATTCTAGAAGGCGATACGAAATTTGTTTTTTGATAATAAATCAACCTTCAAGTCTCAACGTCACCTATACAATTTCCAATAGGCTCCCCTTATTCCCACATCCCCTATATCTTATTTTCACATCCCTAATGTATACGGCCCGTATACAAAATATACGGGCCGTATAGAATCTTTTTTTATAGGAAAATGCGCAGAGAATGTTTTTTTTATTTTACTATATACGGCCCGTATATAGTTATACGAGCCGTATACATGTTTATACGATTTGTAAAACGTATACGGGCCGATGGAATTATTTTGGTAGGTTTTTGATGTTACCAAATCTATACGGGCCGTATAACTGTATACGGCCCGTATATAAGGATGTTTTTTCAAGTATCACGTTTTTCCAGTAAAAATACCATCATTCTAGGGTTTCTAAACTCTTCATTATCCACAAATTCCAACAAATTGCATCAGGAAGCTCAACTTGAACGGACGATATGTATCTTCTATCATGCAAGTTAACCAACATTTCCTTCAAACATTCTAAACCCTACTTGGAAACCGGTGTATGTGCTTGTGCTGTAGAAACCGATGGTGAATTTGCGTACACAACTGAAGGTTCAGTGCACGACACAAACAAGTTTTCCACAATTTGTTATTCAGATCTCTATTCGGTCATCTTTCCAAACTACAACACACGATAACTTTAAACTTTATAACTTGAACGGACGATATGTATCTTCTATCATGCAAGTTAACCAACATTTCCTTCAAACATTCTAAACCCTACTTGGAAACCGGTGTATGTGCTTGTGCTGTAGAAACCGATGGTGAATTTGCGTACACAACTGAAGGTTCAGTGCACGACACAAACAAGTTTTCCACAGTTTGTTATTCAGATCTCTATTCGGTCATCTTTCCAAACTACAACACACGATAACTTTAAACTTTATATTGTGTGATTTGACCAGGAAATGATTGGAGGTGATTGCTACTTTTAATAAATTGTCATAGTTGTCAAATTCGATTTCAACAAATCTTTTCCTTTTCCTTCAATTTCTAGAACATTCTCCGTAACATGAAGTCGTGTCGGGTTCTTCTACTAGTGGTATTTTAATGAAGTATTGAAGACTGAATGTGCAAACTGCAATCGTTTTTTACTACAGAAACGGTGGCTATGCGAAATACAAACCCGCAACCGTTTTTTACTACGGAAACGGTGGCTATGCGAAATACAAACCGCAATCTTTTGTGACTATGGGAAACACAAGTTTTTTTTTGAGCTTGATGGATGTCCGTTATCTCAGTTGAGCTTGATGGTTCTTCGTTGAGGAAACCAAACGTAGACGGAGATGATACGCCTGGTAACCGGAAGAGAAAAAACCCCAGCGACGACTTCGACGTAAAAGAGCCTGTATTAGAAACCATCATATGTCTTTTACCAACCGAAGAGGCAGCAAGGACAAGTATTCTCTCTAGGGAATGGATGTACAAGTGGACCAACTAGTAGAAAACGTGTCGGGTTCTTCTGCTAGTTATTCGGAATGTTTCGAATCATCACAGAAGACGTGTCGGGTTTGTATTTCCCATAGCCACTGTTTTCGTATACAAAACGGATGCGGTTTGCATATTCAATCTTCATTGCTTCATTAAAATTACAACACACGATAAGTTTACTTCTTGTTCCAAATGCAACAGTAGGATCCGTACTTAAAGGTCTCTCTAAAATGCTTGGAAAATTGCATCAACTCTCCTATGAATGACAACTTGAGGGGTGTAGTTAACTTTTAATTGAGTCTCTTGCTAAGTGAGACATTTCATAGAGAACAAGTTCGCAGCAGAATGAGACCGTTGTGTATCTGAATCAAGTTATTCGAATGTAAGTGGACCGAGTGATACGCTTATCTATTCTGGTCAAGGTGGGCATGGTTTGTTCGGGGAGTAAATCACCACCCAAAGACCAACAACTTGTGAGTGGTAATATGGCTATGAAGAACAGTATGGATAAAAAATCATCCACTGGTCAAATCACACACTATAAAGTGTAAACTTATCGTGTGTTGTAGTTTGGAAAGATGACCGAAGGAGGGTTTATTCTTTTAATCTATTAGAGCGATCCTTGTTTTGAGAAGCTGATTCTGATTTAAACAATGCACGACATGTCTGTTAGTGGTTTCTGTAACCAATTGACGTCTGATGTCCAAGTTTGATCACATTTGACTTTTTTCTTCGTTTTTTTGGATCTATGTGTGTCACATCCATCCTGTTATAGTAATCGATATGATTAATTTTACAGATTTTTTTCTAATTAGCGTTGTTAACTACCAAAAGAATGCATACACAAATAGTTCTAATGGACGAAGCAAAGAGACTGTTGTGTATCTGAATCAGGTTCTCAAACAAACACTACTAAAGATGAGTTGGTGATAAATACTGGAGCTGTTATCTCGGTTGGTCAAGGTGGGCACGGTTTGCATATTCACTCCAGTACTTGAAACTTGAGCGCAGGAATCAATTCAAAACCCTCACCCTCAAAATCAACCAGAAACCAACCGAAATCCACAAATTCCAACAGTTTCTTCGTAGATTCCGTCCGGTTTCCAAACTCTTTCACTCAAAGTTAATATTCATTGTGGTGGATGCAAGCATAAAGTTAGAAAAATACATGTCGGGTTCTTCTGCTAGTTATTCGGAATGTTTCGAATCATCACAGAAGCCTATTTTCAAAACACAGGTTCATACAGTGCTGTAATAGGTTGTGGTTCAACCAAAATGACATCTAGCATTACTAACGGTTCAAGTAAGTGTCTAAAAATCTTAAAATTCAGGTTTACCTTGTTAGTTTCTCAAACAAACACTACAAAATCATCTGCTTCCTGAATCTGGAAGGATAGTAGTAGTAGGACATTGGCACCACTGTATACAGGTTCGTGTCGGGTTCTTCCAACAAATTGTGTATGTGCTTCTGATACATGAACGTTGTATTCTTTTCTTTCAGAAGAGTTGGTATTGAACCAAGAATACTTCAAACATTCTAAACCCTACCTGCAAACAAACCAACAAAATCCTGATAGTCTTCTAGCAGAACCCGACACGTCTTCTATGATGATTCGAAACATTCACGAACCACAATGGACTCAGACTAATACTACTCACCCTCCCCTGAGGAAAAGTTTTCCCGGCGACTCAAGAAAAAGGATTGTATAATAGTATACAACCATTTTTTCTTTTCCTTCAATTTCGAGAACGTTCTCCCTGTGTATGTGATTGTGTTGTAGAAACCGGTGATGAATTTGCGTACACAACTGAAGGTTCAGTGCACGAAAAGTTTCTTACGAAATGTACGTGACAAAACAAGGATGTTGGGAATTAAACGCATGTACCTGACAAAACAAGGATCTTTCTAATAGATTAAAGAGAATAAACCAAGTACAAAATTATCTGCTTTCTGAATTTGAATCTGAATGTTAACTTTGACTCATAAACCCTTGAATCCCAACGCTTCTCTAAAAGAGCATGTATTAGAAACCATCCTATGTCTTTTATCAACCGAAGAGGCAGCAAGGACAGGTAATACTTCATTTATCGAGAAACCATACTGTCAAGAAACTAACATCTTTTAATACTTCATTTGTCGAGAAACCATACTGTCAAGAAACTAACATCTTTTAATACTTCCACAATGGACTCAGACTCATACTACTCACCCTCCCCTGAGGAAAGGTTTTCCCGACGACTCAAGATAAAGCAGTTGGTTTGTGTTCATATCAGCGTTTTTTATCACCCTGTGTGAGCATTGGAAGCCCGACCACTAGCAGAAGAACCTGACACGTCTTCTATGATGATTTGAAACGTTCATGAACAACAATGGACTCAGACTCATTATTGCGAATTTGGTTTCTTCAGTACAGGCTGATGAAACCGAAGACTCTGACTCCTTACAACTCTCATCAAATGCCTCACCCTTCCTTTTATTCGGTAAATATTAAATAAAGAATAACACCATGCCCGTAATCCCACGTTGATAGCTTTCGTTTTATTACTGTCATACGACACGTTTTCTTGTTCTTCAATCTTTGTTACTTGTTAATGTTTTATTTTTTTCTACTTTTAGAAAGGTTTGAGCACCTTACGACTGTAAAATGTTTCGTGTGATTAACACCTTAAATCCTTTAAATACTTTGAGAAAAATCAAATTTTCGTTCCATACGGGCCGTATAAAAGTATACGACCCGTATACAAGTTCGTATACATTATATACGACCAGGAAAACGTATTTACACATGGTGTATATGGGCCGTATACTCTTATACGGCCCGTATGGAATAATAAAAACTGACAAAGTCTACTGGCACATATTTTGTTGTTTTTTTATTCTATACGAGCCGTATAATAGTATACGACCCGTATACACCATGTGTAAATAAGTTTTTCCCATGTGTTAATATTACGACCCTTTCCAATATTCATCTTCTCAATTTGTAGCTTTCTTTTAGATTACATGGTGTGGTAGGTAAAAACATGCTATGTAGGCATCACATCACCTAAAGGGTAAAAGGGCTTTGCCCTTCCAGATCACCCAAAAAGAAGAGGTGGTGAAAGACAAGGGGACCCTCAAATGGGTTAAACTTGGAAGAGCCCCAACTCCCATGGGATTCTTGCCATCAACGGGGAGATGGGCAAGGCGTGGAACCCAACACCCCCTCCCCCACAAACCCACAAACCCACCGTTCAGTCTTAGAAATTTTTTACTACCGATTAAAACTATTAAACAGTTTTATAAGAAGTTTTGCAAACCAAACTGTTCTCAAGCTTTATATCGATTGAAACCCTACAATGACATGTGTGAAGGTTTTTTTATGGGTGTGCCTATTGACACACTAATGTGCCTATTGGCACACCAAACCCTAGCAAAACTAGGGTTTATCTACGCAGTGTATAGGTCAATACGCAGCGCATAGGGTTAACCCTCTACGCTGCGTATTGACCTATACGCTGTGTAGATAAACCATGGATCTCAGTGCCTAATAACCAATGATTGCACAAAAAACAAGGTCTATATACGCTGCGTATAGGTCTCTACGCGGCGTATATAAACCAACTGAAATTTTGGGGTCATTTTGGTAGGTTTGAAGCATCAGATTTTTACAAGGTTTATATACGCTGCGTAGAGACCTATACGCAGCGTATATAACCTCTATGAATTTTGTTTCAACATTCGGCCTATTTGTGGTATAAATTCTTACCCGGTTACAACGTTAACTCGCTTAAAATATATAACGAGTTAAAAATATATAATGTTTTTTATTATTTAGTCGACGTCGTCGTTAATTTATTTAGTAGATATCGTCGAAAAGCGTGTAATGTTAAAATTTTGAAAAGCGTATATACGGTTCGAATACTATAAGTGGAAATACCCGGGTACTGTTCGAATATGTTAAACCGTTTACAGCAAAAGTTTTATATGTACACCAAAAGTTTGATACATACAGCAAAATGATAAAATGATAAAATACTATGGCTGCTGCTCCTGCTGCTGATGTTGATCCCATTCCGCATCCATAATGAAGGGTCGTGTAGGTAACCTGTCATGCTGTCGGCGCTCCTGCAGCTCTGCAGCCACCCACTCCAACATATAGTTGTTCCTTTCAACGTACCGAAGCAGCCGCTGATGTGATGGGTCAGGACCGGGCCAAACATGGCGTGGAAACTGAGGCACCCCGGGTGGTCCACGCGACGGTGGTGGCTGCGGAATGATGACGACCGGCTCATGCGGCTCCGGCTCCTCCAGATCGTGCGGGGGAAATACCGGTTCGAACTGTGCCGGCAGCTGTGTAAGCTCGTATTGTGAACCGCCCAGTTTCTTTAACCACTTCCCGCATGGGAAATCTTTGGTAACCTGCATTCCGGATAATGTGTTCATCCCCATCCGCTTCGGCTGTTTCGCCGGGCCTACACGGTCGCGGTCATTCTCCGGATTATAGCCCAACGAAAGGGCTATCCTAGTCACGTAGGCGCCGCCGTATAGCAGTCCGCGCTCCTGTCGATGATGCGCGGAGGCGAAGTACTGCGCCAACCCGTATGTGAGAGCGCACGGTCTCTTGTATAAGAGGCAATATAAGAAAAACAAGTCACCACTGGTACACCACTCCGGCTTTTGTTTCGAGCAATGATCGAAGTGGAAATCATTTTGTGCAAATACCTGCACAAAAGGAAACCAGTCAGTAAATAATAATCAGATGACATCGACGAAATGAGGATTAAAAAACAATATATTTTTGACTCGTTACGGATTTCGACGCGCGTAACGGACCTACGCGCCTTACGAGTGTCGAAACTAAGATCGTCGTTAAATTATTATTTTTTTATAATTTAGTCTACGTCGTCCGTAAGGCGCATACGGGCCTAACGAGCGTCGAAATTAAGTTCGTCGTTAAAATATATTTTTTTTATTATTTAGTCGAAGTCGAACCGTAAGGCGCGTAGGTCCCTAACGAGCGTCGAGACTAAGTTCGTCGTTAAAATATAAAACGACAATCTTAGTGTCGACGCTCGTTAGGGACCTACACGCCTTACGGTTCGACTTCGACTAAATAATAAAAAAATATATATATTAACGATGAACTTAGTTTCGACGCTCGTTAGGACCGTACGCGCCTTACGAGCGTCAAAACTAAGGTCTTCGTTAAATTATATTTTTTTATTATTTAGTCCATGTTGAACCGTAAGTCGCGTACAGCCCTAACGAGCGTCGAAATAAGTTCGTCGTTAAAATATAAAACGACGAAATTAGTTTCGACGCTCGTTATAGATCTACGCGCCTTACGGTTCGACTTCGACTAAATAATAAAAAAAATATTTTAACGACGAACTTAGTTTCGACGCTCGTTAGGACCGTACGCGCCTTACGAGCGTCAAAACTAAGATCGTCGTTAAATTATATATTTTTTTTGTTATTTAGTCGATGTCGAACCGTAAGTCGCGTAGGACCCTAACGAGCGTCGAAATAAGTTCGTCGTTAAAATATAAAACGACGAACTTAGTTTTGACGCTCGTTAGAGACCTACGCGCCTTATGGTTCGACTTCGACTAAATAATAAAAAAAAATATTTTAACGACGAACTTATTTTCGACGCTCGTTAGGCCAGTACGCGCCTTACGGACGACGTCGACGAAATAATTCTCGTAGAATAGCGATTACCGAAATAATTCTCGTTCCAAAATGATGACATTTTAACAATATTGAACAAAAAATAGAACAAATGATTTTGGTTTGTTATTGAAGAAGAAGATGAAAACATAATATGAGATGAAGTCGAAGGGAAGCAGAGATGCATGGATAAATAGACTTTCAAATTCACTGAAATACGCAGCGTATAGCTCTCTACTCCCCGTATTGCTTTATTCACGTGACTAGACAACATCGTATCAGTGTCAAATCAGTCTGACATACGCTGCATATAGATCTCTACGCAGCGTATAGTGTTACCTCTATACGCTGCGTATAGATCCATACACAGCGTATGTCAGACTGATTTGACATGGTACTAGGTTTGACTGTCTGGTCGTGTACCTGCCCCTTACATACGCTGCATAGAAACCTATACGCAGCGTATAGAGGTAACCCTATACGCTGCGTATAGGTCTCTACGCAGCGTATGTAAACCCTAAGTGTGTAGATAGCCTGCCAAGGTGTGCAAATAGTTAGAGCCTTTTTTATTTATCTGTTTACACCTATTATTATGCACTTTTAACGAGTTCATAACATGGGTGGAGATACAATAGGAAGTTTATTTGATTAAGAAGGCTAGGAAGTGATCTTGACCATCAATTTAGTTAATCAATGGCTAAGATTAAATGATGAAAATTGAAGGGAAGAAAAGAGGCGTGTGAGTTTGTTTAGGGGTATTCTAGTCAATGCAAGGCAATAGTTTCTCTCTCCTCCAATTCCCCCCATTTTTTAAACGTTAATAATTCTTTCACACGACATTATTTTTTTATAAAAATTGCACCAAAAAACGAGCGTTTTTTATCTTTAGAACGAGTATACTATTGCTATATTTAAAAAAAAAAATTAAAAACCCAGTTGCCTAAAACGCAATAGAAAAACCTCCAGTTACGTAAAACGCAATGAAAAAAAAAACCTAAAAAATGACATTTTTCTAAAACGCAATGCACCAAAAACACAAAGAAATGTCTTATTTGTAAAACGCAATGGCCAGAAAACACAAAGAAATGTCTTATTTCTAAAACGCAATAGCCTAAAAAGTCAAAAGAAAATGTACTTTCTAAAACGCAATGGACTAAAAACACATAAAATGTGTTTTTACCTAAAACGCAATGCACCAAAAACACATACAAATGTCTTATTTCTAAAACGCAATGGCCAGAAAACACTTGAAATGTCTGTTTTCTAAAACGCAATGTACTGAAAACACATAAAAAAGTGTTTTACCTAAAACGCAATGCACAAAAAACACAAAAAATGTCTTATTTGTAAAACGCAATGGCCAGAAAACACTTAAAATGACTCATTCTAAAACGCAATTGCCTAAAAAACAAAAGAAAGTGTTTTCTGTAAAACGCAATGGACCGAAAACACCTAAAAAAGTGTTTTTACCTAAAACGCAATGCACCAAAAACACTTCAAGAATGTGTACGCAATGGCCAGAAAACACATAAAAATGTTTTAGTTTTAAAACACAATTGCCTAAAAACACCAAAGAAAGTGTTCTCTCTAAAACGCATTGAACCATGACAATAGTTTTGTCTGTGCTGTGAATTGTCTGTGCTGTGAACTGTCTGAACCAATTCAGTTTACGAATGCAGTTTCCAGAGGCAACCAGGGGCGCTGCCCCCGGACCCCCGCCAAGATCGTAAAACGCAATGACTAAATCAAAAAACCAGATCGTAAAAATGAAATTAAAGAATTTCTTACATGGATCGAAGTGATTTCTTCAACAATTGACGAATTTTGAATGATTGAAACACTTATCAGCGCTCGAATGGAACAGATCGGGTGATTATCTTCAAAATCACCGGAAAAAACGAGATTTTGTATGAAATTAAACTGGGTTTTCTTCAAAAAAGCTGAATAACACGTTGATCGGGTGTTTGAATCATTGATTATGATGAAAATCGCACTATAATGTAGTGATTATTGAGATAGAAAGTGGAGAAATGGTTGAAGATTGTGGGTTTTGAAGTTATTGAGTTTTGAAAAGGAAGAAGAAAGGGTTGGATTGACTAAAATACCATTTTTCTTTATTTTAAATGTTGCCACATGTCCTAATCATATTGCTTACTACACTTCCTAGCCAAAATAAACTTCATATTTGATCCTTTTCCTTCATAACATATTCAAATTAACTAAATTTTTCACACATATAAATACAACAAACATTTATGTTCCGAAGTTGCAAATTACATCCATTAGACCGTCCGTAGTGGGGCGTGATTTTTAAAAAAAATTGAAAAATAACGCCCCAAAACGCCCCCACTACCATTACATGGGGCGTTATTTTTCAAAAAAATTCAGAAATTGAAGTTTGGCGTTATTATTAAAACGCTGATATGCAAAGGTGGTGGCCAATAGGAGTATTTGCTTTTGCATGTGTCAGGGGTTGACCAGCCAATCAACTAAGTGTTTGCTTTTTTTTTTTTTTTTTTTTTTTCTTTTTGTTTAATGAAGGAAAGGGGCATTATCAGGCATTATTCCCACTACGCCACTTTTGCTATAATGCCCCAACGCTGACTAGGATGCCACGTGTCGGATAATGCCCCATGGTAGGGGCATTATACCAACTTACCACTACACATGGTCTTAGAAAACCTGAAAATCCTTTCCGCATATAAGCTCTTTTTTTTGCGGCAAAAATAAGCAGAAAGTACATAAACATGTAAAGATTAAACACTCAATTAAGTAATATCACAACACCATGGAAGATCATCTGGTGGAAGAATCAATCTTTGATATGGCAAGTACATAAGCACGTATACATTAAACACTCAATTAAGTACTATCTCAACACCGTGGAAGATCATCTGGTGGAGGAATCAATCTTTGATATGGCTCTGAACCATCCTTCACAATGAAGCCTGAAGCAAGACCCCAGGAAGTATGCTCTTCAAGATGGCAGTGTATAAACCATACCCCTGGATTATTTGCATTGATTCGAATTGCGGCCCATCCTCCCATCGGTACCCCAACTGTGTTGCGCTCAGGCGGATCCACAAGGTTGTATCCTACGGTATCCTTCTCAACATTAAAATTCCCAAATCCCCTACCGACAATGAAAAAGTTATGCCCATGAACATGAATCGGGTGATTTTCTAAGTTAAGAAAACTCGTGTCTTGAAGAACAATTTCTAACCGTGTCCCATACTCGACTACAAACAGCTTTGTACCAAAATTTGGGTTTAGGTTATGTGTCAATGGATCCACGCCTGTATAGTCGAAAACGTTAGGTGGCTGCAGTGGGAAGTCAACAGAATACTGCATGGAAGAAAAGTTTTTGTAATGCCATTCAAGTATGGATGTCATAGGACGAACAAAGGATTGGTTATTCATAGAAGCCGCAAATCTCTTCCCGTTATAGCCTTTGCATGTTTTGTTAGCAGGACAGTCTTGAAGATTAAGACTGATGGCTATGACAACACGTTTATCAATCGTTTTCGGCATAACACATGGGTACCGTGCTGTTCCAAGACTCCTAAGTTTTCGTACGAATTGTGTCGCATATGCGTGATCTTCCATTCTAGGGAGGTGATGAGGTAAGACAAGATTAGATGGTTTAGGGAGAACCATGTGTTCATCCATGGTTCCTTTGTATTTCAAGAAACCTATTGTGGTAGAATTGTCAAAAGGGAATACACTAGTGAGGTATGGCCTTGCTGCCATTAAAAACAACCCGTTGGAGTCGTGTGTGTGTTGATTTGTGTTAAGGATGACAGTGTATGTTTGTCCCGGAGTGATCATTATGGCTCCGGTATCAAAGGGTTTGGTATAAGAAGCATCAGCCTCAACCACAGTTAGTGTATGGTTGGCGATAGCGAAAAAGAGTTCATCGTTAAGTGCAGCATTGATGATTCGAAGCATGTAGATCTTCCCTCGTTCCACAGTCTTGATAAAAGTATCTGCATTTAAAAGACTACATTATTCTAAAGCATTTCTTGATTGGTTTGGTTTAGTTCAAATTAGTAAAGTTTAGTGTGTTTTCTATTTATAACTGTGTTCAAACTTCTAACTCTAGTTCAATAAGATTACCAGCAACACGGGCGTCTCACAGATGGGATCCACGGTCCGGACTGTTATGATGTTTAAGGGTTGTTATCTGTTGGATTAATCTTGATTAGTTTGGGATTTTAATCAAAGTTTATCTAATTAGTTAGAGTTACTTAATATTAGGAATTATGTTATTATATAATTAGGTGTCATGGTCTAGTTGGGGTTGATTTGCTAGCTTGATGTCAACACAAATACACCCACTTACCACAAGTGGGTGGCGATTGGTCTCCGGTCCAAACCCTAGATTTTGGTGGGAGGGTGAATTTAGGTTTTTGGTAGATGGGGGTGAGGGGTTTAGGTTTTTTTTTTTTTTTTTTTTTGGGGGGGGGGGGGGGGGGGGAGGGGTGTCGGTGGGGGGTGGGTTAGGTGGTTTAGGTTTTACCGTATTATTGCACATGTGCAGTACAATTTTTTATATATATAAAAAGTAAGGAAAATTTATAAAAAAAATATTGTAAAAAAAATTTTTTAGTATGTTTTTTTGGCTTTTTTAGTTAGTTTTCAAGTTTTCACAATAAAACTAATTTTCGATTGAACCCCCCAACCCCCCTATATTTATAAGTATATATATAATTTTAAACATAATTATATATATATTTTTTTTATGATTATTTATTTTAGCATTTAGGGTTAATGACCAAAATATACCTTTATATGAGGTCTATTTGGTTAGATTTAACCATAAAACTAACTGAGTTAGGGCTAAAGAATGTAACAAGTAAGGGTTTATAAATATCGAATACGATTTTATACCAGTTGAAGATAAAAGACACAATTTGCAATTTAGTGGTAACATAAAGGAGGATTTTTGTAATTTACTTTATTTTGAAATAGTATTAGTTTTTCACTGAACAACTTTCACAGTGATAGTTTGCAAGGTTTTTTCATTTTTTTTAAATTGGAAATCCATTGTAAGGCCACTCGGGGTGGTTGTCTTTTGTACAAAACACCATCGCCACTCCAATGGATCACACATCAAACATAAAATGCGTTATATCTTTAACGCGTGATTGTTTTGATTGTTTGAGGGAAATTGTTGGTTGTAGGGAAATTGTTGGGTGTAGTGGTGAGTGATGGACATTTCCATTAAAAAATGTTGTGAGTGATTGAATAATGTTTGATGACATCGCGGAACTTGATTGAAAGTTGTGACTGAGTGATGAGTAATGAGTAATGACCACCCCTAATACCCCTAATAGTTTCATTAATCACAAAAAAATGAAATAACTTATTATCCTTGTTGATGTCCGAATCTCAATTTTGATACCTTTTATTATATGCAACTTGGAATATATGATCAATGATTGTGATAGAAAATAATAGTAACAAAATATATGCCATTACACATAATGTACTTAAGAGTATGGGTGACTTTTTGTTTATATGTTTGAAGATCAAAAAGAGACATCTACATAAAGAGAGGTATCACGTACATATGATCACACTTACCAAATATAATTGGGATTTCAGCTTCAATAGGAGCAGCAAACGGATAGGGCATACGCGGGTATATGATGATGGCGCCATAGATGGTGGCACGCTACCAAGCAATATGAGCATGCCACCAAAGGGTGCCCCTCTGGCCGGTAACTATGAACTTATATGTATAAGACCGTCCAGGTTTTATGGGACACTGTGTAACATACGCAGGCCCATCGGCCCATCCGGTTCTAAGTTGCTTGATTCCATGCCTGCTCACACCAACACATTTGTCAACCAATGATCAAACTTTTATTCAAGTATGAGGAAAACAGATGATTAAAAGATGAAACTAACCAATGGATAGTGGTGTTTATTGAAACACCATTGGTAACCTTAATCTCCACATCGTCTCCTTCGTTTACAGCTATTGTTGGTCCTGGATACTCGCCATTTACTGTCAATATGGCTTTTGTACTGCATACACGAGTTATGTTTTTCCATTCGACCTGAAAATTAAAATGCGTAAGTCAGTCATTGCTATCACATGATTTCGATTGTTATATACACCAAGATTACTACCAACAAACACACATGCATAGCGTACATTGAAATGGTAGCGTTTTGAGGTGGTGGAAGATGAACAAAAAGGAATAGCTGTGAGAAGCAGGGATAGAACCAAAGTTGTTGCCAAAACAAAATGCGTATTCATCATATCAGCCTATGGCAAACTCTGGAGGAAACTCCCTACATATGGTTGCCACCAATCATAACCACCGGCGACAATCATTGTGAACACAACCAAAACAACTTAAGAAAGCTTAAAAAAACACACAATTTTCTTTCTTTTTCATTAAAATCACAACTTTTTATTAATATTTTTTTATAAAAAGTCATGATATAGCTGTAAAAAACTAAAAAAACATTTTTAGCATTTAGGCTGGTGGGTATGGGGTCCGTCCCCATACCCGTCTTGGATCGTCGCCGGCAGCAAGGCATCCCGCCCCCTCCCGTCACCGTCACCGTCTTCGACGTCGAGCTGCAGACATTCAAGACGGTCCAATCTGGTGGGCCCCCTTTGTTTCTGATTTGTACATTAGGCTTCAATACTTGTACATAGGGCATGGAAATTAAAAAAAAATTAAAAAAAGTGGTGGGGTAGGATCATCCTCCCATATCCTCTAGTTTTGTGGGATGGACCATCCTTGGGAGGAGTTTGATGTGGAGCCTACGTTGCGGATCATCCTCCAAGGGAGTACCATCACCATACCCTCTAGCCTTAGTTTTAGTGTTTAATTTTTAGCATTTAGCATTTAGCTTGGGTGGAGGGTGGGGTGGGTGGGTGATTTTTGTTTTTTTAGGTTTTTTGGGGTAGGGGTTCATTGTTTGTATAGGGTTAATTTTTGTTGTGTTCACATTGGTTTTCAAGGTTCCCGCCCTAATATATATATAGGAGAAGGATCCGTTAGAAATCACCCTTTATTACGAGAATCGCGAGAACCAATGTGAACACAATAAAAAATACCTAAAAATAGGTAAAAAAAACAGCTTTTTTTTAAATATTTTTTACTTAAAATTCGCTGTATTTCGTTATTATAAAAAAATTTAAAAAAATGTATTTTTTTTTGCTACCAAAAGTAGCGATTTTTAAGTAAAAAATATTAAAAAAAATTTTTTGTGTGTTTTTAAGATTTCTTAGGTTTAGTTTTTGGTTTAGTTTTAGCATTTAGCTTGGGTAGGGGGGGGGGGGGGTTAGGTTTTTTTAGGTTATTTTGTTGTGTTCATATTGGTTCTCGTGATTCTCAGAATAAAGGTGGTTCTCAAATAAACCTTACCATATATATATATATGAACATGATCAGGAGAGAACGCCTCAAAGTGTGAAAACCGTGAGAACGATTCTCAGCCACAAGATCTTAGGTAGCGTTTGGTATGCAGGAATGAGAGGTGTAATGGAATGGACCATTGCGAGAGAATGGAGAAAAGGGTGTTTGGTTGGTCGATGGAATGAAATCGTCCATTCCAAATTGCATTCCATTCCCTCAAAATCATTCCATCCGTCCCCCCTGTTTTTTTTTTCCCATTCCATTCCCTCTTCATCCTTCATTAACAACACCACAACCGACCATCGTTGCTACCACCACCCACCCACCACCACCACCATCATCCGCCGCTGTCACCCACCTCCGCCGCCACCCGCCACCGCCGCTGCCACCACCAACCGCCGCCACCCACCTCCGTCCCCGCCACCGCCGTCGTCGCCACCCACCGTCGCCACTGCCACCTCTGATCATCGCCACCACCCACCTTCGATCATCGCCGCCACCGTCGCCGCTGCTACCACCCCCGCCACCCCCCATCGCCACCGCCGCCACCTACCTCCACCGTCATCCACCACCACCACCACCGCTGTCACCATCCGCAGTTGTCTCCACCCACCACCGCCGCCGCTACAACTGACACCTAGCACCATGCACCATCATCGCGCATCACTGACCACCACTATCTGATTTTATTCCTTCGTCTTTTTTCGCACACCAAACCAGAAAAGGTAATTGTTCATTCCATTCACACATGGTAACCAAACAAGACATGGAATGCTAATGATCAATTCCATTACCTCATCCATTCCATTGCCTCGTCCATTCCGTTCTCCCGTCCATTCTATTACCCCATACCAAACAGACCCTTAGTGGTTTGTGGCCGAGATTGATGCGGTGGCATTTTTGTAAATAATAGGAGCCTTGGAACTACCAGGAGGGGTAAAATAGGAAGATCCAAACAAATGTGCACATGTTAATCACATGCCATTTCCCCCATCATATTTAAATGACAATAATTTTTTTATACGTGATTATTTTTTCGAAAAAAATTACACCATAAAACTCAGCGTTTTTTTATCTTTCCAACGAGTATACGATTGATATACTTTACGAAAAAAAATTAACTGGGTTTTATGGCGTTTTTCTGAACTGGGTGTTTTATGGCGTTTTAGACTAGGTATTTTCATGGCTTTTTTCTGAACTAGATGTTTTTATGGCATTTAACTAGGTATTTTCATGGCGTTTTTCGGAACTGAGTGTTTTATGGCGTTTTCAACTGAGTTTTTATGGCGTTTTTCTGAACTGTGTTTTTTATGGCGTTTTAACGGGGTATTTTCATGGCGTTTTTTTTAATTGGGTGTTTTTATGGCGTTTTATTTGAACACCAGTTCATGTGAGTGGGTGTTTTGACAATATTACCCCTTAGTTGTCACACCCCGACCGCGTTAAAACACCCAAACCGCGGCGGAATCGTCGGGGAGTGTTGTAACAGAATCATTGTTTCAAAACACACGGAAATTTGAAGTTTCGTTTTATTAAACATTAAATATTTACATCGTCCGGAAATCTAAATAAACAAGTTAAACATAGTCTATCATTGTTATTAAGTTACTAAGGCCTCGTCCAGTCCTATGTGAGCATGCACCCTAGCAATCAACATCATTCAACAACACCTGAAACATATGTGAAAACAAAGTCAGCAAAGAAATGCTGGCGAGCACATAGGTTTATAAGAGTATCAGATTCATGGCTAGTTTACATGTTGCATTACTTAATTAAAAATCTTGTTTTAAAAAGTATAGTATTGTGACATAATTAACCATCTCAAATCAAGTTGGTTATAATTTATAAAATCTCGTAGCCATGATTCTTAACCCCAAAGCATTTATTTAATTAAATAAAATTGTAAAACATCTCGTTAACAAAACTCGTATGATTTATATTATTCAGAAAACATCATTGAGTGACATCGTTTCAGAATCGCTTACCCAAGTGAACTAAATAACGCCACGGTATGTAATATGATGAAAACACTTATATATAAGAAGTACCAGCGGCGTATCAACCATGTTTTCATCACATTACACCCGTCTTGTTATCTAAACACTAACCAAAACCAATCGTTTACCTAAATCGTTTAACTCGTCAAAATCGTTTCATTCGTTTAAATCATTCTCGTTTTAATTGTGAAATCTACTTTTGGTCGTCTCGCTAATAACATCCAAACCTTCGTGACTCGACTATCTCGCTTCTCGCATTAACAAACCACCAAAGGGTAAATTAACAATCACAGATTCAGTCGTTACCCACCTAACCCACACATAACCATGGGTGCAGTCTGATAACGGGATTTGTCAGATCCTATGGTACCATAACCTAATACTGGCCGGTTCGGCCAAAACTAATGAATGTTATTCGTTATGTAATTACAACCAACAAGTTTATCCACATTATCGAAATCGTTATTAATTTGATATAAACCATTTTAATCATTTTCGAAACCATCGTTAAAAACATCGAAATCATTTAACACATATGAATCACCCCAAAACATTTGAAAACAGTAAAATAGGGAAACTATGTACTCACTTGAGAATGCTTAGAAGTCTTGAACAACAACCAAGCAAAGCTAGAGGGATCACGTAAATCAATCGGCACCTAATATAAGTAACTATGTAAATAGACCGGACCTAAATCGGAAGATCGGATAGGATGAGGTTTCGTAAACCAAATGAGTATTGGAACTCATATGACATGGTTTAACAAAGCCTATATCCTAAATCGAAACCTAACCTAAGTGCTTACGACCCATTACGACTCATTTAGATAGCTTACGCTACTTTAACGCGTCGTTCGCGTAAAACGCCTTCGGACGCCTAACTAGTCCTATGACAAGTATTATATGCCTTAACATGTCTAATAATGTTACCTAATCAGTTTAGATATAAAAATTTAGGTTACATATGCTTAAAATGAATTTATGCATAAAACGGGCATTTTGGTCATATACCTAAGGCATATAAACTACCTATCATACAACTAATTAAACCTAAGTGACCATAAGGTATAACCACGGAAGGTTATTCCCTATACAACTATTGTCACTAAACATGCTAGATCGGATCCTAATGATCGACCAAACGGGTCGAGTTCGAAAGTCTAAGCGGTTGTTTAGACCGCTTGACTTACGACTCTACACAAGCACTAAACTAAAAGTGACGAGCTAAACATGTTGAAACATGTTTAACTAAGTTAGAAAACAGGTTTTGATATCAAAAAAACGGTTTTGATACCTAAGAATAGTTTAGTTACAAAATACGCTCAAATACGCATTTTGACCGAAACTATGACTCGTCACTACACCTAATCAACGTGGTAATCAGTAGATATAGTCACTAGGGACTTTAACTTTCGTGATTACGCTCACGTTGCGAAGTTCAGCGAACTTCATGTTGACCAACTCGTGGTCAAAGCAGAAAGTCAAACAGTAACACTGTTTGACTTTCGTGCTAAAAACGCAATAAAAGCACGAAAGAATACTTACAAAGGTTCCAAGCAAGGAAATCTTGATCCAAGTTGCTCAGGTATGAAGTACAAGACCCCAACTTAGAGCAATTGAATCAGATTTGTGAGTTGCAAGGAATGAGAGCTTGGGTTTATCTAGGAAACCCACAACCGTTAGGATCGTTCCTCGCAAAACGTGCTTCGATCTTGACCCTACACTTGGGTACATGGTTTTGAAATACAAGGGGTACACAAATACCAGTCCATAGAGTGCAAAACCAGTGATTAAAACCATTAGAATAGGTGGTATTGGCCAGATTCAATGTTTCTGCAATTCTGCTGTCTCTGGTAAAGCTTACAGACCATAAGCAAGTCCCCATATGGTCCGTAAGGACTTTGCAGACCAGCAACTTTCATAAATTGGCAGATTTAGTCCCTGAAGCCCCAAACTTGATTTTCGATGCATTTTTGACACGTTTAAGCCCCGTTAACCCCATTTCAAAGCTCTAAAATGAAGTTAAAGTATAGGGAACTTAAAATATACTCAAAAAAATCTCGGATGTCGGTTCGTTTGGTCGTACGATTGCGTTGTTCGGTTAATTACGACGGAAGTCGTAACGGACGCAAAAACGAATCAAATTAAGCGACGAATGGAATTTTATCATGCCAATCACTAAAATAATATATTTTAATGATTACATAAATTTTTGGATGTCCGGATATTTTCAGAGCGTAAGATATGCGCGAAAATGCAAACTTATTCACTTTTTGACGCTTTCAGTCCCTATTGATCAAGAAAGTTTATTTTTGCATACCGAACCCCTCAAAGCCTATTTCTAAGCTATGTAAAGGATATTTAGGGTATGTTTAACTTATGATCATATTCCAGAATGTTCGTTACAGTACGAATCGGCATACTTTCGCAGTTTGTCGAAATTAGTACCTGTAAGTGAATAAACTTGATTTCGACACACCAAACCCTCCAAAACTTATTTCTAAGTTATGTAAAGGTTATTTAAGGTATGTTAAGCCTATTTCACTATTACGGAGTGTTTGTCACATTAAACTGATTACGTTTACGCATCAGTTTGCGTATAACTTTACAAAAAGCGATTTAGAGCTCGAAATCGAACGAGAATTGATATGTGCAAACGATACACATATTTATACAAATCCCAAGATTGAAACAAAATATTTCATTGATTTGGTATTTGTTTGATGGCCGTGGAGGCACAGATGTCACAGTCTCCCCTACTTTAGGAAATTTCATCCCGAAATTTATTTAGAGGAAACTTGTGAGAGCTCGAAACATGAAGTCGAAAAGATAAAACAATACTGGTTAGGGTTCTGAACTTCTAGTAACTTTAAATAACATCATGTTCGCAATGTAAGAGGGACACTTATACACAAGTATATGAAGCGCCATTGGTGCGTCCACCGTACCTCTATTACAATGTTCACGTTTCGTTATTGTTGCCACTATAGGTTCTTACACACGATAAATCTTACTGTGGTTCCTGTGCACTGAATTTCATGATTATGTACGCGTCCATAATTACGTAATTCCTTGCATAGTCCGCACAACGTATTTTTAAAATGTGTAGGGGAAAACCAAATGAATAAACCTGTGATGAGTGTGACTAGACCATCCTAGGGTCCTTTAATTAAAGCAATAAATGATTTTTTTTAAATAGACCACCAAGGAGTATTTTTAGTTATATCATCACATGCCATTCTTAACCAGATTTTGAATCAATCTTTTATCTAGACCACTCAAGGGGTCTTTTTCGAATTATGGAATGGTACTTTTATAATACAAGTGTCTTAACTATTATGTAGAAGCCCATTAAGGATTTAAGGTAGTACCTTTGGATATCCTACTATGAATCCCTCATACGAAAATATGGAAGATTCTACGAGGATTAACGAAAAAATAGGATCACACAAAAGCATAAAAGAAAACACATAATCACATAATTGTTTAATTTGATCTTTAATTTGTTATCTTTGGACACGGTATTTAAAGCACACCAGGAATCCAATCCGTGGATTTCATTTGGCACTTTAAACATTTTCAAGAATCTAACTATGAAGATAGGAAGATCTTAATAGGAATTCGGCTTGTCCTTATTGAATTGTAATGTACGCATTAAGGCGTACAAGGAATCCAATCAAGGGCTCCGATTTGAGCGATAAACTTCCACAAGGATCTAATTGTGAAGATAAGAAGATCCTATATGGATTTTGGAATTTGAAGAGCGGGAGATGCTTCGAAACCTTGCACTAGACGTGCTTAAGTCGATACACGAGGTAGAATGCTCATGAAGTTGAGGTACTAGATATGCCAAGACGACATATGAAGCAGAATTTGAAGGTTGTGTAATACGAGCAGAATGCTTTTTAGAAAACTATGCATGGGGTTCTTTTCAGAAATTCGTTTAATGTTTTGAAATCCTACATAATACTTTTGAAATCATAAAGTAGGCGTATTATGTAAGTATATTTATAAAATGTTTTAAAATCATGCGAGATAAATTTTGAAATTATGCATAAGGATTTTGAAAATATGGATAATGCTTTTGAAATCATGCACTTGATACATTAAATAAATATATTGTGTTAAAATCGTTTTCAAACTATATGAAATATTTTGAAATCATGATGGTTGTTTTGAAAACCTATACTATGTATGTTGTTATGAAAACCAGAATGAAATGAAATGAAATGATATGAGATTGAAGAAAGGTATCCTTAGTTATCTAACCAAGGATTTAAAGTGATTACTCAAGATATCACTTATTTTCTGTACTTCATTTCTTAGAATGAAACGAGCACTTAGAATTTTTGAGGAAATCATGAGCGATCATATGAACGAGAGAATTACAAATATGGTTCTTTGGTGTAGGTATCGTAGGGGTATGCTATACGCTTATGCAACTATATTTGTACATCAGAATTGCAAATAAATATTTATTTATAAACAAAAATCGATTGTTTCAGAGTTCAAAGGAAAACACTAGAAACATGAACATAAGATTCAGATTATTCAAAGTAGCAGCTTCTTCTAATCGGCCAAATGCTCATCCGTGGGTCAGATTTGCATTGACAATCTTTGGGTATTTATCCCTGACATAACCCGTCTTGCCATAGGTGTAGCAAGTACCAGGAGGAAAATGAGCTTGTGCTAGATTCGCTTGTGTAGCAGTAGGATCTGCAATAGTTTTGCTTTGGATAGCAAAACGACACACATTAATCAGATGTCCCCATCGTCCACAATTGAAACATTTTCGACATTTGAAACTGGCATAGTGGTGGAGGTTACACTGATTGCATAAAGGAACAGTTCCCAAGTACGGCTTCTTGGCTGGTGGTGCTGCCACCTGGCTGGGTTCTGCTTGTTTTGGTGTAACGGCTACGGGATCATTTGGAGCTTTACGCTTCTTTGAATTTTTCAAAGGCTCGGCTTCTGCTTCTTTCGAGGCTTCTTGGGTGGCTTCATTATTGAGACGAGACATGGCGACAGCCAAATCAACAGTCTTCAGGATCACTTCGCCTATTCGTTGTGCAAATTTGGCAGTTTGCTCGGACATTTGAGTGTCGCTGCGATGAAGAGACATTCTGGAGGAAATGAAAGATATAGGAGGAAACAAGTGAAATGTTATCGGATAATCAAAACAGAACGACAATGCATAGAAATTGCGATCATTTGTTTGTTACCTAAGGCAAACAAATGAGACAGTGATTAATCAAAGTAAACAGGTCATATTAATGTATCACTGAAGACATGCTCGCCTATAAGTGAACACTCACCCCAAGAGTTCCCAGGTAAGAGTGACTGGTCCGATACTGCGGATTTGTACGAACACTCTAGCCTTAGACAGAAAATTCAGGGTACAAGCATTCACCCTTCCAGTTTGCACGTGTTTACATTATAAGACCCAAACTTTGATGAGATTTTGAAAACTTAGAGGGTTCAAAACCTAGTAATTAGTCATCCTAGAACAGATGATTGGTTTTCAAAGCGGATTTGAAATTTGTGTTCTCGTTGTGGTTGTCACCTAAGAATAAGTGACGGTATTGTTTTAAGGTCTAAACACAAGAATCTTGTGTTAGGGTCCTAGGAAGGTTATAGACTAGGTCAAAGCATTACTAATAACCTAATTCCCTATAACCATGAGCTCTGATACCAACTTTTCTGTCACACCCCGACCGCGTTAAAACAACAAAACCGCGGCGGAATCATCGGGGAGTGTTGTAACAGAATCATTGTTTCAAAACACACGGAAATTTGAAGTTTCGTTTTATTAAACATTAAATATTTACATCGTCTGGAAATCTAAATAAACAAGTTAAACATAGTCTATCATTGTTATTAAGTTACTAAGGCCTCGTCCAGTCCTATGTGAGCATGCACCCTAGCAATCAACATCATTCAACAACACCTGAAACATATGTGAAAACAAAGTCAGCAAAGAAATGCTGGCGGGCACATAGGTTTATAAGAGTATCGGATTCATGGCTAGTTTACATGTTGCAATACTTAATTAAAAATCTAGTTTTGAAAAGTATAGTATTGCGACATAATTAACCATCTCAAATCAATTTGGTTATAATTTGTAAAATCTCGTAGCCATGATTCTTAACCCCAAAACATTTATTTAATTAAATCAAATTGTAAAACATCATTGTGTGACATCGTTTCAGAATCGTTTACCCAAGTGAACTAAATAACGCCACAGTATGTAATATGATGGAAACACTTATATATAAGAAGTACCAGCGGCGTATCTACCATGTTTTCATCACATTACACCAGTCTCGTTATCTAAACACTAACCAAAACCAATCGTTTACCCAAATCGTTTAACTCATCAAAATCGTTTCAATCGTTTAAATCATTCTCGTTTTAATTATGAAATCTACTTTTGGTCGTCTCGCTAATAACATCGAAACCTTCGTGACTCGACTATCTCGCTTCTCGCATTAACAAACCAAAAAAGGGTAAATTAACAATCACAGATTCAGTCGTTATCCACCTAACCCACACATAACCATGGGTGCAGTCTGATAACGGGATTTGTCAGATCCTATGGTACCATAACCTAATACTGGTCGGTTCGGCCAAAACTGATGAATGCTATTCGTTATGTAATTATAACCAACAAGTTTATCCACATTATCGAAATCGTTATTAATTTGATATAAACCATTTTAATCATTTTCGAAACCAACGTTAAAAACATCGAAATCATTTAACACATATGAATCACCCCAAAACATTTGAAAACAGTAAAATAGGGAAACTATGTACTCACTTGAGAATGATTAGAAGTCTTGAACAACAACCAAGCAAAGCTAGAGGGATCACGGAAATCAATCGGCACCTAATATAAGTAACTATGTAAATAGACCAGACCTAAATCGGAAGATCGGATAGGATGAGGTTTCGTAAACCAAATGAGTAGTGGAACTCATATGACATGGTTTAACAAAGCCTATATCCTAAATTGAAACCTAACCTAAGTGCTGACAACCCATTATGACTCGTTTAGGTAGCTTACGCTACTTTAACGCGTCGTTCGCGTAAAACGCGTTCAGACGCCTAACTAGTCCTATGACAAGTATTATATGCCTTAACATGTCTAATAATGTTACCTAATCAGTTAGATATAAAAATTTAGGTTACATATGCTTAAAATAAATTTATGCATAAAAAGGGCATTTTGGTCATTTACCTAAGGCATATAAACTACCTATCATACAACTAATTAAACCTAAGTGACCATAAGGTATAACCTCGGAAGGTTATTCCCTATACAACTTTGGTCACTAAACATGCTTGGTCAGATCCTAATGATCGACCAAATGGGTCGAGTTCGAAAGTCTAAGCGGTTGTTTAGACCGCTTGACTTACGACTCTACACAAGCACTAAACTAAAAGTGACGAGCTAAACATGTTGAAACATGTTTAACTAAGTTAGAAAACAGGTTTTGATATCAAAACAAACGGTTTTGATACCTAAGAATAGTTTGGTTACAAAATACGCTTAAATACGCATTTTGGCCGAAACTATGACTCGTCACTACACCTTATCAACGTGGTATCAGTAGGTATAGTCACTAGGGACTATAACCATCGTGATTACGCTCACGTTGCGAAGTTCAACGAACTTCGTGTTGACCAACTCGTGGTCAAAGCAGAAAGTCAAACACTGTTTGACTTTCATGCTAAAAACGCAATAAAAGCACGAAAGAATACTTACAAAGGGTCCAAGCAAGGAAATCTTGATCCAAGTTGCTCAGGTATGAAGTACAAGACCCTAACTTAGAGCAATTGAATCAGATTTGTGAGTTGCAAGGAATGAGAGATTGGGTTTATATAGGAAACCCACAACCGTTAGGATCGTTCCTCGCAAAACGTGCTTCGATCTTGACCCTACACTTGGGACATGGTTTTGAAATACAAGGGGTAGACAAATACCAATCCATAGAGTGCAAAACCAGGGATTAAAACCATTAGAATAGGTGGTATTGGCCAGATTCAATGTTTCTGCAATTCTGCTATCTCTGTAAAGCTTACGGACCGTAAGCAAGTCCCCATACGGTCCGTAAGGACCTTGCAGACCAGCAACTTTCACAAATTGGCAGATTTAGTCCTTGAAGCCCCAAACTTGATTTTCGATGCATTTTTGACACGTTTAAGCCCCGTTAACCCCATTTCAAAGCTCTAAAATGAAGTTAAAGTAAAGGGAACTTAAAATATGCTAAAAAACATCTCGGATGTCGGTTCGTTTGGTAGTACGATTGCGTTGTTCGGTTAATTACGACGGAAGTCGTAACGGACGCAAAAACGATCCAAATTAAGCGACTAATGGAATTTTATCATGCCAATCACTAAAATAATATATTTTAATGATTACATAAATTTTTGGATGTCCGGATATATTCAGAACGTAAGATATGCGTGAAAATGCAAACTTATGCACTTTTTGACGCTTTCAGTCCCTATTGATCAAGAAAGTTTATTTTAGCATACCGAACCCCTCAAAGCCTATTTATAAGCTATGTAAAGGATATTTAGGGCATGTTTAACTTATGATCATATTCCGGAATGTTCGTTACAGTACGAATCGGCATACTTTCGCAGTTTGTCGAAATTAGTCCCTGTAAGCGAATAAACTTGATTTCCACACACCAAACCCTCCAAGACTTATTTCTAAGTCATGTAAAGGTTATTTATGGTATGTTAAGCCTATTTCACTATTCCGGAGTGTTTGTCACGTTAAACTGATTACGTTTATGCATCAGTTTGCGTATAACTTTCCAGAAAGCGTTTTAGAGCTCGAAATCGAACGAGAATTGATATGCGCAAACGATACACATATTTATACAAATCCCAAGATTGAAACACAATATTTCATTGATTTGGTATTTGTTTGTTGGCCGTGGAAGCACAGATGTCACATTAGTGTAATTTAGCATCAATGCCACATGTCACCACCAAAATCGTTCTCACTGTTCTCACACTTTTCACCGTTTTCTCTAAATCCTGACCCTATATATATATATATATATATATATATATATATATATATATATATAGGGAGGATCAAATGAGAAAAAAAAAACATATTGAAAGAAGAAAAGGAAGAAAGGGCATATTAGTAAAATACTAACTCATTTATAATTCATCTTATTAATTTTTCTTTTTTCAATTAATTAGTCAACTAATAATTAATTATCCAACATATAATCTACCAAACCTACACTTATTAAAATTTTCCTACATATACCCTACACATTATAAAATTTATCCTACACACGTCGAAATTTATTTTATATCCTACACAACTCGTAATTTATCCTACACTCCTACTAATTTATTCTATATTTTAAATTAAGTTGTTTTTTAATTTGAAAAAAGTATATATTTTGAAAATGAGTTACAAATTTAATTTACTTAGTTATTAAAGAGGACAAAATAAAAATTAATGATCTATGTAAGTTTACCAATATACCCTTGTATTAAAATTAAATGCAAATATTAAATGAAGTAAAAAGAAGCATTATTATTGGTTGAAACTTCCTCTTTTTTCTTCTTACAACTTTTTTTTTCTCATTTGAACCCTCCACTATATATATATATATATATACATATACATACATGGGAAGGATCAACTAAAAATAACTTTTGCTAAAGTAGCTTAAGAAGAATTGTGATGATTACATGTGACACTCATTATAAGTAGGAAGGAATGACATTTTGGTACTAAACCATTATGGTCTTATAAGTAGAAGTGTGAAGATGCAATGTGACACCCCTTTTGTTTTTCTAAAATATATAGTTAATTACATTGTTAGTCCCTGTGGTTTATGCAAAATAACAACGTAAGGTATTAATAGTTTAAAATAACAATATGAGGTATTAACTTTTATTTTTATAACAAAGTGAGGTATTAACACTAACAAATGTTAGTTTTTTTTGTTAGATTTCTATGAAAAGACCAAAACACCCTTTATAACATCAAGGACTACAAAACAACAACAATAGAACCATGTAGATCCAGTAGCAAAATAACATCAAGGACTATACATGTAATTCTTTGACCAAATCAAAGGGACCATTTGCGTAAAATAAAAATATCTATTCTTACATGTATATAGAAATATAGAAGATCTAAATAATATATTTAAATAAATAGCTTTTAAAGGCAAAAGAAGAACAAAAAGAAGAAAAAAATAGAATGACAAAAACAAGGCCACTGTGTCAAATTCGGACTTTATAAACTTTATATTAGGCTCAGTTTATTCACACACACCCATTGACTATTCACACAGACTGAGACGCCGCGCTTTGGCCAAAGCGCAACGTTTTGGTGTAAAGTCAACAAACAAGGACTGAGCCTGTCAGTCCTTGTCTGTTGACCTCGTAACTAAGCGTTGCGCTTTGGCCAAAGCACCGCACTTAGGTTGGATTGTTTGTTTTTTGGTGGAAAAAGTGAGGTTTTGGTTTGTTGTCTGATTGTATTTGGTTGTGTTTTTTTGTTGAAAAGTTGTATATTTTTGTTTTATTTTTATAAAACATATATAATTAAAGTTGATTTATAACAGTCGTTTAACGTGAGTGTACTGGTTATAGTTGATTTATAACAGTCGTTTTTAAGATAGGCTTCATTATGCCATCGTTTTTATAAATGTTAACTGATTTTATTTTATTATATTACACGAACATGTTTAATTAAAACAACGTACAATAAGTTATGAAAGAGACGTATGAAATAAACGCAAAAAATCCAAACAAACATCGTGTAAATAAAAGATCAACTGCATAAATATATAAAATCAATTTGTACATACAAAACAAAAGTACAACTGAATGTCTAATACCAACCTACAACTGAATGTCTAATACAAAATAAAAATTAAATCTACTGATCCTCTGGCGGGGGGACGGTGGCAGTGTATGGGGAGGCAATCCAAAATGAGCCCGGGTCTCGATGAGCGTCTCTATGAAGCACGTCTGCTGCCGGTCAGCACGTTGGAGGCGCCGATTGAAGTCCCGAGCCACCGCCTGAGCAGCAGGAGGCAAGTCTGCAAATACTTGCTGTGGGTACTATGGTGGGTGCAGAGGCGACGGCGGCGGTGGTGGGATCTCGTCGTCAACGACGTGAACAGCCGGAGGCGGATGCGGAAGAGGAGGAGGTTGAACCTGATCCTCAGGCTCATCCAATTGTCGCTGAGCCTGCCGAGCCGCCTGCTGACAGCCGGAAGCGCTAGTACTCCGTCGCTAAGCTCAATGACTACTGGGATCACTTCCGGCAACACCTCGGGCTCCCAAACCTGGTAATCGTGCGTCCGAAAGCGCAAGCCAATCACGTCAAGCTGGTGCGTCAAACGCATGCTCGATACTAACGCTAGGCCAAATCTAGTCGACGGATTGGCCGGGGATAGCAGTGGGTCAATCTCGGGCACGATCCCTAAGGAGGGCGTGATCGTAGTAACCTAGGACCAGCCGAAGAGTCTACCGTGCTCATGCCTATGATAAGTGGAAGCAAAGTACTCCGCCAAGCACTCAGCAAGCGCGCACTATTGAGGCCGCAACAGGAAGTAGGGAAAGAAAAGGTCACCCATGTTTACCTTGTCACACCCCAACCGATGACGGAAACATCGGGGTGCGACACTGAGCGAAATAGATTGTCAAGAAGGATTCCATAACAACTAAATTACCAGATAGTTAATATTATGTCCCATACCATAACCCATCAAGTAACTAATTATTACAGACATAGATATCTCAAAACAAAACATGTTCCGAAAAGTCAGATTTAAATAAATAAATTGTCTTTGTTTGTTTCTAGACTCTCGTTCCTACTAGATTCCACAAAGCAGGTAAGCACATCATCTTAAGCAATCAAAAACCTGTCACATACGTTAACATAGAGGTCAATACACATAGTGTAAATGTGAGCATACAAGTTTAATAGATATATTAGAGTTCGAAAGCGTCTACGCGTAACCAGCATGTAACATGTATAATGCGAAGCTAGTAGGTTATCGACAATGAAATATGCACAGACTAGACTGCGAGTTGTAGAATGCACAACACATATCACCACCGTGACATGTGAGAGGTAACCTTAACAACCCTTGTCCACGACAGGTGCTGAGTCCAAACAAATAGTACTATCGTTGCTAAGGCATCAGGCAACAATCACTGTGTTAACATAACATACAAGCATTCACCTAGTAACACGTATCATGCAGTAATGGTCAGCGTATAAATAGTGTTTGCGTTGTGTGATTGATGTGATTTAGAATAAGTAACGTATGTAACACCAAAAAGTGCATAAAGCAAAAAGGGATCGAGTATACTCATAGCGATGGAAATGGATTGAAGGGAGCGCTAGAGTGATTAGCCTGAACAGTTAACGATAGCATAAGCGAAGATCGTTGCGTAAACGTTGAAAAGTGAACAAGGGTCGAACGACAATCCGATCGGATGCCAATCCATTCGGATGGTCATCCGATCGGATGGCCATTCAGTCGGATTGACATTCGTTTGGTAAGGACGTGTTTATGTATGATGACTTTGAAATTTTCGTTGTAGCATTTTGAAAACAGAGAAGTATCTCTACCCTTCAGGTCGATCGATCGAACGGTCGTTCGATCGGATTGCGATCCGATTGGCAGGACACTTAGTGAGAACAAGTTCACAGAAGGATGGTCACTCGATCGGATAGCAATCCGATCGGATAGCAATCCGATCGGATAGCAATCCGTTGAACATGTTGAAAATTGTTTAAGTGTTGATCCTCAAGTGCAATCCGATCAGATTGCAGTTCGATCGGATGGCAATCCGATCGGATGGCAATCCGATTGGACGGCAATCTGTCCCAACGCATCTGATCGTTTTGAACTTGATTATTTTGAAAGTTTGCGGTTTGTTCGAGACGGTTTGACTACGTACTAAACGACAGAACCTCGTCAAGTCCCAAGTCGTCCGATCGAACAGGAATCACCCAAATCCGACCAGTTTACTAGTTCGTGACGGTTGTTCTTGTTTAACCCGAAATCGGTTGTCTGCTTGATAGTAACCAGATCTTGAACCAACTCATCACTAAGAAAGAGAGAAGATTAGGACAAGCTCCGGTTCTACCGGTTTTGAGTGTAAAAGAGTTGAAAGAAAGTTTGGAAAACCATCTTTCAATCCTTTTAACTTAAAAATGTTTAGATATATGCAAAATCATTGTTTATTCATGTGGAAATCTTTCAGATCTAAGTTGTTCTTGGTGGACTGAAGCTAAATCTTGAAGTTCATAAGAACTCCATGATAACATCACCCTAGAACACCTCAAATCCGTTGATTTCACGGTTAAAAGTTAAGATTCAAAGATGAAAATTATGAAGAAGTGCGTGTAGATCATAGAAGTACAAGATTTGAGTTGAAAACTTACAAGAATCTCGAGAAGTCGGGAGAAAGAGGGCTTGAGTGCTGCTGGTCGAATGGGAGGGCTGTCACATCACAAGTGATGTGATAGGAGGGTATTTATAGGGTTTCCAAAAGAGGAAAGTGCACAAGTGTCGGATTGGCCACCGATCGGATGGCGGTTCGATCGGATGGCAATCCGATCGGATGGCCACTCGATCGGTTGGCCATTCGATCCAGGTGTCCGGCGTGTTTGAGTTTTGTCGTTTCGATTTCGCGTGTTGAGTGTTGCGATGCGATTAGAGTGAGCGACGCGATAGTATTACCCCTTAGTTACACAAATAACCTAACTACTATATCTAACATACAATCACTATAATTACTTGCGTTTAGCGTTGTGATTTGATTGCGATGCGATAGAATTGTGATTGTGATTGCGATTAACACCTCAACATAAACATAACATGCACAAGTAACACATAATGGCACACACACGTAAAACAATATCCAGAACACATAATTCGAGTTGCGAATGCGATAGCGATGTGATTAGCGATAAGTCGATTAGCGATTAAACATACGATTAAACCTCAATTATTAATAGATACTCCACATAATACAACTAAAACAAATAAATAATAGAATTCGATTACAAGTCAAAAGTACGATTTGATGGTCAAGCAAGGAGTGACAGATCGCAATTAGCAATCTTTTTTTCCTTTGACTTTGACTTGTACTTTGACTTTCCAAAAAGCGGGTTGTTACAGCCTCTCCTACTTTAGGAAATTTCATCTCGAAATTTAAGAAGTAGGCGTCACGAACAGTTGCGGGTACTTCGCCTTCATGTCACTTTCGAGTTCCCAGGTAAACTCGACACCGCGTTTACCTTCCCAGCGAACCTTCACAATGGGAATGCGTGAGCGTTTGAGTACCTTGGTTTCTCGTCCCATGATCTTGACAGGTTTTTCCACGAAGTGTAATGTTTCGTCCACTTGTAAAGCTTCGAGAGGGACATGTAATTCCTGGTTGGCTTAGCACTTCCTGAGGTTCGAAACGTGGAAAGTCGGGTGGACATTACTAAGTTCCTCCGGTAGTTTGAATATGTAGGCCACTTTTCCAATCATTTCCAGAATTTTACAGGGTCTAACATATCGAGGTGCGAGCTTTCCTTTCTTTCCGAATCTGATCACTCCCTTCCAAGGTGCAACCTTTAGGAGTACGTGATCGCCAACGTCAAATTCAAGGGGGCTTGCGGCGTCTATTGGCATAACTTTTCTGACGGCTCTGAGCTTTCAGCAGATTGTCTCGTATTTGGAGGATTTTGTCACTCATTTCTTGTAACAGCTCAGGACCGGTAATTTACGCGTCCCCGATCTCGTGCAATACAATAGGCGATCGACATTTCCTTCCGTATAATGCCTCAAATGGTGCCATTTGGATGCTAGAATGATAACTGTTATTGTACGAGAATTCGACCAAAGGTAAGTGCGCGTCCCAATTACCACCGAAATCTATGACACACGAGTGGAGCATGTCTTTAAGGGTGTGAATCGTTCTTTCAGTCTGACCGTCAGTTTGGGGATGAAAAGCGGTACTTAGATTAAGCGTAGTACCGAGAGCAGATTGAAACGTTTCCCAAAGACGTGAGGTAAACCGACCATCGTGGTCAGAGATGATGTCACGAGGCGTCCCGTGTCGACAAATGATCTCATCGGTGTAGATTCGGGCTAATTTTTCTACCTTAAAGTCTTCTCGTATCAGTAGGAAATGAGCTGATTTAGTCAGGCGGTCAACGACAACCCAAATGCTGTAATGACCTGATTGAGTACGCGGGAGTTTCGTTATAAAATCCATAGCTATACTCTCCCATTTCCACATCGGGATCTCGGGTTGAACGAGTAAGCCAGAGGGGCGTTGATGCTCAGCCTTGACTTTGGAACAAGTCAGGCATTTCGAAACATATATAGTGATATCCTTCTTCATGCCCGGCCCCCAGTACTTGTAGCGCATGTCCTGGTACATCTTGTCAGCACCGGGACGAATAGAATACCGAGATTTGTGGGCCTCGTCCATTAGAAGTTGTCGCAAATTCGTACGCTTGGGAATCTAAATTCGGTCCAAATAATGAAAGATACCATTCGATTTATTCTCGAGTTAGGCGCCATCGTTTAGAATCCTTTCCTTCTTCAGAGTTCGTTCGGTAAAACAAGCATGCTGCGCGTCACGGATAAGGGCTTCGAGATTAAGCTGGGCTTGAACATTACGAACGCTATGCAAATAGCTTTGTTGACTGAGGGCATCGGCAACGACGTTTGCTTTGCCTGGATGGTAGCGAATCTCACAATCGTAATCGTTTAGGAGTTCTACCCATCGGCGTTGGCGCATGTTCAGTTCTTTCTGGTTAAAGATGTGTTGTATGCTCCTATGATCGGTGAAGATCGTACACTTGGTACCATAATGGTAGTGTCGCCAAATCTTTAACGCAAAAAAAAACTGCACTGAGCTCGAGGTCGTGGGTTGTATAATTCTTCTCGTGGATCTTGAGTTGTCAAGATGCGTACGCGATAACCTTATCTCGTTGCATGAGAATGCAACCAAGACCAAGGTTCGAGGCATCGCAGTAGACTACGAAATCGTCATTTCCGTCGGGCAGTGAGAGCACGGGAGCATTGCAAAGCATAGCTTTGAGAGTTTGAAAGGCTTCCTCCTGTTTAGTTCCCCAAACAAAAGGTTTGTCCTTATGCGTAAGAGGGGTAAGCGGTACAACGATTTTAGAGAAACCTTCGATAAATCAGCGATAATAGCCTGCCAGTCCGAGATAAGAACGGACTTCAGACGGGTTCTTGGGTGTAACCCAACTCTTAACGGCCTAGATCTTCGCGGGATCGACATGAATTCCTTGAATATTGACAATGTGACCCAGGAATTGGACCTCCTCCAGCCAAAATTCACACTTGGAGAATTTGGCATAGAGACGGTTTCCCTGGAGTAACTCAAGAACCAAACGTAGATGCTGCGAGTGTTCGGATTTTGACTTGGAATAGATCAGGATTCATCGATGAACACGATGACAAAGCGGTCAAGAAAGGGTTTGCACACTCGATTCATTAGATCCATGAAAACTGTGGGAGCGTTAGTCAAACCAAAAGGCATGACAACAAACTCGTAATGACCATATCGGGTTTGAAAAGCGGTTTTAGGTATATCCTCCTCTTGAATGCATAATTGGTGATAGCCTGAGCATAGATCGATCTTTGAGAAACACGTAGCACCTTGTAACTGATCAAACAAATCATCGATTCGGGGCAGGGAATAATGATTCTTAATGGTAAGCTTATTCAACTCCCTGTAATCGATGCACATCCGGAACGATCCATCCTTCTTTTTGACGAAAAAGACAGGCGCGCCCCATGGAGAGGTGCTAGGGCGAATAAAGCCTTTATCAAGTAGTTCCTGGAGCTGACTCGAGAGTTCGCGCATTTCAGAAGGGGCGAGACGATAAGGCGCTTTAGCAATTGGGTTTGCTCTAGGAATGAGGTCGATTCGGAAGTCGATATCACGAGTGGGGGGTAAGCCAGGTAAATCATCGGGGAAAACGTTGGGAAATTCACAAACAACGGGAACGTCTTTCACCTCTGGGTTTCCTTTCTTTTCCTTCTTCGCAACTACAATGTTAGCCAAGAAAGCTCTGTATTCCTTGCGGAGATACTTGCTTGCTTGGACACATGACATGAGTTTGAGACCTTTCGAAGGAGTTTCTCCATACACACACAATTGATCACCATTAGCGAGCGAGTTTCTCCATACACACACAGTTGATCACCATTAGCGAGCGAGAAACGGATCATATTTTTGAAGCAAACAACTTCAGAATGATTTTCGCGAAGAAAATCCATGCCTACTATGATGTCAAAACTACCGAGTTGCATCGGAATAAGGTCGATAGGGAAGACGTGATTGTTGAGTTCGAGCGTACAATCACGTAGAACAGAATTGACAGCGACGGTTCTTTCGGTGGCAACTTCAACATCAAACGTCGAGGGGAGATGTGCGCGCTTACGATTAAGGAGCTTTTCGAATTCAAACGATACAAAACAGTTATCTGCTCCAGTATCAAACAAACATGAAGCATATATACCATTCACAAGGAACGTACCATTGACCACATTGTTGTCTGCTTGAGCCTGACGGGCGTTGATGTTGAAGGCATGTCCGCGGGCTGCTGGCTGCTGCTGCTGCTGCTGTTGTTGTTGCGGCTGCTGCTGGGGCTCTTGCTTCAGTACCCTGTTGGGGCACATGTTTGCAAAGTGGTTGGGATCACCACATGCAAAGCAAGCTCGAGCGTGAGCTGCGGGTGTAGGAGCTGCTTGATGGCCTTGTGGAGTAGGAAGTAGAGCTTGTTGAGCAGGAGCTTGACCTTGAGCTGGAGCTGGAGCTTGACGTGGACCTGTATGGCAGTTTGCGGTGAAGTGGCTGAACATATTACAATGAACACAGAACCGGCATGCGGACCCACTGGGTGATGATAAGTACAAGTAGGGCAAAGCGGGTGTGGCCCAGTGTATGCACGCTTAGCAGGCGGTGCATTGACCACAGGTGCCGCAACTTGGCGGTGTTGAGGTTACGGTTGGGCAGGTACTGTTTGGAGTGGGGCAGCAGTAACTGCACAGTTCTTGTTGCTGGAACTGCTGTTGTTCTTCCTTTTTCGGCGTGAGAGCTTCGAAGATTGCGGTGCGGCGGTGGTTTCAGCGGTTGAAGCAGCGGTGACTTGATGTAGATTCTTGGCAGCTTTGTCAAAATAACCAGCCCTGACTCGCTTATCGTTGATCTTAGCGGCGAGCAGGTAGGTTTCCTAGATTGTTGTCGTCTTTGCAGCCTAAACAAAATCTGCGACGCAATCCGAAAGAGCACGAATATACTTCTTGATTGTAATATCTGGGGTAGTAACCTGACTAGGGCAGATAATACTCAACTGCTTGAAGCGAGCAGTTAAACCAGCGTTATCTCCGCCATCCTGCTTTATGTGCAAGAATTCATCCTCAAGATTTTGGAGTTCATGGGGAGGGCATAACTCTTGCATCATAATGTTATTCAACTCGTCCCACAATAATCTGAAAGCTGCGTCATTTCCTCGTTTGTTCCTCTCGGCTGTCCCCCAATCAAGAGCGCATGATTGGAAGACGCAGGTAGCATTGACGGTGCACAGGTTTTCTGGACAGCCACTCTGGCACAGGGTGACTTCGATAGAATCAAACCATTGAAACATGGTCGTAGGACCATCTTTGCCGGTAAACTCTTTTGGTCCGCAGGCTTTGAACTACTTGAAGCTAAAAGCGGCCTTAGGCGCATCGGTCCTGGACTCTTCCGAGGACTTGCTGGCATTCTCGTTCAGTTCACTGATGATTTGTGGGATGACTTTTGCCATTTGCTTAGAGACGAGAGCGGCGATACGCCTGTCATCATGGTTTCGGCGAGCTACTCGGGAGTGGAATGATCCAAACGACGACATTGTCTGCAACAGTCATCGCCATAGGACTCAAACACAATTTCGATTAACCCAAGTATAGTCTAGTGGTTCACCATACAGCCATGCACAAAATTCACATAGACACATAAACACAGAATCACATAAGCACATAAGCTAACCTAAACACATATTTTGCACGTATTCACCTATCCTTCACAGCACGTATAGCGATTAAGTATAGCGAGTGCGATTAGCGAGCTGCGATTGCGAATAAGGACCAGCGATTCGTTTGCGTGGTGTGTGTTGTGCGTGATTGAATGGAGCGAGAAACGCGAAATCGAATTCATCAGTACCACCGTATTGTTCACATAAGTTCACATAAAATCGATAAATCACAGAGTCAGCGGCGGCAATTCCAGAATCAAAGGACATAAAATAGAAGAGAGATTGTCTCGGGTGTGTGTTGACATCGACTACCCAAAGTGATTCGACTATTCATAAGGACTCGTAAGTGCACACTTTGGCCTTTTGGAATGTGCTCTCACTTCAATTTGAGCGATTGGCACGCATCCTTCCAGCTACGGTGTGACCTCAAGTCGTTGGAGTCCCTCGAGACTTTGGTGAGAGTTTTGCAAACCAAAAGTATAGAGCGGAACGTGTCATCAAGGTTCGGATTTCACCCCTGACTTAACAACTACATCCCTATTTGTATGATAAAATCACGAGATAGATAAGGAGATTTGCGTCAAAGTATGGATTTCACCCCTAATTCAACGCAAATTCTCTTGTTTATAGTAAAAATAGTGAGTCGAACGAGTGATCCGGTTGAGAGTTTGCGGTTTTCACACCTATTCTCAACCAAATCATCCGTTTTTGTGTGTATCCATCCTTAGGAAAGGCTGGTTTTACGCAGAACTGTAGTGTGCGATGCTCGCGCAAGAGTGTAGTGTACAGCGAGTTCGAGCGAGAAATAGCAAGTAAGCTTGTACAACGACCCATATTGGGTATGCACAAGTCAGTCTGTTGGTACTTAGACTATAGACAAGGTCGTTTCTAAGACATCAACCCGGACTAGGCCGAGTCTTGCCTAATTCCCTACAGTTATGGCTCTGATACCAATCTGTCACACCCCAACCGATGACGGAAACATCGGGGCGCGGCACTGAGCGAAACAGATTGTCAAGAGAAATTCCATAACAACTAAATTACCGGATAGTTAATATTATGTCCCATACCATAACCCATCAAGTAACTAATTATTACAGACATAGATATCTCAAAACAAAACATCTTCCGACAACTCAGATTTAAATAAATAAATTGTCTTTGTTTGTTTCTAGACTCTCGTTCCTACTAGATTCCACAAAGCAGGTAAGCACAGCATCCTAAGCAATCAAACACCTGTCATATACGTTAACATAGAGGTCAATACACATAGTGTAAAGGTGAGCATACAAGTTTAATAGATATATTAGAGTTCGAAAGCGTCTACGCGTAACCAACATGTAACATGTATAATGCGAAGCTAGTACGTTATCGACAATGAAATATGAACAGACTAGACTGTGAGTTGTAGAATGCGCAACACATATCACCACCGTGACATGTGAGAGGTAACCTTAACAACCCCTGTCCAAGACAGGTGCTGAGTCCAAACAAATAGTACTATCATTGCTAAGGCGTCAGGCAACAATCACTGTGTTAACATAACATACAAGCATTCATCGAGTAACACGTATCATGTAGTAACGGTCAGCGTATAAATAGTGTTTGTGTTGTGTGATTGATGTGATTTAGAATAAGTAACGTATGTAACACCCAAAAGTGCATAAAGCAAAAAGGGATCGAGTATACTCACAGCGACGGAAATGGATTGAAGGGAGCGCTTGAGTGATTAGCCTGAACAGTTAACGATAGCATAAGCGAAGAGCGATGCGTAAACGGTGAAAAGTGACCAAGTGTCGAACAGCAATCCAATCGGATGGTCATTCGATCGGATGTTAATCCGTTCGGATGGTCATCCTATCGGATGGCCATTCGGTCGGATTGACATTCGTTTGGTAAGGATGTGTTTGTGTATGATGGCTTTGAAGTTTTCATTGTAGCATTTGGAAAACAGAGAAGTATCTCTACCCTTCAGGTTGATCGATCGAACGGTCATTCGATCGGATAGCGATCCGATTGGCAGGACACTGAGTGAGAACAAGTTCACAGCAGGATGGTCACTCGATCGGATAGCAATCTGTTGAACATGTTGAAAATTATTTAAGTGTTGATCCTCAAGTACAATCCGATCGGATTGCAGTTCGATCGGATGGCAATCCGATCGGACGGCAATCCGTCCCAACGCATCTGATCGTTTTGAACTTAATTATTTTGAAAGTTTGCGGTTTGTTCGAGACGGTTTGACAACGTACTAAACGACAGAACCTCGTCAAGTCCCAAGTCGTCTGATCGAACAGGAATCACCCAAATCCGATCAGTTTACTGGTTCGTGACCGTTGTTCTTGTTTAACCCGAAATCGGTTGTCTCCTTGATAGTAACCAGATCTTGAACCAACTCATGACTAAGAAACAGTAGAAGATTAAGACAAGTTCCGGTTCTACCGGTTTTGAGTGCATTGAGTGTAAAAGAGTTGAAAGAAAGTTTGGAAAACCATCTTTTAATCCTTTTAACTTAAAAATGTTTAGATCTATGCAAAATCATTGTTTATTTATGTGGAAATCTTTCAGATCTAGGTTGTTCTTGGTGGAATGAAGCCAAATCTTGAAGTTCATAAGAACTCCATGATGACATCACCCTAGAACACCTCAAATCCGTTGATTTCATGGTTAAAAGTTAAGATTCAAAGATGAAAATGATGAAAAACTGCGTGTAGATCATAGAAGTACAAGATTTGAGTTGAAAACTTACAAGAATCGCGAGAAATCGGGAGAAAGAGGGCTTGAGTGTTGCGGGTCGAATGGGAGAGCTGTCACATCACAAGTGATGTAACAGGAGGGTATTTATAGGGTTTCCAAAAGAGGAAAGTGCACAATTGTCAGATTGGCCACCGATCGGATGGCGATTCAATCGGATGGCAATCCGATTGGATGGCACTCGATCGGTTGGCCATTCGATCTAGGGGTCCGGCGTGTTTGAGTTTTGTCGTTTCGATTCATGTGTTGAGCGTTGCGATGCGATTCGAGTGAGCGACGCGATAGTATTACCCCTTAGTTACACAAATAACCTAACTACTATATCTAACATACAATCACTATAATTACTTGCGTTTAGCGTTGCGATGCGATAGAATTGCGATTGCAATTGCGATTAACACCTCAACATAAACATAACATGCACAAGTAACACATAATGGCACACACACGTAAAACAATATCCAGAACACATAATTCGAGTTGCGAATGCGATAGCGATGCGTTTAGCGATAAGTCGATTAGCGATTAAACATGCGATTAAACCTCTATTATTAATAGATTCTCCACATTATACAACTAAAACAAATAAATAATAGAATTCGATTATGAGTCAAAAGTACGATTTGATGGTCAAGCAAGGAGTGACATATCGCAATTAGCAATCTTTTCTTCCTTTGACTTTGACTTTGACTTGTACTTTGACTTTCCAAAAAGCGGGTTGTTACATACCTTGTCCTGGCTATGATACCAAAGCATAGCCATCTGGAAACTAATAAGTATCTGTACATGGGGTCTCTTATGGCGGTGGCCTTTTGCGAGGATTTCCCAAAGGGAACCCTCGCAATAGCCATCTGGAAACTAATAAGGATCTGAATGGACGGGAAAGTCCCGTAGACTCATCCCAAACTCCTGGCCGGCCAGACGAAAAGTAATCTCGTGTACGACACGGTCAAGGTCTTCCACATAATCCTCCAGATCCAGCGCGTATATAAATGACGAAAGAAACTCGACCATAATCTCATGATACGAGTCCTCTAACGCGGTCTGGAACAAACGCCCAAACGGAGTATCCAACCCAATAATCTCCCTCGCCGTTGCAGCCACGTCCACTGTCTCCAAAAGCTCCCAATCAATCCCCACATGCCCCCTATCTCCATGGTGCGCAACTTCGCGCACCTCTCATGTCTATCTGACGCCAACGAGAACGTCAGATACACGTGACCGGTAGTGGATCAACTGTGACCGGATCCTGACCCTGTTCCTTTAAACCAATATCCTTGTCGAAATCCATATCCATATCCATATCCATATCCATATCTGTGTGTTAAAAAATATAAAAACAATTTTCAAATACATTTTAATAACAAATTTAAAATAAATTAAAAACAATTTTCAAATACAATTTTATAACAAGTTAAAAACCAATTTATAAAAATAAATATTATAATTTTAAAAACAAATATTTTAATTTTATAACAAATTAAAAAACAGTTTTTTTTAATTTTTAAAAACACTTTTATTTTAAAAACAATGTTTATTTTTAAAAACAATTTTATAATTTAAAAAAAAAAGAGGTGGCAAAACGTCGCAGTTTGGGCTAAGCTGGGCGCTTTGCCCCTTCTGTTATTCAAAAAAAAAAACCCACCAAAATCGGTTAATGCCCCCAAATCGATCCAAAACACAATCAGTGCATGAAAATTAAAGAATGTACATAAACGGGGACTAGTAATCGCACCTTTTAGCTTTTGAATTGTCCAAAATGGTCTTGACTCAGTGTTGTATAGCTCCACTATGTGAAATCACACCTTTATGTGTATGTTTTTGTTTCTTTGGTTGAGTTTGAACCAAAGCTGCACAGCTTTGGGGTTATACGCAGGCCTAAAACGCCTAGCTTTGGCCAAAGCGAGGCGTTTTGGGGGGTTTTTTTAATTGTTTTAAAAATCATTTTAATTCAAAAACGCAGCTATACTTGTCGTATCGTGACGTATTTTGCCATTACAAGTCATTTTAAGAAGTTTATAGTCTATAGGGCACGTTCTGGATAAGTTCGGTCACATGTGTGGCTGTATTCCATGATTTCATGTGATTCTGTTTTGATTTCACTTGTACAACATGCCGTGTTGTATGTATACACGTCCAACTGGATTAGTATCTGACGTATTTTGTAATTAAATGTCCTATTATGAAGTTTATTGTCACTATTGTTTAGTACTATCACGTATTTTGGCCGTACGGGCCGTGTCGGTGACACTCGGTATCATGACGTTTAGCGTCTGTCGGTGCCGTATTAGTGTGTAGATTGTCTGTAAGTACCGTATTAGTGCGTAGATTGTTTGTTATGACGTGTTATGTCTCTATTATTTGAATTATGGCGTATTTTGGTCGTACGGGTCGAGTGGGTGATATTCGGGTGGGCATGACACTTGATAGAAGCGTATCTTTTGAACAATAACCATCACAAACACACTTTTTGATTATAACTGATTTAATTGGATTACGATTATACATACTTAACCTATATCTTGAACATCTGGGAAAACATTAAGGTCAACAGGTGTGTACATTAGCCTTCAATATGTGTCAATTCAATCCTTGTAGAAGTCATGCTAGACTGCTGCACTCTCTGTTCTTTTCAAAGTCCAAAGATAGTTCGGGGGAGGCATTGGATAAGATTCTTTAAGCTTTACGTGTGTCACACCCGGTTATAGGCGGAAGCACGAGGTGTGATCATGATTGATTCTCATTGCATACGAATTAGCAAACATACTATATGATTAAAATAAACCCCAAATGCCACTCCAATAGTTACAAAACATAAATATGAGTTAATATAAATGTTTACATCACTTCAAAATAAACTAAGTTTTAAAAGTCAACAACATAGTTCGAGTTGTAAAAGCTCAAGGACTTGTTCCTCATATCACCGCAAGGAGGCGGAATATAATGAACAACCCAACAAAAGTGGCATGGAGTTAGGACGCTCGAAATCTTGAAGCAAAAGCCCACAAAGATTCCACTAATTTCCTGAAATACATGTAAGTTTGAAAAACGTCAACAAAGTTGGTGAATTCATGCAGTTATTTTGTAATAAATGAATAATTGTAAAATGTGAGATGTATTTGTATGAAAAGCGGTATGTAAACATAAATGAAGTCGTGATCATTAATGTGTAGCTAGGACATTAATATGTGTGACGACATAGGAAGCAATCCAAACCTTGTCGATATTGTGCCGATTACCTTCGACTGGGACACAAAAGCACTCTTCCGTGTGGGTCAATGTGGACCAAGAGCGGGGCTCGTCAAAACCCAATAGATCTATCCCTTTCGTTCCTCGGTCTAAACTTAGATTAATGGTGATTAAGTACAACCCTATTCGCACATGATCTAGTTGGTTCATTTCCTTAGTCTAGAGAACCATTTGTACATGTATTTTCCCCAAAAGTTTAGAAAACTAGAAAACGTTATAGAGGGGACATGAATTCACATTTTTGCATCTTGATGCGTAATAACTTCAACGGTACTCCTCTTGTTTCGTGACGTAACCTATAAGTGTCCTAAATATGTTAATCACCTAAGCTTACGATTAGTTTGCACTAGTTATCCATCTTGTTTAGGTATTTTCTTTCTCTTAGGTGTATATTGTCACACCCCCAAAATACCACATGCGGAATCACCGCGGGATGTGTGACGTACTAGGATCCAGCCACCAATCACATTGAACTATAACATGGTATTAAATAAGAAGGTCCATTTATTTCATAAAGTAAATCGTTGTTCAAGTGTTTCAAAACAAATGTGCAAAACCAATAAACATGTATCCAAGAGCCACGACCCATGACCACTCCAGCACTCCCATATAGCAAGTTCCAACCATGAATCTAACGACCTGCAAGCATGCAGATAAGTGTATCAGACAACGCTGGTGAGTTCAAAGTTTGTTAACACGTTTAGTTACCAGATATGAGTTTAAAACATTTCAGAGATTTGATGTTGTTAATAAATCGATTACCGCAGATGGCTCCAGATTATTTGCCCTTCCCCAATGCTCTATCAAACATTGGTCAAGTGGTTAAGGTAATTAGTTCACGACCGTCCACCCCGGTACGGTGTGAGGGTGCCAAACCTAATAGCGCTATCAACTAATAACCCTGTTGCCTCCCTGGCAACCAATTCGGTATATGATGGGACTTAATGATAGATATAAGTGTATTAACCAACACCCCGAGTTTAACATTCCAGTCAAATCCAATAACCCAGTATTCCTCCCCGGAATACCTACCAGATGTCCCTCCCCGGGACGCATGCTTGAAAAAGAGCAGTGAACTCACCTTAGTTTTGCTCGGTTTGTTAAGTTACCCGTTCCAAGTTAGTCAACCAAATCCTACCGTGGTTACCAATGAAATCAGTTTCATAATCAATTGAGTTACGTATATTCACAGTGTGCATTCAAAGCAAAGATCGACGTATAACACATAGCAGTTATTCAAACTCACCAAGTCATAAACTATATACATTCCGCCTATAACTACTCAAGATCAAGCACACCATACTTCACATAACACTTTCATTAACATATAAAAAGTTGGATCATTATCAGATAACCTAACCGACATTTAGACACGCAAATTTCTACTTATATTGTTTCAGCTTCAACATCCAAAACTGGGCCTTTTTCGGGTATTTTAAATAAATAGTTAACTTGTTCCAAAAATTCCCAAAGTTTTACAGAATGTTGCAAACGGTCCACGTCACATTGTATAAAAATCTCGAGGCTCAATTCGTTACTAATTATTTTATAAAAATCATTTACCGGGGTGCAGTCAGATTCGTCACTCTCTAGCTGCAGTCCACGAAAAAATCATTTAAAATTCATCATAAGTCCGATTGACGAAATTCCAGTTGGAGAATTACGGTGACACCCATGGCCATCTACTGTATGAAATTTCATAAACTAACTCTATACAAATTTCAAGTTATGATGAAGAACATAACACACATTTTCTGCAGAAAAACGCAGCTTCAGTTGCTGAAACAAAATAAATTTTTTAAAATAGCAAACGATGTCCAAAAATCATGAGTCCAGAGCCATTAGAAGCGTATTTCGAAATAGCACATTATAAACTCAAGAAAATCCAGATTTCATTAAATTATGACTGTTACAGCCAACTGAAATTGGCTGAATTCGCTGGACAGATTCCCTGTTTCAGCTCTTGGTGACATAAAATGAGTTTTCGAGTTTCGTTATCATGTTTCCGCCATTACACGAATATATTCAATCATCCACAGCAGATTATCATCAAGTTCAGATTATTTATCACTAAACCATCAAGAACCAACAAGATTCAACTTATACACAAAACCCTAGCGACCAACCGAAACTATAATCAATCATAACATCAACAATGATTTCTAGCAATCCTATATTGCAAGTAATCATCAAAAACATCAAGGATCGTTATCAAACCCATAAATCGCAGCCAAGATAAGAACAATTAAACAAGAATCAGAACTATTACCAAGTTAAGAATGATATAGAACCAATCAAAGTCGACTCGGTGAACCGTGGCCTTCTGTGTCGATGATCAAGAAGAAGCAGAGGGAGGGTAGGAGCCTGGAGGTCGCTTTAGGGTTTTGTTGTGTGGGGGAAAATGGTCTCAAGCAGGTTGTACGTGAATAAAAGGGGATTAGAGGGTGGGGCGGTTTGGGGTTTTATTGGACTAGGGCTGTTTGGCGAGTTAGTGGGTTTCGGGTTGGGTAAACATGCGTTTCAGGTTTCGGGTTATGTAAACAAACGACATATATATGTAACATTAGCTAATTTAATTCAATTTTTAAATAAGTTAATTATGCAAGTTGTGTGGCATGAGATAGTAAAACACAGTGAAACGTAATTTAAGAATCATGAAACTGAACGACGCTAACCTCGGAAATACGGGTTGTCACATATATGTTCTAGAGTTGTTATTATATATTCAATAAAATATATATAGTTTTGTATACTTGTGAGTTGTGTTAACGGATCTAGTTTCTCTTGCGGTTTCATGCCTCGCACAAGTAAGATGTGCATGTCCGAGGCATGTGTGGGTCGTGCCCATTGTAGTCGGGTTTCACCCGTTCGTCGCGTTATCGTTATTTTAAATTGTATTTTCTATTTCTAAATATATATATTTTTATTCTAATATATATATATATATATATATATATATATATATATTGCATTTTTGTATATGATATGTGTTAAAAATAAATAAGATATTTTTAACTTATCTTTGTCTATGTATTCTTGTATTATTTGGTGTATTCTTGTCCTTGTATTTGTTTGACCAAGTCAACGTCGATTTATACTTTTAATAAATAATATTTTAGTATAAATATCTTTGTAATTTTACCAAATGTATACTTAGGCAAGTATACATGTATTTAGGTGTAAACACTTATGTATTTTGTGTTTAATGTCAAAAATCATTTCTTATGATTTTTATACTTTTTGGAATTATATTTTTTTAAAATAATATATTTTTAAGGCTTGTTGAATATATATATATATATTTATTTATCATACTAGTTAAATTTATATATTTTGGTTCTTCATATGTATGTATTTGTCCATAAAGTCCAAAGTCATCTCAATAACTTTGGTCCCAGCAAATTCCCCTGGCACCAAAATTCTAAAATAGAAATCCAACAAAGATACCCATGAATTGACAATGCTCAGGGCCAAAAAATTGAAGATACTGAAAATGATCCAGAAGATACTAAGTCAATTAAAATTCAATGACAAATCAGAGAACAATTGATGAGAAATAAAGATTGATCAAATAAACATTTGTTTTGGCATCATCTATTCTAGGGGAGATTGTTGGGCTTACAAAAGAACAGAAGATATACAAAAGCCAAAACATTAACAAGAAATCAAGAAATAAACAGTTGATGAAACAATTTCCTCCTAAATATAGTGAATCTTGAACACCTAAATCAGAGCATCTGTTGAAGACCATCTAACATCTGTTGGAAGCCTTGGAGCCGTTTTCATGAAGAAACATGTTCAAAGTCCTAAAGTTTGTTGAAGCAAAGTTCTGATGATGAAGACCAAACATCTGTCTAGCTAAACAGATGCTTGGACCAAAGCAACAGAGGATAGCTTAACAATTGTTTCCCAATTTAACAGTATTAGCTTTCTACAGTGTTTAGCATAGTTAGATCAGATGTTTGATTCTACAGATATTTGCAACATCTGTGGAATCTTTTCTATTACGAATGTTAGATGTCACTATCAGGGTGATATCAGCCAATGATAAACAGACGTTTGTACTTAGTATAAATAGATCTTACCTATTAGAGATCTATTTATTACTTCACACAATGTTGGCTCATTTGATCCCACCTTGAGAACAGATGATACAAAGCCAAAACAATTTTGCAATCAACTTATCCAGGATAACAGTGTTTTAGACTCCTTCTCCTCCCAATGACAAAGGAATTAAACATCTGCTGATTCTAAGGTCTGTTGCAAAGCTAAGGTCTGCTGGTTCATAAAGTCTATTAAAGCTAAACCACTGATGAAGACAAAGGTATGCTGGAAGCAAAGGCCTGATCACTCTTTGAAGAAGGTCTGCTAAAGCTTTATTAGAGGATAGAGTCATCAGATTTTGTAATCAGTGTTTGTAATATAACGGTGTTTAGCTATTAGTAGAGGTTAGAGTTTGTTAGTTGTTAGATGTCATTGTCTAGGTGACGTCAGCAAAGATTCCACAGTGGTTAGGTTTGTACTATAAATAGAACACTGCATGTACTGTTCTATTAGATCACTTCACACACTTGCATTTGTTCGAACAAACACTGTGATCTCAGGCTGAGGGGGAGATTGTAAGTCATGCATATGTAAATCAATCATTCAATTGAAAGTGTTCATGATGAAAACAAATCTCTCGTTGTTTGTGTTATAAAGTTTACATTCATTCCGCTGCATATTATTCATCTTTCGATCATCTTCCATTTGTTCATCTCAAACAAACACAAACAATTCAAACTTAGATCCTAACAATTGATATCACAGCATAGGTTAATCAAATTCGATCTAACAATCAATTTCATATAAAAGATCAGCTCAATTCATTGATACTGTTTATTCGTATTTGTTGAAAAATAGAGTTAAAAGTTTAATCACGTTCAAAGTAGTTTAAACGAAAAACTTTGTAAAATAACCAAAATGTATCAAAACACACAAGATCCTCACAACACTGTCACCCTATACAAGCCACCTATGCTTGTCAGATCTGAGTACAATATCTGGCAACGTAGGATGGGTCGTGTTCTTACACAGTAAAATACCGGTTGCTGGAAATTGGTTATCTTCGGACCACATGTTCCAATGGTACCGAGTGAAGAAGATCTCAAGGTCCAAGTACCAAAGAAACCCGAGAATTACTCTGAGCAGGATTTCTAGAAACTTGAGTTAGATTCTAAAGCACTCAGTATAGTTGCTACAACACTACCCAATGATATCTATGCTGGCCTATTACACTGTAACAATGCAAAAGAGTTATGGGATGCACTAAAAGAGCAATTTGGTGGTACAGAAGAGGTCATTGAAACCAACAGAGAAGTGTTGAACCAACAATATGAAACGTTTTGTCATGTTTAGGGAGAATCATTAACCCAACAGTTTGAGAGATTTAGTTGTCTGATTAGTGAGCTAAAACTGGTAAATGTGGAATATGCTAACTTAACCTTAAATAGTAGGTTCCTTAGATCATTGCCAGAAAAGTGGGACACTATAGCCTTTGTTACTAGGAACTCTGTTGGGTTCAAGGAGATGAGTTTGACTCAACTTCATGGTAGGCGTCTCACTTATGAGAGAGAGCTTAAACAGAAAAAGAAGTTACAAGAGTCAGGAAAAGTGGCTGATGACTACTCTTTTGGTAGTACAACACTTTTTGGTCAGGAAGAATCATCTGGTTGTAGTAAGGATCATAGTTATGATCATTACATTGACATAACAGCTGGTGGAACTTTCAACTTTGAGTCTTACTCACCCAATTATGCTTTCACAGCAAATGGGGAAAACCAGATCTCTGACAACTTGTCCTTTGAGTAAAATGACCTTCAACATTTTGACCCCACAGATCTGGAAGAAATGGACATTTTGCATGAACTTGCCTTGTTGAGTGTGAGAATAAGCAAGTTTTATAAAAGAACTAGTAGGAAGTTTCCAGGGTTGCATGGAAATTTAAAAGTTGGGTTGGATAAATCAAAAATCAAGTGTTATAAGTGTAATAAGCTTGGTCACTTTGCTAGGGAATGTAGGAGTCAAAACAGTGGTCCCATAATCACTCACCCTAGTTCAAGACCTCAAAACACCCAAAACACTGTCCATTATTCCCAATATACCCCTGCTCCTCAAATGCAAAACACTGCTCATTTTGCACACCCTGTAAACATTGTTCCTATCCAGTATGTCTAAACCACTATTCCTCAATTTCAGTATGTTGAAGCCCCAGCCCCAGGTCCAAGTGCAACCTGCACCATAAACTGCATAAACATCTGCTCTAGTAGAGGCTAGTCAACAAAGCTTCTTTGCACAAGGATTTGTTGATTGGAGTGGCTTACCTGAGGACTTAACTGATGAAAATTTTGATTTAGTTGCTAATTTTGATGTTTTACCTAATGAATTTTGTTTTATGGCACTAGAAACAATACTAGAAGGGCCTGAATCTGAGGAAGTGGAGTCCAGATCTGAAGTGGTAGAAGGAGTTGTTGAAACAGATGTTACAGCTGATATTGTTGGTGAACGAATGTTAGAATAAAAAGTTGCTGAACCTCTGTTGGAACCTCTGAATGACCCATGGGATTCCAGTGTGTGTGATGGTGAATGTGATTATGCCATGATGGCTGCTGTTAAGGTATCACCTCAAGTTTTAAAAGACTTATGTTCAGATAAATGCATTATTACTTTTGCTAACATAAAGAGGTGAATGAAAACCTTAGAAACAAGATCTTAAATGATGAAGTACAATTTGAGAAAACTTTTAAAGAGTTAAAATCCAAATTGTTTGAAAAAGAAAGTGAAATCAGCAGCTTAAAACATGAATCAAGCATAACCAAAGATCAACTCCAAACAATGGTAGAAAAATACCAGAGTTGTAAAAAGGATCTTGAGTCTACCCAAATCACTTGTGAGAAATGGGTAGAATCTTGTAAAGGTTATCAGTTGATGCTTGAAAAGCAGATAAAAAACAATGTGAAATTTGGCATTGGGTTTAGAAAAAATGACCAAATTTCTGAAAACACTGCTGTAAATGAATCTAGCTTGGTTGAAGTAATCCCCACAAACTTGGCTGGTCAATAGATAAAAGTCACTGATAAATATGGAAAGAAAATTGTTTTAGAAAAACAAGAGGGATCCTCAACTTTTGAGGAAATTGAAAAATATCAATTCAAACCCACCTGGTCTGATGAATGTGAAATCCTTGAAAATTTTAAGCCAATGGATTTTTCCACAATTGAAGGTGTCAACCCACCCAAGGTCAAAATCATTCCTTTGAAAGACATCCCATAAGAGGTTACAAACTCTGTTGAAAAGGAAGTTGAAAAAGGAAGAAGAAAGAAAATGTTAAAAACAAATTTTGTGATTTCTTTGAAAAGAAGAATCATGCTACAAAAGATTGTTTTCTTCTAAACGACATTAACAAAACAAGTGTGATTGTGCCTGCACCTCATTGCACAATTTGTGGAAAAACAAATCATCAAACTCAACAGTGTGTTTATCTTAAAACCTTTGAAATCAAAAGAAAAGAGATCAAATAAAAAACACTAGAGAGTATACCAAAATCAACATCCACAAACAAAGAGACCTTGCTCCCTGTCCAAACATCTGTTGCAAAAAAGTTGAAAACAACCTCTGTTCCCAAAGAGGCTAAAGCAATAGATGCACCACCTGCAAACCAAGTCCCAAGAGGATATGGTCAACCATCATACCAAAAGGTCCCTCATGGTTATGAAGTCTACAAAAGGCCATCTAAACCAAAAATGAATAGGCATCCTTATGGTTATCATCATTTGACAGGAGATGGTCCTCAGCAGTGGTTACAAAAAGTTGTCCAAACATCTGACCAAACCACTGTCCATTCTCCTGCACTTGAGGCTGATATGTCTGTGACCCCATCCAAAGCCATCCGAGCTTTGGAGACTCACCTAAACTAATTTGTTACTTGATGTGTAGGGAGGTTCTGCACGCTTAGATAGTTTATGGTATGTAGAGCCCTACTCAAAGATTTCAAAAAACATGGAGGGGGTGATATATCCTTTGGTAACAATTCAAAAGGGAAGGTGTTGGGGTCAGGGACTGTTCAGGTTGTGAAACTCAAGTTTGAAAATGCCAATCTTATTAACAATCTTAAATTTAACCTCCTTAGTGTGTCTCAAATGAGTGACAAGGGCAATTGGTCATTCTTCACTAAGGAAACTTGTAAGATTGTTGGGCCAGAAGTGGTTAAAAAGATTGAAGAAATCATAGCCGGGAACAAAACACAACTTGTTGCTCATAGGAGTGGTAATGTGTATGTGGTTGATATGTTGAATGATAACCCAATGGCTGATGCTCGTGTGTTCTCAGCTGTCTCTACCAAAGAGACAGAACTATGGCACAGGAGACTTGGGCACACAAATCTTAAGACTATCACCACACTCTCAAAACAAGGCCTTGTAAGTGGTCTTCCACCAAAACTTTTTACTTGTCATGAGCATTGTGTTTTCTGTTTAAAAGGTAAACAACATAAAAGCTCATACAAGTCCATTAAAGAGTCCAAAACAACCTAGTGTTTACAAATGTTGCACATGGACTTGTTTAGCCCTCTAAAAATCATGAGTTTGAAAAAGAAAAGATAATGTCTTGTTATTGTTGATGATTTTTCAAGGTTTACATGGACTTACTTTTTACACTCTAAGGATGAGACTACAGGTATTTTGCAAGACTTTGTCAAACAGGTTGAAAAGCAATTTGACTTTTCAGTAAAAATCTTTAGAAGTGATAATCAAACAGAGTTTAGAAACAAGGAGTTGAATGAGTTCTGTGTGTCAAAAGGGATTGTAAGGCAGTACAGCATCCCAAGAACACCAGAACAAAATGGGGTGGTTGAAAGGAAAAACAGACCTTTGATAGAAGCTACTAGAACAATGCTTGCAGACTCAGGTTTCCCTTAACCTTTTGGGCAGAGGCTGTAAACACTGCTTGCTATGTGCAAAACAGAGTTTTAATCAACCCCAGGCATCAAAAGACTGTCTATGAAACTATGTTCAAGATCAAACCGCTGATCTCATGTTTCAAAATCTTTGGTTGCCCATGTTTTATTCTAAACTTACAAGACTCAATTTCAAAATTTGCAGCCAAAGTGGATTGTGGTTATTTTCTGGGATACTCAACCACTGCCAAGGCCTACAAAGTTTTTAACACAAGGACTAGGTGTGTGGAAGAGACCTTGAATGTAAAGTTCAATGAACTTTCATCATTAAAATCCCAGCAAATCCTGCTGAACTCTTTGACCTTGATAAATTTACATTTGAAGATGTTTCTGTCAAGACTAACCCTGCAGGTACACCACAATCCTTCTCACAAGATCATGGATTTGAAATTATGATTCCAAAATACAAAGTCACTTCCACCACCAGAGAAGCAAATGTTCAAAACAACTGTCAAAACTCTGCCACTACTGCATCAACAGTTGTTGATCAAACCTCTTCCACTTTATCAAGTCCAACCTCCGTTGACAAAAATCCATCATTTGTGGATAAAAGCCCGCTGACTCTTCAAAATTGCCAACAGATGTTAGCTCAGATGATTCACATCTGCAGCCTTCACCATTCAATGCCATTGTTCCATACAAGGGGGATCTAATCTTCCTTAAATCTCATCCACCAGACCAAATCATTGGCAACATCAGTGAAGGGGTTCTCACAAGAAGTCAATCCCAAAACATCTGTCTTTTTGTTGGCTTTCTATCACTCATCCAACCAGTCAAGTACCAAGAGGCACTGAAAGAAAATAGTTGGGTAGAAGCTACGCAAGAGGAGCTCGAACAGTTTAGAAGACAACAAGTATGGGAACTTGTACCATTGCCAAAGGATGTATGTCCAATTGGCACAAAGTGGGTCTTCAAAAACAAAACTGATGAAAGGGGCATTGTTATCAAGAATAAAGCCAGGTTAGTGGTTCAAGGCTTTAGAAATTAAGAGGGCATAGATTATGATGAAACTTTTGCTTCGGTGGCAAGACTTGAAGCCATCAAATTGTTCTTAGCCTTTGCTGTCAACCACAACATCAAGGTGTACTAGATGGATATAAAATGTGCATTTTTGTATGGAAAGATTACAGAGGAGGTATATGTTTGTCAACCTCCTGGTTTTGAAGATGCCATTTATCCTTATTCATGTCTACAAGCTCAATAAAGCTTTGTATGGCGTGAAACAAGCACCTAGAGCCTGGTATGAAACTCTTTCCACCTTCTTAATTTCCATTCGGTTTACAAGGGGTAAAATTGACAAAACTTTGTTTTTGAAATAGAAAGGAAGGGATCTGATAATTGTCCATATTTATGTTGATGACATCATCTTTGGATCCACATGTACCTCCATGTGTGAAGAGTTCAGAAAACTCATGACAGCAGAGTTTGAGATGAGTGCCATGGGTGAACTCCAATGCTTTCTTGGTCTCCAAGTTAAGCAGTTGCAAAATGGAACATTCATTCATCAAAGCAAATATATAAAAGAACTTTTAAACAAATTTAAGATGAATGATTGTAAACCATGTAGTACACCCATGGCAACCACAAAGCTTGTCACTATTGATGAAAAGGATGACTTGGTTGGTTAAACTTTGTATAGAAACATGATTGGGTCTTCATTGTACCTAACTGCATCAAGGCCAAACATCATGTTTGCAACATGTGTTTGTGCCAGATCCCAGTCAGCATCTAGGAAGTCTAATCTCATTGCTGTGAAAAGAGTATTCAAATACATAAAAGGTGTTCCCACACTTGGTATCTGGTATCCTGCTAATGTGAATATCAAGCTTTCAAGTTTTTCAGATAATGATTTTGCTGGTTACAACACAACAAGGAAGTCCACTTCAGGAGGGTGTCAATTTCTAGGCAATTGCTTAGTATCTTGGCAAAGCAAAAAGCAAGCAATTGTTTCCACATCCACTTCTGAAGCTGAATATATTGCTGCTGCAAGCTGTACATCCCAACTGTTATGGCTTCAAAACCAATTGCTGGATTTTGGTGTAACTGCTCTAAAGACTCATCTCATGTTGGATAGTCAAGCATCTAAAAACATCATTAAAAATCCAGTATCTCATTCAACCACCAAACACAATGACATCAGACATCACTTTGTAAGGGATTGCTATGAAAAAGGTTTGATTTCTCTGCATCATGTTCCAACTAAGGATCAGCTGGCAGATGTGTTAACAAAATCTTTAGACACATCTACCTTTGAAAGCTTGATCTCTAGGATTGGCATGCTAAACATGGATTGAAAGGCAAAACTTTGTTTTCCATGAATAAAAAGCATTAAAATGTTTTCAGAAAATCAAAAATCCATCCTTAAAAATAGCTTAAATTGAAAATTTTTCTTGAATCCTTTAAAGTCTGTCCATAACCACTGTTGTTTCAAACCTCTGATTGGCCAAAATTTCCCCCACTACTGAAAGGTATCCTCTGTTTTCCACTTACCACTGCTTGGACCACTGTTAACCAAACACCTGTTGGTCTCAACCACTGATGTCTATCCACTGATAGACTAAAATCAGCCACTGTTCATTTCACTATCCCCAACCACTGTTGTTGTCCAACAGTGGTTTCCAAACAACTGTCCTCCATTATTCCAACGGAGGTTGCCACGTGGACAGATGTTAGCTATCAGATCTTTGAAACCGTTGCCATGCCAGCATTCACTTTTTCACTTTATAAAACCTTGTTTCATCCCCAAACAAAGCTTTTACTTGCCGTCTCGAATTTAAAATTCATCAAAATGGTTTCCATTTCTTCTTCACAACTTCTTCTTCAACCATTCGTAAATCCTATTCCAATAATGGCTCTGACAATCAAAAACCCCCATAACTATCTTCCCATTTTTTGAGAAAACCAATAAAAACACTACTTATCAATCAATAATTGATGTCCTTACATCATCCAAATACAAAGCCATTCTTACCGCCAATGCTCCAATTTATCAAGATACATTCTGTGATTTCTGGGCAAATGCTGAAATTCAAGAACAAAAGGAAGTCCCTTATGCTATAACTTCAAAATTCGGAGGTACCCTTGTTGCAATAACCCCATCTACCATATCAACAACATTTGGGTTGAATGACTTGGTAGGTGAGACCTCTTTTGCCAAAAATGAACTTCATGCAGAATTGATTGAGAGGGGGTAAGAAGGACAGTTAAAAGGAGTTACTATGTTTAAACCAAATTTTCCTCCTCCTATGAAATTCTTTTTCCATACCCTCTTGACATGTCTTTCTGCTAAGACCACTTGTAACACCTTGTAAAATCGTGTCCGGTAATGTTCTGACACGTGTCCCTATTCCTATTTATGCCTAATGTTGGCTAGGAAGGACTAATTTTGCCAAATGTGGAAACTATGAATGTGGGGGGACTAAAAGGGTCAACATGCTGAAACTATGCCTCTGAGTGACCCTTTACAATATCCGTATTCTCAAATGAGCCACTTTTGGATGAGAGTGACCGTTTGTGAATTTATATGAAAGTTTGATAGTTGGAGGACTAAAGGCGTCAACATGTTAATCTATACCTCTGAGTGACCCTTTAACGAACCGGGAGCTTGATGATGTTTGGTCATACTCTCGGGTGTGCCAAACATTGGCCAAGAAGGGCAATTTATGCCATTTATAATAATGTATGTAAGTATGGAAGTTGGAGGGACCTAAAGTGTCAAAGCTTAAAAATGAATTGTGGTTTGAGGTCCTTTACGGACCGCAAAGGACCACGCTCTACGGTCTGTAAAGCTTGCACAGCGACCAGTTATGGCTTGTTCTCCAAACAAAGCTGCCATACACCTCAAATTCGTACCTAGACACTTGTTCTCATCTCTAACACCTTCATTACACATGGAAGAATCAGATTAATCCTCCAAACACTATAAATAGGTGCCTTGGTCATTCACTTGAACTTGCACCTTCTTGTTTTCATTCCTCTCATCTATTCTGGAGATTCCCAACTGAAGGGAGCTTCCATTTTAGTCCTTTTTCATCAGAGGTTCACTGGTAAGTAATCCTTCACTTGCATTTTCATTTATTAGGCTTTTAAAGCCAAAAGTCAAACATTTTCCATAAATGCTTTGACTTTCGGTTTAGACCTTAATGGTCTAGCCATTTTTCAAGACGAACATCTCTACGTGATCGTAATTAGGTAGGTGTTAATCCCTCAAAAGGGCACCTCTTGAAAATCATGTTTACTTGGTCAATTGACGGGTCAAGTTTAATGCTTAAAAAAGTCAAACGGGTCAGATTTTATAAATGTTATAATCTGAGTTTATATATGTTCTAAAATATGTTTTAACAAGTTGGTAATAATTATTAGAACATGTGTAAACATGTTCGGCTCGTCAATTCCAGTTTTAAGGTTGGTTCGCAACCGAAAGTCGCAAAATTTGACTTCTCCTTTGACCTTCGATTCCGGCCCGATTTAGATTAGTTACCTATTGATTTAAGGTTGCATTATGATCGTAATTTAATGTAGCACAACCCTCTGAGGTTATATTAAACAATCATAATCATATTCTGAGTTTTTGTTCAAGTTCCGTTATTATGCCATACTTCGACAAAATTGCGATTTTATAAGAAATAAGGTTTTAATCAATAATGAACTTGCAAATGGTTTACCTACTGATATGTAATGTAATTAACATATTTTAATGTTATTAAACTGATCATAAACTGAGTTTTCGTATAAGATCGTAAATTTTGCTTTATAGTGACCAAATTGCCCTTTTGGCACTTAGAATGGTTTTAAACATAATTTCTCATATCAAACTCATTACCTACTGATATACTATCATAATTAAAATATTTTGGGATATCAAAATAGTTCATAACCTAAGTTTATGTAAAAGTTCTTGAATTATGTCCTAATATGACGTAAATGCCCTTTTGGCACATAACATGGTTTTAAACCATAATTTTTATACAAATACAATTACCTATTGTTATGATATATTAATTAACCTATTTTAACAGTATGAACCTGATCATGACATCTGTTTTTATATAAGATCGGAAATTACGTCATATAAGGACCAAAACGCCCTTTTGGCGCATAGTATAGTTTTAAACCATAACTATCAATAAAAACTTGTAACCTACTGATATTATAACTTATTTACATTATTTTTACAGTAGATACATGTTCATGAATCAGGTTCCCAAATAAGTTCTCGAACTCTGTTTGAAATGACCAAAATGCCCCTACGGTGCATAGTTTGTTCTTAAATCATAAAACTCACATATGTTTCATATCCTACTGATATTATATCATAAATAAAATATTTTTACAGAATAATCATAGTTATAACATCAGTTTATACGCAAGTTCCTTTTATACGTCACTTAATGACTAAAACGCCCTTATGAGGCATAGTTTGATTTTAAAACCTTAACGGTCATATAAGTTGATATCCTACCGATATTAAAACTTATTTAAAGTATATTGGCATATAGAACTTGTTAATGACTCATCCGGTTACCCGATATTGCTTATACGCGTACGGTTAGGCTTATGTAACTAGTTTACATAAGTTTACCGAAACGGGTCAAACCTTATCATGTTTACTTCAAATTCCATAATATTATTTGTTTACCCCATTTATACAAGTCCTAGTACTTGTTGGGTTTAAACTACATTCTATTCCGGTCATCGCTTAATCAAGCGTATCGTACCGTTTTCGATGTTTTAAGTTTACCGGTCCAAGTCTATGACTTGAATAGGACCCGTTAGCATTCTAATTGGTTACTTATACCATCATTCTAGACTAGAGCCTTTCAGTAAATTGATACCTACTCTTTTTCAATTGATTAACGGCTGAGTTATTTATAAAACTTGCATATTAAGATAAGTGTTAGCTCAGGTAAATACTCTTAACCTATTTTCTCTATACGGGCTTGGGATACGGTAAATTATTACAACTTGGTCGGGTATGGGATCATATGCCGGATTGTGGCCACAAAATCTTCATAACCCGTTTTAATCTGTTTTGTCTGATAACTTAAACATTGGGGTTAACGCGAGCGTGTCCTGGATATCCTCGGCTCATTTAAGTTACTAATGGCCATGACCAAGCTCGGGGTGTAGGCATACACCTGAAAGAGGCTTAATGCTAATATAAAAATGTTTTCTTGCCCACAACATGGGGATACCCCTCCGTGGGTTTAAGTGGTGTGTCGCTTAATCATGTCTCGGTGTTTAGTACTGGGCCCCATATGTATTGACAGACATGTAAAACTGTATACAAGATCATTTTAAATTGTCCCAAGTTATTTATAAAAGCATGTGCCTTGTGCACTTAAAATAATTTTGAAAATGTTTTAAAATGTGTCGGTTGATTGTATTTACCAGTGTAAATTGACGTATTTTCAAAAGACTAAGTTATAGGTCCAAGTACGTAAATAGGCTGGAAGTTGCTCGGTAATGCTAGAAGAGGAATTTGCATAAAGCCTAGTAGTCTGATGTTCTCCCCTTTTGTGCATTTATTGATCCGCCTGTGGATTTTATTACAAACAAGTCTGTATAATTATTTTTGAACTTTGGACACTTACGTTTGTAATAATAATTTATACTCCAAGACTTCCGCTGTGCTACCTGTGATTGTTTGACTATGACGATACCAATCTTATGTCACGATACTCCCCACCCGGGCCCACCGGGATTGTGTTGGAAATTCGGGGTGTGACACCACTGCTTTCAATGAAATAGCTTTAAAAATCCAGTACTTGGGATATGCTATTTTAACAAAATCTGATAAACTACTCCCTAGCACTGTTTTTAGATTTGGTCACAAATGTGAAGAACATTAAAAAGGGGGCAAATAATGCTTTTCTTATGTACCCAAGACTATTAAGCTATTACTTACAAAACATGTTTCTTAAAAGGATTTTGAACAAGGTGTAGCCTTTAAAATAAATAGTCTTACTTCTGAAACTTTTACTCGCCATATGGCCAAAGAGTCAACTATTTCAAAAACACAAGCAAAGGGGGATGAGAATGTTTTAGATAAGCCCACATCTGCTGCTCAAACCTCTTTGCTGAGCCCACTGCTCCTGGTGATCACAGCACCACAACCACTGCTGTGAAACACACACCAGCATAACCCAAAAAGAAACTGTCAAATCTAAAAAGCCCACCAAACCCAATGAAAAGGGTCCTCAGGAAGATGAGATCCCAGAGGTTAACCCAGTGACAACACAAATGTCATTTGAAACCACTGCTGCTACTACCTCACAACATGTGGAAAGATCTCAACCCATTGACCAAACTCCTCATGTATCCTCACAAAAGGATCATGTTGTAAGCACAGGGACACCACATCAGGAAGCACTAATTTCATTTGAAAGTATGCTTAAAAGCCCTTCTCCCTGGGCAATGTCTCTTTCCACACCACAACCTTCATCTCTAATTCCACCAAACATATTACCACTGTTTGAAGCAATTGATATTCAGACTCAAAATAGTCCCTCTCACCAACCTATTACTGAGAGTATAACCCAACAAATGACTGTGTCTGAACCTATTCAATCTGCTAACCCACAAACAGTTGAGGTGGTTACACCCCTTGAGTTTTACGAAACTCTTGGTGGTAGTTCAAGTGGAGTAGCCACTAAATTTGTTGAATCCATTGATTATCAGTTGGACATAGGTTTCATCACTAAGACTCCCTTGAAGGCAACCACTGTTAAGGCTACAACTATAACCTCTGCTCCAGTGGGAAGTCCCTAGAACCAAGAAAAAGGGCATTTGTTTCTGATGACATGGAGTCTTCTCCTGTTATCAAAACAAATACAACCACCTCTTGTGGGAATTCAGATGATCCTATTAAATTAGGTGATGAATTAAGATACAAGGATTTGACGGATAGAATGTCCTCTATTGAAACATCTGTTGGTGAAATGAAAGATATGATGAAGTAGATGTTGGAGGTTTCTAAAAGTCAACCTAGCACTCAGCAAATTGCTAATGAGCTTTAGAAGTCAGTGCAACCCATCCTTTCTGCTCAAAAGAATTTGTCTGATGCCAACCACAAGACTCACATGGAACTGATCAGAGTAATGGTTGAAGCTAGGTATAGGGATACACATGCAGATATAAGGGGCATTAAAGAATATTTTCTAAAACTTACTGGCTCCTCCCCTGCACCAGTTTTTGAAAAAGATAATGATGATGATGCCAAAAAGGGGGAGAAAGATTCAATGAGAAAGTTGGAACCGGATCCAAAAGTCAAACCAAAATCAAAGGTCCAACAACAACCAAAGTCTGCTAAACAACAAACTTCTGCAAAAAATTCAGATGCTGGAAAGAAAAAGGGAATTGATGAGACCCTGAACATTCAAGCTGAAGTGAAAGTTTTAGAAAAGAAGAAGAAGCAATATACAGAAGAAAGAAAAGCTTACAATTGGGAAAAAACAAGAGGAGAAGAGGAAAACAAAAAACATTGGTACTTCATAAAGAAGAAAGTCTTTTAGAAATAATAGACCACCAATAGCCACCTTTCCTAAAACCACTGCTACTCCTACAAAGCGTGTATCCTCTGCTACACCCAAAACCAAACCCGTTAACCCAACAAAACCTTCCCAACAACAACCATCTCAAAAGAAGCAAAAGAAAGCTTATCCACCACCTTCATCCACTAAACCAACAGATGCTGATGCAACAAAAGCATCAACATATGTTAAGCAAACAGCTGCTGAGACACCAGTTGTTTCAGCAGAGGTTAGCCAATCCTCTACCACAATCAATTTCAATACACCACCATCAACTCAATCACCTCCAACACCACAAAGATTCCCTTCATGACCACCTTGACCACCTAAAGTTCCTCCACAACCAAAACTCACTTATGTACGCAAAAGAAAAACTTTTGTGATACAAGAAGATGATGAGGAGATTCCATCACCAATCCCCTTATCATTTGTTCCCATTCAAACCATTCCATCCTCATCACTTCCACCTAAAAATCCCATTCTCAATCCACCCAGTGGTTCACTACCATCTGTCATCCCCCTAGCTGCTAAATATCCTCTAGAACTGCTTGCAGGTCAAGGTAAAATTGAATCTTTCATTAAAATAAAGGATCCATAAAAAAGAACGTTCCCATCTCTCTATGGCTTCAGGCAACCTCAAAACTTGGATGGGTATTTGAAAATGAAAGCAAGACAGGCAGAGGTTATAGCCAGAGAAGATAGCAAAGGATTATGTGACAGGAAATACCAAGGTCTATTATCACATGAGCTTAACAAGGTCAGAAATCTTGAAGACTTTGCTAAAGACCTTAGTAAATCTATGCCCGATCAACCAATTGATACTGAGCTTGAAAATCAGATTTCGATTCGGATAGTTGAGGCTAAGGGGGAGTCTGAAGAAAAGCTCAAAGCAAGGGGGAGCTTGCAGTGATAGAACCAGGTGACGATCCTGAAAAGCCGAAAGTTTAAAGAAAGGGGGAGCCTGGAGAAAGAGTCAGACGAAAGGAAGAGTTGAGGATTTAGAACACAGATTCAAGAGAAGTTTGTTAGATCAATGGGGGAGTCTGTGGTGCTGAAGATGTCTAAGCTTCTAGATTGCTCAGAGAGAAGAATAAGCTACGAGATTGACTGCAGTAATATCCAAGGGGGAGTCTGTGAGTGCATATGTCTATCGCTTCCGTCAATCACGTATCGTAGCTATCGGATGTTCAAGACAAGGTTTAGAAATGTTAAATATAAGAAATAAAGTCCATCCTTACGAAAGGAGTCCATTTGTACGAAATGCCTATTTCATGGAAATAGTTATTTCCACGAAATTTCTATCCTTAGTTAGAGGAGTCCTATAAATAGGAGGTTGTCTTGTTCATTTTAACACTTTTGGAGAGTTTGAGAGAGAAACTCTTGCAGATTGTTTTCAAGGTATTGTAACTGTCAATCATCAATTGAAAACAACTTTGAATTAGCTTGTTCTTGTCTGATCCACTCTCGTACACGGATTCCGCAAGTCATACGAGATTTACGCAATCATCGGAGTTACGAAATTGATCCGAAAACGATCATACAAGTGGTATCAGAGCGGGAGATCGATTGCACGGATTAAAGATACAAGAATTCAAGCAAATTCATCAGATTCAGGGCCAAAATCATCATATTTCTTCTTCTAATCATATTCTTCATCTTTTTGAACTTTAAACTCAGATTTACGAAGATTTAACGGTTAAAATCGGCTGAGTTTTTGATATGTTGTGCAAAAAAACATTTTTAAACAACCCTACAAATTTTCAGAATCAAATTCAACCTAATTCCTTATCAATTTTTTGAAAAACCATGAAGTCTGAAAGCTGTTTTTGTGATGTTGAGTTCGAACGGATCAAGGAAAATCCTTGATTCGTACGAATCAAGAGTTGTTTTGGTTTGATATTTACGGATTGAGTTTTTACGAATCTACCTGCATACAAATCAACATTTCAAAGCATTCAAGAATCTGAAGTTGTTATTTACGGACCTTGTATTTCATAACAGATCTGATGTTTCATACGAACCTAGGGTGATTGTTTACGGATCTGGATTGTATTGTATAGATTCATACGAATCTAGAACAATTACCTCATTCACATATCTAGGGTTTGTGAAACACTTGGTATTCACGGATCCAAGATTCATTGATTCGAACGAATCCAGGATTTCATACGAATCTGAAGTGTTATCTTTAATTCGTACGAATCAAGACTACATTAGTTTCATATGAATCTGGATAGTTACGAATCATGGATTTCATCATTTCGAATGTACCAGCATTGATTGTTACGAATCTGGAACTTAGTAACGGATCTGGAAATCTTGGTATTGATTCGAACGGATCTGGGTCTTATAAGTAGATTCGTATGAATCTAGTCTGGAAGGTTCATACGGATCTATTAGATATTTGTTACAGTTCAAGTTTATACGGACCTGTTCTTACGAATTTACTTTGACTTAAGGTGTTGCGCGATAAACTGTTTGTACGAATCAAGCTCATCATTTATCACGGATCTACATTGTTCAAGTGGATCTAGGTTGCTAACGAATCAAGATCACCAGTTTGAGCGGATCTGTTTACCATTATCCATATGAACCCAACAATTAACTCATACGGATCCACAATCTACGGATTAAGGTGTTCATACGAATCAGCAGATCAACACGAATCAAGTTAACACGAATCTGGAAGTTTTTAACAGATCTGTTATTCACGAATCTGGATTTAATTTATTACGGATCACTTTCATACAGATCTAGATTTTAGAGTTTCATAGTTGTGGATCAGGAAACAAGTTATTCGCCCGAATCAGCATATAATAAGCTCACAAAATCAGAGTTCACATGCACGGATTCATTTAGTTTGATTCGCACGAACTTGAAATTGTTCATCCACGTTATTCATTTACATTCGCACTTATCTAGAACCATTCATCATCCACACATTTCAAGAGTTTATTGTTGTTTGTGATTCAAGTTTGATCTAATCAAGCATTTGTTGTTTGTTTTGAAGGTGATTTAAAAAACAGAAAATCATGGAAGAGGAGTTCTTTAATGAATTCTAAAACGCGTTCACGACCGAAACATCGTCCGCAACAAAGAATATTTCGAATACGATTTTCGGAAAGTTTGAATTACGACAACGTGTACAGAAATCATCAAAAACCACCGAGACTTATGAATATCGAGGACTATAATTGGTGGAAAAACCGATTTGAGGGTTAGGTAATGTAACACCTCGTAAAAATCACGTCCAATGATGTATTGACACGTGTAATAAACCTTAATAAAGTCAAACGTTGAATTTAAGGGACTAATTTTTTCGAAAAATTGAAAACTTTGAATGTCAAAGGACTAAAAGTGTCAACGTACTTAGTATAAGCCTTCGAATGACGTTTCACGGTGTTCCTATTCACATATGAGCCACTTGTTGATCAAGAGTAGCCGTTTGCGTAATTAATTGAAAGTTTGCGTGATGAAGGGTTAAAAGCGTCAACATGTTAATTCTTACCTCTGAGTGACCTTTTAACAAACCGGGAGCTTCATGATATTTTATTATACTCTCGGGAATGCCAATTATTGGTCGTCTAAGGTTTTTATGCCTTTAAGTGACGTTACGCGCAACTTTGCAAGTTTAAGGGGTTAAAAGCGTCAATATGTTTAATTATACCTCTGAATGAATTTTTTTCGAACCCGAAGCATTGTGATGTTTAATAATACTCCCAAGAATGCCTAATATGGATTAGATAAGGTTTCGATGCTATTAAACGATGATATGCGCAAGTTTGCGCATTAGAGGGACTATTTGCGTGAAACTGCAAAAGTCTGTCGATTCGAACCTTCCAGAATATGATCATAAGTTAAACATGCCCTAAATATCCTTTACATATCTTAGAAATAGGCTTAGAGGTGTTTGGTGAGCAAAAATAAACTTATTTGATCAACAGGGATTAAAAGCGTCAAAAAGTGCATAAGTTTGCATTTTCGTGCATATCTTACGTTCCGAATATATTCGGACATCCAAAAATTTATGTAATCATTAAAATATTTTATCTTAGTGATTGTAATGATAAAATTCCATTTGTCGCGTAATTTGGATAGTTTTTCGCGTTCGTTCGTGTTTCGTCGTAATTAGCCGAACAACGCAACCGTACGACCAAACGAACTGACATCTGACATATTTTTGAGCACGTTTTATGTTCCCTATATTTAGGCATCATTATAGAGCCTTGAAAATGGTTTAACAGGCCTTAAATGTGTCAGAAATGGCATTTAACAAGTGCAGGGACTGATTCTGTAATTTATGAAAGTTGTTGTGTGTGTTTGATCTGTGCAGGCCGTAGCCTACGCCCCCTGCAGCGTAGCCTACGCCCAGGTCTGGGCAGCTTCGTTTTTTTTGGCTTGTAAACCACTCCAAGCCATTCTAAACCACTAAAATCAATTCTAGGGGTTCTTTGATGGTATTAAAACATGGTAAAACACATGTAATCATCTCATGGCCCCTTCCAACACTTGTCATGATCCTATGCAATCCCAAAAACTATATAAAGGGGCTTGAATTGATTTGAAATTCACACCTTCTTCTTGGGTTCTTGCTCTCTATCTCAAATCTGAGGATCCTTATCATTTGGAGCCTCCTTTTGAGTTCTTTTCAGTCCTAAGGACCACTTTAAGTGTTCCTTTCGTGCTTAGTCAAGTTATTTGGCTCTTAAAGCCGAAAAGTCAAGCGTTCGTGATAAACGCTTTTACTTTTAAGCAGTCGAGCCATTGTTCACAACGAACATGGCTACGTGATCGTAATTAGGTAGGTATTAAACCCTCAAAAGGGCACCTCCTAATTACCATGTTTGCTTAGTTAATTGTCGGGTCAAAGTAATTAAAATAAAGGTCAAACGAGTCGGTTTTTAAATAAAATTCATAACTAATGATGTAAAGGCAATAAAATCAGTTTTGTCACTTTAATAACTTGGTAAATATTAATTGAACATGTCTAGGCATGTTCAACCCGACAATTCTAAGTTTAGGCTCGGTTCGCAACCGAAAGTCGCAAGAGTTGACTTTTATTTTAACTTTTAGTTTTGACCCGATTTAGCTTAGTTTAGATAGGCCTTAGGATTCCTTTAAGACCATATTATATGTTAGTATAACCCTCCAAGGTTATACGGCATGGTTCCTTTGAAATCCGAATCATTTGCATGTTTCCGTTAATTGCTTAAAAGTTGACCATTATGCCCTTTTGATATAAAAATGAGATTTTTGAGAATGTGAGAGGACAAAAACCTTTATTACTAATTGATAAACATGTCCTAAAAATTTGACATCAGCTTGAGGTCTAAATTAAGAGTTATGCTCGATATCGTAAATTGAAAGTTTTTATTTAATTAAACGGCATTTTTGGTATAAAGCCTATTTAAACCCAAATTTTGATACTTTCTACCCACTGATGTGATATAATATTTAGGGATTTTTGGAAATTTTTATTAAACTTTCTACCCACTGATGTGATATAATGCCCTTTTCGCTAATAAAATGAGTTTTACACATCCTTTACATACCAAACCTTTTTCTACTGATTTTATATATTAAATAAGTTATTTTAAACAGTAAAGGCTGATCAAAATCTCAGATTTCCTTAATCAACCCGAATATCGTCAAATACCGACTTTTATGCGATTTAGGGGCATAGTATGGTTTAAAACCATATTTAGCACCTAAGACTTGTTACCTACTGATGTTATGAATAAGTTTTTATACTTAAACAGTAATTAAAAGTTTTGAACTCAGATTTCCAAAATTCGCTCTTTTAACACATGTGAAATGACCAAAATGCCCCTACGGTGCATAGTTTGGCCATAAATGATAAATTTCACGTATATATGATATCTTACTGATATAACTTATTAAAATAAATATTTCTACTGATTATTTTAGACCAGAACCTCAGGTTGCTATTTAACCTCTTTTATAAACTATAAAATGACCAAAATACCCCTACCGGGCTTAAATTGATTTTAAATTCGTTTTGGGCACAATGGAAGGTATCCCACTGATATCACAACATATTTAAGGCATATTAATTTATGAAACATGTTCATGACTCATTTGGTTACCCGTTATGCATCTTACGCGTTCGGTATGGTTTATGTAACTAGTTTACATGAATTAACCGAAACGAGTCAAACCTTATCATTTTCACTTCAAAATTCATAATGTTTTTGTTTACCCATATTATACAAGTCTCCATACTTGTCGGGTCTAAATCACATTCTAATCCGGTCTTCGCTTAATCTTGCGTTTTGAACCGTAAACCTTTCCTAAAAACTAACCGGTCTAAGTTACAACTTAAATAAGACCCGTTAGGAATCTAATAGGTTAATAAAACCTTCATTCCAGATTGAGAGCCCCAGTAGAGGTACTTGTGCTTGCTGATTTGAATATACGGTTGAGAATAAAATTACATTTTAGCTCAGGTAAATACTTTTAACTTATTTTCCCTATACGGGCTTGGGATACGGTATTATTATAACACCGCTTGGTCGGGTATTGAATGTTTAATCGATTAGTGGTTAAATTATTGAGGTAACCCATTTTAATCTGTCTTGTTTGAAACAAAGCCTTTGGGGGTTAATGACCATGTCCCGGATATCCTTGGCATCATTTATTAAGAAATGACCACGTCTTAAGCACGGGGTGTAGGCATACACCTGACAGTTGCGTAGGAAAAACTGTATCTCACTCTCTTGTGGGCCTATACTTGTGGTGTGTCTGTTAATCTTGACTCGGTTTCTATATCGGGCCCTGAATGTATAACGAACATATAAATTTGTATACAAGATTATTTTTATATAATTGTCCCAAGTTATAAAAAGGATATTTGTGCCTTGTGCATTTAAATCAATTTTCATAAATGTTTTCAAAAGAGTCAGTTAATTTTATTTACCAGTGTAAACTGACGTATTTTCCAAAAAGATTAAGTGACAGGTATTGTACGTAACTGGCTAGGAGCTCAGGGCGTTAATAAGGAATCTTGCAAGTTCTAAACGTCTAAAGTCTGTTGAACAGTGTTTATATTTCTGTTTTAAGATCCGCCTGAGAATCCATCTTACAACCCATTTGTAATATTTGATGTTACTTTTGAATCAGTTTGTAATATATTTACTTTAGACTTCCGTTGTGAATTGAACTGTGATTATTTGACTTTGATGATATCAACTGCGTCACGATACTCCCCACCAGGCCCACCAGTAATACGTGGAAATAACGGGTTGTGATAGGTTGGTATCAGAGCCAACATTGAGCGAATTAAACACTAGCCTTTTGTGTTTAATCTCAATGACATAGTAGCACATTCCTTGACTTCCGAGTCTAGACATGAACTAGGAATGATCTCATCCCTGTTATATGTATACATTGTTTTCGATATTCGTGTACTTCAGGAATATATCACCGAGCAAAGCTGCCATTGGTGGAGGCTCTCCAAATCCGAAGTTTAAGAATGTAAAGCTTCGTACTACAGCTCGAATTAGCATACGACAAGTATGGAGAAAGGACCTTTTAAACCCATTAACCATATTTCAAATTCTATACCCAAGACTTTTGAAACTTCAAATGAGAAGCCAACATCGGAGGAGTTCATACCAATTGTCCCTGAAGCTCCCGCTCCAAAGATAATACCTATGGACCCAAAGGACTCATATTTCTTACCTCCAAGTCTTGGAATCCCAAACTTGGATTATACCTGTCCTGACCTTATTCATGATTCATATTATTCATTAACCATAGAATCCTTGGATTTCACTTTTGCAAAGATTCCTAAAATAGAAGATTTCGACTACCCACAAAAACCTTCAGCATCTGTACCGCACTCAGGGAACCAAGGAGAAAACTTTCAGAAATAGAATGAAGAAGGAATTTCCTTGTTATATTTCATTTCTTTATTAGTCCTTATAAGGACATACTTATCTTTTAGTCCCTATGTGGACAAATTTCTTGTTTAAAAGTCTCGTTTTGGGCATCTATGTACTTTTTCCATTTAATGGAATGTTTTAATTTAAAAAGTTTCATTTGTCCTTATATGTATGAACATAACATATAAAATATATCAAAATATCATTCCTTTTGTAATTAATCTGCCTTTGAATATTAAAAGAAAATCTTGAAGGTATAACATAGCCTAGATGTCATTTAGACATGGCCTAGATGGTAAAACCTTTTTAAGATTTAAACCCTTGTTAACATCTGAAAACATGTTAGCACTCCTAGCAAATGTGATTCGATAAAATCACACAAGTCATCCTTATATTGGATTCTTCCAATTTCTTATCTAGCCTAGTGATTTAGAAATCATGGCTCAAATCATCAGATAAGATGATCATATCATAAACATCCCTTAGTGATGAAATGCCTACGGGCTATATCTACTGTCCTAAAAGACAAAAGACAGTTGTAGTCTTTGACTCTCTGTCAAGAAAGGTAATGAAGTGTGTTCAAACCTTAATGCCTCGATCCTATAAGGTCATGGCTTATAAATTCAAAATTGTCCTCATGACAAGGCCTTTTGTGCCATTTCAATATCCTTAATAGTTTATAACTGAGATAAAATATAATAAAAATTTTAATACATTAAATTAACCAATATGGCTTAAAATTTCCATGGTTAATGAATTGCCATAAATGACAATTCCATAATAGACTTCTGAATAAATCATTGGCAATATTTATGTAGCAATCAAGCTACATGGCTGGGTCAGATGAGGTTAACAGCCACCCGAGGGAGAATAATGATACTACCAGAGTTAACATAGCTGGAGCAGAACTGCAGGCATTAATAGATAATGCCATTACTCGAGCTCTTGACAGACAGTATAATGAATCAAGTGGTACACGCACCAAGGCCCAGTCTGTACCTCATACAAAACCTGTTGGTGCATTACATCTGTTGATTACGTCTATGTGTCTAGGATCAGGTCTTATGTCGTATTGTATAGCATAGGGCATGAAATACGAGAAAACAGGAGTCTGTATAGGTTTTATGAGTCTGGTCCACTCATAGGGACATAGGGAGTCTGGTCAACTTATTTGTCAGTCTGGTCCGCTTATATGGACATGTCTGGTCTGCTTTTATGGTCATGTGACACATAAGCGAACCAGAAACTCTATATATAGGGGTCATTAGGGTGGACCTCATAACATGTATGTGAAATTCCACACCGAAGCTCTGCCGGTGTGAAGATCGAGCTGTAAAACGATTCAAATCTATAAAACAAGCAGTTAGGAAGAAGAACAAGCTACTTCTACTTGCATTTCTTATTATTCCGCATCTGAAACGCAAGAGATAACCTCTGAACGACTCGGTCGGGTCAGCAAACGATCCTACAAGTGGTATCAGAGCCAATGGAGAAGAGTTTTCTATAATTCAGCCGTAAAATCTGTTTCTACACCTTTCTTTTTCGAAAAACAAAAATTTTTACGGTCGGAATCGTTTCAAATTTACACAGTGTGTTCGTAATCATGTATAAGTAAATCCTTGAAAGTTTCAAAGCTTGAATCGACCTAAAACATCGGTTTTTTGAAGATTCGCTCATACGGACTCGTGATATTGATGATGTCATCAGCTGATTCGTTTTTCTGGTCCGCTTATACGGACATTATCTGGTCCGCTCATCTGGTCAGCTCATCTGGTCCGCTCATCCGGTCCACTTATTCAAACATTCTGGTCCGCTCTTAGTGACATTTGAGTCTCGCTTATAGTGACACTTAGGAATTCACGTGATTGTTCATCAAATCTTGTGTAACATTGAATTCGAGGATGTCAGGTTGTGTCGGATAATCAGAATTGCATGTGTAGTTTACCGAGTTTGCATGTGAACACATTTAAAGGATCGATGTTGTCAGCCAAACCATGTGCCTAGATAAAAGAATTCTTGAAATTGTTAAGTGGATTGAATGGCCCAATGATAGTTGTTGTGTTTTAAAAAGGTCCAATCACAATTTGAGGATTAAAATTCATTTAAATGTCACGGCCCATGTAGTGTGATTTTAGTTGTCAGCCCAACATATGGCCCAATCATCACGGTTTAAGTTTGTCAGCACAGTTGAAAGTTCGGCTTATTTGAATTCACATTATAGAGATTTTCTTTATAAATCTATGTTTACAAGACTGTCAGGTTTGGAGTTTAGTCAGTTTGCACAGATTGATCAGTTCGTTTGAACATTCCAGTCGTATAGTGTGGTCAGGTTATGTGATAAAGTCCAGTTCGTGAAGTTCAAAAGTTTCAAAGGGTCAAGTCGTTCAAATTGCATCCGGGTCATAGCAGTTCGTACAGTCTGTCAACTTTCAGTCCGAAAAGAAAATCATCAGTTCGAGTACCAGTTTTCTTCAATTAATTGATAAGTGTTTGAACTAATTGTGTTTTGTTTGTTTCGACAGGTATATTTTTACAAGGTGATACAGCTCGTTTGAGAATTGGAATAATGGATACTGAGTTTTACAATGCTTTTGCTACATCTACGACTAATCCATCCGACATTGCTAAGAATATGACAATGGAGAATGAAACCGGAACAATGCAAAAACCTCCGAAACTTATGGGAATTGAGGATTATCACGGGTGGAAGAAACGGTTTGAGAATTGGGTTCAGGCGAATCATCTAAAAGCTTGGGAGAGCATCGAAATTGAATATGAGAGACCAAAGAATACAATGGGAGCTGATAAAATCATTTCTGAATTTACTGAACAAGAGAGGGAAAGTTATAAAGGAGAGAAAATGATGATCAATTTGTTACAACAAGCGATAAAAGAAGATATATTTGTGTTGCTTCAACATGATGAAAATTCTTATTCTATCTGGGAAGCTCTTCAAAAGAAGTTTGAGGGAAGCACTGAAATGTTACAAAGTAAAGCAGCTTTGTTGAAAAAAGAGTTTGAATTGTTTACGTGCATGCCTGGTGAAACAACAAAGAGTCTTATTGAAAGATACTGTCATCTTGTACGCACCATGTCACAGTTGAAGATTACAAAAACTCCAGCAGAATGGGTTGAAAAGCTTGCTGACGCGTTACCGCAAAAGGAATGGGGTACATATCTGATGATATTGAAAAATTCCGGACAGTTTAAAAAGTTATCAATTGCACAGTTTATCGAGAAGTTGGAGGCACAGGATCTGGAGCAGCAGAAAATTGCTAGAATGAACAGTTCTACTCATCAACAAGATATTAAATTGTACTATAAAGGAAATGTTCAAACTGCTGAAGCAAGTCCAAAGATACAAACTGCATTTAGTGCTGGAAATCAATCTACATCTAGCAGTCAAGGATCAGTAAACACTAGTGGGTTCTCAACGGTGAATCCTCCAAGTGTTCAAAGTGCATCTGCTGGAAATGGGCATTCGATTCAGTGCAATGTAGCTCTACATCTTCAAAATGGTCAAAATTATTCTGAAGAAGTTGTAAAGCATCATATGGGATTATTGGTCACTGCATTAGAATCTTATGAAGGGTTGATTGCCGGAAAAATTGGCAATCCGATGCTCACAAAGGAAGATTATGACCAAATTGATGCAGAGGAGCTGGAACTGATGGATATTAAATGGGCATTGGCGAGTGTTTTGAGGAGAGCAGAAAAGTTTAGATTAGTTACCGGAAGAAATGATTTCTTGGATGCAAATCTTTCTAATCTTGGATTTGATAAATCTAAAGTTGTTTGTTTTCGTTGCAGGGAGAAAGGCCACTTTAAAAGGGAGTGCAAGAATCAGAAACCAAGAGGAGCAAAGGAGTCTGCTGGGAAAGATGATTATTATCGGAAGACCATTTATCAGCAAATTACTCACCAACTGCATCAACAAAAGGAACCTCAAACGGCACATGGAAGAATGATCGAGGATGCAAACAAGAAGGCTTACTATGGCATCATGGATCAAGATGACGAGAAAGTAGCTGATGGTTTTAGCTGGGACAAGTACATTCCAGCTGATCCCAATGTTAAAGTTTTTATTGCTCAGATTGTGCAAAAGCCAGAGTTGCTGAAGGAGTGGATGGATGTAATGTCGGATAATGAGGAGAGTCAAGATGGAAAATCTGTTTCTTCTGAAAGCAGTGATGATGATGAAGAAGTTGAACAGATAAACATTGGAAAATCTCATTTATCTTCTGACAGTTTTGAATTTTATTTTGCAGAGAAATTGAAGAAACTAAAAGAAAGGAAAGCTGCAAAAGAATTGAAAGAAGTCAAAGTGATTGAGAAGATTGTGGAAGTTCAAAAGATAGTTGAGGTCGAGAAAATAGTTGAAATCACAAAACCTTGTCTTACATGTTCAGAGTCTTGTAAACAATGTATAGAGAAAGATGAGAGGTTTAGTGAGTTAGAAAAGTTGAAAGAAAAGTTGTTGTTTGATGTAAAAAAATTGAAACAGTCATATGATGTATTGAACAGAACTGTGAATAGTCTGGAAAAGACTAACTCTGAAAGAGAGAAAGCTTTGAAGATGTTGAATGCTACTATGATGACAAAGCAGAAAGAGATTAACATGTACATAGAAGAATGTGCAAAGAGGAAGAAAGAGTTGGAGAATGAAGCAGCTGAGAATGAAAGAATCAGAAGATTGTTGCAAAGTTACAAAGGTTGTGACTACGTAATGGATAGAATTTATCCAACAGTTGAAGGTTTCGAGGCATTTAAAGATGAAGATAAAACCAAAAAGCCAAAGGAAAAGGATACTGGTAAGAAACAGGGTGTATGTTATAATAAGTGTCCGCCTCCGATTTGGGAAGGGTATTCGTCTAGAAAACCTAACGAGGAAGAATTAAAAAAGGCAGTCAATATAAAGTTGGAGTCCGAGATAACCGATGTTTTACCGGATAGTATTGACGTCACGTTCACAGCGTCCGACACAGATCATGAGTCAGAACTGATAAAACGAGTGGTCGATCAGGTGTTAGATAAGGATGAGGAGTCAGAGTCAAAGTCCGAATCCCAAAGTTCGTGTCAGTCAGTCAGAAGTTCAAGTTCGTCTGTCAAGAATTCAAAATCGTCGGAAAAACGGGTTTATAGTAAAGAATTTTTATTGTCAAAATCTAATTTGAATGATGAAACATTTGAAGTTGTATATACTTTGAATGATTCTGACAAATTATATTTTGATAAAGAGTTTCCAATAAGAAGTGTTCGTTTTGACATGATCAAAAAGGTTTTCAAAATGACAGAAATTAGTATTTCTGAAATAAAAGATGAAAATCTTAATGTAAAACCTAAACTTTACACCTCAAGAGTACAACAACGTTTGAACAAGAAAAAGGGTTACAATTCTGGTTCTGGTTTTCAAAAGAAACCAAACCACAATCGTAGCTACAAAAAGAAAGGACTTGGTTTTATTCCACCTGAAAATTATAAAAATGAGAAATATGTTCGAGATTTTAAATCAAAAATGACATATGTTGCAGGAACTAGCCATGAAGAAGAAGCAAAGAGCTCATTCTGGAAACAGTCAAACCAGGAGGTTCTTAATGAAAAGATGAAGAATGGAGCTTATCAAAGGAAAGAAACAAGAACCTGTTTTCGATGCAATGAAGTTGGTCATATTGCATGGAACTGTCCGAAAACGACAAACATAAAACAGGGAGTTTCTGGAAAACTGAAAGAAGTTGTTGTTGATAAAACCGAACCACCAACTGAAAAATTTAAAGTTTTCAAAAATTCAACATTTGAAGTTGGTGAATGTTCGAAGAGATTTTACAGGCGAAGTGTGAAACTTGACAACCAAAAATGGGTTGTTAAGAATTCAGAAGTAAAATCTGGCGATGAATCTGATTCCACAAAATCAGAGGAGCCACAGTTTGATGAGAGTGATGAAAACTCAGTTCCTTCAATGGATGACGAGAACTTTCCACCATTGAGGATTGAGAATTTTAAATCAAAAGTTGGGAAAGTTGAGATCTCTAATCAATTTTATTCTGACAAGAATGAATTTGATGTTGAGAAAGCGTTTAATGGGAAAGTTATGAAGATTTTCGGAAAAATGGTTGAAGGGAAAGTAAAAGGGGTAAAAGAGTTTTATGCTAAAAAGAAAGCAACTTACACTCCAACTGCTTCTGAATTGAAAACACCCAAGGCTGGTCAGGCTTGGGTGGACATTTTCTTTGCTTGAAAAACCTGACGTGCCGGAGATCCCAAGTTTGTAATCGTGGATCAGGAATCGGCATCATTCATGTTTTATGAGTTTATATGAAAAGTTCTTAAAATTGTTAGCATTTTACAGGTTAAGTATGACTTGCCGGAGCTTTCAGGTTGGTAAGTGTGAAGCAGGAATCGGCATCTTGATTGGTAAAATGGTTTATGTAGATGTTTTATTCCTACATGTGATTAATTGTTTTGGATATACTTACAAGTGGTAAGAGGTTGATTCTGACAAAGTGATTACTCAAGGTCATTAGTTTGAACTTGATGTAATCCTGATACAAGAGATTGAATGGACAAAATGATGAACCATTCCCCTAACCTACAAGTGGTTTGAAAATTAACAAAACTTATTTTCCGGACAAATCATTTTGGTTAAAACAAACTTGAGTGTTTTGAAATCATAATGAGAAAATAGTTTTGTGAAAGGGGGAGTTCTGATTGTTTATGCCAAGTGGATGGCGAATTGAGGTGATTTGATATCAGTTGTCACTTTCTGTACAGTTTGTTTTTTTTTTCAAATTTCCTGAAATGTGTTTGCATTTTAGGGGGAGTAAAAATTTCAGAAAATCCAAAAACATTTGAAAATTTGAAAAAGGCAAAAACATGATAAAATCAAAAATGAGTTTTGGTGTCTAAGAAGAGGAAATGATAGTACATCAGTAGACAGTCACAGTATGCTAAAGAAATGTAATGTTTGAATAGCGTTAAACAGTCTCACTGATGATATGCCGATAGGTTTTTACACATTTAGTAAACTTTTTCGGGATATAAACTAAATTTCAAACTTGCTTATTTCGTGGGGAACACTACTTGGATATATAGGTAACCCCTGAAATCTCGTTTGAAAGGTCCCTTATTCTGAGATACTAGGTCTTTATGCTCAGTGATATCTGGGGTATTATCCCGGGACTTCTGCTGAAAGAAATTTCTGACCTAGTCCCCGGAGAATACTTTCCGCATGCTTGAAATATAGCACAGTCCTCAGCAAATTGATGAAACAATAAAATTGATAGTCATTGCTGTTGTAATGCAAAAGATCCTCTAAAGGGGACCCACCAAAAGTCAAAGCCGTCATCTCTCTGCGTATCGAAAGATCGACCTGAGCTCTCACGGCCCTCGTACTATAATTTATTCCCCTGACAGATATCATCTGTGGTATACTCACCTGTAAGACTGAATATTGGGATCTGGATACGGGAGTATATTCAAGAGGTGGGACACATGAATGAGTTTAAGTCTTTAAAACACCTAACTCATATCCTAAATTAGTTGAAATTTGTGTGAGAATTTAAGTGGATCAGTATATCGGCAATCTAAGTGAATTGTTTAATTCTTAATGTGTAACTAAGCTCAACGGTACTTGTGACTTGTCAAAAACTGATATGATCCTCTTACACAAAACTCACAAAAATATTGTCTGTAAATATTTCTTTATTGCATTTCTTTTCACTCAAAATTACAAAAAGATTTTCGGTGTGTTTTAGCATAAATTTTTGAAAAAGTCAAAAAGATTTTCGACAACTGATATTGGAAAGCTGATTTTCAAAATTCCGAGTGCTAAACATGATGACATTGTTGTGAGGGGGAGTGTATCTTAAATGTCAAAATATGTTTTTAAATCAACAAGTGGTTCATCATGTATGTGATCTGATGGAGAGTGATTGTTTATGTTTATGAGAGGGAGTCGTCTGATTATTTCAGAGTGTTTACATTGAATTGTTTAATACGTAAAATTTACTTTTAGGTAGAGTGTGTTTGTGCAGGTAGCCAGGTTTCGATATTCTGAAAATCTCTGTTGGAAGAGAGCCAAGTTTCAATCCTGAAAATCAATTCTGAAAACCTGTATAGATCAGACAACGATCCTGAAGATGTTACTGAAGAACAAAAGAATGCCAGTAAATCGAGAGGGGGAGTCTGAAGATTGAAAGAAGAAAAAGCCAAGAGACTGATCTAGATTGAAGATGTGAAGACACGGTTTTGCAGTCAAGGTGTATAGGCGACTCCATCAACATCTGAGGGGGAGTCTGTTGGTGCATTACATCTGTTGATTACGTCTATGTGTCTAGGATCAGGTCTTATGTCGTATTGTATAGCATAGGGCATGAAATACGAGAAAACATGAGTCTGTATAGGTTTTATGAGTCTGGTCCACTCATAAGGACATAGGGAGTCTGGTCAACTTATTTGTCAGTCTGGTCCGCTTATATGGACATGTCTGGTCCGCTTTTATGGTCATGTGACACATAAGCGAACCAGAAACTCTATATATAGGGGTCATTAGGGTGGACCTCATAACATGTATGTGAAATTCCACACCGAAGCTCTGCCGGTGTGAAGATCGAGCTGTAAAACATTTCAAATCTATAAAACAAGCAGTTAGGAAGAAGAACAAGCTACTTCTACTTGCATTTCTTATTATTCCGCATCTGAAACGCAAGAGATAACCTCTGAACGACTCGTTCGGGTCAGCAAACGATCCTACAAAACCACCTTCCCAAACGCATATATCTCATAAGGACGATTCTCATCACTCATCAAATCAGAGGAGTGTTCCGTCTGGACAGGTTGTGCTTAATCAAGAGCCACGTGTTAAAACCTTTTCATATAAATATTTTATCTCCTACAAGCCCAGAGACTTCACAGGGGAAAAGGGAGCCATCGATTGCATGACGTGGCTCGATGAGATGGACACCGTTGTTGATATTAGTGGATGTGCAGAGCAAGACATTGTGAAGTTTGTTTCACAATCTTTTAAAGGAGAAGCCCTAGCTTGGTGGAGGTCACTAATCCAAGCTACAGGGAAGATCCCATTGTACAACTTGACTTGGGATCAGTTTGTTGCTCTTATCAAAGAAAATTTATGTCCTCAACATGAAGTTGAGAAAATTGAGACTGATTTCTTGACATTGGTCATGAAGAACTTAGATTGTCAGGCATATCTTACAAGTTTCAATACCATGTCTCGATTGGTTCCTTACTTGATCACTCCAGAACCGAAGCGTATAGCTCGTTTTATTGGGGGTCTAGCTCCAGAAATCAAGGCAAGTGTGAAAGCATCGAGACCTACTACGTTCAGGTCAGCGGCAGATCTGTCACTATCTCTCACACTTGATGTGGTCAGAAACAAGCCTGCCAAAGCTTCTGATGGTGGAAAGCGTAAAAGGGAGGATGCGAATTCTCATCGCTCCGATAAGAAGAAAAAGGGGAAATCTGATCATAAGAAGAGTTCCGGTTTAAGAAGGACAACCAGTTGTCGGGTGAAAAGACCAGGTGCAAAACCTGTAGGAAATACCACCTCGGGAAATGCAGATTTGAATCTCAGCCTCTACCTTGTGGGATCTACAAGTCTAAGGAACATAAAACGTTGGATTGCAAGAAGTTGAAAGATGCAACCTGTTATGGTTTCAATGAGAAGGGGCATATCAAGACTAACTGCCCTAAGAATCAAAAGAAGCCTGAAGAGGCCAAGAAAACAAACGCGTGAGTCTTCCAAATGAACACCCAGGAGGCAGTATAGAATGATAACATCATAACAGGCACCTTTCCTTATCAATGATGTTTATGCGGGAATTTGTTTGATTATGGCGCAGAAAAGTCTATTGTGGACAATAAATGTTGTAAGCTGTTGTATCCGCCTGTTAGGACTTTAGACATATAACGCGAGGTAGAATTGGCCAATGATACTTTAGAGACTGCTTCAACAATCTTAGATGGATGCTTTATGTCCATTAGGAATCACTCTTCTCAAATATCCTTATGGCGAGCTTTCAAGCCATCCAAAATCATCAATATGTTAAAGACAGATGTGACATCTTGATCCCCTGTCAAAAAGGTAATGGACTAGGTCCAAACCTTAAATGCCATTGATGGTCTTTTTATGGCCTAGGCTAAATATAATTGATATATATTTAAATAGAATTCATTAGGAATGTTTGTACTGTATTAGCCTGTATGGTTTAATGATACCATGGTTAGTATATGCCAGGTCATCAGGATGATGAATAGTTGTTGTAGTGCAACTAAGTAATTGTTTCATTTGGTGTTAGGGACCAAGTCTCGAGTATGACAAACTCGGATACGACAACCGTCGACCGCGTCATTAATGATGCAACACATGCTAATGATGCTACAATTGTGAACCTCAAAATTGACAAAGATGTTCTCCATGCTATGATTGACGCAGCTGTTAGAAAAGCTGTGAGAAAGGTCATGAAAAAGTTCAAGGAGCCCAATGCTACTTGCTCCAAATCCCATTTAAGACTACACTCCCTTACTCACGAGAAGGATCTTGTTCATGTCTCGGATGCAAAGAATGAACTAAAAAGGAAAAGGGAGGAAGATAACTCCCAGACTTCTAAGAAAGAGGGTAAGCTTGAGTTCAATAAGAGCAAACAAAAGTCCAACAAGAAACCTGTATGCATGACCTACAAGAAGCACCATCTAGGAAAGTGCAGGTTCGAATCAAAATCCCAATCGCAGCCTAGGGCTTGTGGGATCTGCAAATCAAGAGAGCATAAAACGTTGGATTGCAAGGACATAAAGAATGCAGTATGTTTCGACTGTGGTGAGAAAGGCCACATCAAGACCACATGCCCTACATCTGTCAAGGGAGGTACGGCTAAGGATAGAAAGCCTAAGAATGAAAGCGTTTAAACTCTCCTGATGGATGCCAGGGGTAGTTCATATCAATAATGACATCAGGTACATTCCTTATCATTCATCAGTAATATGAATGCTAAGAGTTCTTTTTTTATTCGGGTACCAATAAATCCTTCATAAATTGTAAGTATAGCAAACTTTTAAAATCTTCCATAAGAACCCCAAAGATTAAGTGTAAGGTAAAACTTACAGATGGAAAACATAGGAACCATTTCTTCTGTTCCTGTCGGAAATCTTCATTCGTAAAATGCTAGAGTACTCTCTTCAAATGGAGTACGTTAGTATATATTAGTTTGTTATCTCAATGATTTTTATCAACTGCGAATACCAGACTGTATGATAAAAGCGACATATGAGGATTGGTGTATCTTAATATGTTCCATAGATTACTTCCATGCCTGATCAGTATGGAGGTTTAATGCATGGAACCACTGAAATATCCCAATGGTCATATTATACTAAAGTCAGCTAATGGTATTCAAAGAAGATATCCAGAATGGAAACGTCCAAGTAAGAGTCTCTGATTAAGGAATCCATGGACTCGTAAAGTAAATGTGTCCTTTATCTGACACAGGCAATGATAGATGAACTGAAGTTTGAGATTTAGAGTAATCTTTGTAATCTCCTTGTGTCTTGACTATCTTCTTCAAAGACTACCCTTTTTACCTCCTGAAAGGCAAGTAGAGTTAAGATTTACATCCCGCATAGTGCTACAGTATTATGAAATCTCCGTATTGATTAGTACCACCATTTATGAAATAATCGAAACCCTGATTAAGTTAGTTTTAAGATAAAGGTTCATAAAGCCTAATTCAATATTCGGAGAATTCGGTATTATTAATTAAGAAAGACGGTTCATTTTGCTTATGCATTGATTACCGCAACCCTATTTAGGCAACAATTAAGAATCGCCATCAGCTGCCCAAGATCGTCGATTTGTTCGACTAACTATAAGGATTAGCTACTCCTCAAGATTGGTTTTAAGCAGTAGTTGGAATAACCATCTCACCTTAAATAAGCTTTTCTATAATAGTTGTTATATAAGTATCAAGGTTGTTCCTTTAGAAACCTTGTATTGATGGAATATCGAACGTCCGTTTGATGGACAGAAGTTTGGTAAGCCCGAATTAGCAGGACCTGAAATTACCTTGGAAACAACGAATAAGATCATTCGAATTCTTAATCGTCTGAAAGTTGCCAGTAATCGGAGGAAAATCAAGGATTGATGAAAGTCGCAACCCTCTTAAGTCCTTAATAAGGAATAAGGTTTAATTGAAGGTATCACCCCAAGAAGGGTGTGCTTGATTTTTTTTTATTTATCAGGCTAGTTAAGCTCTAGATATATAGAACCATTCGAGGAAATCGAATATATCAAGATCAAGTAGCATATAAGCTAAAACCTATTTAAGGAGCTTGGTAGAGCTCGCAATGTGTTCCACACTTGTGATTTAAAGATATGGCTAGACAATAAGTCAACAGCATTGTCACATAATGATATGCGGATTAATAAAAACTTATAGTTTGTGATGAAATCAGCATCGACGAGGATCGACAAGATTAGAAGCTCCAAAAGGATACATGTAGCTATTATAAAGGTCATCATGGGTGCTTTGAGAGGCCCCAGATATGCTATGGAGGTTAAGTCCATTATACGACAAAAAGTACTTCCATCTTTTGAGTAATTCTCGAGGTTGAGATTTCTTTTAAGGGGGTGAGGATGTAACACCTTGTAACAATCACGTCCAATGATGTATTGACACGTGTAATAAACCCTAATAAAGTCAAACGTTGAATTTAAGGGACTAACTTTTTCAAAAAATCGAAAAATTTGAATGCGAAAGGACTAAAAGTGTCAACGTGCTTAGTATAAGCCTTCAAGTGACGTTTCACGGTGTTCCTATTCACATATGAGCCACTTGTTGATCAAGAGTAGCCGTTTGCGTAATTAATTAGAAGTTTGCGCGTTGAAGGGTTAAAAGCGTCAACATGTTAATTCTTACCACTGAGTGACCTTTTAACAAACCGGGAGCTTCATGATATTTGATTATACTCTCGGGAATGCCAATTATTGGTCGTCAAAGGTTTTTATGCCTTTAAGTGACGTTATGCGCAACTTTGCAAACTTAAGGGGTTAAGAGCGTCAATATGTTTAATTATAACTCTGAATGACCTTTTATCAAACCTGAAGCATCGTGATGTTTAATAATACTCCAAAAAATTCCTAATATGGATTAGATAAGGCTTCGATGCTATTAAACGATGATATGCCCAAGTTTGCGCATTAGAGGGACTATTTGCGTCAAACTGCAAAAGTCTGTCGATTCAAACCTTCCGGAATATGATCATAAGTTAAACATGCCCTAAATATCCTTTACATAGTTTAGAAATAGGCTTAGAGGTGTTTGGTGCGCAAAAATAAACTTATTTGATCAACAGGGATTAAAGCGTCAAAAAGTGCATAAGTTTGCATTTTCGCGCATATCTTACGTTCCGAATATATTCGGACATCCAAAAATTTATGTAATCATTAAAATATTTTATGTTAGTGATTGGCATGATAAAATTTCATTCGTCGCGTAATTTGGATCGTTTTTCGCGTCCGTTCGTGTTTCGTCGTAATTAGCCGAACAACGCAACCGCACGACCAAACGAACCGACATCCGACATATTTTTGAGCATGTTTTATGTTCCCTATATTTAGGCATCATTATAGAGCCTTGAAAATGGCTTAACAGGCCTTAAATGTGTCAGAAATGGCATTTAACAAGTGCAGGGACTGATTCTGTAATTTATGAAAGTTGTTGTGTGTGTTTGATCTGTGCAGGTCGTAGCCTTCGCCCCCTGCAACGTAGCCTATGCCCAGGTCTTGGCAGCTTCGTTTTTTTGGCTTGTAAACCACTCCAAGCCATTCTAAACCACTAAAATCAATTCTAGGGGCTCTTTGATGGTATTAAAACATGGTAAAACACCTGTAATCATCTCATGGCCCCTTCTAACACTTGTCATGATCCTGTGCAATCCCAAAAACTATATAAAGGGGCTTGAATTCATTTGAAATTCACACCTTCTTCTTGGGTTCTTGCTCTCTATCTCAAATCTGAGGATCCTGATCATTTGGAGCCTCCTTTTGAGTTCTTTTCAGTCCTAAGGACCACTTGTAAGTGTTCCTTTCGTGCTTAGTCAAGTTGTTTGGCCCTTAAAGCCGAAAAGTCAAGCGTTCATGATAAACGCTTTGACTTTTAAGTGGTCGAGCCATTGTTCGCAACAAACATGGCTACGTGATCGTAATTAGGTAGGTATTAAACCCTCAAAAGGGCACCTCCTAATTACCACGTTTACTTAGTTAATTGTCTGGTCAAAGTAATTAAAATAAAAGTCAAATGAGTCGGTTTTTAAATAAAATTCATGACTAATGATGTAAAGGCAATAAAATCAGTTTTGTCATTTTAATAACTTGGTAAATATTAATTGAACATGTCCAGGCATGTTCAACCCGACAATTCTAAGTGTAGGCTCGGTTCGCAACCGAAAGTCGCAAGAGTTGACTTTTGCTTTAACTTTCAGTTCTGACCTGATTTAGCTTAGTTTAGATATGCCTTAGGATTCCTTTAGGACTATATTATATGTTAGTATAACCCTCCAAGGTTATACGACATGGTTCCTTTGAAATCCGAATCATTTCCATGTTTCCGTTAATTGATTAAAAGTTGACCATTATGCCCTTTTGATATAAAAACGAGATTTTTGAGAATGTGAGAGGACAAAAACCTTTATTACTAATTTATAAACATGTCCTAAAAATTTGACATCAGCTTGAGGTCTAAATTAAGAGTAATGCTCGATATCGTAAATTGAAAGTTTTTATTTAATTAAACGGCATTTTCGGCATAAAGCCTATTTAAACCCAAATTTTGACACCAAACTTTCTACCCACTGATGTGATATAATATTTAGGGATTTTTGGAAATTTTTATTAAATTTTAAACTGATCATAACATAGAGTTCTCGCATAGACTCGGTAATTGACGATAATGCCTTTTTCGCTAATAAAATGAGTTTTACACATCCTTTACATACCAAACCTTTTTCTACTGATTTTATATATTAAATAAGTTATTTTAAACAGTAAAGGCTGATCAAAATCTCAGATTTCCTCAATCAACCGAATATCGTCAAATACCGACTTTTATGCGATTTAGGCGCATAGTATGGTTTAAAACCATATTTAGCACCTAAGACTTGTTACCTACTAATGTTATGAATAAGTTTTTATACTTAAACAGTAATTAAAAGTTTTGAACTCAGATTTGCAAAATTGGCTCTTTTAACATATGTGAAATGACCAAAATGCCCATACGGTGCATAGTTTGGCCATAAATGATAAATTTCACGTATATATGATATCTTACTGATATAACTTATTAAAATAAATATTTCTACTGATTATTTTAGACCAGAACCTCAGATTGCTATTTAACCTCCTTTATAAACTATAAAATGACCAAAATACCCCTACGGGGCTTAAATTGATTATAAATTCGTTTTGGGCATAATGGAATGTATCCTACTGACATCACAATATATTTAAGGCATATTAATTTGTGAAACATGTTCATGACTCATTTGGTTACCCGTTATGCATCTTACGCATTCGGTATGGTTTATGTAACTAGTTTACATAAATTAACCGAAACGGGTCAAACCTTATCATTTTCATTTCAAAATTCAGAATGTGTTTAGTTTAACCATATTATACAAGTCTCCATACTTGTCGGGTCTAAATCACATTCTAATCCGGTCTTCGCTTAATCTTGCGTTTTGAACCGTAAACCTTTCCTTAAAACTAACCGGTCTAAGTTACAACTTAAATAAGACCCGTTAGGAATCTAATAGGTTAATAAAACCTTCGTTCCAGATTGAGAGCCCTAGTAGAGGTACTTGTGCTTGCTTATTTGAATATACGGCGGAGAATAAAATTACATTTTAGCTCAGGTAAATACTTTTAACTTATTTTCCCTATACGGGCTTGGGATACGGTATTATAGTAATACCGCTTGGTCGGGTATTGAATGTTTAATCGATTAGTGGTTAAATTATTGAGGTAAACCGTTTTAATCTGTCTTGTTTGAAACAAAGCCTTTGGGGGTTAATGACCATGTCCTAGATATATCCTTGGAATCATTTATTAAGAAATGACCACGTCTTAAGCATCGGGTGTAGGCATACACCTGACAATTGCGTAGGAAAAACGGTATCTCACTCTCTTGTGGGCCTATACTTGTGGTGTGTCTGTTATTCTTGACTCGGTTTCTATATCGGGCCCTGAATGTATAACGAACATATAAATCTGTATACAAGATTATTTTTATATAATTGTCCCAATTTATAAAAAGGATATTTGTGCCTTGTGCATTTAAATCATTTTTCATAAATGTTTTCAAAAGTGTTAGTTAATTGTATTTACCAGTGTAAACTGACGTATTTTCCAAAAAGATTAAGTGAAAGGTATTGTACGTAATTGGCTGGGCGCTCAGGGCATTAATAAGGAATCTTGCAAGTTCTAAACGTCTAAAGTCTGTTGAACAGTGTTTATATTTATGTTTTAAGATCCGCCTGTGGATCCATCTTACAATCCGTTTGTAATATTTGATGTTACTTTTGAATCGGTTTGTAATATATTTACTTTAGACTTCCGCTGTGCATTGAACTGTGATTATTTGACTATGATGATATCAATTGCGTCACGATACTCCCCACCGGGCCCACCGGTAATACGTGGAAATAACGGGGTGTGTAACGCCCAGCGTCCCTAAACTTTAGGCAGTTGGCAAGATCAGTCCCTGAACTCCTATAAATTGTTAATCTTAGACCTTGTGGTTATGTAATGTTGATACTTTGGAAATGTTGGTGTGAATCTTATTAATACTTGATACTTAACGCTATGATACTTGATTCTTTGTTCTAGATGCTTGATTCTTAAAACATAAACTATGAGACTTGATATAGATACTAGACTCTTGACGCTTGACCCCTGATACTTAATCTAGATACTTGAATCTTTATGATTAAACTAGATACTTGATTCTTGATTCATATGAATCTTGATACTTGGACTCCTGATTCTTGATGCTTGAGAAACGATGATTCTTGACCCTTGAAACTTAAATTGATGCTTGACTCCTTAGACTCCTGAAGCTTGATTCTTGGTTAAACGAGAGACTGGAGCCTTATCACCGACGGAATCTATGAAACTTTGAGACTTCGGTACTTATGATGTAATCTAATTAATAAAATACTTTACATAATACGCAACGCAACGCCTAGTCTACCGCGAAAAACGAATCGAAATCGGGAACGCGAAAGGTTGGATTGGCCAGGGTGGCCGTCCGATCGGATGACCAGCCGATCGGATGGCACCCCAGCCGATCCAAACCACCCTTCACCTCCTTTCTTCCCTTCACCTATAAATAGGCTGTCACATCACCATTTCAAGTGATGTGACAGCTCTGACCGAATCAGACACACGCACACACAAATCTCTCATTTTCTTGCTGATTTCGGTACGTTTCAAGCTAGATTCTTGTACTTTCTTGATCTACACTTCATCCTCTACGTGATTCACCTTTGAAATCACACTTTCCACCGTGAAATCTCTCAGATCTAAGATCTTAAGGATGATGTCATCATGGTGGTTTGTACAAACTGCTATATGAGGTCATTCTTGGTACGATCTAGCTGAGATCTAAGGGATTCCATGTAATTATCACTAAATCTAAGCTAAATCCAAGTATTTTTAATAATAAAAACTTAAGTTTCTTCTTCTTTTCTTTAAATTTCTGACCTACTTCGGTAATAAACGTGACTAAACGGACTGTAGACTTGATCGGTGGTCTAGAGTTAGTATAGGAAATGGGTTATTCACTGATTAAGACGATCACGGAATGGATTCCGGCATAAACCCGTCGCTAACAGACAACTGGTTGAATTGGGGTAGTTCCCGACTGATCAGAACGGCTGTTAAACGATAAGTTACTATTGCCTCGGTACGTGCCGTGACGTCACCAATACTTTTCAAAATTAGAAATTTTAAACGAAAGTTAGTAGACAAGAAACAACAGGCCAGCCGATCGGACTGCCATCCGATCGGACAACCCTGCCACTCAATAGGCCAGCCGATCGGACAGCTGACCGATCGGACAGCCTATTCCTCACTTGGCCAGCTGATCGGATTACCATCCGATCGGACAGCCAATTGGTCTCATCTCATGTTGTTTTCAATCGGACGGATGGCAAGCCATCTGATCGGGCAGACATTGCCACTATACGTACACAAGGCCACCCGGTCGACTGGCCATCCGATCGGACAGCCGTCCGATCGGACAACCATCCGACCCAGTGACCTATTAGACACTATATTCTATCTCGATACTTCGCCCGACTCTTACCCTATTGCAATCTAATCAGGCTAATCTCAAAAGAGCTCCCTTTGATCCAATAACAGTTGCGACTGTTAAGCAATCACTGTGAGTATACTCGATCCCCTTTTTACTTTAAGCTCTTGGGGTGTAACATGTATTCTATGAAACTTAAACTTGAATCTTTGAAACTTATACTCAATCCTATGTGTTTGTGAAACTTATGATACTTGATTCTTGACTCTTTGTGCTACGTGACGTTTAATCCAGAGTGTGTAGTTCCGCCTTAACAATAGTAGCGCTATAGGAGTAATGCACCTCTCCGTTAGTCTTTGGGGTATTGTTAGGAGGAGACATATAACCTCCCGTTAGACTTTGGGAAAGGCACTTAACGCATTGGAAACTTGGGCTATCACTGCGTGGACTGCGACACTAGCATGGCTGAAACTATTTATTTGCTCACACTATGGATATGAGTTGTTTTAATCTATTATTCTATTATCAAACTTGTATACTCGCCAATACTTTTTGTATTGATATTTTAATACATGTTGCAGGCTAATAGGTTGCTGAGGAACATGGAAATCAAGCTAGGATGATGCCTAGAAACGTCGCCTAGTGAATTTAGAAACTTGTTGAACAATTTGAACAATCTTGTTATGTTTTGTATTTGATTTTAAATGTTGGATTTGGTTAGACGAATTTATGTATGAAATCTATTAATCTCTATTGTCGCAATAGTGTTATGGTAATCTCATGAGCAATCTGAACGCTTAGTGCTTGCACCCCGATGTTTCCGCCATCAGTTGGGGTGTGACAGATTGGTATCAGAGCCATAACTATAGGGAATTAGGATAAGTAGGAATACTTTCCCTAGTCTATATTTTAGGAACTTGACTCTTATTTGTTGTTTAAAACTTATGCATTCTACCGTATCTGCTTCCTAGCAGCACATGTTCCTATTAAACTTATATGCCTTTCCTAAGGCTGCTATAATGTACACATCATACTATGAAGACACTGTCACACAATGTTTATTTTGGCACGAGAATTGCCCACAGGATAGGAGTGACATCCGAACCTTGATAGGAAATCTCCATAATATTCTGGAAGGTCTTGTCTGCGGATGAGAGCCGACAACCTTTGGGATACGATGTTGGCAAGTTAGAGGTGAAACTCAGACCTTGATAACTAGTCCCACTCCTTGATGATTTTATGTCTCGCCAAAGTCTCGTAACTACCAATCAATTGAGTACGCAGAATGACTAAAAGGTTTTGAACTTAATTCTTCGTTTATTTGTAAAATGTTTTTACGCAAAGCTTGCACGTTGTCCGCGACCTAAAATGTTAATTCTAATCTCAGATCAAACTAAATTTATGAAGTTTTATTCTATGTGTAATCTATGCGGTAAACTTACTTGACTATGGTATGATATGTTGTGGAGGTGTGAAACACTATGATGACATGGAAGTACGGGACAGAAGTGGTGTGTCCGAAGCGTGGTGGATACGCCGCTGGTACTTCCTATATATAAGTGCTTCTGGCATATTACCAACTTCCGTACCAAGTACCATGCGAGATTTAGTGTTTGCAGACCGTCATGGAAAGTCTATGGAACGTCTATGTAATCTATGGAACGTCTGTGTAATCAATGGAACGTCTATACAATCTATGGAATGTCTATGGAAAGCCTATGTAATCTATGAGAATTCTAGCATGATCTATGGTCAATCTATTCGTGCTAATCTATGATAATCTAGCGTGATAATCTATTTTGAGCTAAACTATGTTAAACTACCTTGAACTGTTGGTTTAATCTATGATCATTTACTTGGTTAGTCTATGTTAAGCTATCTACTTGAGCAAGCTATGATAATCTATCAATATAATCTATGTCAATCTATGAGATGATCTATGTTAATCTATTTGGGTATTCTACGATGATCTATTTTGAGCATTCTATGTGAAGTAATTGAGTGATCTATGAGTAATCCACGGTAATCTATTAATCTATGTGAACATATGATGATGATTGTTACGATGAGTGTGGCGACACGTAGTATGACGCCGAGTACGAGGAGAGGTGATGTGCCTGAAGCGTGGTGGATACGCCGCTGGTACTTCCTATATATAAGCGTTTCTGACATGTTGACCAAACTTCGTACAACGTGCCATGTGGAAGTCGTGCGTTTTGTGGTGATAGCCTATCTCGAATCTTAATCAATCATGAGTGAACCTTATTATGGGACTTCGTAACCTAGACTCATACGATCCTCTTGTTGGATCTTTAGGATGTCTTCTCGAAAGCTATCCGACACTCTCAGGAAATCCAGGGAGAAGTCTCAGAAGAAGATGATGTCATTCATGGCTGACCAGATTGCTCGAGTCATGCCAAAGATCATCTCTGAGCTCCAAGGATCAAACACTCCTCCATCCTTTGTGGACTCTAAAGTAGAGACGCCGACAGCTACCAAGTTCAACTACAAACACTTCGTCTCCTGCAACCCCAAACTGTTTACGGGTAGTGATGGTGTGACAACTATGCTTGAGTGGTTTGATAGTATAGAAGTCACTTTCATCAACAGTGAATGCCCTGAACATTTGAAAACCAGGAGTGCAACTGGAGTGTTTCAAGGTAGGGCTTTGGAATGGTGGGCTAATGAAAGGAACATCCATACGAATGAAGCAGCTTATGCTCTCCCATGGGCTGAGGTGCGTGAATTAATAATGCTTGAATTCTGCCCTCCCCATGAGCAGCTCAAACTCGAAGAAGAATTCTGGCGTTTGAAGCAAGTTGGTGATGACAACATGGCGTATACTACCCGGTACAAGAAGCTAAGTTTTATCGTTCCTCACTTGGTTTTGACCCCCAAGCGGATGATAACCAAGTATATCAATGGTCTGCCTCCTGCTATGCGTGATTCCATCGAAGCAGCTCAGTTAGAAACTATTGAAGAAGTTTACCGACTCGCAGCTAGTCTCAACAACAATCGTGTGTGTGACAAGCAGTTTGCTACTCCTGCTCCTTCAAAGTCTGCAAATCAAGTCACTCAGCAGCTAAGTGGCAGCAAGAACAAGAAACGGAAGGCTCAGGGCTCGGGATGTAATGCCATTACTCCTGCAGCAAACCCTGTGGCTAAACCTGCTCCTACTACTGCTGCTACTAACCCTGCTGCTCCCGAAGCTAAGAAGCAATACACTGGGCCGCATCCCAAGTGTGCAACTTGCCACTACCATCATCCTGCTACTTCTGCCTGTCGCCTGTGCACCAACTGTAATCGCTATGGTCACACGACTCCCTACTGTCGTCAAGTTAACCCTGCACCGCAAGCTCAGCAAGCCCCAGCTCAGGCAACTCTACCTGCCCCTCCAGCACCTCTGCAGAACCCAAGGCCAGTCAATTCTATTCGTGCATGCTACAAGTGTGGAGATACTACCCACCTCCGTAACCAGTGTCCTTAGCTAAAATAGGACCAGCAGCCAGCCGCTCGTGGACGGGCGTCTAACCTTAACGCGAATCAGGCTCGCAATGACAATGACAATGACGTCGTCAATGGTATGTTTCTTGTTAATGATCTCTATGCTTCGATTCTATTTGATACTGGTTCCGACAAGAGTTTTGTATCCGTGGAATTCGAGTCTTTGATGAATTGTACACGCTCTAAGTTACCAGAGTCGTTCTCTGTTGAGGTCGCCAATGGTAAGTCGATTCTTGTGAATTCTATCATGCGTGATTGTTCCTTGATACTTAACGATCACGTATTCGCTATTGATCTTATCCCAATGCGTTTGGGTAGTTTTGATGTCATTATCGGTATGGATTGGTTGCGTAAGAACCATGCCGAAATCGTGTGTCATGAAAAGCTTGTTCGTCTTCCTCTACCGTCGGGTGATCTTTTACATGTCTATGGGGACCGACCTTCAAAAGGACTAAGGCTGATGTCATGCACGCAAGCGAGCAGAAGTTTGCGTAAACAGAACCCTACCTTCATGGCCCACGTGGTGGAACAAAAGGGCAAGGGGAAGAACATAAACGATGTTCCAGTGGTGTGTGACTTCCCTGATGTCTTTCTCGAGGATCTACCTGGTCTTCCTCCTCCCAGATCCGTTGATTTTTGTATTGATCTCGTGCCTGGTGCGACTCCTGTCGCCAGGGCTCCTTACCGCCTTGCACCTTCCGAGATGCAAGAATTATCCAGCCAGCTACAGGAATTGCTCGATAAAGGTTTTATTCATCCAAGTACCTCCCCGTGGGGTGCTCCCGTGTTATTTGTCAAGAAAAAGGATGGTTCGTTCCGTATGTGTATCGACTACCGTGAACTTAATAAGCTTACCGTGAAGAATCGCTACCCTTTGCCTCGTATTGATGATTTATTTGACCAACTACAAGGCGCCTCCTGTTTCTCTAAAATTGACCTACGTTCTGGATATCATCAACTACGTGTCCTCGAAGATGATATTCCAAAAACTGTGTTTCGTACTCGATATGGGCACTACGAGTTCGTGGTCATGCCTTTTGGTTTGACTAACGCACCCACCGTGTTCATGGACCTTATGAACCGCGTTTGTAAGCCCTATTTGGATCATTTTGTTATAGTCTTTATTGACGATATTCTTATTTACTCTAAGTCTAAAGCTGATCATGCTTGCCATCTTCGTCTTATGCTGGAACTTCTACGGGGTGAACGTCTATATGCTAAATTTTCTAAGTGTGAGTTTTGGATTGACAAAGTGCAGTTTCTTGGTCATATTGTTAGTAGTCAGGGTATTCATGTTGACCCTTCGAAAATTGAGGCCGTGAAGAATTGGTGTACGCCCAAATCCGTGTCTGAGATTCGTTCTTTTCTAGGATTGGCGGGTTATTACCGCCGGTTCATCGCGGATTTCTCTAAAATCACTGTTCCTCTTACTACGCTAACACAGAAGGAGAAACCTTTTGTTTGGGGTCCCGAGCAAGAGAACTCCTTTCAAACCCTTAAGAATCTTTTGTGTAATGCCCCTGTGTTAACTCTACCTGATGGCAACGACGATTTCGTGGTGTATTGCGATGCCTCGAACCGTGGATTGGGCTGCGTGCTCATGCAGCGGGACAAGGTCATTGCTTACGCTTCTCGACAACTCAAGGTGCATGGGAAAAACTATACTACTCATGATCTGGAGCTTGGTGCAGTTGTTTTTGCGTTAAAGATCTGACGACACTACCTTTATGGTACTAAGTGTATGGTTTTCACCGACCATAGGAGCCTTCAACATATCTTTGACCAGAAAGAACTAAACATGCGACAAAGGTGATGGGTGGAATTGCTTAACGACTACGACTGTGAAATTCGCTACCACCCTGGTAAGGCGAATGTAGTAGCCGACGCGCTTAGTCGTAAAACTCATGTCAAGGCTATTCGTATCTCTAGCGATTTGCATGTTTGTATTCGTGAAGCTCAGTATTCAGCAGCAAATGAAGGAAGTCTAGAAGAAGAAGTTCACGGCGCTAGAATGGACCAGCTCGAAACTAAATCTGATGGCCTGCAGTATTATCTAAATCGTATCTGGGTGCCAGATCGCGATAATCTTCGTGAGCTCATTATGACTGAGGCTCACAAATCTCGTTACTCTATCCATCCAGGTGCTGATAAGATGTACCAGGATCTGCGTACAACTTATTGGTGGCCCGGTATGAAGAGGGACATTGCTATATATGTTTCTAAATATCTTACCTGCTCGAAGGTAAAGGCTGAACACCAGCATCCTTCCGGACTGTTAGAGCAACCAAAAATCCCTGTTTGGAAATGGGATAGCATTGCTATGGACTTTATTACCAAACTACCCCGTACTGCTAAAGGTCACGATAGTATCTGGGTGATTATTGATCGTTTGACCAAATCCGCTCATTTTTTTGCTATCCGTGAGGATTACAAAGCAAGGAGACTTGCTCGAATCTATACCGATGAGATTATAAGCCATCATGGCGTACCTTTAGACATAATCTCTGACCATGATGGTCACTTTACTTCTCATCTTTGTTAAACATTTCAGTCCGCTATGGGTTCGCACTTGAATTTTAGCACGGCCTTTCATCCTCGGACGGATGGACAGACCGAGCGTACTATTCAAACCCTAGAGGACATGCTCCGTTCTTGTGTCATCGACTTTGGTGGTAACTGGGATGTACATTTACCATTGATAGAGTTCTCGTACAACAATAGCTATCATTCCAATATTCAGATGGCTCCTTTCGAAGCTTTGTATGGGCGAAAGTGCCGATATCCCCTCAGCTGGCATGAGGTTGGGGAAAAGCAGTTCACTGGCCCTGAGATTATTCAAGAGACAACGGATAAGATTCTTCAGATCCGTGATAACTTGACTAAGGCTAGAAGCAGACAAAAGAGCTATGCAGATAAAAGGTGCAAGCCTCTGGAATTTGCTGTTGGAGACCGAGTTCTTCTCAAGGTATCTCCCTGGAAGGGAGTAGTTCGCTTTGGTAAAAAGGGGAAGCTCGCTCCTCGCTATGTGGGTCCTTTTATGATACTTGAGAGGATTGGCAAGGTAGCGTACAAAGTCTACTTGCCTCAGGAACTAAACAACGTGCATCCAGTTTTCCACGTATCCATTCTACGAAAATGTCTGGCCGATAAGGAACTGCAAGTTCCTCTGGAAGGCTTGCAAATAAACGAAGTTGTTCAGTTTGTGGAGAAACCGGTCGAAATCATGGATCAGACTGTCAAGCTTCTGAGGCGCAACAAAATTCCCATTGTTAAGGTTCGATGGGAAGGAAAGCGTGGTGCTGAATTTACATGGGAGTTGAAAAGTGATATGAAGGCCAAGTACCCGCATCTCTTTAAACAGTCTCTTTCAAAGATTTCGGGGACGAAATCTCCTAAAGGAGGGGAGACTGTAACACCCACGGTCCCTAAACTTTAGGCAGTTGGCAAGATCAGTCTCTGAACTCCTATAAATTGTTAATCTTAGACCTTGTGGTTATGTAATGTTGATACTTTGGAAATTTTGGTGTGAATCTTATTGATACTTGATACTTAACGCTATGATACTTGATTCTTTGATCTAGATGCTTGATTCTTAAAACATAAACTATGAGACTTGATATAGATACCAGACTCTTGACGCTTGACCCCTGATGCTTAATCTAGATACTTGAATCTTTATGATTAAACTAGATACTTGATTCTTGATTCATATGAATCTTGATACTTGGACTCCTGATTCTTGATGCTTGAGAAACGATGATTCTTGACCCTTGAAACTTAAATTGGTGCTTGACTCCTTAGACTCGTGAAACTTGATTCTTGGTTAAACGAGAGACTGGAGCCTTGTCACCGACGGAATCTATGAAACTTTGAGACTTTGGTACTTATTATGTAATCTAATTAATAAAATACTTTACATAATACGCAACGCAACGCCTAGTCTGCCACGAAAAACGAATCAAAATCGGGAACACGAAAGGTTGGATTGGCTAGGGTGGCCGTCCGATCGGATGGCACCCCAGCCGATCCAAACCACCCTTCACCTCCTTTCTTCCCTTCACCTATAAATAGGCTGTCACATCACCATTTCAAGTGATGTGATAGCTCTGACCGAATCAGACGCACGCACACACAAATCTCTCATTTTCTTGCTGATTTCGGTAGGTTTCAAGCTAGATTCTTGTACTTTCTTGATCTACACTTCATCCTCATGATTCACCTTTGAAATCACACTTTCCACCGTGAAATCTCTTAGATCTGAGATCTTAAGGATGATGTCATCATGGTGGTTTGTACAAACTGCTATATGAGGTCATTCTTGGTACGATCTAGCTGAGATCTAAGGGATTCCATGTAATTATCACTAAATCTAAGCTAAATCCAAGTATTTTTCATAATAAAAACTTAAGTTTCTTCTTCTTTTCTTTAAATTTCTGACCTACTTCGGTAATAAACGTGACTAAATGGACTGTAGACTTGATTGGTGGTCTAGAGTTAGTATAGGAAACAGGTTGTTCACTGATTAAGACGATCACGAAATGGATTCCGGCATAAACCCGTCGCTAACAGACAACTGGTTGAATTGGGGTGGTTCCCGACCGATCAGAACGGCTGTTAAACGATAAGTTACTATTGCCTCAGTCCGTGCCGTGACGTCACCAATAATTTTCAAACTTAGAAATTTTAAACGAAAGTTAGTAGACAAGAAACAACAGGCCAGCCGATCGGACTACCATCCGATCGGACAGCTTCACTCTACAATAGGCCAGCCGATCGGACTGCCATCCGATCGGACAGCCCTGCCACTCAATAGGCCAGCCGATCGGACAGCTGACCGATCGGACAGCCTATTCCTCACTTGGCCAGCCGATCGGATTACCATCTGATCGGACAGCCAATTGGTCTCATCTCATGTTGTTTTCGATCGGACGGATGGCAAGCCATCTGATCGGGCAGACATTGCCACTATACGTACACAAGGCCACCCGGTCGACTGGCCATCCGATCGGACAGCCGTCCGATCAGACAACCATCCGACCCAGTGACCTATTAGACACTTTATTCTATCTCGATACTTCGCCCGACTCTTACCCTATTGCAATCTAATCAGGCTAATCTCAAAAGAGCTCCCTTTGATCCAATAACAGTTGCGACTGTTAAGCAATCACTGTGAGTATACTCGATCCCCTTTTTACTTTAAGCTCTTGGGGTGTAACATGTATTCTATGAAACTTAAACTTGAATCTTTGAAACTTATACTCAATCCTATGTGTTTGTGAAACTTATGATACTTGATTCTTGACTCTTTGTGCTACGTGACGTTTAATCCAGAGTGTGTAGTTCCGCCTTAACAATAGTAGCGCTATAGGAGTAATGCACCTCCCCGTTAGTCTTTGGGGTATTGTTAGGAGGAGACATATAACCTCCCGTTAGACTTTGGGAAAGGCACTTAACGCATTGGAAACTTGGGCTATCACTGCGTGGACTGCGACACTAGCATGGCTGAAACTATTTATTTGCTCACAATATGGATATGAGTTGTTTTAATCTATTATTCTATTATCAAACTTGTATACTCGCCAATACTTTTTTTATTGATATTTTAATACATGTTGCAGGCTAATAGGTTGCTGAGGAACATGGAAATCAAGCTAGGATGATGCCTAGAAACGTCGCCTAGTGAATTTAGAAACTTGTTGAACAATTTGAACAATCTTGTTATGTTTTGTATTTGATTTTAAATGTTGGATTTGGTTAGACAAATTTATGTATGAAATCTATAAATCTCTGTTGTCGCAATAGTGTTATGGTAATCTCATGAGCAATCTGAACGCTTAGTGCTCGCACCCCGATGTTTCGGCCATCGGTTGGGGTGTGACGGGTAAAAGCCTTTGCTTATGATAGTTGGGTAATGTCAAAATTAGGATATAAAAAACCAACAAAAGAAAGTGGAGAATTAATATCACTCGATGAATATACTAAAAAGGATGAAAAGCAAGCTTCTGCTGAATAGAAAATGATTGCACTGTTATATCAATCTGTTCGAGACGACATCATATCACTACTTCGTTATGACGACACTTCAAAAGGATTATGGGAAGCATTAAGGAAGATGTGTACAGGTGGTGATGAGATTGTCAAAAATAAACGATCTTTGCTGAAAAAGGAGGTTGATCTGTTTACATTCATGAAGGGAGAAAACGTTCGTCAAATGATCGAGAGGTTTTGTCATCTAAAACTTGAACTCGAAAGGTTTGGTGTTATCATAGACAACGAAAAGATCATTGATAAGCTGATCAAAGCACTTCCAAATGAAAACGATTGGCTATACTATGTCATGATTCTCAAGAACGGTGTTGAAACGAAAACCATGAATCTTGATTGGTTAATTGAAAAGCTTGAAGGCCATGAACTAGAAATATAAAAACAAAAGAAAATGGCCAATGCAAATTATCAGCAAAATGTCGATTTATACTATCGAAGAAGTATGCTTATGAACAATCAAGAACCAAAGACGGTTTTTAGTGTTGGTAGTTCAAACGATTCTCCAAAGTATGATTCAGGTTATCATTCATCCTCTGCATCAAATTAGCCAAATGTGAACATAGTTCAATGCAACATCGCCATAGATCTGAAAAACTCTCAAAGCCTGAATGCAGTGGCAGCCAAGTAACAAATGGTATTTCTAGCATCTATTCTGGAGTCGTATGAAAGCCTGGTCGTGGGTAAAATTGGAAACCCAAATATGACAAAGGAAGATTATCACCAAATCGATCCAGAAGAGATGGAGCTGATAAATATAAGATGGTGCATGGCTAGCATCATTAGGAGAGCACAACGGTTTATGGAGATTACTGGGAGATCTTGTCTTAGAGCTGCTGAAACAAAGCAAGGATTCGACAAATCAAAGGTTACTTGTTTCAAATGCAAGCAGAGAGGGCACTTTAAGAGAGAGTGCACAAACCAGCGCGCAGATCAAAATTTAAATCTGTTTCATGATGATTACTGTCAGAAAGCAATCTACCATCGCATCAGTGAGTCGCCAAAGATGAATCAAAAGAAGATTGGTGAAGGTTCATCGAAAGAAATAAAACAGGCTTTGGCGGTAACTCAAGAAGACGAAGGATTCAATTGAAATAAATGCATTCCAAAAGAAAAGTATGCGTTGGTTGCTGAGGTAGATAATAGATGGCAGGGACAATTTGCTCGAGAGGAAATTAATAAGTTGTATGATACTTTTGATGAAGCAAAGGAAGCAAAGAGATGAGATGTTGAAAGAGAATACTACTTAGATCCTCAAGGTAATCCTGTGGATGATCCTAAGAAGGTGGATTTTAATGCAGTGGTAGTTGTCATTCCAACCTGTGGACAATTTGATACAAGGAGGAAACAAGTGGCAGATTATGAAGAGAATCTGGAGAAGCGTATAAAGGAGGTGATGTACGCGAGTCTAACGAAGGTAATAGAGTTGAAGAAGAAGAAAGAAGAAGCCGTTGAGAAGCTGGTTGATCAATTAAAGAAGACAGCACGAGAAACTAATGACAACCAGCAGAAGATTGATGAAGAGTTGAAGAAGACGACTGATGAAAAGACAGTGGAAGATCAAAAAGAGGTAAATACGCAATTTGAATCTTCTAAGTCGTCAAATAATGATGAAAATGTAAAACAATATGTTGATAAAACTGAAGAATAGTGCAATAAATGCATGGAAACATGCAGAGCCTGTACTAAAAAAGATGAAAACTTAAAATCAAGAGATATTGAATTTACTAAAATTGAAACAGTTTTCAAAACAAAGTGCAAAGAAATGTTTAAAAATGAAGAAGTTTTGAAACAAAAAGTCAAAAAGCTGACACTGAAATGTCAAGATTTTGAAAAAGAAATGAGACTTTAAAACAAAAGTGTTCGGCAAAATGTAATGATTGTTTAATATCATTCAAGAATTACAGAAAGAATATGATAGAATAAATATTGCAAATCATAACATAAAAGAAGCTTATGATACTTTGAATAGACAAGTTAAAAGTATGGACGGTAGATTGTAAAAATGTTTAGAAACAACACAACTTGTTGAAGCCAAATATGCAAGTAAACAACGAGAGTTAAATAAATGTACTGATGAAGTTGCAAAACTTAAACAAGAATTGGTTGAAAAAGAAAAGTATGTTACAAAAACTTCAAAGTTATCATAATTCTTCGTATATTCTCGAACGTATTTTCAACATCACACCAGATGATAAAGATTCTGAAAAGAAAAAATGGGTATTGGTTTAGAATATCATCAGGTGTCACCACCGTTGGAGGATAATTACACGTTCTATGATGACGAAGAGGTAGCAAAAGGTTTAAACATGGTTGACCAATTACCTGAAAACATTGATGTGACTTACACCAAATCTGATGATGCTGGTGATTCAGAGGTGGTAAGTAAGGTTATTGAAAGCGTTCTGAAAGATGAGTCTACCAAAAATGGTATGTCCGAATCACATGATAAAGATGAGGAAAGTTTTCACAAAAATTATCTCAAGAATTCAAAATCTGAGAAAAATATGAATGATGATTCAATAGGATTGGCTTATTACATGATTGGATTGGACAAGTTATTCTCAGATGTTGAATTTCTAATTCAAAATGTGATTTCGGATAAAATCGACAAAGTTTTCAAATTGGTAGAAATCGAGAAAGAAGAAATTGACAAATTTGCTGGTAAGAGCAAGAAAACTTTTTATAACAAACTTGGTTACAAAAAGAAAAACATGAAGGCTAGGTTGGGTTATAAAAAGAAACAAAATCAAAGAAAAAGGATTGAAAAGTCTAATTATCATAAAAAGATGAACTTTGTTCACGGAACAAGTTCCGAAGAAGAGAAATGACTCAAATTTAGACGACAGACTAATGAAGAGTTCTATGCTCAGAAGAAACAACAACAGGCTAAAGATGTTTCCAAGAAAACATGCTTTAAATGTGATCAATATGGACAAGATTGTCGCAAATGTCCAAATCCGAATCCTGTTGATGTTGAGAAAAAGAAAGTTGAAGTTGTAAATCAGAAGTCAACCGAGTTTGTGTCAAAACAAACTTGGAAACCAAAGACACCCAAATAAGAACCGAAACAGATTTGGAAATCAAAGGTTGACATTTCAAAGTCACAACAAACTTGGAAACCAAAAACGTCCAAGTTTGAACCAAAACAAGTCTGGAAGCCTAAAAATGATTTGTCGAAACGAAACGTTCAAACTGATTCAAGATTTTATCAACAAAATATTTCAACTGGACAAATTTGGGTGGTCAAGAAACAAAACACTTTTGTGAGTGACAATAAACGGAAAATTGATTCAACCAAGAAGGTTGAAAATAAGAACGAAAAAGTGTTTGTTAAAAATGACAAAGATTTCCAAAGTTAAACAATTCTTATTGTGTCACAATACCCAAGGTCAAACAGGCCTGGGTTGCATTATTCAAGTAATTGAGTTAGTTGAATGTGCAGGTGCTCCTGAAAACAATAGAAGTCAACTTGGAGAGTGGAGCAGGCTGGCATGGGAGGAGGCAAATCCCTGTGACTGAAAATCAGGGAGTGTTTGTTAGTTTTTGTAAATAAATAAAGTATAAATCAAAAACCCTAAAACATAAAAACATAAAAAAATTGTTTGTTTTTTAATTGTTAAAAAATCAAAATTTTGAAAAAATATGCTTTTTAAGTGAATACGCCGAAACCCTCACGGCTGAACGAACATGATTAAATTCACAAGTGGTTGAAAATGGTTTTAACTTCTCAAAAATCAATGTGTTGTAAATCATGGGGGTACTTTATGCAAAACAGAGCATGTGATGTAGAAAATGGATGGCGAGATGAAGCTATCTACATCGGTTATTAAATTTTCCTTAAATGTTTTGGATTTTAGGGGGAGTAAGAATTTTGAAAATACAAAAACAATTTTGAAAATACAAAAACATTTGAAAATTTGAAAAAGCCAAAAACATGAGAAAACTTAAAATGAGTTTTTGTGTAAAAAAGGAAATGATAGTACATCAGTAGACAATCACAGCATGCTAAAGAATTGAAATGTTAAATGTGATAAACGGTCTTACTGATGATATGCCAGTAGGTTTTTACACACTTAGTAAATTGATTTCGAGATATAAACCTAAATCAATAACTTACTGATCTCGTGGGGAACATCTCTCGGATATATTTCGTTTGAGAGGTTGCCTGATTCCGAGATATTAGGTCTTTATACTTACTGATATCTGGGGTATTATACTTGGTCTTCTGATTTTGCGTCAGCAATGGCCTAGACCTCGTATAATGCTTTTGCGCTTAAAGCTTTCCCTCTGCATAAAAATTGAAATACCATCGGAAGATATATATCAAGTGCAGTTGTAAAGAAGATTACTAAGTGGAGCACACTTTTAAGTGGAGCCTTCATCTCTTTGACTGAACGGAAGTTCTAACCTGAGCTCTCAAGGCCTAACACTACCCAGAGATAGATATCAATTAGGTATATTCACCTGTAAGACTGAATCTAGGGAATCTTGATACGGGAGTATATTCTGAGGTGGTACACGCGAATAAGTTAAGTTCATAAAACACTAATCTCGTATCTTGAATCAATTGAAGTTTGTGTGAAAATTTAAATGGATCAGTATACTGACAATCTAAGTGAATCGTTTAAAACTTAAAGTGTTTATAGCTCAACGGTGCTAGTGATTTGTCATAAACTGATATGATGCTCTGACACAAACTCAACAAAAATATGTCTATAAATATTTCTTTATTTCTTTTCATTAAAGAAAAATTACAAAAAGATTTTCAGTGTGTTTTAGCATAAACTTTGTAATATACAAAAAAAAATTGTTTCTGCTTTATGTTTCGACAACCTATGTCTGAAAGCTGAGTTTCAAAATCTAAGTTTGCTGAACATGTCTTTGAAAATAAACAAGTTCATTAATTTGAAACTTAAGGTTTTAAATGAAAAAATCTAAAAACAGTTTGTGAGATCACCAAGGTCATTAATTTGGACTTGGATGATTAACTGAGAGGGTTTAGAATGCTTTCACTGTCAAATATATAGTTATTTGATAGGAGGAGAGAGCCAGTCTACAATCCTAAAGTTTTAAAACTGTCAAATGGTCTTTATAGAGCCAGGGTTCGATATCGGGAAATAATAGTTTTAAAGGGCCAGGAAACGATCTTGAACCAAAAAATAGTTTTGCAATGTCAATCTTTCATAGAGCTAGGTTCATGATCCCGGTGACCTAAACAGTTTTTAAATTGTCAAATAATTTTTATAAAAGAGTCAGGTGTTTGATCACTAGATGCAAAAAAGCCAGGTTACTAATCCTAGATGATATCAAGATTTTTAATTGTCAAATTTTTGTGAAAATCAGATTTCGATCCTGATAGTTGAGGCTAAGGGGGAGTCTAAAGAAAAGCTCAAAGAAAGGGGGAGCTTGTAGTGATAGAACCAGGTGATGATCCTGAAAAGCCGAAAGCTTAAAGAAAGGGGGAGCCTGGAGAAAGATTCAGACGAAAGGAAGAGCTGAGGATTCAGAATGCAGCTTCAATAGAAGTTTGTTAGAGCAATGGGGGAGTCAGTGGTTCTGAAGATGTCAAAGCTTCTAGATGACTCAGAGAGAAGAATAAGCTATGAGATTGACTACAGTAATATCCAAGAGGGAGTCTGTGAGTGCATCTGTCTATCGCTTCCGTCAATCACGTATCGTAGCTATCAGATATTGAAGACAAGGTTTAGAAATGTTAAAAATAGGAAATAAAGTTCATCTTTACGAAAGGAGTCCATCCTTATGAAAGGAGTCCATTTGTACGAAATGCCTATTTCATGGATATAGCTATTTCCACGAAATGTCCATCCTTAGTTAGAGGAGTCCTATAAATAGGAGGTTGTCTTGTTCATTTTAACACTTTTGGAGAGTTTGAGAGAGAAACTCTTGCAGATTGTTTTCAAGGTATTGTAACTGTCAATCATCAATTGAAAACAACTTTGAATTAGCTTGTTCTTATCTGATCCACTCTCTTACACGGATTCCGCACGTGATACGAGATTTACGCAATCATCGGAGTTACGGAATTGATCCGAAAACGAACATAGAAAGATCAATTGCCAGATGGTCAAAAGTCAATGTAGAAGAGACCTATAAAAAACTGGAAGAGCTTAGAACCAAAGACCCAAAAGTTCCTCAAAAGCGAGTTTATCCCACAACCACTTCTGGCAGGCCTCAATAAACTTAAATCTCCAAAAAGCCTCTCTTAACATCTGCTTTACCCACAAATGCCTTCAATCAATTAAAAAGGCAAAAGCAGATTGATGAGGAAGATGAGCAGAGGTTTGAAGAATACAGAAAAGAGGCTATCAAGTGTCAGATTGAATATCACATGGATTATGCTACTGACCAATTCACTGCTTAATTAACTGAAACAATTAAAGGTTGGCAAGCAGACCTCATTTACCAAACTCATTACAAATAAATATTGTCCCAAGAAAAATATCTAATCCAAAAATACTAAAGTGGAAGTCATCCTCAGACACTCACGTATTGATTTTGCTCAGATCAAATGGTGATGTTGAAAGGATAAATATGAAGGATGCATATGGTCTGAGTGCATGTGACCTTCAAGATCTTTTGAACCTTCAACTCGAAAGGGGTGATGAAGATAACATGATTTCCTTGGACTTTGAATTACAGTTCAAAGGGCAAATCCGGGAAATGTTGATGAGAAATAAAGATCAAGAAAAAAGAAGGGTTTTGGCATCATCTGTTCTAGGGGGAGATTGTTGGCTCATGTGGATCCCACCTTGAGAACAGATGATACAAAGCCAAAACAATTCTGCAATCAACTGATCCAGAATAACAGTGTTTTGGATTCCTTCTCATCCCAATGATAAAGGCATTAAACATCTATTGATTCTAAGGTCTACTGCAAAGCTAAGGTATGTTGGTTCACAAAGTCTATTAAAGCTAAACCATTGATGAAGACAAAGGTCTGATCACCCTTTGAAGAAGGTCTGCTAAAGCTTCATCAGAGGATAGAGTCATCAGTGTTTGTAATATAACAGTGTTTAGCTATTAGCAGAGGTTAGAGTTTGCTAGTTGTTGATGTCATTGTCTAGGTGACATCAGCAAAGATTCCACAATGGTTAGGTTAGTACTATAAATAGAACAGTGCAAGTATTGTTCTATTAGATCACTTCACGCACTTGCATTTTTTACAAACAAATACTGTGATCTCAGGCTGAGTGGGAGATTGTAATTCATGCATACGTAAATCAATCGTTCAATTGAAAGTGTTCATGATGAAAACAAATCTCTCATTGTTTGTGTTATAAAGTTTACACTCATTCCACTGCATATTATTCATCTTTTTATCATCTTCCATTTGTTCATCTTAAACAAACACAAACAATTCAAACTCAGATCCTAACACAAAAATTCCCTTTTGTACGAATAATTTTGTGAGTGATCAGGCTGAGGGGGAGATTGTAAAATTTTTGTAATCATTTGATTCTAATCGAAATACAGCTGTTGATGATATATTCATACTCGTGAATTTATTATTTGAATTGCAATCATAATTACCTGTTTTAACTTGCTTTAATTCAGATCTTGAATTATATGTATATTGTCAAATCTTGAATTATATACATATGTATATAGTCAATTTTAAACTATACATATGTGTATATTACAAAAATCATAGGGAACATGTGTGATCCACAATTCTTCTCAAGTTTCTCAATTAGTCTTGTGCTTCTCACATGATCCTAACGCTATACACACACACACACACACACACACACACATATATATTTATATAAATGGGATCAGGACAAAAAAACCTTAAAGTGTTAAAACGGTGAGACCGATTCTCAACCACGAGATCTTAGTGGTTTGTGGCTGAGATTGATGCAGTGGCATTTTTGTCAATACTAGGGGCCTTGGAACTACTAGAAGGGGTGAAATAGGAAGATCCTAACAAGGGTGCACATGCTAATCACACGCCATTTCCCCCACGATATTTAAACGTCTATAACTTTTTTATGTGATATATTTTTTTTTAAAGTTACACCATAAAATCCAGCGTTTTCTTTTCTTTCCAATGAGTATACTATTGATATAATTTTCGAAAAAAAATGAACTGAGTTTTTATGGCGTTTTCAACTAGGTTCTTTATGATGTTTTTCTGAACTGCGTATTTTCTTGTCGTTTTCAACTAGGTTTTTTATGCCATTTTTCTGAACTAGGTGTTTTTAAAGCGTTTTCAACTGAGTTTTTCTGAAATGTGTGTTTTATGGCGTTTTCAACTTGGTATTTTCATAGCATATTTTCTTAATTGTGTATTTTTATGGGGTTTTTATTTGGATACCCAGTTCATGTCGGTTTTTTTTATTTAAAAAATTTAGCAATAGAATACTCGTTGAAAAGATGATAAAACACTTACTTTTATGGTGTAAACTTTTTTAAAAAAAATAACATAAAAAAGTTACGGGAGTTTAAAAAAGATGGTGGAATATATATGTGACTTGCATGTGCATGGTCTTTGACCTGTGAGTGGCATGTGCATGGGCTTTTTGATAATATTACCCTTAGACTGGTGGGTGTGGGCGTGGGTTTTGGGCGTTTTGGCCCTCTAATGTCAGGTGCTCCACACCGGGTTGGCATTTTGGCCAGCGTTGCCCGCTTGGCATGGAGATTATGCCGACCGGGGGGTGACATGACGGGCTGTGGTTGGCTGGTTCAATGTAGGTTCTTTAGTTTTCTTTGTAGTTTTTTTAAAAAATTCCACATGGCTGGCCACGCTGTAACACCCGAAAAATATAAAATTATATATATAGGGAGCCGCTAAAATGAAAACCACCCCCAGTTGTAAGAACCATGAGAACCACTCTCAACCAATCAGATTATGCCACCCTAAAGAGTGTTTTGGTCATTTACCCCAAATGTCAAATATATCTCTTTCTCTTCATTTAAATCAGCAGACTTTTTATATATCACTGATCTCTCATCTCTCATATCTCTTGTCACAATTCTATTTCAAGCTCATCTTCCCTCTATCATCTCTCTCTTTCTTCTTGTTAAAAACAAAAAAAAAAAAATCAAAAATTTGACAAAGAAGCTTTAGATCAATCTTGGTTGCATATTTTACAATGAAGTGCTAAATCGATTAACCACCTCATGAAGAGTGTTCTGTTTGAAGATTCGGATCCGCTGATGCTTTGGATACAATAAAGACCCGGATTCGATGAAGACCCATATTCAATGAAGAGAAAGATTTGTAGGTTCACAAATTGTTGCAAACTACCTGCATAGACGTTTTCGTGGTTAACCAGAGCTCTGCCAGAAAACTCAGTTCCGTCGCCGAAAAGCAAGGAGTTCGCCGGAGTTTTGCTTCTCCGAGCTCTGGTTGTCAGAGTCGTCGAGCTCTGGTTGTCAGAGTCGTTTATCAGAGCCATCGCACCGTAACCAAAGTTCTCATCTCTGTGTCGTCCTTTCTCTCTCTCTCTCTCTCTCTCTCTCTCTCTATCTCTCTAGCATTTTAAGGTTGAGTTTGTATCTGTGTGTTGCCTTGAGGGTAGTCGTAACATGGGGGAAATGGTGTACGAGAAAGAGGGGTGTGCGGGTGTGAAACAGGGTAAGGAAAAGGGTATGCCGATTGGCCTGAGGTGTGGCCATAGCTTGTCACCGGTCGGAGTGAATCTCCGATGACTGAAGAAGAAGGGGGTGTGCTTGAGCGGCTGATGTGTAAAACTTCAGGGTTTAGATTTTGAATTAAAACTAACAGGGGTGAGGGGGGATTAGTATGTTATATCGGCTAGGGTTTTAGGAGTAGTTAAGTTGAGTTAGGCTTGGGTCTCATCCATCCTGATGGGTCTGTACAGCATGTTTGTTTGATTTTTGTTTGCTGGGTTTTCCTTTGATTTGGGTATTCTATAAGAAATGGGGTGTTGGATGTTTTATTAGAGATGATTTTTGTGTGCTTCTGTTGGCCGGCTTCGATGTCTACTGTTTTTACAGGTGACCGATTTTGCAAGCGGTGCCCGCTGGTGCTGGTTATTTTGATGTTTACGGCTGATTTTTTGATGATGCTGGTTATTTTGATGTTTACGGCTGATTTTTTGATGTTCTGGTGATTTTTTGATAAGTGAACTATGTGGGTTTTGATCGGTTGGATTTGGGTGGCGGTGATGAAAAAAAACCTAGATTTTGATGACGATGGCGCGGCAACGATGGTGAAGGGTAGGTTTTTTGAACCTGCAACCCCACTTTGCAGCCTTTTGATTTACGGAAAATCTGAGCCACACCGTAAACTTTTTAACGTAAAACGTAAAAAGTTTAACATAAAACGTAAAAAGTTTACCGTAACACGTAAAAAGTTTTACGTAAATCGTAAAAGGTAAAACGCAAAAAGTTTTACGTAAAACGTAAAAAGTTTAACGTAAAACGTAAAAAGCTTTACGTAAATCGTAAAACGTAAAAAGCTTTACGTAAAACGTAAAACGTAAAAAGGTAAATATAAAACGTAAAACATAAAAAGTTTAAAAAGTTTAACGTAAAACCTAAAATGTAAAAAGTTTAACGTAAAACGTAAAATTTTTAACGTAAAACGCAAAAAGTTTTACGTAAATCGTAAAACGTAAAAAGTTTTACGTAAAACATAAAACGTAAAAAGTTTAACGTAAAACGTAAAACTTTTTCTACGTAAATTGTAAAACGTAAAAAACCGTGTGATAAAACGGCGCCTAAACAAGGAACGTGAATGCGGCACATAAAAACGCCGTGAAAAAAACGGGATGTAAAAAACGCCGCGTTAAAACGGGACGTAAAAAATGGCGCGTTAGAAAAAAACGCTTGAAAAAGCCGAGCGTAAAACACAGTGTGCAAAAACGACCCATTAAAAAACAATGCGTGAAAAAACCGGGCGTAAAAAACGGCGTGCAAAAACCGGCGCGCAAAAAAAAATTTCTTGTTAAAAAAATTTGAATCTAAAAATTCTTTTAATAAAAAATTCTTTTAAAAAAATAAAAAGTAATATAATAAAACAAAAAAGTAATAAAAAACAATAAAGACAAAAAGACAAAAAAGAGTAATTTTACTAAACTATCCTTTTAGATTAAAATATTAAAAACATAATAAGACAAAATGTATTTAATACTAATTTTAGTTACTTTTAATCTCATCCATCCATCTTGTTGATCTAGTGGTTAGGAACTGGTTCTCGCGGTTTTTACAACTGTAGGTGGTTTTCATTTTAGCGCTCCTATATATATATAGGGAGGGGCTCATGTGAGAACCACCCTTATTGTGAGAACCTTGAGAACCAATGTGAATACAACCTAAAATAGCTAAAAAAACCTAAAAAAACCTAACCCCCACCCCCCAAAAACCTAAACCCCCCCCACCCCACCCCCCCCCCCCACCCCACCCCCCCCCCCAAGCTAAATGCTAAAAAAAACCTAACCCCACCCCCCCCCCCCAAAAAAAAAACCTAAACCCCCCTCCCCCACCCCCCCAAAAACCTAAGCCCCCCCCCCCCCCCCACCCCCAAGCTAAAATGCTAAAAACTAAACCCCCAAAAAACCTAAAAAAATCTAAAAAAAATCTAAAATTTTTTTTTTTGATTTTTTTATTATTTTTTAGGTTAAAATCGCTACTTTTCGAAGCAAAAAAAAAAAATTTAAATTTTTTTTTTTGCTTCGAAAAGTAGCGATTTTTTTATAAAAAATATTAAAAAATTCAAAAAAAATATTTTTGTGTGATTTTTAGCTATTTTTAGGCATTTTTGGTGTGTTCACATTGGTTCTCGCGGTTCTGACAATAAGAGGTGGTTCTCGCATGATCTTCTCCCTATATATATATAGGGGATGGTTCAAATAAAAACCACTTTTATTGTGAAAACTCGAAAACTAACTAAAAAAAGCCTAAAAAACACATAAAATTTTTTTTTTCAATTTTTTATAAAAATCGCAGATTTTTATATATAAAAAAAAACTTTTTTCAAAAAAAAATTGTAGTACACATGTGTAATAATACACATTTGTAGTACACATACACATGTGCACTACAAAAAAAATTTTGATTTTATTTTATATACATAAACCTGCGAAATTTTTTTTTTTTTTTTTTTTTTTTTTTATCAAATTGCAATTTCATTCATACTTGCCAAATTACATCAAAACAAAAGGTAGACGGGCAACAAGCTGCGCCGCCACCCCTTTCTGAATTGCAAACCCTAATCTGCCAAATACAAAACCTCGTCCCCCTGATGCTGAGCAATTGTTGTGGATGATTCGTTGGACCCTGGTCAGAAATTGGATAGCTTCTGGCGCTAGGGAGCCAAATGTGTCAAAGGCAAAAGGGACAAAAACATGCTGGTTCTCTGCACAAGCTTTAGCGTGCTTATCAACTTTCTTCGATTCTGCCTTTCTTGCTGCTTGTCCAGCTACAAACCCGTTTTCCCTTAAACCAACCAGAGGGGAAACCCCCGTGAGGTCAACACAAGCATGTTTCCCCCTAGCCCAACCAAAGACGAAAATTGGGTTGCAAAAAAAAATTGGTATGTTTTTTTGCCTTTTTTAATTAGTTTTCGAGTTTTCACAATAACTAGTGGTTTTCATTTTAACCTTCACCTATGTGTGTATATATATATATATATATATATATCTATATAGGGGATGGTTCAAATGAAAACCACTTTTATTGTGAAAACTCGAAAACTAACTAAAAAAAGCTTAAAAAACACACAAATTTTTTTTTTTTTTCAATTTTTTTATAAAAATCGCTAGTTTTTATATATGAAAAAAAACTTTTTTCAAAAAAAAAAAATTTGTATTACACCTGTATAAGTAATACACATGTGTAGTATTACACATGTGCACTACACCAAAAAAAATTTAATTTTTTTTTTTTGAAAATTTTTTTTTATATATAAAAACCTGCGAAAAATTGATTTGCAAAAAAAAAATTGGTATGTTTTTTTGGCTTTTTTAATTAGTTTTCGAGTTTTCACAATAACTAGTGGTTTTCATTTGAACCTTCCCCTATATATATATATATATATATATGGAGAGGATTATGAGAAAACTACATCTAAATGGGAAAACTAGAAAACTAACTAAAAAAGCCTAAAAAAAAGCGAAAAAACATTCCAATTTTTTTTGCAATTTTTTATATTAAATCGCTATTTATATAAAAAAAAAAATTTGTACTGCACATGTGCATTATATGTGTACTACATATGTGCACTATATCCGTAATAGTGCACATGTGCAATACAACAAAAAGGATTTATTTATTTATTTTTTTTTCCATTCATAAAAACTAGCGATTTTTTTTATAAAAATTTGTATGCTTTTTAGGAATTTTTAGTTAGTTTTTTGGTTTTCTCATTTAAACTAGTTTTCTCATGATCCATCCCCTATATATATATATATATATATATAGGGTTAGGATTTAGAGAAAACGGTGAAAAGTGCGAGAATAGTGAGAACGATTTTGGAGTTGACATGTGGCAATGATGCTAAATTACACTAAGTGGTAATATTGTCAAAAAATCCACACACACGAACTGGGTGTTCAAATAAAACGCCATTAAAATACCCAGTTCAAAACGTCATAAAACACTCAAACACTCAGTTCAGAAAAACACCATGAAAAACTCAGTTTAAAACGCCATAAAACACTTAGTTCATAAAAACGCCATGAAAATATTTAGTTTAAAACGCCATAAAAACACATAGTTTAGAAAAACGCCATAAAAATACCTAGTCTAAAACGCTATAAAACACCTAGTTGAGAAAAACGCCATAAAACCCATTTCATTTTTTTTTCGAAAAGTATATCAATAGTATAGTCGTTGGAAATATAAAAATGCGCAGAGTTTTATGGAGTAATTTTTTTAGAAAAATAATCACGTATAAAAAAGTTATTGGTAGTTATAAGGTTCTCATTATTTGCAAAAATGTCACAGCATCATCTTAGCCACAAATCACAAAGATCCTATGGCTGAAAATCGTTCTCACTGTTCTCACACTTCTAATCATTCTCTCCTGATCCCGTTCCTCTCTCTCTCTATATATATATATATAGGAGAATGATTTGTTAGGAACCACCCTTTATTGCGAGAACCGCGAGAACCAATGTGCTCACAACCAAAAATACCTAAAAATAGCTAAAAAACACAAAAAAAAATTGTTTTTCTTATATTTTTTAGCGAAAAATCGCTAATTTTTGTTACCAATATTTTTTTAATTTAAAAAAAAATTTGGCTACTAAAGGTAGCGATTTTTAGCTAAAAAATATTTTGAGGGTTTAGTTTTTAGCATTTTAGCTTGTGTAGAGGGTGGGGGGGTGGGGGTTAGTTTTTTTTTGGAGAGGGGTGGGGGGTTAGTTTTTTTTTAAGGTTTTTTAAGTTTTTTTTTTGTGTGTTCACATTGGTTTGAACCGTGAGAACGAATGAAAAAAACCACGAGAACTTGGTAAAAAACAATTCAAATTCAAAATTTCTTTTTACACTTATTATTGTTGTTCGAATACAATGTTAGAAATTAAATTTACACGTTTTAATTTACGTGAATTCGTAAGTAAAGAAAATTTACACATGTATGAAATAATGTAGCGCATAATGTGTTATGAAAAGGAATGCTCGGGTTTTAGAAGTTGATTAAGCATATATATATATATATATATACATATATAGGAGAAGGATTTGTTAGGAACCACTCTTTATTGCGAGAACCGCGAGAACCAATGTGCTCACAACCAAAAATACCTAAAAACACAAAAAAAAAATTGTTTTTCTTATATTTTTAGCGAAAAATCGCTAATTTTCGTTACCAATTTTTTTTAATTAAAAAAAATTTGGGTACTAAAAGTAGCGATTTTTAGCTAAAAAATATTAAAAAAAAATTGTTGTGTTTTTTAGATTTTTTTAGGATTTTTAAGGGTTTAGTTTTTAGCATTTTAGCTTGTGTGAAGGGTGGGGGGGGGGGGGGTTAGTTTTTTGGGGGGTGGGGGTGGGGGTTAGTTTTTTTTGGGGAGGGGTGGGGGGTTAGTTTTTTTTTAGGTTTTTTAAGTTTTTTTTTGGTGTGTTCACATTGGTTCGAACCGTGAGAACGATTGAAAAAACCACGAGAACTTGGTAAAAAACAATTCAAATTCAAAATTTCTTTTTACACTTATTATTGTTGTTCGAATACAATGTTAGAAATTAAATTTACACGTTTAAATTTACGTGAATTCGTAAGTAAAGAAAATTTACACATGTATGAAATAATGTAGCGCATAATGTGTTATGGATTGAAAAAGTACTTCCGTATGAAATAATGTAGCGCAGAATGTGTTATGAAAAGGAAGGCTCGGGTTTTAGAAGTTGATTAAGAATATATATATATATATATATATATATATATATATATATATATATATGTATATATATATGTATGTATATATATAGGAGAAGGATTTGTTAGGAACCACCCTTTATTGCGAGAACCGCGAGAACCAATGTGATCACCACCAAAAATACCTAAAAATAGCTAAAAAAACACACAAAAAATTTATTTTTCTTATATTTTTTGCGAAAAATCGCTAATTTTCGTTACCAATTTTTTTTTATTTTAAAAAAAATTGGCTAGTAAAACTAGCGATTTTTAGCTAAAAAATATTAATTTTTTTTTGTGTTTTTTAGATTTTTTTAGGTTTTTTGAGGGTTTAGTTTTTAGCATTTTAGCTTGTGTGGAGGGTGGGGGGGGGGGGGTTAGTTTTTTGGGGCGTGGGGGTGGGGGTTAGTTTTTTTTGGGGAGGGGTGGGGGGAGATTTTTTTTTTTTTTTAGGTTTTTTAAGTTTTTTTTTTTTGTGTGTTCACATTGGTTCGAACTGTGAGAACGAATGAAAAAACCACGAGAACTTGGTAAAAAACAATTCAAATTCAAAATTTCTTTTTACACTTATTATTGTTGTTCGAATACAATGTTAGAAATTAAATTTACACGTTTAAATTTACGTGAATTCGTAAGTAAAGAAAATTTACACATGTATGAAATAATGTAGCGCATAATGTGTTATGGATTGAAAAAGTACTTCCGTATGAAATAATGTAGCGCAGAATGTGTTATGAAAAGGAAGGCTCGGGTTTTAGAAGTTGATTAAGAATAAGTTTTAGTTCAGGTTTATGTAGTAAAGAGATCGTGTATGAGTAAGAAGGTAGAAATAAAACTCCAAGTATAAGTGAAACTAGTAGAACTAATACTAACGGTGAAGTGTGCTAGTATGTTCATATGAACTTCAAATTGTTGTAATGTATATCATGGTATTAGAATCTCTAGGTTGCTACTAGTTTGCACACTTTAGTTTAAGTACGATAATGTGATGACTTGAAAATTTAAGAATCAATTGATAAAGAATGGAAACATAAAGTATACGTAGTTTACCGGTTACGAACGGGTCAATGTGATGTAGAAGGCATAATGAGGAAATTGTATAAGTTGTGACTCATGTAATGGGTCGCAAGGGATGAAAATTATCATAATGCTGAAAAGATATGTATTGACCCATTATGGACGGGTCAATTAAGACAAGCATGATGAGCTATGATAATGGTCAAAACTTTGACCCGTTATGAACGGGTTGGATGGATTATATGTTTGATGCTAAGGGATGTTACGTACAAATCTGGGTAGGCTGATTTGTTAAAATAATGGAAGAAGGATTTCTAGAAATGACGTTCTTAGAGTTATGACTTTACTAATGGATAAACCAATATTGGTGAAGTAGGTTTCGGGGACGAAACCTTCTTTAAGGGGGGGGGGGGTAGATTTGTAACACCCCAAAACTTGAATTATTAAATTCGTTAGTATGTTACTATGTTTAATTAAATGAAATACAACAACTAGGTTATTAAACTTAGTTAAATGCCTAATAAATAAGTAAATGAATGAAACATGTGGCAACTATGATGGTGTGATAAACTTGAGGGACTAAGATTGCCCAAATGGAAACTGAATTTAATTAAAACAAAAATTTGCACACACACACACTAGGTGTGTGCGTGAGATCGATCAGGAGGAAGAGGGAAAGGGTGTAAACCCTAGTTCACAAGAAAGCTTCAAATTAACAAGGAAATTAGGCTCAAATCCGATGCATGAACTAAGAATTATGATCATCCAAGTGTTCTTCATACCAAGTAAGTTGAATTTTTATGTTTTGGTGATGTTTGATGACTTGGGTTATGATTAACCCACGAATTTAGTGCGAAATTGAGTATGAAAATGTGTTATAATCATCTTATGGAAGATGTATTGTGAAAGATTTTGAGTAATAGGATGATTAGATTTGAAACCCACTTCTAGTTGTGAAGATGATGACATAAGTAGTTCACCCATGTTAAAACCTTGCTTGAATCATTGATGTATATGTTGTATCTAATGAATTATTGTTAGATAGGTTGATTATAGTATGTACTTAAGTTGATTCTTGTTGTAATTGATGAATTATGTATGAACTAGTAGGGTAATGCATAAAGTACTTGTACCATGTGCTTTATGGGTGGTATGCACACCAAGTGTATGATGAAATGTCTAAGTGATGTTAGGATATGAGCTTTGTATAAAACGGATTGACATTTATGAATTAATTGTGACAATGACGAGATTAGTAGTAAACTAACTTGAATAATACGCCTTAGATGGAATTCGCATGGGTATTCAGAGGAAAGTATGCTTTGACAAAAAATTATGCATTAGGGACTTGTACCTTGTGCTCAAATGATGTGATGCTCACCATGTATTTTGGTGATTGATTTATGTTGATTAAAAGTGAAAGTGTATGAAATGTGAAACGTATAAATTTATTAGTAAGGGGTAATGTTGGAATTATGTTGTATTGTTACCGTAGATGACATTGTAATTTGAAGAATCACAAAGCATTAACATGTGAAAGTATGTGTATGTGAATGAGTATGTGTATATAATTAGATGATCATTTGATTGTAAACACATTTCGTTATGAGTAGGAAATTGTATATAGTGTCGATTGTATAGCCTATTATGATGTCATGAGTATATGAGATTAAGCCGAAAGTTAAAATGATAAATCGTTGACTTTGGAAAGTCAACTACGCATAAGGAACATGGCTAGACTTGTTGTCGTAATTATAAGATTATAGATAATCGTATGGTACATGATATATAAATATGTGATATATGGAATGACATGATGGATTATATGGGTTTGAAAGGATGCGAAATCGGGTATATGTTGTATGCTTGTTAGGATTGACTAATGCAAGTTGAATGTGAAATTATGCAAATGGTATGTTCGTATCAAGTACAATGGTGTATGCTAATCAATGTGAGATGATGATAACATGAAAATGTAGGAGCCATGTCAACATGGACACTACCATGGAAGGGCAATGGATCAGGGTAAATAAGGAAGCTATGCACAAACTTGGACGCATGAGGTAAGAGACTTCCGACTCACTTATTAGTATGTGTAGGGAGTTATTTGATACTTTCGAATGTGGGGAGTTCTTGTATGATTAAGTAATAAATGAAGTACTAAGGTAGGAATGATTGTTGGGGCTGAAAGTAGCTAGCTACGTTGTAAATAAAATGGTGAAATCAAATGGGTCGAATAATGGCATGAAGGATCTATAAGTCTTTATCTTATAATTCAGCTTTTGATGTGAGTTAGGATGGTAAACGGATCTGTAATTAAATTACGGACGTGTAGAAACAAGAATTACACAAAGCGGATGTCTAGATCAAAAGTTACGCGACTTTAAGTTGAAGATTTGTTTAGAATTCATAGCTGGGCACCATATGCAGCAACGAAAGGAAACATTGTGTCCAAATAAGGCTGTCGCGCTACGCGACAGCAACTCAGATTCACCGTCACGCAATGCGACGACAGTCGCGCTACGCGAGCGCCCGGGGTAGGGGCCGTCACACCCCGCGAGAGCCAGTGAGCTGGAAAAACTTGTTTTCTAGTTTGTTTCAGCACCCGGACTCGATTGTAAACGCTTATATGTTGCGAATGATTATCTTATTTCATGGTTTATGATGTTGGATTTGTTTATAAATGAATGTTATGGTTCTCCGGATAGTATAAGCATGGATTTACCCTCGTGTTAATGAAGAAAATCTATAAGTAAATGTATTTAGAAACAAGTAAGTATGTAGGTCGATATGTAAAATGCCTATGTTATGCAAATTTACAATCTTGACATGTTAGCATAAGTATATGTTAATAAGAGTAGTAAGCAAGAGCTCGTAACCGTATATGTACGAATGTAGGTATGTAAGATTGTATGTTCGTATGAAGTGACGTATGTATGTATGTACAAAGATGGGTTGCTATGTATATACGTAGGAATGGTTTCAATACTTTAAGTATTGACAATTATTAATGATGTTTTCTTGAGTTTGAAATGAGAATGCAGGTACACCATTAAGGACCTTGTGAAGGTTTAAGGAATTGGAATGCATGATTGTACATGGAAGGCCGATTCGAAAAGATGAGCATGAGAAGAAGGAATACAGAGTGGTTATTTGATTGTGTATGTTTAAATTGAGAATAACGTCACCAAATCTTAATGATGTGTATGTATGTGGTGAATGCAGGTTGCGTGGACTTAACATCATTATGAAGAGTAGAAGGATTGAAGATCAAGTCAAGAGCAAGGATTGTACGGAAAGAGTGGTCACTCAACTGGAACTTTTATATATTTCAATTGATGTGAAAAATAAGGAATGAATTTTTGCAAATCTATTTAGTAAAGTGTTAATTATTCTAGTAATAAACCTTCAAGTATGTTACAGGGGTAATAGTGAAAGAAATTTTTGGGCTCATGTTTTCCGCAGCGTCGTTTTTTTCAAGTTATTAAATGTTAGGGCGTTACATAAAAAAGCCTAAAAAACATACCAATTTTTTTATAAAAAATCGCTATTTTTTATATATTAAAAAAACTTTTTTTCAAAAAAAAAAACAAATTTTTTTTGTAGTGCACATCTGTAATAATACACATCTGTAGTACACATATAATGCGCATGTACACTATAAGGTTTTTTTTTTATTTTGAAAAAAGTTTTTTTTATATATAAAAGTACCGAAAATTTGTAAAAAAAAATTGGTATGTTTTTTACGCTTTTTTAGTTAGTTTTCGGGTTTTAACTTTAACTAGTGGTTTTTAATTGAACCTTCCCCTATATATATATGAGAAGGATCCGTTAGGAACCACCATTTATTGCGAGAACCGCGAGAACCAATGTGAACATAACCAAAAATACCTAATAAAATCTAAAATCACCAATTTTTTTTACTATTTTGTTTGAAAAATCACTATATTTCGTCAATAATAAAAAAAATTTCAAAATTTTTTTTTTTCGAGTAACAATTATCAATGCACATGTGCATATGTTTCATTTCTTTGACAAATTTCGTAATTCATTACAAATGTTAGACAATTGTACTTTCATTTACACTACCATATGTAATACACTACTTTTTACATTATCAATATTAGAAATGCACATGTGCATCTATATGTATCAACATGAAATAAGGTGTTTTGGTACGCTACTTTGAATACACTTTCCCTTTCATCTATCATACCATCCATAATACACTACCATTACCTCCTACCATCTATAATACAATACCATTACCTCCTACCATCCATAATACAATACCATTACCAATCTTTTCACTTTCTTACATGTATATCAACACTATTTATACCATCCAATCAACATATTATATCATAAAGTGACAACTATAACCAAACCATCAACCACTAGATATAACTAACCAAAAAACATGTATATGGGCCTACTTCTCCATTCAAAATAACAAGCTATTTGTACAAAAACACGTTATATCATGGTTATACATAATGATGCACATGTGCATTTTGAATATTGGTAATGTAAAGATTAGTGTATTACGGATGGTATTGTAAATTAAAGTGCAATTGTCTATTACTGATAACGTATTACGGAATTTGTCGAAGTAATGATACATATGCACATGTGCATGGATAAGTGTTATTGGTAACGAAATATAGCGATTTTTTTTAAAAAAAATTTTGAGTGTTTTTTGATTTTTTTTTTTTAGATTTTATTTTGTGTTCACATTGGTTCTCGTGGTTTTCGCAATAAGGGTGGTTCTCAAATGAACCTTACCCTATATCTATATATATATATATATATATATATATATATATATATATATTGTGAGGTCATTGGGGAACACTAAAAAAGTGGGGAACAATGGGGAACCGACTCAAACGAACTCCGATTGGACTCATTCCAGCGGCGTTGGAACTGTCTCGTCGAACCCTAACTAGGATCACTTAACCCTAAATCCTAAATCATAACCCCTAAACCCTAAATATATTAGGGTTTGACTTTTAGTGTTTAGCTTTAGGGTTTAGCCTTAGGGTTTAGCTTTAGGGTTTAGAGTTTAGCTTTAGGGTTTAGCTTTAGGGTTTAGCTATAGGGTTTAGCTTTAGGTTTAGCCTTTAGGGTTTAGCTTTTAGGGTTTATAGTTTAGATTTTACGGTTTAGCTTAGGTTTTAGCCTTATTTTTTAGCTTTAGGGTTTAGAGTTTAGGAGTTAGGATTTAGAGTTTAGGGTTAAGAGATCTTAGTTAGGGTTCGACGAGCCGGTTCCAACGCCGGTGGAATGAGTCCAATCGGAGTTCGTTTGAGCCGGTTCCCCGTTGTTCCCCACTTTTTTAGTGTTCCCCAATGAACCTCACACTAGGTTCCTAAAACTAAGGGGTTGTTTGATTCATGTAATTCTTCGGAAATGGAATTAATTACCTTAAAATCTGTGTCTGGTTAGTACAAGGAAGAAATGAAAAGTGAATATTTTCACTCATACGTGGGAAATTTACTTTCCATCACACCTCTAATGAAATTGGTAAACAACCTAACTTACCAAAATGCCCTCCCACGTAACACCATTCTTCCCTCCATTGTCATTTCACTCTCGCCTCATCCTTCATAAAACTCATTCTTCAAGTTAATTTATCATCTTCAACATTTCATAAATAACTTGGTATATATATAAAAGAGAAGTTTCTATGCAAAACACTAAATATTGCGAGAACACACAGAACAAAATGAATCACTAATTTGTTCAATCCCAAAAACCTAAAAAATAAATGAAAATGTTATAAATGTAATATTTATTGTTTCTCACACTAGAATTTAAAACAAAATATGAAAAATCTTCAGTTTTAAATAACATAGGCCAAACTACCTACATGTATATAGACTATGTGTAGGAAAAAATATATGATTTTTTATGTATATATAATTCACATATGAATGTAAGAAACATAAAATTTAATAAATATGAACTATAAATCCCAAAATTTAGATATCTTTATCCTATATATATATATATATATATATATAGGGGACCGCTAAAATGAGAACCACCGCCAGTTGTAAGAACCGTGAGAACTTTTTGATCGGGGGCGAGTTGGACCAATTTTTTTTTTTCATAAACGTAGATGCTTGTATTATAAACACATTTGTAAAAAAAATTCAAAAAAAATGTCGTGTGTGTAGTTTTGAACACCACAAGTTTGTGTTTACGGGTACCGTAAATTTTAAATAAAATTTACGGGTCCCGTAAACGCAAACTTTGGGTGCTCAAAACTACACATCCGACATTTTTTTTTTGAATTTTTTTTTACAAATGTGTTTATAATACATGCATCTACGTTTATGAAAAAAAAATTGGTCCACCTCGCCCCGTACGGTGTAGTTCTCACGGTTCTTACAACTGGAGGTGGTTTTCATTTTAGCGGTCCCCTATATATATATATATATATATATATATATATATATATTGGTACGGGATCAGGAGAAAACGGTGAAAAGTGTGAGAACGGTGAGAATGGATCCTGGCCCAACACGTGGCCAGGGGCGCTAATTGATATGCAGGGGTACGATTGTCCTTTTATACGTCCCCTCCTTGTTGGCGTTATAAATATGTTTGAAATTAAAACTCCAAAGATTTCGTGTTAGCTGTTACCTCCTTTGCAAGCTTTCTCAGATCTAAGGTGTCTAACGTGGATTTTGTCCATCAAAGTAAAATTCGATGACGTTTCCTATTTTTGTTCCAGCAAATCATGCAACATATATGGTGTTTCGTTCCTTTTATGCTTGTTTCATTGTTTTTTTTATTTATATTTTCATAATGTGTTGTATGCTTTTCAGTGGCGTTGTTCATGTATCCAATTTATTCGCGTTTTCATTGGTAGTTAAACAATTAGTAAGAACTGATAATTGGAGTTTTCATTATTAATTTTAATTGGCATTTGGGATCTAGTATATTTCTTATGTTTTTATGATCATTGGCGTTTTACACCTGATTAGTTTTGAATATTATTTAGTAGTATTTGTAAACATCAGTTATTACTATTTGTTAATTCGTGTAAACATCCGTTTTGTTAATTATGGCGTTTTCATTATGATGTTATATTTTGTTAATTATTTATGTTGTTAACTGTTTTTAACTATTCATCTCATGGCATTTTTATTATCACGTCGCATTAGCATTGTTAGTTCATTATTTTTTTGTTAATCAATAAAGTTATGGTGTGCGTATTTTGGCGTTTTCATCAAGGTGTTTTCAAATTATGTGTTTATTATGTCTTGCTTATTATTCAATTAATGGCGTTTTAATCTATAATGTTATTACGAGACATTTTCTATTTTTAATGGCGTTTTTCTGAATTGTTTGTTCCTCATTGTGTTTTCTCAGACGAAGTTGCTTCCTCGAGTCAAAGGTTTTGCCCCAAAACTGGATTACCATTTATCATTCCTGACGTTAGTGAAGAAATAAAGCCCACAATGGACATGATATTCACAAGCCTCGATGATTGTTATTCAATGTATGTTAAGTATGCCAAGGCTTGTGGGTTTTCAGTCAGGAAAGGGACTGAAAAGACAAACTCCAAAGGTGTATTACATATTAAGTATTACATGTGTATGAGAGTTGGGGTATATAAGGACAAGAAGGTTGATACATTGGACCCCAATCAAAAGGAGCGTTTAGGGCGATCCAACTTTTCAAAGTGGACTGATTGTGGTGCACTTTTATGTGTAATTTTTTCGGCTGGATCATGGAAGGTCTATAAGTTTGTCGAGGAGCACAACCATGATCTTGTTGAACGTCCTGATAAGCATTTTCTTCCAACTGAACGACATCTCACTCAGCTCCATAAGCATGTTATACACAGCATGTCTAAGTTGAATTTGGGTCCAGTCAAGGCATTTAATGTTATGAAGACTTATTTTGGCGGTTTTGAAGATGTGGGTGCAAGTAAAGTTGAATTTAAGAACTACAAGAGGCAAATTAACATGTTTATAGGGGAATACGACCCCGATATGGTTGTGAGACATTTGGATGGAAAAAAAATTCCCAGCCTAATTTCTCGTACGATTACTTCACAGATGAAGACAATCGTTTGAAGGGACTTTTTTGGTGTGACGATCAAGCCAAACGTAATTACCACGTGTTTGGTGATTTGATTTCGTTTGACGCCACGTATCGTTCCAACAAGTAATATTTTATAATTCAACTTCTTATGTTCTTTTTTGGCGTTTTATAAGTTTACATGCAATGGCGTTTTCATGAGTTTACATGCAATGGCGTTTCTATGAGTTTACATGCAATGGCGTTTTATGAGTTTACATGCAATGGCGTTTTATTATTGTTTCAGTTCTCATAGCCTTTTCATATGCATATACACTATGGTGTTTGTACCGTTCACTGGTATAGACAATCATCACTGCAATGTTACATTTGGTGCTGCATTATTGGCGTCGGAAACTGCTGATACGTATATTTGGTTGTTGAGAGTTTTTCTAAAAGCTGTTGGTTCTCAACCAAAAGTTGTTGTCACTGACCAAGATCCAGCAATGAAGAAGGCTATTTCTGCTGTATTTGTTGACACGAGGCATTGGTTATGCATGTGGCATGTGATGCATAAACTTTCTTTGAAGGTTGATATGCTTATTTTTACCTTTGGCGTTTTAGGACACACTGCATTTTAAAATATATGGCGTTCTGTACCTTGTTACTATTTTTTTAATTAAGTTTTGTCTTTGTGTAATATATATGTTTTTTATGCATGGGGTTTTCGTGTTATACATAGGTTGGTGTTAGGCTATGCAATTTCACCAATTTCATAGAACGTATTTGTGGTGTTGTGTGACGGATATTCTTACACATGAAGAGTTTGAATCAGAATGGGAAGTGGTTATCAGAGAGTTCAATTTAGTAGATAATGACTGGCTATCTGGTATTTTTACACTCAGGGAATCCTGGATCCCTGCATACTATAGAATGGAAGAGCTGTTGGGCCTTATGCGAACGACATCGAGGTCGGAGAGTGAGAATCATTTTTTTGGTCAAGTGTGCAATTCAAAAGCTACTCTTGTTGAGTTCATGACTCATTACGAAACTGCAATAGAAGCACAACGTTACACGCATCGGAAAAATGATCATGAATCTCGATACAAACGACCCCAGTTGAAGAGTAATTACCAAGTGTTGGAAGCCCAAGCTGCTGACATATACACAAAAAAATATTTTTTGTGACGTTCAAGCTAAGCTAATTGGAATTGCAGATTGCATAAATCAATGTTACGAAGATCAGCCCAACGGGTTTGTTAAGTTTTCCACAAATGACTTCCAGCAGCCTTGTACATCCTTATTTGAGGTAAACAATGACGTTTTGTTAAGTTTTTATATGGAGTTGTATGTGCATGGTGTTTTATCATATCCAGTTGTGTTTTTTTTTTCTAGACAAACATTCTCTGTATGGTGTTATAGAGATATTGTTTTTGGCATTTTTCAGGTAATGTATCGTACGTCTGATTGCACATGCAGTTGCTCATGTAAGCGTTTTGAGCAGTTTGATTTGCTATGTAGACATATACTCTATGTTTTGAGAAGTATGGACATTAGGGAATTTATAAAACAATACATTTTGATTAGATGGCGCAAAGAGGCTTCCCCAAATTGCTCTCCTGAATACTCAATTTGTCCTGAATATATGACCGAGCTTGATCCCGACGTGCAAAGTATGATGCGAGATATTATTTTTTCAACGGAGTATACTTTGAACCGTTTATCTGGTAATAAAGAGGAGCTATCCTTATACAAGGATCCTGTTCAATCTTATATGAAGAAGATTCAAGATATGCAGATTGTTGCTCCTCCCGCTAGCACTAGGGATAGATTTGTCGAGATAACCGGTCAATATAAAAACGACAAGAATCCGATAAGAGTCCTTGTTGGGTATAAATCCAAAGGTTCTGGTTCTCAGAAGCGCCTGAAATTTAAACAGGAGATAGCAATCGAGAAAAAGAAATCAAAGTCGAAACCCAGGGCCAAAGAAAGATAGTGTTAGAACTACAAAGACTATGGACACTACGCATCGACATGCAAACTGGCCGTAATTAAAAGAAGATCGACAAGGTCTTCGAGAGCAAGTGAAGAGTAGTTTGGCATTTTGTATTTTTCATTCTTACAGAACACACACAGATTTCAGTTTGGCATTTTACATCTCTTATACGTCATTTCTTTCCATCTTTTTTTCTACCTATTTGTTCATAACATGTTACTTCGAAGTTCGTAAGAAACAATATAAGATCGGACAAGCAAATCAAACGCCAAAAAAATGCCACTAAATAAAACTACCATAAACCTCTAATTTTGGTCATGCTAAACTCAATAATGTTTTGCTGAACGAGATGGACAACATTGTTAATCTTCAGTCAAGAAAGATGTCTAACAATGTTGTCCACCCCGTTCAGCTAAACTTTATTGAGAACAAAACTGAATCCCAAGAAATGACATTTTTGCAATTTTGTGGTTTTTGTATGTTTTGGCGTTTAAATTGAGGATAGACTCAATAAGATTTTACTCAATAAGATGGACAATATCCCCGCATAAGGATTTTGCCCATAACATTGTGCGAAAGTTTACTGAGAAAATAGTGTATCTCAAAGAAACTTCGATTGGAATCTTTGATATTTTGCGTTTTTGGCGTTTTTAAGATGAATGGTATATACTAAAGTATGGCGTTTTTGGTTTGGTGTGGTTAACAGAAGGTCTGAGAGGTTGTTTATATAGGAAGTTTTTGGCGCGTATTTTAAGCGCGATTTTATTATAATAAATGCTAGTAATTAAGTTCTGTCGTTTCAGTTACTGTTTGTTTAGCTTTATCGGTTAAAAACAAAGTTTGGCGTTTTATATCTAATGGCGTTTAGATTAGGATGATGTGTGCTATGTAGGTTAAGGCGGGACTTTAGTGGCGTTTTATTGATGAGTTTGGCGTTTTGTGTAGAGAAGTCAAAAGACTTTTTTACCCTTAATGAAGCGCGTCCACTTAATAAAAGTGATGTTATTTACGAAAGCGTCACCGCGCCATCTAGTCCATCGATTTTTTTGATCTAACGATGCATAACCGTTCTATCCGTTCTCACACTTTTCACTGTTTTCTCTAAATTCTGACTCCATATATATATATATATATATGGGGATGGATCATGAGAAAACTAGTTTAAATGAGAAAACAAAAAACTAACTAAAAAAACCTAAAAAACATACCAATTTTTTTTTTACAATTATTTATAGAAAAATCGCTACTTTTTATGTATGGAAAAAAATTTCCAAAAAAAAAAATTGTTTTTGGTTGTACTGCACATGTGCACTAATACTGAAAGCCTAAACCACTTAACCCACCCCCCAAAAACCTAAACCCCCCACCCCCACCCCCCAAAAACCTAAATTTACCCTCCCACCAAAAGCCTAACCCCCCCCCCCCACCCCCACCCCCCAAAAACCTAAACCCCCCACCCTCCCGAAAACCTAAAACTAAACCCTAAACATAAACCCGAAAAAAACCTAAACCCCCCACCCCCACCCCCCAAAAACCTAAACCCCCTCCCCCCCACACCCAAAAATCTAATCCTAATCCTAAACCTCTAAAACCCCCCACCCTCCCGAAAACCTAAAACTAAACCCAAAACATAAACCCGAAAAAACCCTAAACCCCCCACCCCCACCCCCCAAAAACCTAAACCCCCCCCCCCCCCCACCCAAAAACCTAATCCTAATTCTAAACCTCTAAAAAAACTAACCCTAAAAGCTAAACTAGACTCAAAAAAACTAATTTTAAGCATGGAATGCACATTGTAGTACATGTTATATTGCACATGTGTACTACTATAATAATAGTATTGAAAACAAGACGACACCATAAATCTTTTTTTATGTCATAAAAAATATGCTCGAATATACTTGAATGAAAGATACAAAAATTTGTGATCTTATGGTGCCATTTTTGTTTTAAAATGATAACGTACAGAGAAATGGGAAATGTTTGAAAAGTTATATATATTTTTTTTCCAATTTTACCCCTCCTTCATTAAAAGTCCCCCCTTCCTTCATTAAAAGTCTCCCCCCTCCTTTTTAGTGGTTTTTAGTTAGTTTTCTCATATATATGTAGTTTTCTCAAGATCCTCTCCCATATATATATATATATATATATAGGGTAAGGTTCATGCGAGAACCACCTTTATTGCGAGAACCAATGTGAACACAACCTAAAATACCTAAAAAAAACCTAACCCCCCCCCCCCCCCAAAAAAAAAAAAAACCTAACCCCCCCCCCCCCCCAAGCTAAATGCTAAAAACTAAACCCCCAAAAAACCTAAAAAAACCTAAACCCCCCTCCCCCACCCCCCAAAAACCAACCCCCCCCCCAAGCTAAAATGCTAAAAACTAAACCCCCAAAAAACCTAAAAAAACCTAAAAAAAATCTAAAAAACACACAAAAAAACTTTTTTTTAAATATTTTTTACATTAAAATCGCTACTTTTAGTAGCCAAATTTTTTTTTAAATATAGAGATTTTAATATTTTTTGTAACGAAATATAGCGATTTTTTATAAAAAAATATTAAAAATAATTTTTTTTTGTTTTTTTAGCTATTTTTTGGTATTTTTGGGTGTATTCACATTGATTTTCGCAATAAAGGGTGGTTCCTAGCGAATCCTTTATATATATATACATATATATATATATAGTAAGGTTCATGCGAGAACCACAAGAACTAATGAGAACACAACAAAATAAACCTACCCCACCGTAACCCAAAAACCAAACCCCCCCCCCCCCCAAAAAAAAAACTATAACTAACCAAAAAACCCCCCAAAATCCTAACCTCCCCTAACACCATAAAATAAGTAGTACTCTTGTTCAATTATTTTAGTGACGAAATTTAACGATTTATCATAAAAAAATTACTTTTTTTGTGTGTTTTTTTATTTTTTTTAGGTATTTTTGCTTGTGTTCACACTGGTTATCGTGGTTATTGCAATAAATGGTGCTTACTAACGGATCTTTGTCATATATATATAGGGTAGGGTTCTAGAGTGAACACTAGGTTGAGAATGAATTGTGTGAACTAATCTGGGCCATTGGATTACATCATCTAAAGATCTTTAAACAATGGCAAAATTGTAATTATAAAGTTGTAACATCCCTTTAGATTAATTGACATAAGGGCATTTGCGTCTTTTGTAAATTGCATTTATTAAACAATATAATCAAAATCCCTAAATCTCGCTAGTTTTCGTATATACAAGATACACAGCTGTTAGTGTATACACATGTGTACAGTCTCACTAGTATTAGTTTATACAAGATATACAGATTTTAGTTTATACACATGTGTACAGTCTCGCTAACTATCCGTTTATACAAGATACACAACTGTTAGTTTATACACATGTGTACAGTCTAGCTAACTATCAGGTTATATAAGATATACAGCTGTTAGTTTATACACATGTATACAGTCTTTTATACATCTGTGTATTATATTCAAAAATGGTTACATATGTGTATGTTAAAAACATATAGTATATTATGCATGCGCACGAGTAGATTTATATAAAAACTATGAAATTAATGAAAACGAAACATATCACATGTATGCAAAAATAAATAATTTCATCACATATTCAAAAAAAGAGTTAATGCCCAAAAGTAATTACAATTTCAGTCTCATAGAAAATTTTCAATATTTATTGAAATTATAAAAGGTTAAAAACAATATATTTTGATATCTATATATATATAGATAATAAAAGAAAAACAATATTAAAGTTAAAATTAATACAAAATCTATAGATAAAGAAATGATAGAGAAATAATTAGAAATGAGAGAGTGTGAGAGAGAGAGTTAAGAAAGGAGAAAATTAAGTGATTTTAATTAAACATACTTGGTTAATGTCAATTTTACCCTTTTAATCTAAAAAATGATTAAGGGTCAAGATTAGTTCATACAGCTTACTCTCAAGAAGTTGTTCACTTTTGAATCTAATCATATATATATATATATATATATATATATATATATATATATATAGGGGAATGCTAAAATGAGAACCACCTCGAGTTGTAAGAACCGTGAGAATTACACCGTAGGGGGCGCGGTGGACCAAATTTTTTTTTCATAAATGTAGATGCATGTATTATAACAACATTTGTAAAAAAAAAAAATTCGTGTGTGTAGTTTTGAGCACCACAAGTTTGTGTTTACGGGTACCGTAAATTTAACCGGAAAATTTACGGTACCCGTAAACACAAACTTGTGGTGCTCAAAACTACACACACGACATTTTTTTTTTGAATTTTTTTTACAAATGTTGTTATAATACATGCATCTACGTTTATGAAAAAAAAAATTTGGTCCACCTCGCCCCGGATCAAGTAGTTCTCACGGTTCTTACAACTCGAGGTGGTTCTCATTTTAGCGGACACTTATATATATATATATATGTATATATATATATATATATAGAGAGAGAGAGAGAGAGGCCGGTTATCATACAAATGCCCTTATCGTACATTACGTACGCTACAATCTCAGCCGTCCGATCATCTTCCCGCATTGAATTCGCATGTTGTTTTTTTGTACCACATGCGAAATTGTTACAAAAAACAACATGCTATTTCATCAAAATTATCATATGCGAAATTGGTACAAAAAAACAACATGCGAATTCATCAAAAATTATCACATGCGAAATTGTTATAAAAAAAAACAACATGCTATTTCATCAAAATTATCACATGCGAAATTGGTACAAAAAACAACATGCGAATTCATCAAAAATTATCACATGCGAAATTGTTATAAAAAAAACATGCGATTTTAAAATGCGGGAAGATGATCTGACGGCTGAGATTGAAGCGTACGTAATGTACGATAAGCAATATTGTACAGTACTCTTTACCTATATATATATATATATATATATATATATATATATACTGGCCATTTACCCGCGCGATGCAGTGGGAGTGGCGATTTACAATAGGATACATGTTTACCGTTAATTTATCAGTCGTCTCGTGATATATTGGATAGTACTTAAGTTAGTTTTCTTATTCGTGATATGTTAGCACTCGTTTTTCTGTTAGTTTATCGATCCTTTCGTGATATATTGTATAGTACATATGTTATTTTTTTTACTCATAGCATCGAGGTTGGGTACCAAATATGATGAATCGAGTTCATATGTATGACATGATTTTCGGGTTGGGGTTATCTTCGAGCTCGACTTAAATATTCGGGTTCGAGTTGAACCCACCAACCCACAAACTCATCCCGTTTCTAAATATTAAAATGGGAATTAGAATAATATAAAGAACAATGTGGCTCGTGAATAAGCCACCGCTAAGGACATGAACAAAGATTATGAATACATGTTCTTACTCGGAAGTTGGACAAAATGCATAAAAGTAATATTATAATACATCCAACTAAAAGCTATGGCTAAAATGTAGTCCGTAAAACATAAGATTAACTTGAAAATCAACCTTGATAAAGCTACTTGAGAAATTGATTACACAAAAATGGTCACAAACTGTATCGTGCATGAGTTTATCATCCTTTTGTCAACAAAGCGTTAACCGATCTAATTTGTTTCATTCCAATCACCGATCTAATATAACTACATAACAGCATTCAGAATGTGCTCCACAGAATTTGACCGGCGAGCTCCGGTCTCAATGTCCCGTCCGGTTGCCAAAGCATGTTGTAAGACGGGTTTAAGTGCAAGATTAAGATCCAACTGTCATTAGATGATACATGCAAATTTTGAGAGTGAAGAAACCAGGTTAAAAATTTTGTTCATATATCAGTTGGATATAATAATTTTAATAACCAAAATTATCATTAGATAAAAACAAGAAATCATGTTGCCATAGTTCCATAGTTGACTGCATTGGAAACCGGTGCCTTGGGAGCCGTGCGAACATAACTAAATCCCAAACCTCTGCCAGATGGATCACCAACACCGGTAATTTCCAACCGCTCAATATTTCCTTTGTCCTGAGAGAGTGAAATTTACCTGATTTGCCCACCCGACAAAATTGCAACTTAAATTCCAGGGGGTTATTTGTAATTCTCGCTCAATGTGCGATGCGGCAGCTAAAGCGATTGCCTCTTCAAGCAGCTGATTCATTGTGGAAGAAAGACCGGCTGGATGATTCATGCTGATGCCCAAACGTTTGAGCCTGTACATGCCAGCTAGCATGCTTTCATACTCACACACCTAACAAAATAAAAACAACAGATAAAAAGATATAATTTCGAAATTAAAGGCATCTTCAAGAAGCCTATAGTTTAGGCACGCCCCATGGGACAAAATCAAAGAGAACCCATAGGCATATTAACATAAATATTAAGTACGGTGAGAAATAACCGAACTGTTAACCGAAACCAATGAAACCGAACCAAAATTAACCGAAAACCAAAGATCGGTTATCGGTTTTTTAACCCTATGTTAACCGAAATTAACCAAACCGAACCAAACCATTCGGTTTTTCATATTTATACTTTCAATTCATGTATTTTATGTTTTATACCTCCGTATTTTCATATTTATACCTTCAATTCATGTATTTTATGTTTTATACCTCCATTTCATATATTTATGCATCCAATTAATGTATTTATACCTCAATTTTTATGTATCTATACTATCATTTCATATGCGTATACCTCCATTCTATGTATTTCTAAGTAAAAAACTAACCCAAGTTTGGTTTTGTTATTAACTGAACCGAAAACCAACTAATTGAATAAACCAAACCAGTAATTCGAAAACCGAACGGTTAATAAATAAGATCAACCAATGACTTCGGTTTCGGTTAAGGCTACTAACCGATCCGAACCAAAGCATGCACTCCCATACTTTATACTTCGTATCCAGTTTCATTTATAACAAATGAGGCTAAAAACATGCCCAAATAGCATACAATGACAACATAGGAGAGTCTTTTTGCATTGAATAATCATTGCTTATTAATAGCTTGATACAATGGTGTTATAGTCTTTTAAAATGGGCAATTTAAAGAAATAGGCATTTTTAGCCCAGATTAAATATAAACGAAACCGGATATATATTAGTTAGTATTATTATTTTTATAATATATATAACTTTTATATTTATTTATTAATACCGCCTCAGCCTTACGCCTCGTTTCGCCTCAAGGCTTACACCTCGTGAGGCGAAAAGAAAACGCCCCGAAACTCGTTTCCGTTCTTTTAAACCTTGAACATGCTGATAAGAAAATTGGTTAAAGCTGCCACCTCTACTAATTGTGTGTTTGTGTCTCGTGTCTTGTAAGAGATATAGTGGATACCTTTATTTAAGGGCACAGGCATTCCTTGCTTTCGCAAGAATGGCTCCATCTCATGTGTGAACCGGTCCAGAGGACCTTCTTTAAGTTCCACCTGAGAGGTCAAACATAATACATTAAACATGTTAAGACACCGACTCACATGCTCAATATTCTTGGCAATGATATCATAAAATGGTAATCTTCGTACTCATTAAATATTCTGCCCGTCCTAGCAAAATCGTACTCATTAAATATTCTGCAGAAATGAAGTGGTAAAAACTGTTATTCATGTAATAAGCATAAAAAAGCACTCAAACAAGCTTGATTTGAGTCATATTAACATCAGATAAAGATCTTTACACACAGCAAATCTAAGTGACTCGGAGCCTAGTGTTTAGTGGTAACCTTTGGGCCTCTTCTTTAGACATATTAGTTACACAAAGCCGAGCATCCCCACAAAGAAGCTGTACATAGATAATGAAAAGGAAAATTCTAATCAATCAAGGGTACATCAAGTGATATGCGCCAACTCATATTTTTTTACCAAAAAATTGAGTACCTTGGACACTTTGTGAAGGCCCTTTCTTATTTCATCAGAATCAGAGCGGCCTAGAGCAACCTGCATGACCTTGTTCGACCCAAGAAAAAATCTGAAACACCAAACACAAAAAAGTCACATATATTATATCCAAATGCAATAGTAAATCAGTTATTCAAAATTATGTATATTCTGAGATCAATAAATTTTTAAAACAATCTAATTCAAAGAAAACTAATATTAAGTGCTGAGTTGGCTCAAAGTATAGTTCATTTCACATCATGTTAATAACCTATTTCTTAAAAAAAACCCTGGTGGTAAACGGGTTTCTCTATAGGAGATCCTTAGTTATATATGTAAAAACTCCAAATCTTCAATTTTTGTCTACCAAATCGTAGGTTGCGGTACCTACACTCACGTCTTCTGATGCTGTGAACTTATTTCGCCGGAGTTCTCACCGGAGTGTGACCTAAACTTTAGCTTGGCAAAAAAATAACATAAGTTATGGATCTGTCTTAATACATATTGATTTACAGAGCAAATCGATTGTAGGTATAGAGTTTTACCTGATTCATCAAACCAGAACAATTTTCGTCGGATTTTGGCCCCGAAATTCCATCATCATCATCATCGATCTTCAAAGGTTCTACCATGTGTATAGTTGTTTTGAGGGAGGTGGATTCTGTGGTTATCGTCGAGATTGAGGGAGGCAATGACGGCTATGGTTACTCCAGGGAAAAGGGAAAGAGAATGACAAATGAGGTGATGTTTAGGGTTTTTGTTTGAGATGAGGGATTACCTTTCCACTAAAAGTTAAACAACTCTTAATTTTCAACATCACTATAAAATTTTCTGAAAGCTCTTGAGAGAGAACGAAGGATGGAAGTGAAGTAGAATCAAGCCCTAAAAATTTCTGAAAGTTGATGAGGAGATTAGGATTAGGGTTATTAGATGAGGGATCCATAAGAAGCCAGATGAGAGTTGGAGATGGTTTTGAGAGCGGGAAAGATCGAAAGGAAGAGAAGTGTGGATTTGAATTTTGAAAATGCTTTAGGGTTTTCAAATGAAAAGACAGAATAATGTATGGCGAAATGGGGATGAGCGGGAAGTGAAAAAATTGGAAGAACTTTTGGCCGCCCAAAATTGGGCAGCTGGTACTGCCCTTTGAAGTTGAGTGCATAAAGAGTTGTACAATACGCTTTAAGGTCTTGTAAAGTGGCAAATGACCATTTCTGTCCTTTGGATATGCTTATATATATAGTATATATAGGGAAAGTTTCTATGCAGAACACAAAATATTACGAGAACACGCAGAACAAAATGAATCACTAATTTTTTTAATCCTAAAAACCTAAAAATTAAATGAAAATATTATAAATGTAAGATTTATTGTTTCTCACACTAGAATTTAAAATAAAATATGAAAAATCTTCGGTTTTTAAATAACCTACACACATGTAGGTTATGTGTAGGCTAAATTACCTACATGTATGTAAACTATGTGTAGGGAAAAATATATGATTTTTTATGTATATATAATACACATATGAATGTAAGAAAAATAAAATTTAAGAAATATGAACCTTAAATCCCAAAATTTAGTGATTTAGAGTTGTTCTTTTTGTTCTCGCAATAATTAGTGTTCTGTAATGATCCTTATCCTATATATATATATATATATATATATATATATATATATATATATATAAGTGTCCGCTAAAATGAGAACCACATCGAGTTGTAAGAACCGTGAGAACTACTTGATCCGGGGCGAGGTGGACTAATTTTTTTTCATAAACGTAGATGCATGTATTATAACAACATTTGTAAAAAAAATTAAAAAAAAAATGTCGTGTGTGTAGTTTTGAGCACCACAAGTTTGTGTTTACGGGTACCGTAAATTTTCCGGTTAAATTTACGGTACCCGTAAACACAAACTTGTGGTGCTCAAAACTACACACACGACATTTTTTTTTTTGAATTTTTTTTTCAAATGTTGTTATAATACATGCATCTACGTTTATGAAAAAAAAATTTGGTCCACCGCGCCCCCTACGGTGTAGTTCTCACGGTTCTTACAACTCGAGGTGGTTCTCATTTTAGCATTCCCCTATATATATATATATAGGGGAATTCTAAAATGAGAACCACCTCGAGTTGTAAGAACCGCGAGAACTTTTTGATCCGGGGCGAGGTGGACCAAAATTTTTTTTCATAAACGTAGATGCATGTATAAAAACAACATTTGTAAAAAAAAATTCAAAAAAAAAATGTCGTGTGTGTAGTTTTGAGCAACACAAGTTTGTGTTTACGGGACCCGTAAATTTTCCGGCCAGATTTACGGGTCCCGTAAACAGAAACTTGTGGCGCTCAAAACTACACACACGACATTTTTTTTTTGAATTTTTTTTTACAAATGTTGTTTTTATACATGCATCTACGTTTATGAAAAAAAAATTTGGTCCACCGCGCCCCCTACGGTGTAGTTCTCACGGTTCTTACAACTCGAGGTGGTTCTCATTGTAGCATTCCCCTATATATATATATATATATATATATATAGGGAGCCGCTAGAATGAGAACCACCACGAGTTATGAGAACCACGAGAACCGCGCCCCGCGGGTGGCCGTTGACCACGAAAATTTTTTTACACCTAGATCCGTATATTTTAAGACCGGGTGTAAATTTTGGGTTCAAACGGCGCGCCCGAGGGGGTAGTTTTTTACGCCCAAAGTTTGGTAAAAAAAAGAAAAATTAAAAAAACCCAAACTTTGGGCGTAAAAAACTACCCCCTCGGGCGCGCCGTTTGAACCCAAAATTTACACCCGGTCTTAAAATATACGGATCTAGGTGTAAAAAAAATTTCGTGGTCAACGGCCACTCGCGGGGCGCGGTTCTCGTGGTTCTCATAACTCGTGGTGGTTCTCATTCTAGCGGCCCCCTATATAAATATATATATATATATATATATATATATATATATATATAAGATTAGGTTCAAACGTGAACAAATTTCCTAGCGTGAACCGTGTGAACTGATCTGAACCATTGATTTCATATACATTTGACAAGGGTAAGATTGTAACTTTATATAAATATTTAATTTAAATTATTTTGTTATTAATTTCAAAATCTTAACAACAAAGAAATAACCAGTTTCACAATCTCTACAACAATTGTCGACAATTTTGACAATTTCAAAATCATAACTTATTTTTAATTTATTAAGCAAATCTTAACATATTTTATATTTATCAACATTATCTTTCATAATCTCTTCAACAAACATCCATATCTTCTTCATATTGGATCCACAATTCTCGTCTGAACAAGTTTTCAATTCCAGAATTTTGAACTTCCGTCGTTCATCACGTCCCGCCGTTCATCACGTTACCTCGTTCATCCAGTTTTCAAAACCTGAAAATTATCTCGCCGGACATATGTTGTCGTCTTTAACATTTCCGTCGCCATCAGCCGCCGGACTTTGAAAGTTAAGCCGGACTAACATTCCGACGAATATTTATTGTATTACATTGGTTGTTTTCTGCTACTCATTGATCATCGTAGTGACTGTTTTCTACTGCTGATTAATCATTGTAGCCCAGGTTGTATAATTAAATAGTTATTCATTTTTTGAGTGTGTTCCAATTTCAACTTTAATATTCTCTTAGAACTTGATTTTTTGTTTTTTTAACGGTATGACTTTGTATTATATCGATGAAAAAAGGTCCACAAAGAAATAAGAAACATTCCTGTTTATTGAAATATATGAAAACGGATACCGTACATTAGTGTACTTATCTTGCAAGTACGTCTGTACACCTGTGTACTTGGATGTTTACATCACAAATACTCATGTGTAACTACTATACTAATTGATAACTATGCTCATTAATATATTGTGAAAACGTTTAATTCAATTAAATACACAACACCTACATTACGTACATAAACAACCTGTGCAGTAGTTTGAAATACATAAAATCCATACTAATACCATTTTAACGGTATGACTTTGTATTATATCGATGATAAAAGGTCCACAAAAAAATAAACAACATTCCTGTTTATTGTAAAAACCTGAAAACAGATACCGTACATTAGTGTACTTATCTGCTAGTATGTCTGTACACCGGTGTACTTAGATGTTTACATCACAAATACTCATGTGTACATGTAGGATCGGTTTGTGACCCAAACGAGTCGTTCAGAAGAGATTTTATCAGCTTCAGATGCGGAAAATAAGAAACTGAATTCGAAACAGCTTGAATATCACTTTAAACAACTTGTGTATTGATTTAGTAACAATTACAATCACAAGAAATACCGGCAGCACCTCGGTATCAATTCCTAGTCTCTTGCCTGATCCCTTCAAATGACAACAAATGACCCATATATATACTACATGCTAGACAGCTTGAAATGACACATACACTGTTCAAGCTATCAGACACGTTCAGGCTATCACACATGTTCAAGCTATCACACATGTTCAAGCTATCACAAGTGATGATGTCATGTAATGATGTCATCTTTATGACATCACACTTGTACAGAACCGCAATGCAACCCAGACTCGATTTAAGACGAAGACGACAGATGTATGCACCAACAGACTCCCCCTCAGATGTTGACGAGTCTTAAGTGTCGAGTCTTCGCATCTTCAGTCTTTATCAGTCTCTTTTCTTTCTTAGCATATATCAAGATCTTCTCTTTGGCTCTAGCCTCGTCAGACTCCCCCTCTCATCATGATGGGATCACCATCTGGAATAAGCTATTACCTTGAGATTGCATCCTGGCTTTAACTTTGTTTAAGCTCATCTTCCTGCACAATCTTCTCACAAACACATAAGTTTTTACTTAAATCAATAAGAAAAACTTACTAGTAATAGTTATATCAAGTTCAAATTAATGACCCTGAATAACTAATCTCAACTACTTTCTGAAATCAAAATTTTTCAATTCAGCACACACACTCCCAAACCAGTTCATCATGTTCAGCACTTGGAATTTTGAAAATCAGCTCTCCAACATCAGTTGTCGAAAATCTTTTTGGATTTTTCAAAATTTATGTAACAACTGTGCTTGTAATCACTATGAACAGTTCTGTTATCAATAAAATAATGTTATTTGATCACAATGTTTGTTTTGTTATGTTATACATTTTTCATGTTTTGACTTTTATGTAATTTCAAACTCTACATCACTTTCTGGAGAGTTATACGCAAACTAGTGCGTAAACGTACTCAGTTTAATGCGAGAAATACTCCGGAACATCAACATATACTCAACATACCTTAAATAACCTTTACATAACTTAGAAATAAGTTTTGAAGGCTTTGGTATGGCAAAAACAAGTTAATTCGCTTACAGGGACTAAATATGACAAACTGCGAAAGTATGTCAATTTGAACTGTAACGAACATTCCGGAACATGACCATAAGTTAAACACACCTTAAATATCCTTTACATAGCTTAGAAATAGGCTTTGAGGGGTTTAGTGTGCTAAAATAAACTTTTGGGACATTCAGGGACTAAAAGTGTCAAAAAGTGCACAAGTTTGCATTTTCGCGCATAACTTACGTTCTGAATACATCTGGACATCCAAAAATTTATGTAAGCATGACTACATTATATTTTAGTGTTCGCCTTAAGAAAAATCCATTCGTTTCGTCATTTGGATCGTTTTTCGCGCTTATGCGCATTCCGTCGTAATTAAGCGAACATCGCGTTCGTACGACCAAACGAACCATCATCCGGCATATTTTTGAATATGTTTTGAGTTCCCTATACTTTAACTTCATTTTAGAGCCTTGAAATGAGGTTAACGGGGTTCAAACGCATCGAGAATCGCTTAAAACACAACAGGGACCATTGCTGCCATTTTTCAAACTTTCTGATTCAGGATGAGTGCTAGCGTAGCGCGAGCCCATGAGGCTTATCCGTCGCGCTACGCGACTGACTGTTCTGGCAGATTCAATGTTTCTAAATGCAAGTTGCAACCAATTAATCCTTAACCACATGTTTTGAGATGATGTGTCATTAAGTTAAGGAGCATATGTGGTTCCATAACATTTCGACAAGTGTACGCACGAGATTCGATCACGTTATTCAAGAAACGATCCTAACAGTTACCCGAATACTATATATAACCCATGCCTTTCATTGTTTTAAGGCACAAGAATCTTATTAGTTGTGTTCTAAGTTGAAACCTTGTTTCATACCTGAACTATACTGATCTAGATTAGCATTCGGGGACCCTTCGTAAGTATTCTTTCGTTCTTTTCCTTATTTTACTGCTTTTCGAGTCAGAAAGTCAAACTTTGTTTGACTTTCAGCGTTGACCAGTAATGGTCAATGCGAAGTTCGTTAGAACTTCGCAACGTGATTGTAATCACGATGGTCATAGTCCCTTGGGACTATGCCTACTGATTACCACGTTGTCTAGGGTCGTAGGGTAGGCGATCTAATAAATCGCCTATACCTTCGAACCCGACCCAGTTTGGTCGATCATTAGGATCCGACCAAATACATTAGGTGACCATAGTAGGTAGGGAATAACCTTCCGAGGTTATACCCTATGGTCACATCGTTTAAGTAGTTGTATGATAGGTAGTTTATATGCCTTAGGTAAATTACCAGAATACCCTTTTCATACAAAATTGGTAATTAAGCATATGTAACCTAAACTTTTGTCACGTAACTGATTATGTAACATGTTTAGGCATATAATACTTGTCATAGGACTAATTAGGCGGTCCGAACGCGTTTCACGCGCACGACGCGTTAAAGTAGCATAAGCTTCCTAAACGGGTCGTAATGGGTCGTAAACAATTATGTTAAGTTTCATTTAGTATGTAGGCTTTGTTAAACCAAATGACACGAGTCTCTACACTCGTTTGGTTTACGAAACCTCATTCTATCCAATCATCCGATTAAGGTCCGGTTTATTAACATAGTTACCTATATTAGGTGCCGTTTGATTCCGAGATCTCTAGCATTACTTGGTGATTATCTTTAGACATCTGAGCAATCACAAGTGAGTACATAGACCCCTCTTTTACTGTTTTCCAAACTGTTTTGGGGTGGAACACATGTGCCTACTTGTTACTTTCATGCTTTCCAGTTTTCACATCATATACTGCTATGTTCGTTAGTACATTATAGTACATGATTTCATTACATCTTATGCTAGGTGTGCCCATTGTGTGCATTACTTGGTACATTGTTTTACATTACATTTCATGCTAGGTATGCCCATTGTGTGCATTACTTAGTACATCGTTTTACATGACATTTCATGCTAGGTGTGCCCATTGTGTGCATTACTTAGTACATCGTTTTATATGACATTTCATACTAGGTATGCCCATTGTGTGCATTACTTAGTACATCGTTTTACATGACATTTCATGCTAGGTGTGCCCATTGTGTGCATTACTTAGTACATCGTTTTACATGACATTTCACGCTATGTATGTTCATTTGATTACATACTTAGTGCATTGTTTTCTCATGCTCACATTTTGTTATGACATTTGGTTTGTTTACATGGGACAATATATCCATTAACATTAGCTACGCCGTTCGTTAGTAGGTAGTGGTACCATAGGAATTGACAACTCCCGTTCCGGACATCCCAGGGTAAGGGGACAGAAAGGAATGACCGAATTCGTTGACATTAAGACAGATAGACCTTTAATTTGTTTAAAGGGTTTTATCACCACAGTCGCCAGGCTTGGATGTATGCATTTTCACAATACCGCATAAATGTTCATATTAAATAGTTGCATGCATTTTTCCACAAAGACATAAGATTGATTTAAACCATGTTTTACTTCAACATTTTGTTTTTGTGCATATGGTTTAGTTGAGACATTTCGCTAGCCATACATGACCTTTTGACATAGACATTTTACACAAAGACATTTGACATAGACATTTGACATGGATATTTGACATAGACATTTGACATGGATATTTGACATAGACATTTGACATGGATATTTGACATAAACATTTGACATGATTTACATCTTGACATAAACACTTTGACATATTATTCAATACATTTGACAATTTGGTTAAACATAGACTTCTTACATTGATTGGTTTGGTTTGATTAAGTGATTAAGTAACGATGCGTGTGTAATATGATACAAGCATGGTGGATACGCCGCTGGTACTTCCTATATATAAGTGTTTGTATGGTATTACATGGCGTAACGTTATTTGAATCATTTCAGTTTGAGACATAGAACATTTTATACAAATAACATGCTTTTCACAAGACATTGATTTACAAACAACTTATCTTATACAAACACATTTTTACATGGTTATTTATTTAACCTGACAATTACTTATACATATCATCTGATCTTATTGTTTTCAAATGATTTACAAGACAAAGCAAATAACAAGGTTCATGACTAAACATTTTCTCAAACAAAAGTCATGAATCTTATTTTCACAAAACCTATGTATCTCACAGGCATTTTTATGCTGACGTACCTATTTTCACATGTGTTTTTAGGTGTTTTTCCGTAGGATGTTGATCATGATACTAGGGCGGACCTGTGCCTTAGAGACTTTAAAAGAAGATAGACTATGTTTAATTATGTTCTGAACTCTTTAATTACCTGTTTGAAACAATGAAACACCCTTGTTTAATAAATAAATAAAACTTTGTATGCCATGGTTATGAGACAATTAATTCTGTCGCAACACGCCCCGATGTTTCCGCCGCGATTTGTTGTTTTACGCGGTCGGGGTGTGACAGAAGAGTTGGTATCAGAGCCAATGGTTATAGGGAATTAGGTTATTAGTAATGCTTTGACCTAGACTATAACTTTTCTAGGAACCTAACACAAGTTATCTTGTGTTTAGATCTTAAAACATGTACATCACCTATCCTTAGGTGATTAACAAAACAAGGAACCAAAATTTTTCTGAAACGATTTTTGAAAAAACAATCATCTGTTTTTGAATAAATTTTTACAAGGTTTTGAACCCTCAATTGTAAGGTTTTGAACCCTCTGTTTTATGGTTTTGAACCCTTTTCAGTATTGGTTTTTGGCCTTGTGCCTTCTAATTTTCAAAATCCCGTCAAACGTTTTGGGTTTTAAATAATGTGAACATGTGCAAACTGGAAGGGTGAATGCCTGTATTCTGGGTTTTCTGTCTAGGCAAGCACTTCGTATACATCTCAACCAGACGCGAGACCAGTTGTGCTTACCTGGGAATTCTTGGAGTGAGTGTTCACTTATAGGCGAGCATGTCTTCATTATACATTATTTTTGACCCATTTACTTTGATTAGTCACTGTGAGTCGTTTGTTTGCTTTGTGATACGGACGAATGACCACCATCTATGCTGTTTGCAATTCTTGTTTTTATCATCTCATTCTTTTCATCCAATCATCTCACTCGTTTCTTTTCATGTTTTCCTCCTTTAGAATGCCTCCTCGACGCGAGAACCAGATAGCTACTGCCGAGCTGGCAGAAATTATTGCGCAGCAGATGGCTGCTCAGTTTCCAAATCTCTTTGCTCAATGGAACCAGGCCAACAACAACAACAACGTTCCATGCAAATACAAGGATTTTAACCAGGCTAAACCACTCAAGTTTAGTGGTTCTGAGGGAGCGACTGGGCTTCTTCAGTGGTTCGAGAGCATAGAGAATACTTTTCGCCATGTGCAGTGTCCGGATAATCGCAAGGTCGAGTTCTCCTCGAGTGTATTTCAGAAGAGGGCTTTGACATGGTGGAACGGGGTTATGAGAGACCGGGGTGCAGAAGTTGCTCTCGCACAGACATGGGCTGAACTTAGAGCCCTTATGATGAGGGAATTCTGTCCTCGCCATGAACAGCGAGCGTTGGAGAAAGAGTTTGATGTTTTGAAGCAAGATAGTGGTGAGCACAGGGCTTATACTGATAGGTTTGAAGAATTAAGTCTGCTTTGCCCAACAATGGTCACCCCACTCGACAAGGCTATCGAGAGATACATCGATGGTCTACCTGACTCGGTACAAGACATTCTTACTGGTAGTAACCCTGCCACACTTCGTCAGGCGATCGAGTTATCTGCGACATTGACTGAGTCGCAGATCAGGAAGAACAAGTTACACCGGAAGGGTGACAAGGGCAAGAAGCAGTCGGCTGACAAGGAAGATAGCAAGAAAGGTCAAAACTTGAATGGAAAGAACTCTGGTTCTTCGAAGAGGTCAAAGAAGCGTAAGGCTTCTCAAAATTTTGCCATCACTGCTCAAGCAAACCAGGCAGCTCCCAACCAACCTGCACAGCTTCCAGCAAAGAAACCCTATTCAGGGAATGCACCTTTGTGCAATAGATGCAACAGTCACCACCAGCCGCAACTTCCATGCCGTTTCTGTACTAACCGTGGGAAATCAGGCCATCTCGCCAATGTTTGTCGATCTGCTCAGAATCCCGCGGTTCAGAACCCGGCTCAACAAGTTGCTCAGCCTCCTGCTCCGCAACAGGGTCAAGCTGCAAGACCACAATACCCACCAGGTGCTTGTTACAATTGTGGGGATCTGACCCACTACAGGAACCGGTGTCCAAGGCTAGCCAACCAGAATCCGGCTCCGGCTCGAGGCCGAGTTTTTAACATGAATGCCCAAGAGGCACAGGCTGACGATAATGTGGTGAACAGTACGTTCTTTATTAATAATCAGCCTGCATCTGTTCTTTTCGATTCCGGTGCCGATAAGAGTTTCGTGTCTTTATCTTTTGAGCAAATGCTTCACGTGTCTAGAACGAAACTAGGCAAATCTTTGACAGTAGAGGTTGCTAGTGGTGAACCCATTATTCTTGATTCTGTTCTTCGCAACTGCCAGTTGAATCTTAACGACCATCTTTTTCCTATTGACCTCGCCCCTATGCAACTTGGAAGCTTCGACGTTATTGTGGGAATGGATTGGTTATCCAAGCATCACGCAGAGATAGTTTGTTCTAAGAAGATTGTTCGTGTGCCACTTTCGACAGGCGAGATCCTGCAAGTTCAAGGTGAGAAGCCTACCAGTGGTCTCAAACTCATGTCTTGTTTTAAAGCTCGGAAGTATCTGCAGAAGAACTATGTGGCTTTCTTAGCACATGTTACAGAAGATAAAGGCAAGGGTAAGTCTATTTCAGATATTCCTGTCGTTCGGGATTATTCTGAAGTGTTCCCTGAAGATTTACCTGGTCTACCTCCAGCACGCCAAGTCGAGTTCCGCATTGATCTCGTACCTGGTGCAAACCCCATTGCCAGAGCTCCATATCGTCTTGCACCGTCTGAGATGCAAGAGTTGTCTAAACAGCTTCAGGAGCTCTCTGACAAAGGTTTTATCCGTCCCAGCTTTTCACCGTGGGGTGCTCCCGTTCTCTTTGTCAAGAAGAAGGATGGATCCTTTAGGATGTGTATCGATTATCGTGAGCTTAACAAGCTTACCATCAAGAATCGATATCCTCTACCTCGCATCGACGACCTCTTTGATCAGTTACAAGGTGCTTCCTATTTTTCGAAGATCGATCTGCGTTCCGGGTATCATCAACTTCGGGTGCAAGAAGAAGACATTCCGAAGACAGCATTCCGTACTCGTTATGGACATTACGAGTTCACAGTCATGCCATTCGGTTTGACTAATGCTCCTGCTGTTTTCATGGACTTAATGAATAGGGTCTGCAAACCTTATTTGGATCAGTTCGTCATTGTTTTTATTGACGATATCTTGATTTACTCTAAGACGCGAGCTGATCACGAGCAGCATCTTCGTCTTACTCTGGAACTCCTGAAGAAAGAGCAACTTTTCGCCAAATTCTCCAAGTGCGAATTTTGGCTTAAAGAAGTTCAATTTTTGGGGCACATTATCAACGAACAAGGTATTCATGTAGATCCCTCCAAGATCAGTGCGATTAAGGATTGGGATACACCTTCTACTCCTACTGAAGTTCGTTCATTTCTTGGTCTAGCAGGTTATTATCGCCGCTTCATTGAAAACTTCTCTAAGATTGCAGTTCCTCTAACTGCTCTAACTCAGAAGAAAATGCCCTTTTATTGGGGGTACAAACAAGAGGAAGCTTTTCAACACCTGAAGCAGAAGCTTTGCGATGCGCCTGTTCTATCGTTGCCTGAGGGTGATGATGATTTTGTTGTGTATTGTGATGCATCGAAATTGGGTCTTAGCTGTGTTCTGATGCAAAGGAACAAAGTCATAGCCTATGCATCGAGGCAATTGAAGATACATGAGAAGAACTACACCACTCATGATCTTGAGTTGGGTGCAGTTGTCTTTGCTCTCAAGATCTGGAGACACTATTTGTACGGTACAAAATGTGTGGTTTTCACTGACCACAAAAGTCTTCAGCATATCTTCAACCAGAAAGAACTCAACATGAGACAACGACGTTGGGTTGAGCTTTTAAACGACTACGACTGCGAAATTCGCTACCATCCTGGTAAGGCGAATGTCGTGGCTGATGCATTGAGTCGTAAGGAACGTACTAAGCTGCATTGTGTACGTGTTCAATCTGTTATTCAGGCTCGATCCGATATTCAAGTACGCATTTCTCTAGCTCAACAATCTTGTGTTTCACAAGGTTTAATGGATAAGGAATTTCCCTATCACATAACACCTGCTCTGGAAATGAAGGACAATGGATCGTATTACTTCATGGACCGTTTGTGGGTCCCAAGCCTAGATGATCTTCGTACCTTGCTTATGGATGAAGCCCATAAGTCTCATTATTCTATTCATCCGGGCTCAGATAAAATGTATAAGGATCTTCGTATTCACTATTGGTGGCCTGGTATGAAGAAAGACATTGCCTTATACGTATCAAAATGCCTTACTTGTCTTAAGGTTAAGGCTGAACATCAGCGTCCTTCTGGTTTATTGGAGCAACCAGAGATCCCAGTTTGGAAATGGGAAAACATTACTATGGATCTCATTACTAAACTCCCGCGCACAAAGAAAGGTCATGATGCCATCTGGGTAGTCGTTGATCGTCTTACAAAGTCAGCACATTTCTTGCCAATCCGCGAGGATTTTCCTACTGACAGACTTGCTCAAATCTATGTAGATGAAATTGTGGCTCGACATGGTGTTCCTTTGAACATCATTTCTGACAGAGATGCTCGTTTCACTTCTCACTTTTGGAGAACCATGCAATCTGCTATGGGGACCCAACTTAATCTGAGCACAGCTTATCATCCGCAAACGGATGGTCAATCTGAGAGAACAATCCAGACACTGGAAGATATGCTAAGAGCTTGTGTGATCGATTTTGGTGGTAGCTGGGATTCACATCTTAAATTGATTGAATTCTCCTACAACAACAGTTATCACACTAGCATCAAAATGGCTCCTTTCAAAGCTCTCTATGGTCGAAAATGTCATTCACCAGTCTGCTGGAATGAGATTGGCGAGGCTCAACTTACTGGACCTGCCCTCATTTTAGAGACAACTGACAAGGTCAAGAAGCTTCGTGATAACCTTCAGGCAGCTAGAAACCGTCAGAAGATTTACGCGGACCCAAAACGCAAAGCCTTTGAATTTCAAGTCGGTGATCGAGTATTACTTAAGGTCTCACCTTGGAAAGGTGTGATCAGATTTGGAAAGAAAGGAAAACTTGCACCTAGATACGTTGGACCATTCAAGATCGTCGAAAGAATCGGAAAGGTAGCCTACAGACTTGAGTTACCTCCTGAACTGGGAAATGTTCATCCAACTTTTCACGTATCAAATCTCAAGAAGTGTACAGCTGATGAGAACTACTCCATACCGCTTGACGAAATTCGTGTTGGCAAAAACACTGAAATTTGTTGAGAAACCAGTGGAAATCATGGAACGTGAAGTCAAGTGGCTTAAACGCAAGCGCATTCCTTTGGTCAAAGTTCGCTGGGAAGCAAAACGTGGACCTGAGTTTACTTGGGAACGCGAAGACCAAATGAAGGCGAAATATCCACAACTTTTTCCACGAGTTTCCTCTAAATAAATTTCGGGACGAAATTTCCACAAGTAGGGGAGACTGTAACAACTGTGCTTGTAATCACTATGAACAGTTCTGTTATCAATAAAATAATGTTATTTGATCACAATGTTTGTTTTGTTATGTTATACATTTTTCATGTTTTGACTTTTATGTAATTTCAAACTCTACATCACTTTCTGGAGAGTTATACGCAAACTAGTGCGTAAACGTACTCAGTTTAATGCGAGAAATACTCCGGAACATCAACATATACTCAACATACCTTAAATAACCTTTACATAACTTAGAAATAAGTTTTGAAGGCTTTGGTATGGCAAAAACAAGTTAATTCGCTTACAGGGACTAAATATGACAAACTACGAAAGTATGTCAATTTGAACTGTAACGAACATTCCGGAACATGACCATAAGTTAAACACACCTTAAATATCCTTTACATAGCTTAGAAATAGGCTTTGAGGGGTTTAGTGTGCTAAAATAAACTTTTGGGACATTCAGGGACTAAAAGTGTCAAAAAGTGCACAAGTTTGCATTTTCGCGCATAACTTACGTTCTGAATACATCTGGACATCCAAAAATTTATGTAAGCATGACTACATTATATTTTAGTGTTCACCTTAAGAAAAATCCATTCGTTTCGTCATTTGGATCGTTTTTCGCGCTTATGCGCATTCCGTCGTAATTAAGCGAACATCGCGTTCGTACGACCAAACGAACCATCATCCGGCATATTTTTGAATATGTTTTGAGTTCCCTATACTTTAACTTCATTTTAGAGCCTTGAAATGAGGTTAACGGGGTTCAAACGCATCAAGAATCGCTTAAAACACAACAGGGACCATTGCTGCCATTTTTCAAACTTTCTGATTCAGGATGAGTGCTAGCGTAGCGCGAGCCCATGAGGCTTATCCGTCGCGCTACGCGACTGACTGTTCTGGCAGATTCAATGTTTCTAAATGCAAGTTGCAACCAATTAATCCTTAACCACATGTTTTGAGATGATGTGTCATTAAGTTAAGGAGCATATGTGGTTCCATAACATTTCGACAAGTGTACGCACGAGATTCGATCACGTTATTCAAGAAACGATCCTAACGGTTACCCGAATACTATATATAACCCATGCCTTTCATTGTTTTAAGGCACAAGAATCTTATTAGTTGTGTTCTAAGTTGAAACCTTGTTTCATACCTGAACTATACTGATCTAGATTAGCATTCGGGGACCCTTCGTAAGTATTCTTTCGTTCTTTTCCTTATTTTACTGCTTTTCGAGTCAGAAAGTCAAACTTTGTTTGACTTTTAGCGTTGACCAGTAATGGTCAATGCGAAGTTCGTTAGAACTTCGCAACGTGATTGTAATCACGATGGTCATAGTCCCTTGGGACTATGCCTACTGATTACCACGTTGTCTAGGGTCGTAGGGTAGGCGATCTAATAAATCGCCTATACCTTCGAACCCGACCCAGTTTGGTCGATCATTAGGATCCGACCAAATACATTAGGTGACCATAGTAGGTAGGGAATAACCTTCCGAGGTTATACCCTATGGTCACATCGTTTAAGTAGTTGTATGATAGGTAGTTTATATGCCTTAGGTAAATTACCAGAATACCCTTTTCATACAAAATTGGTAATTAAGCATATGTAACCTAAACTTTTGTCACGTAACTGATTATGTAACATGTTTAGGCATATAATACTTGTCATAGGACTAATTAGGCGGTCCGAACGCGTTTCACGCGCACGACGCGTTAAAGTAGCATAAGCTTCCTAAACGGGTCGTAATGGGTCGTAAACAATTATGTTAAGTTTCATTTAGTATGTAGGCTTTGTTAAACCAAATGACACGAGTCTCTACACTCGTTTGGTTTACGAAACCTCATTCTATCCAATCATCCGATTAAGGTCCGGTTTATTAACATAGTTACCTATATTAGGTGCCGTTTGATTCCGAGATCTCTAGCATTACTTGGTGATTATCTTTAGACATCTGAGCAATCACAAGTGAGTACATAGACCCCTCTTTTACTGTTTTCCAAACTGTTTTGGGGTGGAACACATGTGCCTACTTGTTACTTTCATGCTTTCCAGTTTTCACATCATATACTGCTATGTTCGTTAGTACATTATAGTACATGATTTCATTACATCTTATGCTAGGTGTGCCCATTGTGTGCATTACTTGGTACATTGTTTTACATTACATTTCATGCTAGGTATGCCCATTGTGTGCATTACTTAGTACATCGTTTTACATGACATTTCATGCTAGGTGTGCCCATTGTGTGCATTACTTAGTACATCGTTTTATATGACATTTCATACTAGGTATGCCCATTGTGTGCATTACTTAGTACATCGTTTTACATGACATTTCATGCTAGGTGTGCCCATTGTGTGCATTACTTAGTACATCGTTTTACATGACATTTCACGCTATGTATGTTCATTTGATTACATACTTAGTGCATTGTTTTCTCATGCTCACATTTTGTTATGACATTTGGTTTGTTTACATGGGACAATATATCCATTAACATTAGCTACGCCGTTCGTTAGTAGGTAGTGGTACCATAGGAATTGACAACTCCCGTTCCGGACATCCCAGGGTAAGGGGACAGAAAGGAATGACCGAATTCGTTGACATTAAGACAGATAGACCTTTAATTTGTTTAAAGGGTTTTATCACCACAGTCGCCAGGCTTGGATGTATGCATTTTCACAATACCGCATAAATGTTCATATTAAATAGTTGCATGCATTTTTCCACAAAGACATAAGATTGATTTAAACCATGTTTTACTTCAACATTTTGTTTTTGTGCATATGGTTTAGTTGAGACATTTCGCTAGCCATACATGACCTTTTGACATAGACATTTTACACAAAGACATTTGACATAGACATTTGACATGGATATTTGACATAGACATTTGACATGGATATTTGACATAGACATTTGACATGGATATTTGACATAAACATTTGACATGATTTACATCTTGACATAAACACTTTGACATATTATTCAATACATTTGACAATTTGGTTAAACATAGACTTCTTACATTGATTGGTTTGGTTTGATTAAGTGATTAAGTAACGATGCGTGTGTAATATGATACAAGCATGGTGGATACGCCGCTGGTACTTCCTATATATAAGTGTTTGTATGGTATTACATGGCGTAACGTTATTTGAATCATTTCAGTTTGAGACATAGAACATTTTATACAAATAACATGCTTTTCACAAGACATTGATTTACAAACAACTTATCTTATACAAACACATTTTTACATGGTTATTTATTTAACCTGACAATTACTTATACATATCATCTGATCTTATTGTTTTCAAATGATTTACAAGACAAAGCAAATAACAAGGTTCATGACTAAACATTTTCTCAAACAAAAGTCATGAATCTTATTTTCACAAAACCTATGTATCTCACAGGCATTTTTATGCTGACGTACCTATTTTCACATGTGTTTTTAGGTGTTTTTCCGTAGGATGTTGATCATGATACTAGGGCGGACCTGTGCCTTAGAGACTTTAAAAGAAGATAGACTATGTTTAATTATGTTCTGAACTCTTTAATTACCTGTTTGAAACAATGAAACACCCTTGTTTAATAAATAAATAAAACTTTGTATGCCATGGTTATGAGACAATTAATTCTGTCGCAACACGCCCCGATGTTTCCGCCGCGATTTGTTGTTTTACGCGGTCGGGGTGTGACAATTTATGCTAAAACACACTAAAATCTTTTTGGATTTTTGACTGAAACAGAAATGCAGAAAATGAAATATTTACAAACAATATTTTTATGAGTTTGTGCAAGAGGATCATATCAGTTTATGAGACCAATCACCAACACCGTTAAGCTTGATTTCATTTTAAGTTCTAAACAATTCACATAGATTGACGATATTGTTATCCACTTAAACTCAATCTAAAAACTTTCGAAATGCTTACCGATACATTAAGGTATATTAATTTTGCACTAAATTCTTATGGACCCCACGATCTCAGCATATCCCCTCATCATGCAATACACTGACTCAAGTAATGCCTTTAAACTTTTATCAACTGTGATTTGTGCAAAAACAAAGCAGAATGTTTAAACATTAACAATCAGGTCGATACTTCCGTATACGCAGAGAAAGTCCAATGTTTAAACAAAATAAGAAAAATAAAAATAAGTTGAAGTTGTTTAGGCTTTAACCACCAGGTCGATACTTCCGTATACGCAGAGGTGATCCAAAGCTTAAACGAAACACCAAAGAAAATAAAGCAGAACGTTTAGGCAATAACATCCCGGTCGATACTCCCGTATACGCAGAGGATGTCCAATGCTTAAACAAAATAAAGAAATAAGACAAGTTTAAATCTTTGCAAAATAAAATGCACAATCACAGTGACTTTTCAGCAAAGTTGTGAAAGTTCACAAACTTAACCAGTTTTATGTCTTTCGACAATCAGCGATTACTGAGTAGGCACACAATCAAGAAGGACAAAACTAAGTACTATGCTTTTGACCATGTTTCCCACTAGAACTAGGCTTTTCATTTAAGTTTGTATCGTTCTCGCAAATCTACTAGTCTAGCTGAGCCTATCGTCACATCTTTTAGTGAGATCGCTTATCACATTTTATCTCTCCATTTCTTTAGCATGCTGTGACAGTCGCACTGATCTACTATCATTTCCTCTTTTCACAACAAAACTCATTTTTGCATTTTTCAATGTTTTTGACTTTTCAAATTTTCTAATTTTTTTTTTAAATTTTTACTCCCCCTAAAATCAAAATATATCTCAATTTTGATTTTCTGGGAAAATTTGAAAATGAACTATACAAAGTAAATGATAACATGATGAGAATTACTTCAATTCTCCATTCACTTGGCTTGAACAATCAGAACTCCCCCTGACAACAAAACATTTTCCCATAGTGATTTCAAAACACTTAAGTTTGTTTTAATCAAAATGGTTTTTCCGGAAAATTAGTTTTGTAAGTCATTTCTCAAACATGGGGTTTCATCACCTTGTTCTTTCAACCATTTGTAAAAACTAACATTTGTAAGATCAATCCACAAACATCACTTGTAGAAAATCAAGTACAATTTAATGTCCCTGATTTACCACTTTTAAATCGAAATCACTTTCGTGAATTTCTCAAGACATATGTCGATTCATGTTCCACGCTTACCAACCTGGGAACTCCGGCAAGTCAGGTTTTTCATTTAAACAGATTCACCCAAGCCTGACTGTCCTTGGGTGATTTTGAATTCTTGTTCAACAATGGTGGAAATTTTTCATCATCCATTGTTAGACTAGAATTCTCAACTTTTACCTCAACACATGGCTCTTCTGGCTTTACCACACCAGATTCATCGCCTGAACGTGGCTTGTCTGACTTTGAAGAGCCAGATTCATCGCCAACAACTGGCTCCTTTGTTTCCGAAGAAACAAATTCATCACCAGGAAGTGAATTCTCCACTTTCTTTTTCTTCCCTTTCGTCCTCAGATTTATATCTGATGAATCCGTTTTGCTAGATTTATCATTCTTTGGAGAGCAAAACGATTTATCAGAACTGTTATCTGTTTTACCAGTTGTATCCGAGGACAAAATCCTTTCGAGATACTCTCTCGCCTTCTTCCTCAGTCTGTCTTTTTGCCCCTGCGAAAGCTTCACTTTCGGTTTTAGAACTTTCTGTTCTTGAACTTTAGATTCTTGAACTTTCTGTTCCTTGGGCTTTGCTTTGACATTGACTGGTTTCTTAGCCATTTTCTGAGATTCAGCCCTCGATCTTCCCTTTGATCTCATTGGGCAATCTCTGGCAATGTGACCTCTGATTTGGCAGTTATAGCATTTTCTCGTCTCATAACTCCAATTCTGGCAGTTAACAGCAATGTGTCCTTGATAACCGCATCGGTAACACACTCTGTTATCGTACCAATTACCACCTTCAGTCCAAACATTCAGATCATAGCACTGTTTGGCTTTGTGGTAATCATCACTCTTCCTGAAAACTGATTTTGGCTTTGAAGCACTGTGGTCAAACCTGCACCACTCATTACCAACTATTTTTTAGTTTTCATTTTTCAATTTTTGTGGATTTTTGTTGCGATTGGATGATTGAACTGATGAGCTTTTATTTTCTTTTTGAACAATTTTTGGCTTTTTATCTTTTTGTTCCACATTCTTCTTTACAGGTTTTTGCGTTAAGCATTCACCTTTTTCAGTAGAATGTAGAACCGTTTCTTGAAACATTTCATTCAATTTCAAAAATATTTTTCTTTTTTCATTTTCATCATCAGTTTTCTCATCACAATCTTCAACTTTGACTTTGTCAAAGTTTGTGACATTGTCACTTATTGGAACTGAATTAACTGGTTTAGGACAGGGAATAGCTGAAGTATTCACAAAAACCTTCAACTTTTCTTCCCATTCCCTGATTTTACCTTCTAACTCTTTGATTTTCTTTTGATCACATTCAGCTTCTTTTTCAAGTCGAATAATCTTTTCAAGATGAGAATTGATTGCAATTTGTTTTTCAAGATTGTTTTTACCAAACAAAACTCTCTCATCTTCTAAAATTTTTATTTGACTTTGAAAATCTTTTTCAATCTTTACTTTTTCATTTTCCAAATTGTGTATTTGATTTTTCAAAACATTTTCATTTTTTTTCAACTTCTTGTTTTCTGATGTCAAACTGTTCAATTCATTTAACAGTTTAACATTTTCAGATTTTTGCCTCTCATAAATTTCCTGCAAAATAAAAATCTGTTTAACATCAGTTTGCTTCTCATCCTACAACCTTTTGACTTCCAATGTCAAACTTTCCACATCTTTCAAGAGTTTGCCATTGTCAGCTTCAAGTGTATCACATTTAGAGGACACTGATGCAGAACCAGATTCTTCTTTCATTAAAACTTTCTCTTCCTCTATCTTGTATGTTCCTGCACAAAAAAATTTAACGAAATCAAGAGGATTCATATTCTTATCAATATAACAACCCCTCTTAATGTCATAGTTCATGACACTTTTTGCTGCAAGACACACACAAACTCTTTTGTCTATTTCAACAATTACATCCAAACTCATTTTATCTAAATTTCCTTTTATTTTATCCATCAATTCTCTCTTTTTCTTGTTATTTTCATAATCAAATGCTTTGAGCTTTTTGATAAAATCTTTTGGATGTAATTTTGAGAACCCAGAAAATTCAGAATCTATTTTAAGATTTTTAAAAAAATCATCCCATTCTGCAGGTAATGCATCTGCAAGCTTTGATACTTGTTCAGCATCTATCAACTTTATCTCATATATTTTCAATTTGTCCAGTAAATAGTTAAATCTGCTTTTCAACTCCTCAAATGTCTCATTCTTTTTACACAGAAAATTTTCAAGTCGCATAATCCAAATCCGTTTATCATCTTGTTCATAACTGCTTGCTCTATACCAACCATATCCATCATTTAATCGTTCAATATGATCATTTTCTTTTTCATCAAACATTTTTGCCATATTTCAAACACAACCTGTTCAAACACTTAAATCTGATTGTGCCTCAAATGATGTCTGATCACATGCAATATCACATGGATCGAAACACTTGTTACTTAACCACCAAATATGATTGGGTCAAACAAATCCACTTAGCCGACAATCTTTAATATCTCACAATTCTTTGATTGGGCCGCTACTTTTCAATATTTATCCAAACCTTGGGCCGACAAATTGATGTTACTCAAAATCTGATTGTGATGCCAAATTAATATCACATGCACACCGACACAAACATGTGATTTCTTTTACCAATTACTGACATTCTTGATTAATGATTTACACAATCCGATACATTCACATGATAATACTTGACCGACAACTTTAATAATCACTTTCAATTCTTGAACGAAGCACTAACGTGACCAACTGACAATCTCACATTCAATGTATTTTCACAATACACGATACACTTTTCAAGTGGTGTGTTGGTTCAAGCGGTCAGATGGTTTCAAGCGGTCAATGATTTTTCAAGCGAGCTCAACAATGTAAATTCAAGCGAACAGACAATTTCAAGCGAACACGGTGTATTTTCAAGCGAGAAACCAATTTCAAGCGGACACACAGTGTTATGTTCGCTTAAACAGTTGATGATGTCAGCAACAATCGAACCAATTTCAAGCGAGTATACCGAAAAAATCAAGTTTTAGATCGATTTTAATGATGAAACTTTCCAGGATTCATTTAAACATGATTACGCACAATATGTGAAAGTTTGAGCCGTTTTTAACCGTGAAAAATTTTCAAATTTGAAAAAGAATGGTGTAGAAATCAGAAAAAGTGACGAAAACAGGCTGTTTTTGCAAGATCTCTTCCTCCTGAGCTCTGATACCACTTGTAGGATCGGTTTGTGACCCAAACGAGTCGTTCAGAAGAGATTTTATCAGTTTCAGATGCGGAAAATAAGAAACTGAATTCGAAACAGCTTGAATATCACTTTAAACATCTTGTGTATTGATTTAGTAACAATTACAATCACAAGAAATACCAGCAGCACCTCGGTATCAATTCCTAGTCTGTTGCCTGATCCCTTCAAATGACAACAAATGACCCATATATATACTACATGCTAGACAGCTTGAAATGACACATACACGGTTCAAGCTATCAGACACGTTCAAGCTATCACACATGTTCAAGCTATCACACATGTTCAAGCTATTACACATGTTCAAGCTATCACAAGTGATGATGTCATGTAATGATGTCATCTTTATGACATCACACTTGTACATAACCGCAATGCAACCCAGACTCGATTTAAGACGAAGACGACAGATGTATGCACCAACAGTACCTACTTTACTATGTGATAACTATGCTCATTTAATATACTGTGAAAATGTTTAATTCAATTAAATACACAACACCTACATTACGGACATAAACAAACTGTGTAGTAGTTTGAAATACATAAAAACCATACTAATACCCATTCAACTTTTATTCCTCTGTTTCAAAACAGAACAAAATACCCAAACCATCAACTGCTTCTAGTATGACAATCACCACATTTGGTGTTAAATACTACATACGGAAAATTCAAACCAAAAAACGTTAACTATTGTCAACCAATATAGACGTACTAAAAAAAACCAAATCCGTTCGCCTTTTCATGTTGGGCTGCTTCAGCCAATACTCGACTACGGTGCTTGTTGGCCCCTGATTTAACAAGCTTTATTGCGTACTTTTTTCTCAAACGTGTCAAGCACGCCTTCTTGTCCTTATGCCCAAGTGGGAATCCACTATCCCACTTATCGGCTGTTACCCCGAACCATGTCTCCATATGCCTCATGACAAACACTACGCAATCCACGGTGTTGTTGACTGTCTTCCATTCAAACTCCAACCTTACCACGTCTGCAATCTCAATTTCCGCACTCTTAGGATGATTCACAATCTTCAAATACTTACAAAAAATGTCTTTCTGAAATCAAAGCATCATGTAATAACCAGTCACAATGCGTTCACTAATAACTGACCTAATTTATGTATTTAAATGATACATACCACTTTGTAAGGCGTAGTCTTTTTGAAGAAGTTGTTTTCGTTGATCAGGTGAATGGGGCTTTCTGCAAAAAAAAAGACAGTATAATTAAAAAAATCAAATCGTACGCATGTGTACATCCCAACGCCGTTTGCAGTTTAATTAAGTACACATGTGTATACTGTACATAAGTCATATCGTACACATGTGTACATCGTACAGCCAGACCTGTTCTTCAATATAAATTGATTAAAAGCCCATTTCGTCGAATATACCAGGTATACACATGTGTACATTGAATCATACTAGAAATTTACGAAAACAAAAATGATCCTTACGCAATTTTTGTAAAACAGTATACATGTGTACTTCGAAAACCTACTACTAGATAACTCAACAAACAGACTTGCCTAAAATCACTAAAAAAACATGCCACAAATCCTTATTTGTGATTAACCAAACTTTATATCCAACATAATAAACAAACATATCATATATCATCTGATTACCACTATGTACACCGGTGTACATCAAGAATTAAACAACATCATCATCCGATTTTGCAAACATACACAGGTGTACTGATGGGTTATATATTATCTACAACAAACCATCATACATACAATCAGATAACACAAGAACAACATCTCAACATTCAAGCCCCTAATTCCGATTGGTGTTCTTAGTTAATTAATAAAAGGAACGGAACATGCAAAAACTTTCAGAAACATATAAAGATTAACACTTTCAATGTGTACCTTTGATTGTTAAAGACGAAGCTCTGTTTCACCGGCTAGGGTTTTACTCCGCTGGTCGCCGATTGAGTTTAGAGACAGAGGGGAATACGTTTTTGATTTTCTTTTAAAGTGATATGAAAAGATTTGACAAACAAAATACTAGATATTTACGGGATATTATCTTTAATTATGGAAATAATCTTCCATTTTGTTTTAAATGACTATTTAAGCTAATTACACTATTACCCTTTTGCTTTTAATAAAACCTTAAAATCTAACCTATTAATTACAATCATGCCACCCCTTTCAAATATCAAGATCATATTAATCAACGGTCCAGATCTGTTCACGCAGTTCACTCTTGGGAGGTTGTTCACGCTGGAACCTCACCCTATATATATATATAGGGTAAGGTTCATGCGAGAACTACCCTTATTGCGAGAACCAATGTGAACGCAAAATAAAATCAAAAAAGCACTCAAATTTTTTTTTTAATATTTATAAAAAAAATCGCTATATTTCGTTACCAAAAAAAAACTTTTTTTTGAGTAACAGATATCAATGCACATGTGTATATGTATCATTACTTCGACAAATTCGGTAATACGTTATCAGGAATAGACATTTGCACTTTAATTTACAATACCATCTTTAATACACTACTTTTTACATTACTAATATTCAAAATGCACATGTGCATCATTAGGTATAACCATGATATAACGTGTTTTGTTATAAAAAGTTTGTGATTTTGAATGGAGAAGTAGACTCATATACATGTTTTTTGGTTAGTTATATATAGTGGTTGATGGTTTGGGTATAGTTGTCAATTTATGATGTAATATGTTGATTGGATGGTATAAATGGTGTTTACATACATCTAATAAAGTGAAAATATTGGTAATGGTATTGTATTATGGATGGTAGGAGGTAATGGTAGTGTATTATGGATGGTATGATAGATGAAAGGGAAAGTGTATTCAAAGTAGTGTACCAAAACACCTTATTTTATGTTGATACATATAGATGCACATGTGCATTTATAATATTGGTAATGTAAAAAGTATTGTATTACACATGGTAGTGTAAATGAAAGTGCAATTGTCTAATATTTGTAATGAATTACGGAATTTGTCAAAGAAATGACAAAAATGCATATGTGCATGTTTGTGTATTATAGATGGAATGATAGATGAAAAAGAAAGTAGTGTACCTACACACCTTATTTCATGTTGATACATATAGATGCACATGTGCATTTCTTATTTTGTTAACGTAAAAAATAGTGTATTACACGTGGTAGTGTAAATGAAAGTGCAATTGTCGAATATTTGTAATGAATTACGGAATTTGTCAAAGAAATTATACAAATGCACATGTGCATGGATAACTGTAACTCAAAAAAAAATTTGAATTTATTTATTATAAACGAAATATAGCGATTTTTCCAAAAAAAGGGGTAACTTTGTAGAATAGTAACCAAGTTTTAAAAGTGTTCCAATTAGGTCACTCAAGTTTTAAAAGTGTTTCAATCAGGTCACTCAACATCCATTTTTTATTAAAATTAAGGGTTTTTTCATCCGATTCATAGGTAACCGTGGTGATATGGATTTTTGTTTATTTTTTCTCTTTTATTTGATGCTAACATCGAGCAATAACGTGGATTTTAACTTGCTTTTCTAATTTTTATTGTAATTAAAGTGTTTTTATTTTTAATAAATATAATTTCTTATATTATAATAATCCGACCCTAGCATCTTATGCTCCATTTTTCTTTTGACACATGGAAAAAAAGACATGGCTCAATTTGAACGTTAAGTTATCTAATTGAGACAAAAGCGATACGAGTGACCTAATCAAAACACTTTTGAAACTTGGTTACTATTCTGTGACATATTCCCAAAAAAAATAGTAAAAAAAAATTGGGTGTTTTTTAGATTTTTTTAAGTATTACTGTTTGTGTTCACACTGGTTCTCGCGGTTCTCGCAATAAAGGGTGGTTCCTAACGGATCCTTCTCCTATATCTATACTACTTTAATAAGCATATAGGAAGGGCAAGAATGGTCATTTGCCATTGTACAACCATTTGAAGCCCATTGTACAAGCATTTAAGCACAAAGTGTTGAAAACTTCTTTTCAACACATGTTGTATAGCCGCATGGATCTTACCCGGATCAACTTGACCCGTTTTACTTTGATGGATCCAATATAAACTTTCTATCACTCTATCTAAACCACAAAATTCGTTTCATCCATCCAGACGCTCCACCTTTCTCTACAAACCCTAACCCTAACCTTCATTTCATCCATCGATCCTCCACCGCTCCTCCACCTTTCATCCATCGAACCGGTCGTCGCCATCACCGTCTTCTCCCCTTCTCCACTCCAACAGTCGCTTCATGGCTTCTTTCCCGGTGGCTTCAAGATCCGACACTATCTCAGCAGATTCGAAACAAGATCCGACACCAGATCGATTTCTATGGCTTCTTTCCCGGTGGCTTCAAGATCCGACACTATCTCAGTAGATCTGGCACCAGATCTACTGGTTTGACTGTAGGGTACCTTTCTTTTTACCATATCTTCTTATTTTTTTTTTTTTGTTATTTGAATCTAATCTGGGTAATGTTTCAGATCTTCCGTTTGGTTATGGGTTCGTCAACGATGGTGCTTGTGGGTGGAAGATCTGGCCAGATCTATGGTTTATTTGTAGTAGATTTCTCTCTAGAATAGCATAACAAGCACTATGTTCTTTGTAAGTAGATTTCTAGGGTTTATTTACAAGATTTCTTGATTTTTGTTTAAATTTATAGGCTTTTTATGTGTTTTGTGTTTTTGTAGGGAGATTTCGTTTGGTTTTCGGTTTCTTTGACTGTGGTTTTTTTGCTAGGGTTTCGAACAGTGCGAGGTTATGGCGTCTGCAGATGCTGAGCTGGAGTGACTGCTTAAGGAGACAGGGAAACAGTTATCTCTTCCTCATGATTATGTACAGTTTACTTCTTTTGTTGAATCAATACTTTTGACTGTTAATGAAATATTATGGTTACACTTGAAGATTTGTGGAATTGTATGAGTTTGGAAGGACATTTATTGCTGTTTGATTGATTATTTTCTTGATGTTGTGAGAACGGAACTTGCTCTAGCTGTTTTGTATTTGAACAAGTGGTACATTATACATGGGGTCGACTGGTCGAGCAACTATTTCTAGCGGCACTTCAACAGGTAAGATTTGTATCTCTAATGAAACAAATTGTCTTAATTGATGTCTTTGTAGCATTATTTGGTACAGCCTTTTGATGTTGTGTATTTGTGCATACAGTTATCATCTTGCAGGTGTCTATAAAGCTTATGATTTAAGAGATGAGGGTTCAGACTACTTAGGAAAAGCTGTCTCCAAGGTGAGAACTAATAGTCTGGGTTAGTGAGGCTAACTGCCTTTGCAGGCCAGATCAGTCCCTTTCGTTTTCTATATCACTTTTGCGATTTTCTTACATGATTTTGTTTTTGTGCTGACCGGTTAACCAATTTTAAAGTAAAAGTTGTTATACTTTTGTCTGTTTTTTGACTTGCAACATTAACAAACTATGAGGCTCTTAATAAACATTTTATGGGTTTTGGTAATTGCATGTGATTTTGGAAGCAAGAGTAAGTTATACAGAAAATCATGTCAAACCTTTGATCTGGTTTACCTGTTTAATCTGTTGTCACCATAATCGGCAAATCCAAATGAAGGGAGTTCAAAAGTTATAAACATGATTGGTTTTGTAAACTGTTAACTGTAATGAAATATAAATCGCTTTTTTAAATCTGAATTCTACATTGGTTCTTTGTTTTGTCCAAATGAACTTGCTCTTCTATTTTGTTTAGTTATTAGGTTTGTTGGGCACAATGGTCGAATCTATTGACACAGGATTGTTTATATATGAAGGAAGATTGAGGTTTTGTTTAATTTAATAGTGCATTGACTTGTTTTCCTAAATTGGTGCAGGTTTCTGGATGGCGAATGGTGCCCCAAGTTCCTTCTTATTGTTAAAAAAGTCACCACACCGAGTTCTTCCAGTCCGGGAGGCCGGGTCCCTGGCAATTTTCCACCTGGTAATTCACTTTCTAATGATATATCTTTTAATCGCTTATCCAACTAAAACCAAAATAATATACAAAATCTCATTTATATATTGCAGAAACTACCACAATAACCGTTACCCACACATAATGTGATTACATGTGGAGTGTCCCCTGTGGAATTTGAGGTATGATTTGGTAATTTTTTTTTTGTGACCTGTCTTATTGAAAATTTTACTTGACAACTGCAGTCGAATACTATTTTAACATTTATTTTAATTAAAATTTTTAAATGTTTCAGATGCTGGGTAAGAATCTGTATCCGTTGGTGGACCAGCTAAGGTGCTTTTGGAAATGGACCAAACGGAGGTGTTGCATTTGCTAGAATCACCAGATGCATTGAAGGCGAAAGTTACTGGCATGACTTTGGTAAGTACTCGGTCACCCATGTGACTTATTTCTCATGTTAAAAGTATCATGTTTTTGATTGTGTGGAAGTTTTATATTTGATTTCGAAGATTTTATCGGTGTATAAAACTTGAATTGATTACTATGCTTGCAATTTGCTGTTTATTTTAATTAAAATTTTTATATGTTTCAGATGCTGGGTAAGAATCTATAGGATGTTTGGAGGATTTGTTGCTGATGTCGTTGCTGCCATTGGTCAGGTTTGTAGTTTGCTTGGCAACTATACTATTCTCAAGTTGGAACAAAGGTATTAATAATGTCCAACTTGCTAAAAAAATCTATTTGTTATTTGCGATGACAGCTAAATGACAATTATATAATTCTCTTTAACATATATATTATATTATTTATGGTTTCTAAATGCAGTGGGAAAACTACCAGCAACTCAAGCAAACCCTGATGTTTTCTTTGCATTTTAGGGGGAACATGGGTGCTTCTCTCCCAGGGCATACAAAACTCAGGTTATTAGCAGCGGCCCGCCATATTTAACATATAAAAAAACTTTATATGTTAAATGTGGCGGGCTTCCGCCAATAACCTGTGTTTTGTATGCCCTGTGGAGAGAAGCGCCCATTTTCCCCCTAAAAAACATAGAAAACCTTAGGCGATTGAACCCGCCGCAAGTCGAAACCGACAATGAATCAGGTTAAAACTCTAAACAGCTTTGCACTTGCATAAAATGATAACTCTTTTTAAAAACTTTTTGAATAACACCGTTACAGTTGAAGTGGCAAGGCTTGGGACAATATGATCGAAAAAAGGGTAAGCCCGTTTGTTAAATGTTAATTATATTCATTTACACTAATCAACATTAATACATTATACTACTTATTACTACAATCACAACTTTTTTTTTAATCCAGACCGCTTTCACCTCAAAGAAGGACTATGGACGCGGAGAGAGGAAGCCCAATGGGCCACACACACCGCACCTTGCATGTTCTCCAAGCACCAAATGCAAACGATATCTTGAACGACAAGAGCGACTATAGGGAGTTGTCGGAACTTGCAGAACAAGCAAAGAGGCGGGTCGAGGTATAACATTATTTCTTAATCCACAGTATAGCATTATTTCTTAAATCATATAACCCTTCTAAAGTTCAAAATTCATATTCATTTTTTAGTTATCTTTTCTTATGAACCCTTTAGACAAGTTTGGACATGTTTTTTAGTTTTTTTTTCCTAAATTGTAATTATTTAACATGTTATGAATAAACAAAACCCAAATCAACCCCTTCATAGTTAGGTTGAAATGGCCACCACTTTTATAAGCCCTAATGGTTTGTTTTTTAACTCAAAATTTTTATTACTAAACAATAATTTAAAATTGTTTTAGTTTTTTTTTTATGACAAAAAAATTGAACAGTTGACAACCTTTCAGAAACCTTTTTCAGAAACCAACTCTTGATTTACAATTGAACAGTTGACAACCTTTCAAAGACTTTTCACAAAAAAAATTGAACAGTTGACAACCTTTCAGAATCCAAAAGATTTACTGCTATCCTTTTAGATTTAGATTTTTTTACTGACCAGACTGACTGTTCACATACAGCTGTAAAAGCAAAGACTATTCGGATTTGTCAGAAAGGAAGCATGCTTGGAAGTCTATAAATTCAACTACATTCATCACAACTCTACAAGCACTATCTACAAGCACTCAACTGAGATAATAAAACCTTCAAAATGTTATTGATATGTAAGGGTTTCATGCGAAATGTTATCGATCCATCACATGGCCTGTGTAATGGCACGCGGTTGATATGTAAGGGTTTCATGCGAAATGTTATTGATGCGGAAATTGCAGTCGGTCAACATGCCGGAAAAAGAGTTTTTTTTCCAAGAATCCCTCTAACCCTTTCTGAAGATGACATGTTCCCATTCAAGCGGAAAAGAAAACAATTTCCAATTCGACTTAGCTTTTCCATGACGATTAATAAAGCTCAAGGTCAAACAATTCCGAACGTTGGTATTTATCTACCGGATTCTGTATTTTCACATGGACAACTTTATGTCGCGTTATCAAGAGGGATTTCAAGACAAAGTACGAAGGTGTTGGTACATCTCGCCAAAGAATTCAAACAACGCTGAGTTTACACATCAAATGTTGTCTACCAGGAAGTGTTGCGTGATTAATTAATCGCATCCGTATCAAAACGAAGGTAAGTTAGTAGATTTTGTGCCTTATTTGCTTCCAGAAATTACCTTTTAATTACTATTTTAAAGCACCTGTAAGCGTCTAACATTTTTTTTATGTGTCGAAATCTAGTACAGTAGAGCAAAAGATACAAGAAAGTCATAAGCGAACAAATGTATTGGTAAAACAGGAAGAGATACAAGAGACTCCCCGCATTTTGTTTTTATTGTTTTGTCCGGCTACTTGACTGTTTTGAACTCTTCTTGCTTTTAATTGCATCTACTTCCTTGTTTTGTACTCTTCTTGTAGAAGATCACGCCGAATCTACAGCTAAAAAAATTTATCCGAGTATATCACCAAAGAATCGATAAACAAACAGAAAAACCAGTGCCATCATATCACGAATAAGAAAACTAACTTAAGTACTATACAATATATCACGAGACGACGGATAAACTAACGGTAAACGAGTATCCTATTGTAAATCGCCACTCCCGCCGCATCGCGCGGGTAAGTGACTTGTATATATATATCTATTATATATAATAAATGAAAGTTATTTGGGCCACGTGTCACTTGATTAGGGCATCCTCAGTTCTCTTTTCCCGCCCAACAGTGCCATCCCCTTTTCCTTATATAACCTCTCTTCTCACTTCTGATCTTTGTTTACAAACGCCTAGGGTTCTTTCTCTCTCTATATTCAGGCGATTCAAATTCAAATTTCACAAACCTTAATCTTCTTCCAGACGCCACCATAAAATCATCTTTTGTTCATCGATTACTTCATCAAAAGGTTTGTTCTTCTTTTTTTTAGTTGAAATAGTTTCATGATTTCCTGTTATTTATACTAATCCTTTGTGTTTTGTGTCTTTTCATGTAACCATTGTTAGGGTTTCGTTCGAGAGTTAGATCAAGAGATGTGTCGCCGGCTAATGGTTCTCCATAATCATGGTATGTGTTTTTGTTTTTGATTTTTACTTAAGTTTTGTTATCTGAGTTGTTACTAAATGATTATTTTCAATGATCTGTTGCAGATGATAATGATGATGATTGTTCTACTGTCCTTTCCAGTATCATTGTTCCAACATCGTTTAAAGTATGTGTTTTTTGCTACTCCGGTTTCCAAATTTTGAGTTTTTAATTATCAAGTGATATACTCTAATTGTCGCTTTATATTTCAGTCTAATCACATTTGTTCGAAATTCATACAATATGTTGCGGGTTATTATAGGTTTGTAATCAAAGAAGTTTAAAGTTTAATTAAACACAAAGAAAGATTATTAAATTTACAGTTAAAATAATTTTTTCTTATGAGTAAATGATGATTATAATTGACTTGTGCAGCAGATGATGATGACTTGTCCAAGAAAGTGTTTTCATGTACTGCATCTTGGTCTGTTCACTAGAGATCAGCTTTCTATAAATCCTGATGTTAATGCATTGAGTCCTTCCATGGAGTTCATGTCGATTGTTGGAGATATACAATGATTGACTTTATGTACCTAGAGTTTGATTAACCAAAGGAAAACGACTGTTTAGTATCAGCAGTGGTTCGGCATCTACAACGGATTTAAATTTAGTATTTAATTATCTGTGGTTCTTATGTAACTTTAGTATTTAATTATCAGTGTTTCTTATGAGGTGTTTATATGTAACAATATTTATCACAACTCGTTATTTGTTTGATCTGTATTATAAATACAACAGTTGTTTAATTTTTATACTATTAAATAAAAATGTAGTACACTTGGATGTTAAATAAGTTCCTCATTATGATTATTTGGATATAATGTTTTTGAAATTCGTCTTTTTTTTACAAAGAGATGTTTATGGGCAAACCTCTATTTATCGTCAAACATTTGTTTAACAGGAAATATGTTTTTATGTTCAAACATCTGTTTAAGGTCAAATATCTGTTTATCTCCAAACAACTGATATTGAAGGTGAAATATTTGTTTAAGGTCAAAGATATTTAAAATAGTAAAAAATGATAGTTTTTATTAATCCTTAAAAGTCTGTTGGAACCACTGTTTTGGTTCAAACATCTGATTGTTAAAGTCTGTTGGAACCACTGTTTTGGTTCAAACATCTGATTGTTAAAGTCTGTTGGAACCACTGTTTTGGTTCAAACTTCTGATTGTTAAATGTTATCCACTGCTGAGAGACAACCTCCGTTTCTTTATGCTGAGAGACAACCTCCGTTTCCACTGATCGAAAAAAATAGCCACTGGTCACTTTTACATTTTTTACATCCACTGATATGGACCATCAGCGGTTTCCCTAAAAAATAGTAACTGCTCACATTTTTATTATTGATGTTGTTAATTAGTAATAGATTGAAATTATTAAATGAAAACTAGAATTGCAATCAAATTACCATTTTACCTGATCTTTACATTCCAATGACATAAGAGTTCCACCAAAATTATTTTCATGATAAAATTTAAAGTTAAATTAAAAAATAAAAAATAATCTTGATGACTATTTGTTCCAAATCAAATCAATAATTAATGCTGATTTCTTGAGCTTTGGACATTTGATTAAGCAAATTTTGAATTTCAAATTGACGGTTATTATATCTTGATTAAAGTTTAAATAAAATTTAAAAAAGTCATGATGACATTTGTTTTCAAATCAAGTCAGTAGTTATTGATAATATCAGTAATTTTGAAATTCAAAATATTCAAAATGGTAATTTAAAATTTTCGTTCTCTCTTTTTTTTTTCCTACTTTGCATATCATTTCTAATATTTAATTACTTTAATAAAGCAGCATATAAGAATATACACTACTTACGTTTGAAATTAAATCTGAAATTTATGACGTACAACAACAGTGGATAACTACAACAGTGGTTCAGCATCAACTTTAGTTTTTCTATTGTTTATTTGTTTATGTTAGCAATGTTTATATGTAACAGTGTTTTCCGCATCAATGTTGTAAAGACTGATAGGTTGTTAGATGTCATCACCTCAGTGTTTTATATGTGACCATTTTTATGGCATCAGTGTTTATATTTAATTTATATTTAACAGTGTTTAGGACTGTTGTTTATACGTAACTCTATTTATCACATCAATTCAGTGGTTTGATCTGTACTATTAATTGAACAGTTGTTTCATCTTTATACTAATAAAATTCATATACACTTTGATTAATAGTAAGCTCCTCATCTTGATTGTTTGGGTATAGTATTACAATCAAATTATCAAATGAAAACTAGAATTACAATCAACTTACCATTGTACCTAATCTTTACATTCCAATTACCTACAAGAGTTCCACCAACATTATTTTCATGATAAAATTTAAATTTAAAATAAAAAATAAAAAAAATTCTTGATGACTATTTGTTTCAAATCAAATCAGTAATTAATGCTGATTTCTTGAGCTTTGGACATTTGATTAAGCAAATTTTGAATTTCAAATTGACGGTTATTATATCTTGATTAAAGTTAAAATAGAATTTAAAAAACTCATTATGGCATTTGCTTTCAAATCAAGTCAGTAGTTACTGATAATGTCAGTAATTTTGAAATTTAAAATTTGCAAAATGGTAATTTAAAATTTTGGTTCTCTCTCTCTTTTTTTTTTCTACTTTGCATGTCCTTTCTAATATTTAATTACTTTGCATACCTTTGAAATTAAATCTGAAATTTATGACGTCCAACAACAGTGTCAAACTACAATAGTGGTTCAGCATCAACGTTTGTTTATTTGTTTATGTTAACAGTGTTTATATGCTACAGGAGTTCCGCATCAATTTTTTATAGACTGTTAGGTTGTTAGATGTCATCACCTCAGTATTTTATATGTAACCATTTTTATGGCATCAGTGTTTATATGTAACAGTGTTTCGGAACAGTTGTTTTTACTATGTAACAGTGTTTCGGAACAGTCCTCACTTCAGTGGTTTGATCTGTACTATTAATTGAACAGTTGTTTCATGTTTATACTAATAACATTCCTATACACTTTGATGTAACAGTATTTATCACATCATTTCAAATTGATGGTTATTATTTCTTAATAAAATTTAAAATAAAATATAGAAAAGTCATTATGACAATTGCTTTGAAATCAAGTCAGTAATTTTGAAATGATAAATATACAAAATGGTAATTTAAAATTGACGTTCTTTCTCTTTTTTTTCTATTTTGCATATCATTTCTAATATTTTATTATTTTAATAAAGCAGCATATAGGGATATACACTCCCTACCTTTGAAATTACATTTGCCACTGCATTCAGTTAAAATTTTTATTGGATAATCGGTAACCTTGAATTCGAACCTTGATATTTTTTTTAAGAACATCCATGCTTATTGTATTATTAGCATATTACGTTTAGCAATACTTATTATTTACAAGATTCTTTTTTTTATGTACAGTCTTCAAATGGAGGTTGCAAAGGTTACCATGCTTAACGATGTTAATACATTCTCAAACAACTATTCGATTAGAGTTAAGATTGTTAGCATTTCGAAGAAGATGATGAATGATAACAAAAATGAAATATATCGTCTTGATATGATCTTCATGGATTAGATGGTACCGTATATAGTTGTCTTATCATTTTTTTGGACATATGAATATCCAAATTAGTATAACACCTTTTTTATTTAATCGGATGTTTCATATTCTTAGGGAACTATGATACAAGCCAGTTGTTTGCATAAAATGCTTGGAAAATTCAAAGACTTCCTTCAGTTGGATGAATGTCTTCTTATCACCAAACTTTCTCTTGCTACTAATAAGTCCCCTTCTAAGTATACCAAGAGAAATGACAAAATATCACTTTATTTCTATACTTCTGTTGAGAAATGCTTTGACTGGTCTGGACCGAAATACCGTTTTAATTTCGTTAACCTCAAGGATGTTGTTAAAAATAAAATTGAAGTAAATACAGTTATTGGTATGTAAATCACTACATGATATATATCTATTGTTTTGTCTTATTGTTTTTTTTTATTGTTATCACTTCTTAATGCTGTTTTCTTTTAACAATATATTTTTGTTTATAGATTGGATTGGTTATGTAGATGTATGTTTCAATCTAGAGGATACGTCAAAGAAGGATGGGAGCAAGGGCAAGAGACTTAATCTTAGACTTGAAGATCTTGAGTGCGTTCTTTTTATTAAGTTGTTGCATTTTGACGTTTAAAGCATTATAAGGTTGCTTGATGTTATTATGTTTTATGTTAATATTTTTAGAGGCCAAAAGTGTCCGGTTACTTTGTGGGATGGTTTTGCTATTGACATGTTTGCTTACATGAATGATAAGAAAAGAGAGAAATATGTTGTTATCCTTTGTCATTTTGGTATGGTCAACCTTTACAAAGGTACAATTTAAACTTAATTAGTTTAATTTTTTTTATCTTTAGTAATTTAAACGTTGTATTTATTTATATATTTTAAATTTGACAGTATTTATATTGATCTACATTTGTTTTTATTTTTAAATTCAGGCAAGCGTGGAGTTGCAAATGGGTTTGAGCTGAGCAGACTTTTTATTGACACTTACATTGAAGAGATTTCCTCTTTTAGGAAGAGGTATAGTTAGTAATATGCATATAAACATTGAATATTATTATTTTGTACTTACATTTAATTTTTACGTTTTAATTTGATCGCATGAATCTGTTTAGGTATGTAGAGAAAATTTCAACTTCATCTTCATCAAATGAGCATGTTGGTTCAAATGTTATCTCAAGTGTTGAAGATGAGTTTCTTAGTAACCCTGATTTCATGCTTATTGGTTTCCTTGGAACGATATCAACGGTGTGTATTTTCTTACAAGTACTCTACATGCTGGGTTTTTTTATACTCTTTTCTAAGTGTTATTATTTTTGTTTGATATTGATAGACAAAGAAGGTTTTGATTCTTGCCACAATCACAGCTATATGCACTGATAAACTTTGGTATTACAATGGTTGTAACCACTGTAAGTCAGGTGTGGAGGAAATATTTGTAACGAAAGAAAATGCGGATGGTTCATTTGATGTTGATCATGCAAAATCGTTGGTTTGTACAAATGATAAATGTGGAGGAGTCGACATCTATTCTATTCCGCGGTTTGAGATTACAGTTTTTTATTTCCTTATACTAAATACTAATATGAACGGTTCATATTAGTAATACTAATGTTTTCATTTGTTTTTAACTTTGATAGGTTCAAGATACTTATTAGGGTGCAAGACTCTTCCGGTACTGTGTCTTTGACACTGTTTGATTTCGAAGCTTACAAGATTCTTAACAAATCTGCAAAAGAGTTACTTACAATCCAAGATCAGGTAACAAATACATGCATTCAGTTGTTTGGCCATGTAGTTAATATAACTTAAAATTAATTTTTATAAAATTCTATGTTCTCAATTATGGAATCATTCTGCTTATTGTAATTTATATTAATTTTGATAAAATCATAGGTTGTTAATTCTGGAGACATACCGAACCCATATCCTGAGATCTTTGACACATTGATTGGAAAGAGGTATGCTTTCATCATAAGTGTTAAAGACTATAACATTGAGCATTAGGTTGAAAACTATGGTATTTCAATGGCCACTAACGATGATGAGATCCTTGCTGCGCTTTCCGCCAAATTCACTCTTAACCAGGTTTAAATCTTCATTATGTGAATCTTTTAATTTTATAGTTATATCTTTTTGAAATAGATTTATACCATTGTGTGTATTTTATGTTATTGTGTATTATGTACTTAAAGCATGAGCAGTCCGAATCGTTGGATGTTCCAGATTCCTGCAGTTTGTCTACTCCTGTTGACCTTATGAAGGTAATATGAGAATTTGTTTATTTGTACTAAATTTTTTGAAACGTTAGTACTTATTGTCTTTTTATATCAGGATGAGATGTCATGCTGTGGTGACAATGTTACCCCTTTATCCCAACCACTGGTAGGCACTAAGAATCCCTCTTCAGATGAAACAAAACGTAATATTCTTGAAGTTTTCGATGTGGATGATGCATTAGGTTGCTCCTCGACAAAGTGCCGCATCAGTGATGAACTGTGTCAGGATGAAGATGCTGGTGTTTCGACGCTTTTGATTCCAAAGATTGAAAAATAGTTTTTTCAGTATTTTTAGATACATTTACGTGTTGATTTCATATGCTGTTGCCATGTTGAACTTATGGTTTTCGTTTTGTTGCTTTTGGGTGTTTGGTGGGTTATGTTTTGGACTCATTGTGTGGTTTTGAATTCCTGAAAACTTATATGCTTATTATACTGTTATGTTCTAATATTATAATGACTATGATCTTTCTTTGCATATTATTATCTATATTATTAAATAAATATTGAGATGTCAAAGAATTCACGTTCATCTTCTACGGCAGCTAATTCATCTCAACGAAATTTACATAGTAAGTGAAATTATAACTTCTTAACTCATGTATCAGTTGTTAAGTAGCATCACTTAATCCTTAACTCATGTATCAGTTGTTAAGTAGCATCACTTAATCCTTAATCACGATTCTCTATCCACTGACTACTACATCAGCAGTTGTTAACCATTAGTAGTTCACTATCAGTTGTTAAGTACCCTTAGTGTTTTAATCACTAGCAGTGCTTACAAGTTTTTCATCAGCTGTTTCACTTAACAGTAGTTTCACATAACAGTAGTTTCGCTTAACAGTAGTTTCACTTAACAGTATTTTGCTTTATTCATTTTAAATTCATGTTAAATTCATTATTACAATTAAAGCCAACATAAATGCACACTTGCATTATGTTAAACATACATAACGGACACAAAACGTCATACCTAGAAACATAGAAGGATATCCAACTTGGTAGACTTGACAGAACTTACAGACTCGAAAACAAAAGATTGTAACATACAACGAGTTTTCAAATTTCTTTATAATGAAAACTCAAGGAGTGAATGGTGCACTTCGGAATGTAGCTGATAACCCCCTTTTTGGTGTAGCTCTTCGATTTTCCTTGAAATTCCCAAGCTTGGTATTTTCATATCTACCACTGGGGTTATATTCATTCATATGCACCAAACAGCTTATGTTTTAGCAATTGATTGTTCTGATCAATCACTTCCTTATGTGCATCGCACTAACTTCTAGGAGGTTGTCAAGTATTCTCGCCAATGTTTTCGTAGTTGGTGTTTTGCGTATCTTTACATCCGCAGCCATTCTGTACAATAAAAATATCCATAGTTAGACGGCTGATACAGTACTTTCATAATGCATATAAGTATACATATATGATGAACCCAAGATGAGGAACCCAAAACACAGTTGATCTGAAATGAAGAAAACACATTCAAATGACCAATACGATGAACCCAAAACATATAGTCTTTAACCAACTTTATATGAGAAACAAAACAACAACCATACCCAAATTTCAACATGAACAGCAGAGACTTAAGAAACTCAGATTTCAACATTAACAGCAGATACTTAAGAAACCTGTCCCTGTTTTAATCGATTGTATATTTTAAACATTTCAAACAAACTATAACACAAAACAATCTTAGATTAACGCCAAAAACCAAAAAACCAGTATTAATAAACAGATAAAACCAAAAACATCACAAACAAACCTTTATAATAACCAAAACCCAAACCTCTGTTTTGATACCCGAGCCAAAAACCCACAATAATCAAACAATATTTCCCACAATAATCAAACAATATTTTCACACAAAAGCTGTTACTTTCATACAGTGGTGAAAATGAGATATCATCAAACATCAACTTACATAGGGTTACACAAGCATCTAACAAGAACAGAGGGTAAACCATAGTGTCGATCATGTTTTAGGTATGTGATTTTACCTTGGATTGTTATAACAACAAATGGTTGGTGAGGAGATTCAATGAAGATGAAGATGATGATTGGTGTTCGGAGTAGAGATTTTCAGATATTTTTGAGAAGTGTGATCGGTCTTTAGGGAATTTTAGGGATTATTAAAGGATATTTCACAATTGTCAAACAGTCAACATAGGGAAGTGTGAGGGAGGGACTCAAATTGTTATGAATTTATAAGATCAAGGGCTCAAAAAACCAAAAAATGAATTTAGGGGCTCAAGTTGATGTTTCACACATATCACAGGGACGCAAATTGCATTTTTCTCTAAACATAAATATTACTTTTTTCAACATATTTTATAAGTTTTGGAGTGATATCAGCAGATGTTAACCACTGCTCTTCCTTAACACTTAATCCTTAATCCCTGCTTCTGTATCTACTGTTTACTGCAGCAGCAGTTGTTAAAAATCTGTAGTTCACTATTATTGGTTAAGTACCATCAGTGTTTTAATCACTAGCAGTGCTTAAAAGTTTTCCATCAGCTGTTTGACTTAACTGTAGTTTGGGTTATTAATTCTAAATTCATGGCTTCAAATCACTTTTCTTGGTAAACGAGTTATAGAAGCTCAAGTTATATCTGGTAGGAACATTGGCACGAGAGTTTTTATTCTAAGGATTAATATGATCCTGTTTGACAAAAAAATACCTTTTCAATTTCAACAAAGACAATTTCCTTTATCAGTTTGTTTTGCTATGACAATTAACAAGTGTCAAGGACAAACGTTATCAAAGGTTGGTCTTTATTTGAAAGATACTGTCTTCACTCATGGTCAGTTGTATGTTGCATTATCAAGGGTCAAGACCAGAGAAGGTGTTAAAATACTAATATTCGACGCTGTTGGAAAACCAACAAATAAGTAATGTTGTTTACAAAGAAGTTTTTACTAGGTTGTAATCATTGTGAGCAATGTTAAAACCCTGTTTGACCGAAGTCAAGCTACTTATGTTAAAAGCTAATTATAATAGATAAAACACTGTTTGAGGAATGTTAAAACGCTGTTTGACCAAAGTCTGTTTGACCAAAGTCAAACTACTTTTGTTAAAAGCACAACCGTCAGTATTTCTTCATCATCATTACACATCAAACATCTATCATCTCTTCTTTCAAAAATCACTTCTCCCCAGTCATTTTCTAGTGTTTCAATTTTCTTTTCCTCCATCTTCTACACTTCAATCACCTGAGGTTTTATTATTTTTTCTTCAGCAACTGGTATGTACATTCCTATTGATGAACTTTATATTGTTTAATCTATGTTAATTTAAATCCTATCTTGCTACTAATACGATTTTAAATGTTTATTGCTATACATTCAAGAAGGGTTTACTTATGTGTTTGAATTATTTGTTGAGAACATGTTAAAATAATTATTATTTGTAGAAAATTTTAACTCATACTCTGTTTCTATTAGAAAACTCATCATGACAATTGCTTTCAAATCAGATCAGCAAACTACTGCCCATAGCCAAGAAAGTATAACTTAGCAGATATTTTCTTTGGCAAACATATACCATAGCAGTGGTTTTGAAATTGCCGGTAATTTCAAATTCAAAATGCCTTGGGATATATACTTTGCAATTAATGCACGTTAAGCAATCACTTCTGTCTTATGCTAAAGGCGTCTTATAGGTAAATGAATAGGTTAATTGTAATTATAATAACGTGTTTAATTTTATATTTTTCCCGTGTAAATGCATTAAAAGCCTAATAAGTGTCGCATGATATTCTTTCGTCTGATGATGTATTTAGTCATAGCCTTCTTCATTGGGTATATAAAATAGATTTGGCAGAGGTTTTGATCATTACCATTTTCATCTATCTACTCAATCATCTTCAAAAATTTTGTTGACGAGATTTTCACAAGGCTCTTTGCAGGATGGAAAAATTTGGGTTTCAAGTGATTGTTGACGAGATTTTCACAAGGCTTTCTGCAGAAGATATTTGCCGTTTCAAGTGTCTTTCCAAGAATTTTTATAGGGAATTGTCAAGTCATGCATTTCAGATGATGCATGCTCTTCGAAGTGGAGATTCAGTACAAAAGAAACTATTATCCTTTAAAGACACGTCAATTGTCATTGACAACGTAGTTGGTGGTAAGTTGGATGTTGTTAGTAGTAAAACCTTACGTTTTCCTAACAATGTCCACTCTAGCTTCTTACGTATTCTATCTTCATTTAATGGGTTGTTGTTAGTTTCCAATGAAGGGATTTGCTGTCAGTTGATTCTTTGGAATCCAACTATCAGGCAGTATAAGGTTTTGTGTGATGACTACTTTAATTATAATCATCATCGAAACTCTGATACCGGTGGAATTTATTTTGATCAGTTCAATGATCTCAAAGTGCTGAACATCAGATGTTACCGTAATGTAACTGCTGCTCGTGTTTACTCACGACGTCGTGAGTCATGGACAACAATAAATTTCAGTATCGTAAACAATTATAGTTCAAGTCGTTATTCATGGTCTACAGGAGTTTATGCTGATAAAACCATATATTTTATGGTTTCAAATTATTGGTATCCACTAGGTGAGAGGAACATCGTTTGTTTTGATGTTGTTAGTGAGACTTTCAGAATGCTTCACTTTCCTGAGAGCATTGTAGTCAATCCTTGCCAAGGGCATTTTTTGACCATTGCAAAGAGGTTGCATTTGATTGTTATTGGAAAGTCTGCTGAGCTAACTGCTGATTTGCTCAGATATGAAGAAGAAGGCTGGAAGAAGATGTTTGTTTTCAATAATCCTTGTGTAGTTGATTACGTAGATGCACGCCGAAGTACTAATATAATTGAAGACAACAAGTGGTTGATAACAAGCATCTGGGGGGATATGATTGAAGTTGATCTCACCAACGAACTTCTGAAATACCTCCAACATGTTGACAACTACAATGGTCCGAAAGGAGCTTTACTTATCGAAACTACTGTTTCACCAATAGATTAGGAATTAGGATCCTGTATTTTATTGAATGCTATTATCTGTTTTGACAATTGTATCTTTTATATAATTAGTTGTGTTAAAATTATTAATAATGTTTGTTATTAAAATTAAGTAAATGAATATCGATGTTTGAGAGTGTAAATTCTTGTAATATTGGCAAAGGTCGGTTTAAATGATCAAAGCTTTGTTATTGAGAACAGGTGTTTCAAAATTAAACAGTGGTTGATACATCTGTTGAATTGGGTCAACAGATGGATGAACTTTGTATGCTGTTTAACACTTGTACTTTTTATAAATATTTAGGTTTGAGAGTGTAAAAGCTTGTAATATTGGCAAATGTATGTTTAAATGATCAAAGCTCTGTTATTAGGAACAGATGTTTGAAAATAAAACAGTGGTTGATAAATCTGTTGACTTTGGTCAACAGATTGATGTCCACAGATGTTTGGAACTACTGTTCAGAAAACTGTGGTCGAAACCGCTGTTTGGTTAAAAAAGGTGGTTTGAAACCACTGTTGGGTTAAAACTGTTTGGTCTTTTAAGGCTTAAACTGTTTTGCCTTAAATAGATGTTAACAAGTTAAACATTTGTTAAGGCTTAAACAGATGTTTGGCCTTTTGTATCAGATGTTTCGACTTAAACAGTTGTTTGATCTTAAACACATGTTTGACCTTAAACAGATGTTTTGCCTTAAACAGATGTTCTTATTCTATATCAGATATTTGGACTTAAACAGATGTTTGACCTTAAACAGATGTTTGGCCATAAACAGATGTTTGGCCTTAAACCAAACATCTGTTTAAGCTCAACATCTGTTTGACTATTTGTCAATATCTTATTGACTTTTGGTTAACATCTGTTTCAAATTTGGTCAACATCTTATTTTGTAAAAGAGGTACAAAAACAAAGATTTTTTTGAAAATCCCAAATCACCCTATCATGTAAGTGCATTGATGTAAAAGTGGAAATTATATTATTCATATGGTCCTGTTGTGGTTTTGTTTGTCCTCTAATATGTGTTCATGATCTAATCCGGTGATTTGAAGTCATTGTTGTTGAATTGAATGAGATGGTTGATGTAATGTGGTCGTATTACAAACAAATAGTAATTAATTAATCTAAATAACTTTCCCGAGCCCGGGAAGCAATCCCGGGTAAAAACCTAGTATATATATATATATATATATATATATATATATATATAGGGGACCGCTAAAATGAGAACCACCTCGAGTTGTAAGAACCGTGAGAACTACACCGTACGGGGCGAGGTGGACCAAATTTTTTTTTCATAAACGTAGATGCGTGTGTTGTAAACACATGTGTAAAAAAAATTCAAAAAAAATGTCGTGTGTGTAGTTTTGAGCGCGACAAGTTTGTGTTTACGGGTACCGTAAATTTTAAATTTGGTCCACCTCGCCCCGGATCAAAAAGTTCTCACGGTTCTTACAACTCGAGGTGGTTCTCATTTTAGCGGTCCCCTATATATATATATATATATATATATATATATATATATATATGCTCGGTTCAAATGAAAACCACCACGAGTTGTGGGAACTGTGAGAACTTTTTCTTCACGCGTGAGTTGTGCCAAAAATTTTTGCGCAAACGTAGATGAAAATATAATAAACACATCTGTAAAAAAAAGGTAAAAAAATTGTCGAGTCGGTTGTTTTGACTGATGTAAATTTTTTTACGCGCTGCTGTAAATTTTGTACCATGATAAATATTTTTTTACGCCTCATATAAATTTGGGTGTGCGGTATTTTCTTTAATCTTTTTTTTACTATAACAAGTGATTTTTTATGACTTTTGAATTTAAAAAAAAAAAAAAAAACCTTTTGGATGGTTTAGTCCTCACGGTTATCACAACTATCATTTTAAGCCATGTATATGTATATAAAGGTATATATGATTTGAAAAGAAAATATCAAAAAAACTAAGTTCAGCTTAAAAGAAAATATTGATTGGTGTTAATATTGAGACATCCCTCGTATCTTTCCTATACATACATGATATTATTGGGAAAATAAACGAGCAAGCACCTCATGTGATGCCTAGGTGGTAAGATAACATCAACTTTGACATCATCTGATATTTTTATTTAATATTTGATATTATATTTTATTGTATAATCATCCATCACATAATAATAATAATAATTTTTTTTTAACAAACCACAAAAATAATATATACAATGTAATCGAAGAATTTACATCGAGATAATTGGTAAACGGGCAACAAGTTGCGCCGCTACCCCTTTTTGAATAATAATAATAATAATACTACTACTACTACTACTACTACTGGTAGTGGCAGTGGCAGTGGTAGTGGTAGCAGGGACGAAGTATAGAAGGGGCGGGGAGGGGAGGGGCGTCCTATCCCCGAACTTTTCGCTCAATAGTGTTATATATATAGTTTTCGTATAGAAAATTTTGGGTATATACGTTTTCGATCCCCCGGTTCTATAGAAATTTTTGGGTATATCCGCTTTCGACTCCACCGTCATTCGAGTCAAGCTTCGCCACTAGTAGTGGTAGTGATATTTAGGACCCATGTTTGCGATTGAACTGTTAAACAGAACAAAAAATAAACGTAAAAACTTTAAACTATGCACGTGTGTTGCCACGACTCTGAAATCATATATGTAGTTAACTAAATGGACCATCTGTGTAGCAAAATTTCTATAAAATAGTCAATTTTTTTTTAAATACCAAAGTAGCAAATTACAAATAAGTGGCAGGTAAACGGGCAACAAGCTGTGCCGCAATCCCCTTTTGAATTGCAAAACCAATCCTACTAAAGACGAAACGACCCTTAAAGGTTGAGAGATTACTATTCACAACCTGTTGGACCCTGTTTAGAAATTCCACATCCTCTGGGGCTAGGGAACCAAATGTATCAAAAGCGAATGGGATAAACACATGTTGATTCTCTAAACAAGCTTTCTCGTGTTTAGCGACTTTGCTTGATTCCGCTTTCAACGCAGCTTGGCCAGCAACAAACTCATTATCCCTAAGCCCAACAAGAGGGGACACTCCTGTAAGGTCCACACAAACGTGTTTTCCCCTGGCCCACCCAAACACAAGAATATCAGCTGGTCGAAGTTTAGATTTTTACGAAAGATAAAAAAAATCAAAATAAGAGAAAAACAATAACGACTTTGTTTTGAATAAAATTATAAACAAAATATTACTTTCCTACTAAAATTTAGCATTATTAATCCTTAATACGATACACATATAAACTATATGTTTGTATTTAATAAAAGCTAATACGTAGGTGATTTAAATTCTTTAAAAATTAACCTACATTTATAATATTTTCTTATTACTAAACATGAATTAAAGTATGGAATAACTGAATAAGATACAGAACTAAATATATTCATGTATCTGTACGAATGAATTCAATGGGTGACAATCTATAATCTAAGTTGTTTGGTTTTCATCGCTCCACCACCGTTATACATATGTCATGGTCTACAATTTTATTGAAGGAATATCATAATTTGTATTTGCAGAAACAAATTCAAAAGATGTAAGAAGATCCTTTGAGATTTTGTCAAAGATGTTTAATAAACGCTTATTTCTGTTTTATTGAGCATTTTTATTTTAAATTTGATTATAAAGTTTAAATCTATATTTCATTCCAATCATTAGGGCAAATTACATAAGGATAACATGTTCGGCTCCTTGACGCCGGAGGCAGTTCGGTTCTTGTCTAGAGTTCAGCGTGTAAACCTAACTAAACAGATCATTGCAATAAAATATAAACAAATTACTGACACTCAAGGTAAATCATTCTCCTCTCAGTGTGCTTCACAACAAACCCACCATCCCCTCCACTCCATACCCACCACCGCCAACGCCTCCACGACCTAAATACCCGCCCCGTCACCATTCCGTCATCTCACTCTCTTGTCTTCTCTTTCATATTCACACACATAAACCCTGATGTTGAAGATATCGAGAGAGAGAGAGGGGTACCGGTGGTTGCCGGTCCCGGTTTCATGACATTTCCGTTAGGTGTTTGGGTATACTTTAACCTATGTTAACTCCACCTAAGTGCCACATCAATCTTTTTTCACCATTTCACTTTGATACACTCCAAGAAAATGGTTTAATCCCATTAACTTCATCTAACCCTATTTTTTAGTGGTTTTTGGTTTAAAAAAGAAAAGAATAATTAATTCAATATCTTAACATTGGGTTACCATGTTAATACATAACCCATTTAATGTCCTTTAGACTACCCACTACGGTGATCGGTTTCACCAACCGGTTGCCACATTTACAAAAAGACAAAAAAACATTTGCAATTTAAAAATGTAAAATTAATTTATGCTTAAACGGTTTGGTGGGACAACCAAAGGTTGCAAACGGTTGCTAAATATTATAATATATATTTTTTCTTTTCTATGTTATCAATATATATTTTATAATAAATAATAATTACAAATCATATTTATATAATAAAATATTAGTTTAGGTTGGGTTGTGAATGTGGGTGAAAAATTGAATTGGGTTGGATTGTGTAGGTGGAAGAGAGAGAAATTAGTATTTTATTGAAAGATTGGGTTGGGTTTGGTTGTGATAGTGGATAGTCTTAACACAAGGAGAGAGTGGCTTGCAATGTTAGTTAACATGTCATGTCATTGTTAACAATCTAAATTGTTAAATTACATCCCATAGCCTTACCACCACCGGCAGGGAGCCGTCCACGAGCGCAAAACGCACTCTCTCTGTCTTCTCTTTTTTCTTTACCGATGGGTAAACCCTTTATTTTTGGTGATGAGGCTAGTATCGGAGATTGGCTTTACTGAATCACTGTTGAGTTTAGGAAGAATGATTGGTTTGCTGTTAAAGCTATGTAATTAAATGGTTATCCACACTCCACTGAGTATTAATTCTGCGATAAGCCCCAAAAGAAGACAAAAATGATGGAACAAAATTGGACCAATAAGATGGAGCAAAATTGAACAGTAGAATTACCTCACATACAAAACATCATAAATTATATATAGGAATTATTATTGTTATTATTGTAATAATAATAACAATTTAAACTTGAACTGTAATGATTATACTTGGTTCACAGGTAGGTGTAGCCAATGTCGTAGAAGGCGTTAAGCGCTAGTCGGGCGGTGAGGTACCGCCTAAGGATTAATCGGGATTAATCGGAATTAATCAGATTTGACTTTTTAGGTATAATTTTATAAATTTTTATATATATAGATAACTTTATACTTTTTATTAATAAATTTATAAGTTTAGGAGATAACTTTATACTTTTTATTAATAAATTTAAAAGTTTAGAAAGCATATGTAAACTAGTGAAAGATAGAGGGGCTTAAATGTTAAAATACCTAAACTTAATATAGCCTAATCCCCACCCACGTTCATTATACGCCGCCTCCTACCCCCATCTCCATTGTTTTCATCAGACAACACAAGAACACAAATTCTATGACTAGTTTCGCTTCATCTAATCGACTAGTTCTTCAATGTGGGTCAATTTTGCACAATGGAGACGAGTTCAGATCCGATTTTCATTCGAATCGAGGTAAGAACTCGTTCCTTTTTGCCTGATTTGGTTCGATTTTGGCCCATTATGATCCGATTTTGACCTCATATTTGACCGACTAGGTCCGATTTTTTGCGATTTTTGACTGATTTTGACGAATTTGACCGATGTTGACCATTACCGCCTAGTATGGCCGATTTGGCAAAATTTAGGCGATGGACCTCCGATTACAGCCTAGGCGCCGATTAATCGGCCGCCTAGGCCGATTTCTGCAACTAGGTGTAGCCAATCAAGTTCTCCTACATGCCAGCTGAGTTACAGTTTTTTTACTTTTAGGCAATAATATACATACATCTCTATAATCTTATTTTCACATCCCCTAGGGTAGATGGGCGTATAAGGTTATACAGACCGTATAGAATGATTTTGCACAGAAAGAAATGCAGTGGAATCTTTTTTTTGTTTTGTTTTACATGTATACATGCCGTATAACATTATACGACCCGTATACATATGTATACGAGCAGTATAATGTTATAAAGCCAAATGTGTTTACTTTTTTAGGTTTGACCAGGTTTTTGGGGTTTAAGATCTGTATAGATATGTATACGGGCGTATAAGGTTATACGGCCCGTTTATATTTTTTAAAATTTTTATTTTTTTGTGTAAAACCGAACAACCGTTTAATAAATTTTAGTAATTATTTAGATAACGTTTCCAGTATCCGGAGTTTGTTGGTTTGTTTGTAGCTAGGGTTCAGAATGGTTGAATATAGTGATATTAGAACATTGTGCACTGCATGTAAACACTTTGACGAGGGTCCACTAGAGTTTGAATTGGAAATTTACCATTAAGATGTGGATTTCACCCCTAACTTAATGGCGTAATTTCGTGCAAAAATAAAGTATAAGCGAGATGAGAGTCGTTCACCAAATTGTGGGTTTCACACCTATTTTGGTAAACTCGTCTCTTTTGTATAAAGAGTGTCTTCAAGTGCATTGTGTAAAATGTCTTAGGAAAGACATAATGTAAGTCTTTAGACCAAAAGAGGAGAAAGAAGCAAAGTAGGAAGAATGATATTTTAAGCATGAAACAAGAATGGTAAAAAACATGGTTCCTACTATAAACTAGATCAAACATGGTAATTCTACCTAATTCCCTATAGTTATGGCTCTGATACCAATCTGTAACACCCCAACCAATGGCGAAATCATCTGTCACACCCCAACCGATGGCGGAATCATCGGGGTGCGGCACTAGGCGAATCAGATTGCTCAAGAGAATCCATAACAACTAAATTGCGACAATATTTAATGTGTTCATTATCCCATACTAATAAACCAATATAATCACATAAGCTGTCACGAATTTCATGTTCTCTCAAACAATACAAATTCGACAACCTAGATTTTAGGTGCGTTTCTAGACTTCCTAGCTTGATTTGATGTAGACTGCGACTAAACCTGCAACATACGTTAAAACAACGTTAATACAAAAGTATTGGCGAGTATACCAGTTTTGATAGCGAAACATATTAGATAAAAAGTGCTGTGAATTACAACATACATAAACGCGATACCTCAACACATATATTAGACAGATACTAACAGCTAAGTCTCTCGAGCTGCGATTGCGATTGCTATTCATCCTAACTAGACCTCGTCGGGTACTATAGTACTATACTAGTTAAGGCGGGACCTTGCGAGTAAGAGTCCTAACACATATGTAACTAGCATCACGTGTAAATATGCATAACAGTCATTCGCAAATGATAAACAGTTTGATTGAATAATTCGTTTTGATAAATTTGATTTGATAGGAACGTATGTTACACCCAAAATGCGTTAAAAGGGGTTTCGAGTATACTCATAGTCGGTGTTCGGCACGTAAACACAACTAATTACAGATTGATAGCGTAAGCGTTGAACAGTGCGTTAAACGTTGGCGGGTGAACCCAGTGTCGAATGGTAATCCGATCGGATGGCTATCCGATCGGTTGGCCACTCGATCGGATGTCAATCCGTTCGGATGGTCATCCGATCAGATGGCCATTCGATTGGATTGACATTCGTTTGGGATGGATGTGTTTGTATGATGGCTTTGAAGTTTTCGTTGTAGCATTTTGAAAATAGAGAAGTATTTCTACCCTTCAGGTTGATCGATCGAACGGTCATTCGATCGGATAGCAATCCGATTGGCGAGACATTTCTACTGAGAACAAGTTCATGGCAGGATGGTCACTCGATCGGATGGCAATCCGATCGGATAGCAATCCGTTAGAAACTGATGTTCTTTGAAACTCATAAAATGTTTAAGTGTCGAAGTTCCAAATGTCAGCTGATCGGATGGTCGTTCGATCGGATGGCAATCCGATCGGACGCCAATCCGTTCGACGTTCAGAGCCTTGCAAGTTTGAAGAAAAAGTTTAAGTGTGGAACCAAGTGCAATCCGATCGGATGGCAATCCGATCGAACGGCAATCCGTCCCAACGAATATGATCGTTTTGAACTTGATTATTTTGAAAGTTTGCGGTTTGATCGAGACAGTATGACAACGTATTAAACAATGGAACTCCACCACGGCTAAGTCATCAGATCGGATGAGAGTCACCCCGTTCGATCAATTAACTGTCCTTGACGGTTTTTCGTGTTCAACCCGTTATCCGGCCATCTCGTCGATAGAAATCAGTTCTCAAACCGACACTTCACTATAGAATGAGTTGAAGGTCTGAACGAGCTCCGATTCTATTGGTTTTGAGTAAAAAGTTAAGAAAGTTTGATGAAAGCTTGAAATACTTAGATTCGGCTTAGATCTAGGTGAGATTAGTGCTTACACGCCGTGGAATCCATTAGATCTGAACTGTTCTTGATGAGATGAGGTCACACTTCCTTGTTCCTAAGAACTCCATGATGACATCACCTTAGAACGCCCCAAATCCGAGGATTTTACGGTGGAAAAGTGAGATTTGATGTTAGAAAAGATGAAGGAGTGCGTGTAGACCATAGAAGTACAAGATTTGAGGTAGAAACTTACAATAATCGCGAGAAATCGAGAGAAAATAGCCCCAAAGCGTGTTGGTCGAGTGAGATCTATCACATCACTATTCAAGTGATGTGACAAGTTCTATTTATAGGTGGAGAGGAGAGGAGGTGATGGAGTGCCATGGATCAGATGGTTATTCGGTTGGTAGTCTCCGGCGATTTGCATTTCGATGTTTCATTTTGTTCGTTAAGCGTTGCGATAGTTTGGTCACACATTTTCATACACACATTCATACATTTATTATAATTAGTCACGTAGGGTCGTATAAATATCCACATTTCAAAGTCTGCGTCGCGATAATTGAGTTTTGCTTTTCGAATATGCGTTGCGTTGCGACATATCACGGCTATCGAGGAGGGTAGAATAGGTCCTCACTCAACCTCATCGTGATTGTTAGCATGTGCGATGCGATGTGATGTGTTATAGCGATAAAGTATGCGTAATACGTGAAAATACTGCGAAGTAATCTCTAGTGCTAGGCGTAACGAGTATAGCGAGTAGTAACAGCGCACGAACGTGCGGGTTGTTACAGTCTCCCCTGCTTTAGGAAATTTCGTCCTGAAATTAAACCACAAGAAGGGTTGCGAGAATTGATGCGAGTGAGAGTAGCGATAAGAGCGTCTAAATAAACGAGCGATCAATTGAAATTCGACGAGCGAGCGCGTTGCGATGACTGACAATGGCAGCGAGTAAGGCGATTTGTATAACAAAAGATGGCAACACACGAAAAGTGATCCAAAAGTGTTTTGAATTCTCGAAAAGTTGATTAATTCGACATGTTGGAGAAAACTTATTTATGAAAAATCTTCCCACAGTGCGGTGTGAAACTGTTTCGATGTTCGCACCAGCGCTATGAGAGGAGTTTTATTAGGTTACTAAAAGGTTTTAGGGTGATTAAAACTCGTTTTACGAAATTTTCTCGTTACGCGGCATTAACTTGAGTCGATTGTCACACCAACGTTACAAGGAAATCTCGTTTTGTACAAAGATTTTGATTAAATTTTTAGAAAAAGTTTGTAGGAAAAGCTTTGTTTACACAAAGGTTTTAAATAACATCAAATATTTTGAATTTAAAGTCGGCCCCGCATGGCACTTTCCCACGAAAGTTCGACAATATGGCTAAAACACTTATATATAGGAAGTACCAGCGGCGTATCCACCATGTTTTAGCCATATGGCTTCCGTCCCGTGAGGCAGTGTCATGTGCGTCAACATAGTCCTGATAGATTTCGATTCCCTCAGTCCAAGAAAAATATGGTTGGACCAAGTGTAAGAGAGAGATTGAGCAAACTGAGCGATGAAGTCGTTTACGAACTCAGTTCAGCGATACGCGAAAATTCGATAGCACAACACAAACATAATGAGCAAAGACAGCGGCGATAAGCGAAAAGCGATAAGCGATAAGTGACGAGTGATAGTGACAACCGTCGAGCGATAGGCGACGATTGATGCGTTGCAAGCGATGTGAACATGCGATTTGATTAGATTCAACAACACCACAAATTTTAACTAACATTAAGCCCCATATGGCCTTTTTCCACGAAAGTCTACTGATATGGCTAATACACTTATATATAGGAAGTACCAGTGACGTATCCACCATGTTTTAACCCTATCGGTTTCGTCTCGTGAAGCGAGGTCATGTGTGCTATCATAACACAAATAACTTAGATAACGGTAAGCGATAGCGATAGCGATAAACGTTAAGCAATGCATGATGATCGATAGAGCAATAAACAAACGATAGAGCGATACATAAGATAAGCGATAGCGCGATACACCTAATAGGCGATAGAGATTGTGAGATAGATTCCAGCGATAATGCGATTGCGAGCGTGTTTGACTTACGAAAAGTCTAGCGATGACACGCTTTGAGTTGCGATTGAGATTGTTACGCCTTGCGATGTAGTGTAGTGTGTCGAAAATAGATTCAATAGTATACTTGGTCTAGTAACGTTCAACCTGTATGGCACTTTCGTCATAAGACATTGGTTGGCATGGCGAAGCACTTATATATAGGATGTACCAGCGGCGTATCCACCAAGCTTCAACCACACGCCTCTGCCCCGTGAATTGGTGTCATACTGTGTCGACATGGTCAAGACGCTTATATATAGGAAGTACCAGCGACGTATCCACCACGCTTAACCATGCTTTTAACGTTATGGCGTCATTGAAACTCATTACGATCTTCGTGCACTGATCACAGTAATCCCGTGTGCACATGTGATTAATTTGCCCCTTGCACTTTTATCGTACTTCATCCCAAGAACGCATAGTAGGGGTAAAACACATTATATAGAACATAGTGCTAGTCATTTGCCGATGCGCGAGTGCGAGAGAAATGAGAGATAAACAGAGTCCACATTGTGTCGAGAAATAGAACAAGTTCAACATATATAACATAAATTGACGGAAAAAATCGTATCATTACAGCAACATTTGGAAGCATAACCAATGTTGTTGTGGAGGACTTCTTCGGAGACTGTGATTGTTGCTGAGATTCCTCAAGTCTGCGGCCCCGTGCGGCAGTGCTGGGTAAGATGACCATACCAGTTGCAATTTGCGCAATATCGATAGTTAGCTTCTGGCAGGTGATGATACGTACACGTTAGACACAGGGGATGAGTTTCGTTGTAGGCGTGCTTCGAGTGAATTTGGATTGCTTGGAGGGGTTCTGGTTGCGACAGTTCAATTGTTGAAGAGTTTGGGCTCATGGTCTTTCTTTTGCGGCTGAGCTGAGCTTCCTGAAGCGATGCGTTATTATTGGAGGATTCATCTGAGGACTCACTTGAAGAATCGTCGGTAGATTCGTCGGAGGAATCGTTGGAAGAATCGATGACGATTGCTTGATGAGCTTGTTTGACAGGATTCTTGGAGAAAAATCCATCCAAGACTCGTTTGTCGTTGATTTCTGTGGCTAAGTGGTAGGTTTCTTCGATGGTAGCTGTTAGGATCTGAGTTTGGATTGATTGTGTTTTACGTTTGTTTTAAGATAAAAGATGAACAAGTACTGCAGCGGAATATAAATGGAAATAAACTTTGCACACAATCAAACAAGAGAATTGCTTTCAACACACATTTTCACATAGAACCGAATGATTGAATTTATTTCAACTACGATTACAATACATGCATGTAACAAACTCCCCCTCAGCCTGAGCTCACAGTGTTTGTTCGTACATGAAGAAAAGTGGTGAAGAGCTAATAGAACAGTATAAGGTACTGTTCTATTTATAGGCACGCCAAACCACTGAAGCATCTTGGCTGACGTCACCATGAAAGTGACGTCTAACCTCCTAACAAACTCTAACAACTGATCTAATACAAACACTGCTATGCTATCTACTGATTACAATACATTACATATGAAAACTACACTACTGCTTTATCCTTCCACTGTTGTGACTCCAGCAGTACTTGATAACTTCAGCAGTGCTTGACCCATAGCAGTAGATTGATCAACAGGGCTTTAGTCTTCATCAGTCTTTAACTTGGATAGCAGTTGATAATCAACAGATGTTGTAAAGGATCAGTGGATGGAGGTCATCAGATGTTGAAACCAGTTTCAAGGGGAGAGACTTGTATACATTCACTGCTTATTCTGGATCCACTACCCTGATCTAGTTTTGGCTTTAATTATCTGTCCCTCTGATAGGGTTCAATCCCAACAATCTCCCCCTGGAACAGATAATGCTAAAACCCTTCATTATGGTAGATCTTTATTGCCTCATCATCAGTTCCCTTATTTGCCCCTTGAGTTGTAGCTCAAAGTCTAAGGAATCTGTGTCATCTTCATCCCTACACAGTGGAAGATCAAGGAGATCCTGTAGATCTTCAACACTCAGGCCTAGTGCTTGTTCCCTTGATATTTTCTTCACTTCTCCACTAGACTTGATCACAGTCAGTACATGGGTCTGTTTGTCAGTTTTCCACTTTAGTACTTTTGAGTCTGGTGGGTTTCTTGGGAGATTTTTATTTGAAGAGGAATTTGGAGATTGTGGCCTTGTAATAACTGGCTGAGCAGTGTTTGAAGTTTGGGCAGACTCAAGTCTTACTTCAATCATCCACTTGAGCCCTTCTTTCACAACAAGATCCCTTGCTTCTTTATCTGCTGCTGCTTCTTTATCCATCTGCTTGTGTTTCCTTCTTTGGTAAATGAAGGCAGTAGCTGGAGCAACGTATCTTTTGAATTGTTGCTTTTGTGGCTTTTCTTGAACCACTGTTTCAGGGTAGTCAGGTTTTTGTGGTATCTTTGGATTTTTCTTTCTTAACTCTTCCAACTTTTTGTAGCTGGCCCTGACTTTGTCTTCTCTCCACCTTGACACTTGGTTTTTAGACCCAAAATCAGTAGTGATCAATTCCTCTTTCATTCTCTTCAGCTCCAGTGCCTTATCAGGTACATTCTTCTTGTATTTTTCCCAATTAGGTGGAGTATGTTTTACCTTGTTCTTAATCATGTCTTGAATCCTGGCTGCTTCACTTTCAAGCTCAGGAATGGTCCATTCTTTGTACATGTATTTTTCTCCCTTGTATTTCTTGTAAGCCATGATGTTTTCAATATAGTCTTTTCTTAAGGATTCATCTGCTCCGTTGGGATTGAACCCTATCAGAGGAATAAATAATAAAAGCCAAAACTAGTTCACAACAGTGGATTCATCATAAGCAGTAGTTTACACCAGGCTTTCCCCTTGAAAGTGTTTATAACATCTCATGTCCTCTATCCACTGTCCGTATACAACAGCTGCTGTCCTTCAAACTGCTGGTGAAGCCCTGAAGACTGTTAAGAATTAAACACTGCTGGTTCAATCTACTGATGCTATCTAAGTACTGTTGTTGACTAAAGGACTGCCCACTCAAGGACTGATCAACTTTGAGGAAAGCACTGATAGTCAAACATCAGTGATGATGGAAGGAGAAAGCAGTAGTTTAGTGTGTCACTTATATTGTATAGAATCAGTGGTTAAGTTAGCAGTGTTTGTATAAGAACAATGGTTAAAGTTTGTTAGGTTGTTAGATGTCACTTTCATGGTGACGTCAGCTTAGATGCTTCAGTGGTTTGATTTGCCTATAAATGGAACAGTATCCTGTACTGTTACATTTGATTGACTGCGTGAGTTCTTCTCCTCCAATCCTTTCATCTTGAGCAATCAACTAGTGAGCATCATGCTGAGGGGGAGCTTTAGTAGGTAAGCATGTCTGTAATCATTTCTGTATTGTAATCATTTGACTCAATGATAAGGATGTGTTTACTAAAAACTATTTATCTTTGATTATGTTTACAAAGTTTGTTTTCAATTCCGCTGCATTAGATCTCTGTTTAATATTCTTTTATTGTTCAAATATTACAAACAAACACAATCATGAGGGCCTCCGATCCTAACAATTGGTATCAGAGCCTGGACAGACAAATTCGATCAAACAATCAATTTGACATAACAGTTCAGCTCAAAATTAATTGATGCTAAGGTTGATCGTTTTTAGTTGAAAAACAGAGTAACGAGTGATCACGTTTAAAGTTGTTATTCAAAAACTATGTAAAACAACCAAGATGTCATAAGACACACAAACTTCACATAACAAGTGATGTCATGCATAAACCACCTATAGTTTTCAGATCTGAAAATGTGTCTGATAATTATGGTATAATTATTTTACTTACAAAATTGATTTCAATTGTTGTTATGAAGTTCGTGCTGTTTCCATCATGTTTGCTGCTAAGGTGTGTACCTCAGGTCAACAAAGTCCTATGTTCGATTAAATAACATTAGTGTTCTTGTTAACATAAAAAGAGGGAAATTAAAACTTTAGTTATTAGATCTTATGTGTTGAAAAACAGGTTGAGAATCCTGTTAAAAAGGACCAAATCAACTCTGTTAAAAATACATTAAGAAATTCAGGTGTTAAAGTAGTCCAAATCATATGTAATGTGAGATTTTATATAAGCATGTACAAATATAACCAGATCTCTCAAAACATTACTGCAAAAAGATTCTGGAATAAGTATTCTTTCATTAAAAAACCTCCTAGTGAGTATTTCAGTACTTATGAATGGGAAGGGTAAAAAGGGAAGAAGTAAAATCACAAAAACCCAAAAGTGTGTTTATCTCAAAACTTTTGAAGTCAAAAGAAAAGAGTATAAATATAAAACACTTAAGAGTCCAAAATTGGGTTAACAATGGTTATCAAACAACTGTGTGCATTCATTGGTTCAGGGAAGTTCAGGTAACAATAGTATCTCCAGTAAATAAACTTACAAGAGGACTAGACAAGTTTTTCAGAATCATCACATGGTAACAAAGTTCATAACAGGACTTTCAAAAACACATGTGAACATGTCTCCTCATTTTTGCAATCAATTAAACAAGAAAATGGTCTCAAACAGTGGTTATTACAATGTATTTCAAACCACTGACCATTTTCATAAAACTTGAGAGTGATGTGATTATGAGTTTAATTGGAAAATATACCAGATCCTTTTTGATGCTGTTTTCAGAAAAACCTTTAATTATTTTTCTTGAAAAGGTTTTTCTCAAATAAAGCAGGATATATTATTCTTTATTTTTCCTTAAGAGTGATATATTTTGTACTTTTAATTGTTTTTTATAGCAAAAGTTTCAAACTCCTGTCAGGATGAAGAACCATCATTTTTTTGTGATATTATCCTTGAAAATGGATCAATAGGAAATGGTACAAGTGTCAAGGTCATGTCAGACTCAAGTTTGTTTTTAACACAGGTTAAAGATTGATTGCTAATAGACCTTAAAATACTTGGGTGCTCATGTTCTAATTCAAATATTATGACACAAAATGAGTAGTCTTAGTAAAGAGGTTTCCATCATATGGGGTACTAAACCACTGTCACTAATCTATAAAAGCTTTAAAACTTGTAATTGACATGTGGCAAAACCTTAAATGCAAATTCCCATAAAAGTTGCTGACATGATAAACTTGAACAAATTTGCATCTAAAATGTATTTTGTTGAAAATAGCAATCTTGCAGATAATTCATAATCACCATCAACAGATGTTGAACATGATATTGTGGTTTCACAAGACAAAATCATTCCTTTCATCATAGCAGCAGATGTTCAAAACATTTGTCAAAAGTTTACCCACTGTTGCACTAACAGTTGCTGACATAATAGCCTTCCTATCATTTCATTATCCCTAACCACTGTTGATAAAACTCCATCAAAAATGGATAAATATCAATATTATGTGATATCATCTTCATCCATTCCTCTACATTCCTTTTTAAACAGCTGTTGGATCATTAAAGTCACCAACAGTTGTTAGCTCAGATGATTCACATCTGCAGCCTCAATTTTGTAATAAGTCTTTTTGGTTCAAACATCTGCTTTGGTAAATGCTGTCCACTGCTGAAAGTCAATCCCTGTTCTCTTATTTTCATGGTAATCACTGTTGTTTAAAATCAGTGTTTTATCCACTGATGAAGCTATCCACTGATAGTTAAAATCACCCACTGTCTTCACCTTGACCATTGCAACCACTGATATTTGATTCATCAGAGGTTCCCTAAACAACTGTCCTCCATTATTCATCTTTTCATCAGAGATTGGCACGTGGTCAGTTCTTAGCCATCAGATCTTTGTAACCGCTGCCACATCAGCATTCACTTTTTACCTAAATAAAACCCTGATCAAAACCCCTAAACAGGGTTTTACACTGTCGAATTGAATTCCAAAATTCCTTTCTCAAAGCAGTTTCCAACCTTCCGTCTCAAATCATTCTTCGTTCTTCTTCACCAAAATGACAAAATCAAAATCATCCTCATCTTCCAAAAAGGTCGTTCAAAAGGCCGCTGAACCCATTGAAATCCCATACAAAGCACCTCACAACTACTTGGGTCTACTCACAAAACCCACCACCACCAAAACCTTCGATTCCATCATTGACACCCTTGTAGCTTCAAAGTACAAAACTTTGTTGACTGCTGATGCTCCTATTTACGAACAAACCCAGAGAGAATTTTGGAAAAATGCCACACTTGAATATCAAGGTGACACAGTTATAGCCATTAATTCTTCCATAAAGGGCAAAGAGATTCAAATCACTCCACAATCTATTTCGAAAGTCTTTGCACTCGATGATCAGGAAGGTAAAACTTCTTTTCCCAAAAACGAGTTAAAAATTGATTTCCTTGAAAGTGGGTATGGTGCGGAAATAAAAAGGGACACCTTACAAAAAGGTTTCTTCCCTTCTGCAACAAGGTTTTTATTCCATACCCTTTTGATGTGTGTCTCAAATAAAACAACTGCTTTTAATGAAATACCATTAAAGATCCAAAACCTGGGCTTTGCTATTTTACATAATGAAAATTTTAACTATTCCCAGGAGATCTTTGATGATTTGGTAAAAAATGTTGATAGCAAATCATTTCTACTTTTTCCAAGGTTCTTAAGCTACTATCTTAAACAAAAATTTGGAAAGGAAAATGAAAATTTGCTCATTCAAGGTGAATCTTTTCAAATACATGGTTTAACATCTGAAACATTCACTAGAATGTTAACACCTGCAAAAACACAAGCAGATGTGCCTGAGCAGACTTTAGCAGCTACCACAGCTCCTCAAGTATCTGTGGCTGAGCCCACTGCTCCAGGTGATCATGGCAACACACCCACTGCTATGAAACCCACACCTGCCATCACCAAAAACCTAAAAAGAAATCATCTAAAAAGCCCCCGCCCCCCCCCCCCAAACCCACTAAGAAGGCAACTCTGGAAGATGAGATCCCAGAGCCACTGCTAGTGACAACACTAATGTCACCAAAAACCACTGCTGCTACTTCCTCACAGCAGATGGAAGAAAGATCTCTACCCTTGCCTCAAACTCCTCCTGCATCCTCACAAAAGGATCAGGTTGTAAGCACAGGGACCCCACATTATGAAGCTCTGGATCCAATTGGATCCATCTTCCTCAGTCCTGATCCCAAGGACATGTCTCTTTCAACACCCATATCTTCACCCCTCACATTACCAAAATCCATAATACCCTTGTTGCATGCAGTTGCTATAGCTCAGACATAAACCAGTTCCTCTCAATCACCTATCGCTGAGAGTACACTCCCACAAGTGACTGGGTCTGATGCTTATACCTCTGCTATCCCAGCAACAACTGAGGAGGTTACACTATAGGAGTTACAAGTATTTCCTGTCAGTTGTTCAAGTGGAGCAGCAACTATAAGTGTTGGATCAACAGATCTACATTTGGCCAGTTGTTTCATCAATCAGACTCCCTTGAAGGCAATTCCTTCTATAGCACCTCTGATAACCACTAGTGAGTGTGTTTTGACCACTGGTACCATCAAAAGGTTATCAAGTGCTGAAGGAAGAAGTCCTCAGTACCAAGAACAAGGGGCATCAATGGATGATTTTTGGAGTTCTGTCCCTAAATCACACATTGATATAACCACTGCCGGTGGGGACTCAGATGATCCCATTAAGTTGGGTGATGATTTAAAATATCAGGAATTGACAGGTAGAATTGACAACCTTGAGACATCTATTGCTGAAATAAAAGATATGATGCAATAGTTGTTGAAAGCTCAAAAGGTCTCAACCACTGCTGTTCCAACTCAAGTACCTGCTGCAAATGAGCTATGGAATTTATTCCAACCTCTGCTCCAACAACAAAGACAAATGGCTGATCAGCAGCATGCAATACATGTTCAAGAGCCGAGAAACATGATGGAGTCAAGGTTTAGAAATACTCAAGCAGACATCAAGGCCATAAAGGCCCACATCCTGAACACCACTGGCAAAGCTCCTTCCACTGTTCTCTTCATTGATAAACTTCCTCCAGATAATGCCAAAAAGGGGGAGAAAATTAAGCAGTGGAAGAAGAAGGGAATTGAAGATGGTCTTTATATTGAACCAGAAAAAGAAAACATGACTAAAAACATCCCTTTGCCAGATGGTAGTAAGAAAATTGATGTTACCACGAATGCACTTGCAGAAGCAAAAGAAAGTGTTAAAAGGGATAGAGAGGCTAAGGATAAAGCCAGGTGGGAACAGGAGAAAAGAGCTTATATGGAGCTGAATGCACAGGGTCCTTCTGAGACTAAGGATGATGAAAATCCTAAGGATGAAAAGAAGAAGCCCACTAGACAAGTGAGGCAACCCAAATCCACACCATCCAGACCCACAAAGCACGCTTCCAAACCACCTCCCAAAGGCTCCAAACCTCAAACCACCAAATCTCAAACTTCCACCCAAACAGTTGTTGTAACTCCTGTTGTATCAAAAACTGTTGATATGTCAGTGGTTTCAACAACTGTCACCACTTCAAAACACACCACAACCACTCCAACTACATCACCACCCACCAAATCACCACCTACTGAAAAGCAGAAGACATCTACTGACACATCAGTAGATGTAAAGACAACAGAGGTTGAAACACCAGTTGTTACAACAGCTGTTTGCCAACCATCCACCACTGCCCTCACTATTGTCACATCACAACCAAAACCCCCTTCACCCAAAAAAAGCTTTATACAAGGAAAAGGAAATTTCAGAAGAATAATGATGACATACCAGCACCTATTCCTTTATCTTCCACACCCTACAATGTTATCAAGCCACAACCATCCACTCCACCAACTCTAGTCAAACCAATAAACCCTGCAAATGTTGTATCCATTGCTGCAAGTTATCCACTGGAATTGGAAGCTGTAAAGGATGAGATAAGACAATTCTATACAGAGGATGATCCTTCAAAAAGAAGATTTCCTTCTCTCATGGGCTTCAGGAACCCATAAAATATGGATGCGTATCTAAAACTCAAAGCCAGGCAGGCAGATATAAGAGCAAGAATTGAATGCAAAGATCAAGGTGATAAAGCCATTTCAGAAAGAATGGAATTTTTACTCACTAAGGTCAAACAAATGGAGGATTATGCAAAAGACCTAAGCAAAGATATGTCAAATCTGCCACCTGGAGCCGTCCTACAAAAGGAAATGAGAAAGGATTATCTTGCATTTATCATGAAAGAAAATTTTTATCCAGCTAAAGAAGAACAATTCAGTGAATGGCCACTCATTGCACTAAAGCATGAAGTTAACAGAATCAGGAGAATCAAGAATGATCTAGGTAAGAAAAAGACAGCTCCAAACTGGAGCAAATACAAAAAGGCCATTGATAAACTTACCTCAAAATACAAGAGGAAGAAACAAGAGCTGGTGGATGCAAAGGTTGGACCTGCCACAGCCATAGCAAAATGGACAAGGCAATACACAGATGAGGCTTATGAAAGGTTAAAGAAAAGAAGGATGACAGATCCTAGTTTACCACAGAAGCCTGAATACAAAGAGCCAAAACATATCAATATTTCTGAACCATTGTTCACATCAGCAGATGTATCAGTCATTGAGATAGATCAAAGAAAGAGACAAGAGCAGATTGAAAAAGAAACTGCAGAAGATATAACTACAGCAAATGATATCATAAAAATGGTTTTCAAACAAAATACAGCTGAAGATTCTGAACTATCAAAAGCTCAGAGCACTGCTCAACAAATTATCACAAGGCCAGCATCACCAAACTCATCAGTAAATAAACTCTCCCAAGAAACCCGTTGGGTTCAAAAATACTAAAATGGATGTCTGATCAAAAGACCCATGTATTGACACTGATTAGATCCAATGGAGAAGTAAAGCACATATCAAGGGAACAAGCACTGGGCCTGAGTGTTGAAGATCTACAAGATCTCCTTGAGCTTATACTATGTAGGGATAAGGATGATACAAGTTCCATGGATTTTGAGTTGCAATTTAAAGGACAAGTTAGGGAACTTCTGATGAGACAATAAAGATCCAAAATAATGAAGAGTTTTGGCATTATCTGTTCCAGGGGGAGATTGTTGGGATTGAACCCTATCAGAGGAACAGATAATAAAAGCCAAAACTGGTTCACAACAGTGGATTCATCATAAGCAGTAGTTTACACCAGGCTTTCCCCTTGAATGCGTTTATAACATCTGATGTCCTCTATCCACTGTCCGTATACAACAGCTGTTGTCCTTCAAACTGCTGGTGAAGCCCTGAAGACTGTTAAGAATTAAACACTGCTGGTTCAATCTACTGATGCTATCTAAGTACTGTTGTTGACTAAAGGACTGCCCACTCAAGGACTGATCAACTTTGAGGAAAGCACTGATAGTCAAACATCAGTGCTGATGGAAGGAGAAAGCAGTAGTTTAGTGTGTCACTTGTATTGTATAGAATCAGTGGTTAAGTTAGCAGTGTTTGTATAAGAACAGTGGTTAAAGTTTGTTAGGTTGTTAGATGTCACTTTCATGGTGACGTCAGCTTAGATGCTTCAGTGGTTTGATTTGCCTATAAATGGAACAGTATCCTGTACTGTTACATTTGATTGACTGAGTGAGTTCTTCTCCTCCAATCCTTTCATCTTGAGCAATCAACCAGTGAGCATCATGCTGAGGGGGAGCTTTAGTAGGTAAGCATGTCTGTAATCATTTCTGTATTGTAATCATTTGACTCAATGATAAGGATGTGTTTACTAAAAACTATTTCTCTTTGATTGTGTTTACAAAGTTTGTTTTCAATTCCGCTGCATTAGATCTCTGTTTAATATTCTTTTATTGTTCAAATATTACAAACAAACACAATCATGAGGGCCTCCGATCCTAACATGCTCTTTCTGATATTTGCTGACATACATTTTTTGCAAACTGCTCCAAAGATCTGACTTGTGTGAGCAGAAATTGATAATGCCTTTGAATTTCTTTGTCAGTTTTTCCTTGTGAATTTCTTTTGGAGATATCCTCTGCTTGTTGAGCCTTAACTTTCAAGTATTCTTCAATGTTGTTAGGCCTAGGATATCCTTCAACAGATGGCAAACTCCTTTTAGCAGGATCATCCTCAAAGTTAAAGGATTTGATCTCTTCTCTGACTGCCATAAGCTCTAGAGGATATTGGATACCTGCAGGAGTGATGTCAGTGATTGGCTTTTGAACTTGAGCTGAAGAGAGAGGAACATGGGTTGGCATAGTAACAAGTGATAAAGGTTGTGAAGATGTTGGTGGTGGTGAAGAATCATCATCTTTCAGAATTAACCTTATCCTTTTTGGTTGAGGAGAGGCTGATGATGTTTTGGATGGTTCAGTGGTGGTGATTTGAGTGGTATATATTGAAGTGGAAGTGATTGAAGTGGGAGGTTGCTGACTAACAGTTGTTGAAACAACTGGTGTTTCAACCACTGTTGCCATTACAACTGATGATGTGTCATCAGCTGTCTTCTGCTTTTTGGCAGGAGGTGATGGTGGTGAGATTGTTTTTGGTGGTGATGGTATTTGTGGTGGTGGTGGTAAGGCAGTGGTTGTGGTGTGTGTTGAAGTGGCAGTTGTTTGGGTAACAACTGTTGAAACCTCTGACATACCAACAGTTGTTGATACAACAGGTGTTATAACAGCTGTTTGGGTGGAAGATTGATGTTTGGAGCTTTTGGAAGGTGGTTTGGAAGCATGCTTTGTGGGTCTGGATGGTGTGGATTTGGGTTGCCTCACTTGTTTAATGGGCTTCTTCTTTTTATCCTTAGGATTTTCTTCATCCATTGGCTCAGAAGGACCCTGCACATTCAGCTCCATAAAAGCTCTTTTCTCCTATTCCCACCTGGCTTTATCCTTTGCTTCCCTATCCCTTTTTACCTCTGCTTTTGCATCAGCAATGGCATTAGTGGTAACATCAATCTTTTTGGACCCATCTGGCAAAGGGATGTCTTTGAGCATACTATCTTTTTGTGGCTCAATGTACAGACCATCTTCATATCCCTTCTTCTTCCACTGCTTCATTTTCTCCCCATTTTTGGCATTATCTGGTGGTGGGTTATCCACAAAGATAATAGTGGGAGGAGCAGTGCCAGTGGTGTTCAGTATGTGGGCCTTTATAGCCTTGATATCAGCTTGGGTATCTTTAAACCTTGACTCCATGAGATTTCTGATCTTTTGGACTTGAATCTCATGTTGCTGATCAGCTAATTCTCTTTGATGTTGGAGCAGTGGTTGAAACAAACTCCACAGCTCATTTGAAGTAGGAGCAGCTGTTGGAGTTGTTGCAGCAGTGGGTGGTACCTTTTGAACTTTCAACAACTGTTGCAACATGTCTTTGATTTCTGCAACAGATGTATCCAGTTTGTCAACTCTATCCGTCAATTCTCGGTACATTAAACCATCACCCAACTTAATGGGATCATCTGATTTCCCACTTACAGTGGTTGTAACAGTGGTTGACTCAGGGAGAGTACTCCAGAAATCATCCATTGATGCCCCTTTGTCTTGGAACTGGGGACTTCTTCCTTCAAAAAGAGAAACACTTTTTAGTGAACCAGTAAAAACCGGATACACAAATGTTCCCATAGAAGAAATTTCCTTCAAGGAAGTCTTATGGATGAAACCACTGTCTAAGTGCAAACCAGTGGGTTCAACACTTGTAGTGGCTGCTTCACTTGAACTACCACCAAGAGTTACTTATAACTCAAGAGGTGTAACCTCCTCAGGTCTTGTTGGTGGGTTAGCAATGATTGATACATCAGACCCAGTCACTTGTTGAGGTATGTTCTCATTGACAGGTGAGTGAGAAGGACTGGTTTGTGCCTGGTTCAAATCAAGAGCATCCAACAATATTTTTGTTTGTGGGGGAATTGTGGAGGTGAGTATGGGTGTAGAAAGTGAATTTGCCCCAGGCAGTGGGATGTGGATGATGGAAGCAAGTGATTCCAGAGCATCATATTGTGGTGTCCCTATGCTTACAACCTGTTCTTTTTTAGAAGAAGCAGGAGGATTTTCAGGCATGGGTTGAGATCTTTCTACCATCTGCTGTGAGGAAGTAGCAGAAGTGGTTTCTTGTGACTTATGTGTTGTCACTGGTAGTTGCTCTGGGATCTCATCTTCCAGAGTTGCCTTTTGTGTAGGTTTGGGGGGTTTTGAGTTTTCTTTTGTCTTGGCTTTTTGCTGATTTTAGGTGTGTGTTTCACAGAAGTTGTTTTGCTGCTGTGATCACCTAGAGCAGTGGGCTCAGCAGCAGGTACCTGAGGAGCAGTGGTAGCTGCTAAATTCTGCTCAGGGACCTCTGCTTTTGTTTTGCAAGGTGTTGATAATCTTGTAAAAGTTTCAGCTGTTAAGCTGTTTATTTGAAAAAACCTTGTGTGAGCACATGAGCATCATCCTTACCAAATTTCTTTTGAATGTAATAACTTAGAAATCTTGGAAATAGTAAGAATGGTTTTTTATCAACATTTTTAACTAAATCATTAAAGATTTCCTGGGAGTAGTTAAAATTTTCATTTTGTAGAATAGCAGCATATCCCAGGTATTGAATCTTTAATGGTATCTCATTAAAAGCAGTTGTTTTGTTTGAAACCCACATCAAAAGGGTATGGAATAAAAATCTTGTTGAAGGAGGAAAGTTACCTTTTTGTAAGGTATCCCTCCTCATTTCATCTGCATACCCTCTTTCAAGAAAATCAGTTTGATATTCGTTTTTATGAAAAGAATTTTTACCTTGCTGATCATCAAGTTCGAATACCTCTGAAATGGATTGTGGTGTGATTTTGACTGTTTTACCCATTAGAGAGGAATTAATGGCTATGATGTCTTCACCTTGTGTTTCAAGAGTAGCATTTTTCCAAAAATCTCTCTAGGTTTTCAGGTAAATCGGAGCATCTGCTGTCAACAAAGTTTTCTACTTTGAAGATGACATAGTGTCAATGATGGAATCATAGGTATCGATGGTACCAGGTTTTGTGAGGAGACCCAGATAGTTGTGAGGAGCTTTGTATGGAATTTCAATGGGTGTGGTAGCCATTTGAGTGGCCTTTTGAGAAGATGAAGACTTTGATTTTGTCATGTTGAGGAAGAAGAACGATGAATGATTTGGGAGAAATGGATGATAACTGCTTTGAGAAAGGAATTTTTGTGAATTCGATTCGACAGAAACCCTGTTTGGGGGTTTTGGGAAGGGTTTTATAAAGGAAAAAGTGAATGCTGACGTGGCAACGGTTACAAAAAGATCTGACCGCTATGTACTGTCCACATGCCAACCCCTGATGAAATGAAGGACAAGTGTTTTATGAAAACCACTGATGGAACAAGATCAGTGGTTGCAACGTTAATAATGAAAGCAGTGGGTGATTTTAACTATCAGTGGATAGCTTATCAGCGGATAGAACCACTGATTTTGAACAATAGTGATTACCGTGGAAATGAGAGAACAGGGGTTGACTTTCAGTAGTGGACAGTATTTTGAGCAGAACAGATGTTTGAACAAAACAGTGGTTATGGCAGACTTTTAAGGATTTAATGAAAAATTCATTTTTAGCTATTTTTAAGGATGGATTTTTGATTTTCTGAAAACATTTTAATGCTTTTATTCATAGAATAATAGGATTTTGCCTGTTATTCCATGTTTAGCATGCCAATCCTAGAAATCAAGCTTTCAAAGGTGGATGTGTCTAATGCTTTGGTTAGCACATCTGCCAGCTGATCTTTAGTTGGAACATGGTGCAGAGAAATCAAACCTTTTTCATAGCAATCCTTCACAAAGTGATATCTGATATCAATGTGCTTGGTGGTTGAATGGGAAACTGGATTTTTGATGATATTTTCTACTGCCTGATTGTCGAACATGAGAGGTGTCTTTAGGGCAGTGATACCAAAATCCAGCAACTGATTTTGAAGCCAAAGTAGTTGGGCTGTACAGCTTGCAGCAACTATATATTCTGCCTCAGCAGTGGATGTGGAAACAGCTGCTTGCTTTTTGCTTTGCAAAGACACTAAGAAATTGCCTAGGAATTGGCACCCTCCTGAAGTGGACTTCCTTGTCTTGTCACATCCAGCAAAATCACTATCTGAGAAACCTGAAAGCTCAACTTTACCATCAGCTAGATACCAGATACCAAGTGTGGGAGCACCTTTTAGGTATCTGAATATCCTTTTTACAGCAATAAGGTTTAACTTTCTAAGGGCTGATTGGGATCTTGCACAAACACATGTTGCAAACATGATGTCTGGCCTAGATGCAGTTAGGTACAATAAAGACCCAATCATGCTTCTGTATAAAGTTTGATCAACCAAATCATCCTTTTCATCAGACATGACTATTTTATTGGTTGCAATGGGTGTACTGCATGGTTTACAATCATCTATCTCAAATTTCTTTAAAAGTTATTTGGCATATTTGCCTTGATGGATAAATGTGCCATTTTGAAGTTGCCTTACTTGGAGACCAAGAAAGCACTGGAGTTCACCCATTGCACTCATTTCAAACTCAGCTGTCATGAGTTGCCTAAACTCTTCACACATTTTATTACATGTGCTTCCAAAAATGATGTCATCCACATAAATTTGGACAATCATCAAGTCTTTCCCTCTCCATTTCAAAAACAATGTTTTATCAATTTTACCTCTTGTGAAACCAATGGAAAGTAGAAAAGTGGAAAGAGTTTCATACCAGGCCCTTGGTGCTTGTTTCAAGCCATACAAAGCTTTATTTAGCTTGTAGACATGATTTGGATTAAATGGATCCTCAAAGCCTGGAGGTTGATAAACATAAACCTCTTCTTGAATTTTACCATAGAGGAATGCACATTTGATATCCATTTGATACACCTTGATGTTGTGGTTGACAGCAAAGGCCAGGAATAGTCTGATAGCTTCCAGTCTTGCTACAGGGGCAAATGTTTCATCATAGTCAATGCCCTCTTCCCGTCTGAAACCTTGAACCACAAGCTTGGCTTTATTCTTGACAACAATACCCCTTTCATCAGTTTTATTCTTGAAGACCCATTTTGTGCCAATAGGACTCACACCCTCTGGCAATGGTACAAGCTCCCAAACTTGTTGTCTTCTAAACTGTTGGAGCTCTTCTTGCATGGCTTCTACTCAGCTATTGTCTTTCAGTGCCTCTTGGTACTTGACTGGCTGATGGAGAGATAAGAAACCAGCAAAAAGACAAATGTTTTGGGATTGACTTCTTGTGAGCACCCCTTCATTGATGTTTCCAATGATTTGGTCAGGTGGATGAGATTTCAAGAAGATCAGATCTCCTTGGTATGGAACAATGGCATTCAATGGTGAAGGCTGCAGATGTGAATCATCTGAGCTAACGACTGCTGGTGACTTTGATGATCCAGTAGTGGTTTCAAAAGGTGGTGGAATAGGAGGTAATGGTGTGGACACATGCTGACTTTGATCAACTGTTTGAGGACTTTTGTCAACAGTGTTTGATGATGTGGAAGCAGGGGTTGATGGGCTACTTTGGTCAACAACTGTTGAGGTAGCAGTGGTTGAACTTTGACAGCTATTTTGAACAACTGCTGCTCTTCCATTTGATGCAGACTTTTGTTGTGGAATGATGATTTCATATCCATAATCTGATGATGAGTTTTCTGATGGACCTGCATTGTTAGGCTTGACAACAACACTTTCAAATGTGAATTTATCAAGATCAAATAAATCTGCAGGATTTGCTGGGATTTTCATTGATGAAAGTTCATTGAACTTTACATTCAAAGTCTCTTCCACTGTCTTAGTCCTTGTGTTAAACACTTTGTAGGCCTTAGCAGTGGTTGAGTATCCCAGATGATAACCACAATCAATTTTGGCTGCAAACTTTGAGATAGAATCTTTTAAGTTTAAAATGAAGCATGGGCAACCAAAAACTTTGAAATATGAAATCAAGGGCTTTATTTTATACATCAGTTCATAGGCAGTCTTTTGATGCCTAGGGTTGATTAAAACTCTGTTTTGGACATAGCAAGCAGTGTTTACTGCCTCTGCCCAAAAAGTTAATGGCAAACCTGAATCAGCAAGCATGGTTCTGGCAGCCTCAATCAAAGTCCTGTTCTTTCTCTCAACAACCCCATTTTATTCTGGTGTCCTTGGAATGCTGTACTGCCTTACAATTCCTTTTGACACACAGAAATCATCTAACTCCTTATTTTTAAACTCTGTGCCATTGTCACTTCTGAAGATTTTTACTGGCAAGTCAAACTGCTTTTCAACCTGTTTCACAAAGTCTTGCAGAATGCCTGCAGTCTCATCTTTTAAATGTAAAAAGTAAGTCCATGTAAACCTAGAAAAGTCATCAACAATAACCAAACAATATCTCTTTTTCTTAAGACTCATGACTTTAACTGGGCCAAACAAATCCATATGAAGCATTTGCAAACATTTGGTTGTATTGGACTCTTCAATTGATTTATATGAGCTTTTATGTTGTTTTCCTTTTAGGCAGGAAACACAGTGCTCAGGATAGGTGAATAGTTTTTGAGGTAAACCTCTTACTAACCCCTGTTTTGAAATAGCAGTGATTTTCTTGAGATTTGTGTGCCCCAATCTCCTGTTCCATAATTCTGTCTCTTTGTTAGAGGCAGCTGAGAACAGACAAGCATCAGTCATGGGGCTCTCTTTTGACATATCAACCACATAAACATTGCCACTTCTTTGAGCAACGAGTTGGGTTTTTCCATTTTTGATTATTGCTTCAATCTTTTCAACCATTTCTGGTCCAACAATCCTACAACACTCTTTTGTAAAGAATGAGCCATAGCCCTTATCACTCATTTGAGAGACACTTAAGAGGTTGAATTTTAGATTGTCTATTAGATTGACATTTTCAAACTTAACTTTACCAGACTGAACAGTACCAGACCCCAGAACCTTTCCTTTACTATTATTGCCAAAGGATATGTCACCCCCTCCTTGAGTTTTGAAATCTTTGAGAAGGGCTCTACATCCTGTCATGTGCCTGGAGCCTCCACTATCTACATACCAAAGACTATCTAAGCATGCAGAAGCTCCCTGCACATGTAGTAAAGGATTAGTTCATTAGGGTCTCCAAAGCCAATATGGCTTTGGATGGGGTCTCAGCAGTGTCTAGGTTAAGTTAAGATGGATGGGCAGTGGTTAGGTCAGGGGTTTGAACATTTTTGGGAATGTTTTTCTCTAACCACTGTTGGGGGTCTTGACCAATCACCTGCTGATAACCAAAAGGATACATGTTCACCCTTGGTTTAGAAGGCTTTTTGTAAACCTCACAAACATGTGGGATCCTTTAGTATGGTGGTTGTCCCTTACCTCTTCTGTATTGATTGGCAGGGGGTGCATCAGTTACCTGAACATATCTTTTGACAGATGTTTGGTTCAGCTGTTTTGCAACAGCTGTTTGAACTAGCACAAATAGTGGTTGGTTCTTGGTGAACTTGACAGATGATGTTGATGAACTTAAGGATGTTTTTGCAGTGTACTCATTCTTTTTTACATCAAAGTTTTTGAGATACACACATTCTTGAGTTTTGTGGTTTGTTTTACCACAGATGGTGCAGCTCTCAGCAGGTTCAATAACACTTGTTTTGTTGATATCATATGCCTTTAGATGAAAACAGTCTTTTGTTAGATGATTCTTCTTTTCACAGAAATCACAAAACAGATTTTTGATGTTTTCTCTTTTCTTCCTCTTTTCAGACTCCTTAGCAACATAGTTTTGAACTACTGTTGGGATGTCTTTGAGAGGAATGACCTTTGCTTTTGGAGCTTTTACACCATCAGTGGTTGTGAAGTCCATTGGTTTAAAATTTTCAAGAATGTCACACTCATCAGACCATGTGGGTTTAAATTGGTATTTCTCAATTTCCTCAAAAGTTGAGGACCCCACAGATCTTTCCAGAGTGATCTTGTTACCAAGTTTGTCAGTTATCTTAACTTCTTGGCCATTTTTGTTTGTTGGAATGATTTCAACTGAACCAGCTTGATTTGCAGCATTGTTTTCAACTTGATCATTTTTTCTAAAGCCAATGCCAAATTTCACATTGCTTTCAAGCTGTTTCTCAAGCATTATCTCAAAACCTTTGCATGATTCCACCCATTTTTCACAAGTGATCTGGGTGGACTCTAGCTCCTTTTTGCAAACATGATATTTTTCTATCATATTTTGGAGTTGATTTTTGGTAATGCTCTGCTCTTCTTTTAAACTGCTAATTTCTTTATCTTTTTCAGCCAACTTGATTTTAAGTTCTTTTAAAGACTTCTCAAATTTGACTTCATCAGTTAAGACTTTATCCCTAAGGTTTTCATTCACCTCTTTAATGTTAACAAATGCAATAATGTATTTGTCTGAACACAGACTTTCAAGGACCTGAGGTGATACCTTGGCAGCAGCCATCATAGCACAATCACATTGTTGATCACTTTCTTCATCAGCTCTCTCTTCTTTCTCACCTTCTTTGTCTTCTTTAGACCAGGGGTCAAACAGTGGTTCAATCAGGGTTTCTGATTTTTCTCCCCGCAGTAGTTCATCAGCAACTGCAGTAACCACTGCTTCAGCCACTTCATCCACTGTTTCATCACTTAGCTGTTCACCTTCAGCTTCTACCCCTTCTGGTATTGACTCTAATGTCATCAGACAAAATTCATCATTAAAAAGTATCATTAGAAGCATAGAGTGCAAAATTTTCATCACCAAGCTCATCAGGCATACTGCTCCAGTCAACAAAGCCTTGGGTGAAAAAACTTTGCTGATCTGGTTGAACCACTGCTGGAGCAGCTTGTTGAGGTGCAATAGGTTGCACTTGTGCCTGAGGGACAGGGGCTTGAACATACTGAATTTATGGAACAGTGGTTTGAACATAATGCACAGGCATAGGGGTTGCAGCATAATGAGCAGTGTTAACATGGGCTGCAGGGGTATATTGGGTATAGTGCACAGTGCTTTGATGTTGTGGTCTAGGGTTTGAGCTGGGATGAGTAATAATTGGACCAGTGGTTTGACTCCTACATACCTAGCCTATTGCACTTATAGCACTTGATTTTTTACTTATCCAACCCCACTTTTAAATTCCCATGTAACCCTGGGAATTTTCTCCCTGTTCTTTTATAGAATTTGCTTGTTCTTACACTAAGCAATGCCAATTGATGCAAAATGTCAATTTCTTCTAAGTCAGTGGGATCAAAGTGTTGTAAATCATTTAGTTCAAAAGACAGATTATCAGAGATCTGGCTTTCTCCATTTGCTGTGAAAGCAAAGTTGGATGAGTGAGGATCAGAGTTGAAGCTTGCACCAGCAGTTATGTCAAAAAAATGATCATAACTCCGATCCTTACTGCTGCCAGTCTCTTCCTGACCCAGAAGAGCTGTGTTACCAAATGAATAATCATCTGTAACTTTGCAAGACTCTTGCAACCTCTTTTTCTGGTTTAATTCCCTTTTATAGGTTAGGAGTCTACCATGAAGTTGGGTTAGTGTCAGATCTTTGAACTCAACAGAGTTTCTAGTAACAAAGACAATTGTATCCCATTTTTCAGGTAGTGATCTAAGAAACCTGCTATTTTGTGTAGAATTAGGAAATACAACCTTAACAAGTCTTAGCTCACTAATGAGACAACTGAATCGCTCAAACTGTTGAGTCAATGATTCACCCTTGATGTGACAAAAGGTTTCATACTGCTGATTCATAATTTCCCTATTATTTTCAAGTACTTCTTCCGTTCCCCCAAATTTTTCCTTAAGTGCATCCCATAACTCTTTGGCACTGTTACAATGTAACAACCCAACATAGATTTCGTTGGGTAATGCAGATGCAATGATGCTAAATGATTTGACATCCAATTCGAACTTTTGAAAATCAGTTTCAGTATAGTTTTCAGGTTTTTTAGGTTCGAATTTCTTTGAATCCTCAGCACTTGGAACCATAGGAACATGTGGCCCAAAAACAACAGATCTCCAACATCCGGTATTTTTTTGAGCAAGGATGTGACCCATCCTTCTCTCCCAGATGTTGTATTCATTACGCTTTAGCATGGGTGGTTTGAAAAGTGAGCCGATGTTATTCTTATCATCTTGTGATTGTGACGTCATCTTGGTTGTTTCACAGGTACTGATTAATCAAGTTTGATGGTGATTAAACCTTACTCTGTTTTTCAACAAAATGAACAACTATCAGTATCAACGATTTTGAGCTGAACTATTTTTGTCAAAATGATTGTTAAATCAAATTTGACTGTCCGAGCTCTGATAGCAATTGCTAGGATCTGAGTTTGGATTGATTGTGTTTTACGTTTGTTTTAAGATGAAAGACGAACAAGTAGTGCAGCGGAATATAAATGGAAATAAACTTTGCACACAATCAAACTTGAGAATTGCTTTCAACACACATTTTCACATAGAACCGAATGATTGAATTTATTTCAACTACGATTACAATGCATGCATGTAACAAACTCCCCCTCAGCCTGAGCTCACAGTGTTTGTTTATACAGGAAGAAAAGTGGTGAAGAGCTAATAGAACAGTACAGGGTACTGTTCTATTTATAGGCACGCCCAAACCACTGAAACATCTTGGCTGACGTCACCATGAAAGTGACATCTAACCTCCTAACAAACTCTAACAACTGATCTAATACAAACAATGCTATGCTATCTACTGTTTACAATACATTACATATGAAAACTAAACTACTGCTTTATCCTTCCACTGTTGTGACTCCAGTAGTACTTGATAACTTCAGCAGTGCTTGACCCATAGCAGTAGATTGATCAACAGGGCTTTAGTCTTCCTCAGTCTTTAACTTGGACAACAGTTGATAATCAGCAGATGTTGTAAAGGATCAGTGGATGGAGGTCATCAGATGTTGAAACCACTTTCAAGGGGAGAGACTTGTATACATTCACTACTTATTCTGGATCCACTGCCCTAATCCAGTTTTGGCTTTAATTATCTGTTCCTTTGATATGGTTCAATCCCAACAGTAGCAGGCCTTGCAGCTTCGACAAAATCACCCACACATTCAGGCAAGCCGCGAATGTACTTCGTGATGGCTTTTTTTGAAGTGTTGACTTGACTTGGGCAGATTATGCTAAGCTGTTTGAACCTTGCGGTGTAGCCAGTATTGTTACCTTCGACTTGCTTGATTTCCCAAAATTCGTCTTCTAGTTTCTGGTCTTCGTGGGGAGGACAATATTCTTTCTTCATGAGCTCCTTCAGGTCATCCCAAGGGAGAGCATAAGCTGCGGAGATCCCACGTTTGTTACGTTCGGAAGTCCACCAGTCGAGTGCTCGTGATTGAAATACCCCGGTTGCACAAGTATTACGGAAACTATTGGGACACCCACTCTGATGAAGGGTAACTTCGATAGAATCGAACCATTGGAGTAGCTGGGACACACCTCCTTCACCCTTGAACTCCATCGGGCCACAGGCTTTGAAGTGTTTGTAGAGGAAAGCAGATTGCGGCGCTTCCGTCTTAGAGTCTTCTGAGGTTCGAGAGTTGCTGAGAGAGTGCACTTGAGCGACAATTTGAGGAATGACCTTGGCCACAAGCGAGGCAATCCTCTTTTCAGCGTTTCGTTTGGCTCTTCTTTTAGCTGTTTGTCTCGAGGTAGAGTCGTTGGAAGACATCTAGACAGAGAGAGAGAGAGAGAGAGAGATTTGGAGTGAGATTCGATCATAATGATTTTTTAGTTTTGCGATGCGATTGAGCGCGTTCAAAACTTGTTGCGAGTGATATAGTAGATTTCACATAGGAGCCACATAGGAGACACGAGATTCCTAAGTTCTCACACAATTGCTTCGTTTTGTACATATAAATAGTTGTAGTTTATACTTACATACGTATATGTCGGTGTGGAATGCGCGAGGATGCGATGAAGAAGGAGAGAGCGAGAGCGAAGGCGAGTAATTAGACATTAGTTTTGTTGCGAACATCCAGTTTTCGTTTTAGATTGCGATGGCCGTGCGTGTTATGCGTTTACAAAGCAGGGAGCGAAATCGATAAATCGAGAAATCGATAAAGCGTAAAGTTCCAAATTGTAGCCACATAATCGTAAGTAAGTTTAGTAAAGCGTAAAATCGGCAAGTCATAAGCTAGAAAATAGATAGAGTGCCTCGGGTGTTTAGGCGTCGACTACCCAAGGTATCCCAACTATACCCAACAAGTTCGTGCACGCGCGTTGCCCTAGGAGACTATGCTTCCACTGGGATGCAGTTCATGGAATTCGTCTTCCTAGTCATCGTGTGGCTCGAGTCATCGTTATGGTCGAGTCCTTGGTGAGAGATTTTGAAAACCATTTTTATATAGAGTGGACCGGTTTATTAAGATACGGGTTTTACCCCTGACTTAATAACTTCGCTCCTAGCTGTGGTTGTGCTCTTCGAATAAATTCGGCAGTTCCACTAGATTTTGGAATGGAGACTTTCGTTGAGGTGTGGAGGTCACTCCTAGCTCGACGAAAAGTTCTCGTGCTAGAAAAAATGTGCTGATTGAGCGATCTTATCGAGAGTTCTCGGTTTTCACGCCTGATCTCGACTGGACCACTCGGTTGTGTTATGCGAATATTTTCGAAAACGTGTGTATTGTGTTGGCCTTAGGAAAGGCTAAGTAATATTCCAGCCTTAGGAAAGGCTCTTCGTGTGAAGTTGTAGTATGCGGTGTCCACTTGAAGTTGTAGTTTTTAGTGGATTCGATTGGGAGTATCAAGTAGGCCCGTACAAATCCTACTGGGTTCATACGAGTCGGCCCGTTGGTACTTAGACTATAGACTAGGTCGTTTCTAAGACATCGACCCGGACTATGTCAAGTCTGGCCTAATTCCCTATAGTTATGGCTCTGATACCAATCTGTCACACCCCAACCGATGGCGGAATCATCGGGGCGCGGCACTAGGCGAATCAGATTGCTCAAGAGAATCCATAACAACTAAATTGCGACAATATTTAATATGTTCATTATCCCTTACTAATAAACCAATATAATCACATAAGCTGTCACGAATTTCATGTTCTCTCAAACAATACAAATCCGAAAACCTAGATTTTAGGTGCGTTTCTAGACTTCCTAGCTTGATTTGATGTAGACTGCAACTAAACCTGCAACATACGTTAAAACAACGTCAATACAAAAGTATTGGCGAGTATACAAGTTTTGATAGCGAAACATATTAGATAAAAAGTGCTGCGAATTACCACATACATAAACGCGATACCTCAACACATATATTAGACAGATACTGCCAGCTAAGTCTCGCGAGCTGCGATTGCGATTGCTATTCTTCCTAACTAGACCCCGTCGGGTACTATAGTACTATACTAGTTAAGGCGGGACCTTGCGAGTAAGAGTCCTAACACATATGTAACTAGCATCACGTGTAAATATGCATAGCAGTTATTCGCAAATGATAAACAATTTGATTGAACAATTCGTTTTGATAAATTTGATTTGATAGGAACGTATGTTACACCCAAAATACGTTAAAAGGGGTTTCGAGTATACTCATAATTGGTGTTCGGCACGTAAACACAACTTGGTTGGATTGAAGGGAGCGCGTCTGAGATTAGCCTGATTACAGATTGATAGCGTAAGCGTTGAGCAGTGCGTTAAACATTGGCGGGTGAACCTAGTGTCGAATGGTAATCCGATCGGATGGCCACTCGATCGGATGTTAATCCGTTCGGATGGTCATCCGATCGGATGGCCATTCGATTGGATTGAGATTCGTTTGGGATGGATGTGTTTGTATGATGGCTTTGAAGTTTTCGTTGTAGCATTTTGAAAATAGAGAAGTATCTCTACCCTTCAGGTTGATCGATCGAACGGTCATTCGATCGGATAGCAATCGATTGGCGAGACATTTCTAGTGAGAACAAGTTCATGGCAGGATGGTCACTCGATCGGATGGCAATCCGATCGGATAGCAATCCGTTAGAAACTGATGTTCTTTGAAACTCATAAAATGTTTAAGTGTCGAAGTTCCAAATGTCAGCTGATCGGATGGTCGTTCGATCGGATGGCAATCCGATCGGACGGCAATCCGATCGGACGACAATCCGATCGGACGGAAATCCGTTCGACGTTCAGAGCCTTGCAAGTTTGAAGAAAAAGTTTAAGTGTGGAACCAAGTGCAATCCGATTGGATTGCAGTTCGATCGGATGGCAATCCGATCGGACGGCAATCCGATCAGACGACAATCCGTCCCAACGAATCTGATCGTTTTGAACTTGATTATTTTGAAAGTTTGAGGTTTGATCGAGACGGTATGACAACGTATTAAACAATGGAACTTCACCACGGCTAAGTCATCAGATCAGATGGGAGTCACCCCGTTCGATCAGTTAACTGTCCTTGACGGTTGTTCATGTTCAACCCGTTATCCGGTCATCTCGTCGATAGAAATCAGTTCTCAAACCGACACTTCACTATAGAATGAGTTGAGGTCTGAACGAGCTCTGATTCTATCGGTTTTGAGTAAAAAGTTAAGAAAGTGTGATGAAAGCTTGAAATACTTAGATTCGGCTTAGATCTAGGTGAGATTAGTGCTTACACGCCGTGGAATCCATTAGATCTGAACTGTTCTTGATGAGATGAGGTCACACTTCCTTGTTCCTAAGAACTCCATGATGACATCACCTTAGAACGCCCCAAATCCGAGGATTTTACGGTGGAAAAGTGAGATTTGATGTTAGAAAAGATGAAGGAGTGCGTATAGACCATAGAAGTACAAGATTTGAGGTAGAAACTTACAAGAATCACGAGAAATCGAGAGAAAATAGCCCCAAAGCGTGCTGGTCGAGTGAGAGTTGTCACATCACTGTTCAAGTGATGTGACAAGTGCTATTTATAGGTGGAGAGGAGAGGAGGTGATGGAGTGCCATGGATCGGATGGCAATCTGATCGGATGGCCATTCGATCGAATGGTCATTTGATTGGTGGTCTCCGGCGACTTGCGTTTCGATGCTTCGTTTTGTTCGTTAAGCGTTGCGATAGTTTGGTTACACATTTTCATACCCACATTCATATATTTATTATAATTAGTCACGTAGGGTCGTATAAATATCCACATTTCAAAGTCTGCGTCGCGATAATTGAGTTGCGTGTTTCGAATATGCGTTGCGTTGCGACACATCACGGCTATCGAGGAGGGTAGAATAGGTCCTCTCTCAGCGTCATCGTGAGTATTAGCATGTGCGATGCGATGTGATGTGTTATAGCGATAAAGTATGCGTAATATGCGAAAATACTACGAAGTAGCGATGTATTTGATATGGCTACATTATGATCCGAATCTCTAGTGCTAGGCGTAACGAGTATAGCGAGTAGTAACAACGCACGAACGTGCGGGTTGTTACATCATCAGAGTGGGACGATAACAAGATTCCAAGAGACTTCATAACACTATTTGTGACAATATTTAAATCAAACCATTTTCATTTCATAAATCAAATTGTCAAACATTACATAGAATTTCAAATAACAAGTTCAATGGGAATACATCACAACAAGAACAAAATTGATACAACATTTTTAACCTAATACGTCTAAATGTGTATCTAAGCATCATCGCTACTTCATTTCATAGCATCGTCATCATCAACCTGTAACATGTTTAAAATAAAGTTCAATGCAAAAGCAAAGGCAAGTATACTAGTTTGATACAAACATAGCATAAAAATTATGTTTAAACGATTCCTCATGGCAAGCTAATGATACAAGATAAACATTAAAGTTGGCATGTGTTTAACAAATCAAACCAATGATGAAATGCAATAAGCTCATGACATAACCTTAAGTCTACGGTCGATGTGTTAATCCTGTAGCGCTATATATGTCAAGGATAGGCTCGATCGAAGCTAATGATAAGTCTAACACAAAACGTATAACCCCAAGTTCAATGTATCAAGTAATCAAGTAGGCAAGCATGTAATAGGAATGTTTGTGCATTTATGAATAAAGTTCATGTGTAAGTTTGATAAGTAAACATGTTACACCCCAAAAAGTGGTAAACATAAAAAGGGGTTCGAGTATACTCACAGTTTTGCAAGCTTCCACTTGCTAATCCACGAGAGAGTTGTTGTTGATTAGTTTGGAGCACCTTGTCCCTCTACACGAAGAACCATAGGTGGGTGAGTATGGAGAATATAACGGAAGATTAAGATTCGGAGTTTAAAATACATGAAAGTAAACATATGAAGAAAATAATCACCTAGCACACATAATACTTGTTCTTGATACTATGAAACTCAAAACAGTTTTAATGTTTTCATGGGTCAAATGCCCATTAGAATTGTGACAAGCATTACGGTCCTTAGATGATATAACCTACTATCTTGACAAATGACCACTAGTTCATTATCAAAAGTTCGATTACTTGGATAATATATAAGTATTATATAGTGTACATTATGTCATATAGGTCAAGCATGAGGTAGGAGGATAAATCCCCCATTTAGGAACCTCTTTTGTATATCATATAAGTCATGTATGAGGTAGGAAGAGCAAGTCTTCCATTTAGGTACCTCTTTGGTATTCACCACTACACTTGTTGTTATGAACAATCAAGGAGGGTCATGAACATACAATACAGAATAAGTTAACTACAACTAATCTGATAAATCATCAAGTAATGTGTGGATTTTTCAAGTAGGATAGCCCAAGCTAGTCCTATAATCACACAAACATCAAGCTTTATGCTTATTCATTACTTGTGGGTTAAACCCTAACCAAAATAGAAAGTTTATGAGGTTTTAACCTCTTATTTTAAGTGTTACAACCTTGTTTTTAAGCCCAACTAACCATAGAACTGGTTATGAGCATAAGAACATAGGAATGTGTATGAGATAACTCAAGTTCAAGCAAGTTTAGCAAAGTTTAACCAAAACAGAAAGTTTGGAGCCTTAGTTGGTGATGTTCCGGCCTTGGTTTTCCATGGAAAACCTGTTGGAAACATACCTAAGGTTGTTCCAAGCAAATAGAAAGAAGCATCAAGGGAAAAGACTAAGAAATGGGAAAGTTTTGCTCACTTTTGTGAGATGATATGATTCTGATTTGCTTCTATTCACAGCTGCGCTTTTGAGTGATTGAGAGTGATTTTAGAGTGTTAGGAAAGTGAAAAATGCTTGGAGAAGTGCAAGGTTATATAGGGAAGAGTTGGGTGGGTTGTTGGTGGCCATAAATGCAAGAAACACATCTCAAAACACAAAAGAATGGCCAATCCCGTAAGCTGAAAAGGGGAATCTGCGGATCTAGAGCCCTCACGGGCCGCGAGCCATTTAATGGGCTGGGTCGCGGGCCGCGACCCGCGGTATGGCTGGGCTTCAAGTTTGATTAATGACGGATTTGGTCCCTTATGTTAGTTATTAATAGTTTTAAGGTATAACAAGGGTGTTTTATGACATTTAAGCATATTATAAGGGTCCACTAGCATAAAACAAGTATTAATAACATAAACCAAGCATGATGAAGTATGATTAGGCGTATGAATGTCGTAATTAAGTATCTTTTGTATTCAAAAGGTGTATGATTAACGTATATCACGAGTTTTGCAAGTTTAACACTTAGTTTCCAAGATTTACGAATAAAGTAACAACTGTTTCACGAAATTAAACGTATGAGCATGTATGAAGTATGTATAACATGAATTTTAAGAAATACGAATTTTATTTATGATCCAAGTCTCAGATTTTACGACGATTACAACGCAAGAACGATTACAATAACACAAGACTTCCGAAAATAGACATACAAACAAGACTTTCTAATTGTGGAAAGTACGAAGAAGCAGGGCGTTACATCATACCCCACCACGTTATCTAAAGAATTACTAAAATTTATTAAACGGTTGTTCAGTTTTACACCCGATGATCGTCTGTTAATTACCGGATGGAGTACTTTCATGATCTAATCATATCAAGTATTCACTACATGGAGCAGATAACGGTTTGTTGGGTTGTTTGTAGCTAGGGTTCAGAATGCTTGAATATGGTGATATTAGAACACTGTACACTCCATTTAAACATAATGGCTTTGTGAGGGGAACCACATATTCATGTGTTACAGTTTGGAAAGATGAGAGAATACATATTTTATTTTGAAATTTGTCACACCCCGATAATATTAGAGTTGTCGTGACTGGACTGGTATCTTCATTGCACAGCGGAAACAAATGAAGCTAAGACTTCTAGATGGTGAACGCCCACTAAGTACTCGAATCCTCATGGTTCCCCTATTCCAACCATGCCATAGTTTGAAAAAGTAACCTGAGAAAGAAACATGTGAAAAATCAACATAAAGTTGAGCGACTTCATAGTTTGTTTGTTAAAGATTTGAAATAAATCTTTTTGAATAACCGGTTTTTAAATGTTGTTGAGAAAATGAAATAAAACTCATTTTCAAATTTGTTAAATGAAAACCTTGTATCTGTAAACTTCGTATGTGTAAAACTTCATGTTTGTAAAACTTGTGTAACCGTCAATGTCCACCCTGATAATGACAACATGCATGCATGAACTTATGAGTTGTATTTGTATAAAACATCGTATGTAAATGTAAGTTATAAACTGTAAAATGTAAGTTTGTGAGTTGTAACTGTAAGGAAATCGAGATCGCTAATGTTTTGCAAGGACATTAATATGTGTGACGACATAGGAAGCATCCAAACCTAGACGACTTTTAACATCGATTACCCTTCGACTGTGACACATGTTTGGAAAACCGGTATTTTTGTATAAACCGTTCGTAAACCATTTGAGTTTATTGAAAATCACAAATCATTTATGTGAGTTAAAACCTGTTTGTAGCATGGTTTAGAAATATGAAATTGTTGTTCATCGAAAACCTTGTATGTTTTTGCAAAATGTGCATGTCTTTCCACCCCAAAATTATTTATAAAAACATAAAACTTGGATATCCTTGTGCAAAGCTAGCTTAATATGACTTCGAGATGTCGTTTCCAAGACGTGATTCGCTAGCGTGCATTCTATAATATCCCTAACACGGAATATCTTATAAGTTTCTAAATAAATGCGGTAACTAAACTACGTGTCACCGAGCTCTACCGAATCGTTAACCGAACGATTCGACGGTAGTTGTTAACTTAATGAAAACGGTAAAGATATATTTGTTAAGTTTCGTTTAATGTCGGTATTTATAAATAAGTCTTGGAAAGACTTAGTTTTCAAGAGATTTAATATATATAAATATTTATATAAAATACATAAGTATATCGATTGAACCGCATTAGTCTTCTCGAGAAGTCGTACGTGTATGTAACGAATATTTATATGAAAATAATATATAACAAACTCGTATTATATATGGTATGCCGTTTAGGCGTTTGAATAAATATAAAAAGTTATATTTATTTTATAAGGTGTTCGAGTTGTGGACGCTTAAAGTAAAATAAATATAAATGATAATTATATTTATCTTATATAATTGCCGATTATAATACGTTTGAAATAAATACAGTAATTATATTTATTTTATAAAGAATTATCGACTTTTCGGCGTTTGAAATAAATAGAATAATCATATTTATTTTATAAAGAATTTCCGGGTTTTTGATGTTTAAACTAAATATTGTATTCGTTTATGAAAGATGTCCGAATTTTGTTGTCCGAAATAAACATAGAAAATTGCATTTGCTTTATAAAAGAAATATCCGAATTTTTGATGTTTGAAATAAATATATAACTATATTTATTTTTATAAAAAGGGTTCACGTTATCGTCGTTTTTCGTAAGTTGTAAAGTGTCATCGAAAGTAATATACATTTGTGTTTGTTTTTATAAAAATCGTTTGAATCCGATAGTTTTCGTTTTATAGTAAAAACACGTTAGTTTACAGATTTTTTCTCGAAAAACGGGCAGAGTTTCCTCTGTTTTTTTACGGCCCCGACAACACAAGTTGTTGTTATATTTTCAAAACTCAACAAAATTCAATCATAATATATAAATTTTTTCAAATATTTCAAAATGTAAATTATAATCTAGTTGAATCGGTTCAAGCTCGTTTGTCACGTAAAAATTAAAACTATGAAAATAACGAAATCATTTATCGCGTTGCTAGACTGTACCCATCTTTGTGTCGTTTCGCCGAGCATGTTGATTGAGTTGATCGAGTCAACTGGGTTGACCGGGTTTGACCGAGTTGACTCGGTTTGACCCACACCAAACTGAGTTGACTCGCACCGAGCCGAGCTGAGTTGACTCGGACTGAGGCTGCTGTTGACCGTCTTGACCAAGCTTTGACTGGAACCAAACGACACCTGAAACATCCGTAGTTCTCCCCGTGCCGACTCGTGCTGTGAAACTTGAACTGAAACATAACCAAACATGAACCGAACATCATCAGCAATAGCAAAAACATCATCATCTTCAAGTTTCGGGATATAAAGATAACAGGGGTTTACCGGAAAGTTTGTCGGAGAGAACATACCACTGCCGCTATGAGCGCCGGCACTGCCATCGTGAGTCCGTCGCTGTTTGCACACCACCATCGTCATCAACGCCGTGAACCCCCTACCTCCGCTGCTGAGAAGCCATAGACGGTGGCGTTGTTGCCGCTGTTGTCACCACCTCTCCAATCTCTCTCTCTCCTCGCGTCTCTCTCTCTCCGCCGAGATCTACAGTTGGCACCACCCACCACAGCGCCGCCGCTTGTGGTGGTGTTGATGTTGTTACTGCTTCCGCCCATCGCCACCATGTGATGGTGGTGATCGGCCGACCATGTAGAGAGGGTAAACAAGGGGGGGTTCTTGAGGTATGGCCTGTGTGTAGGAAGAATGGGGTTTGGATGAGGGTGTATAACCGGAGAAAACAGCTGGCATACATGCCGGAGTCCGGCGTGTCTGCTGGAAGGGTCGAGAGGGAGAGCTCAGATGGGTTGTGTGTTTTGGATGAGATGAAGTCTCCTGTGTTTGATTTGGATAAGGTGCAAACAAAAATGAGAGGGAAAGAAAGGGGGGGGTGAGCTGCTGGTGAAAAATGAGGAGGACCTAGGGTTTGAGCTTGAAATTAGGGCTGGCATATCGGGTCGACCCGATCTGTTAAGACACGAACACGATAAGACACGAACACGAAACCTGTAAACACGAACACGACACGAAATCTTATCGTGTCAGATTTTCCAAACACGAACACGAACCTGTTAACAAACAGGTTACACGAAATGACCTGTTAAGACACGAAAATGTTGCCAACATATCATATGACCTGTTTAAGCCACAAACACGACCTGTTAAGACCCGAACACGACCTGTTAAGACACGAACATAACCTATCATTCCATATTCGAAATTAGCAATTAACGAACCTGTTTAATGAAAATATTGTCGCCAAAGGTTCACAAAAGTCATAAAAATGCATAAACACATAATGTCTTAACAAACTTAAAACGAAATCCATAAAAGTCTAATCATAACATCCAAATAGTTTCAAAATTCAAGTTCCCATATGCCTTTCTTTCTCAAGCAGTGAACGATGAACGAACACAAATCACACCTGAATAGCTTGCTGCGGACAACAGATGAACTTTAACTTACCTGAAAACAAAAAGCTGGACATGTATATTCACACAAACAGATGAACAGAAACAGAAATCACACAAACAGTTTGTGCATACAAAACTGGACATGTATATTCACACAAACAGATGAACATTAATCACACAAATCAGTGCCGGCGAACACAAATCAAGTGCCGGCGAACACAACAGTGAACGATGAACAGATGAACTTTAACTTGCTGCGGACACAACAGTGAACGATGAACGAACACAAATCACACCTGAATAGCTTGCTGCGGACGATGATGGGTTGAGCAGCGATGAAGGGTGAGCAGCGAAGAAGGTTGAGCAGCGAAGAAGGTTGAGCAGCGATGAAGGGTTGAGCGGCCGGCGATGAAGGTGAAGGGTTGAGTGAGCGGCCGGAGAAGAAGGTGAGCAGCGATGAAGGGCGGCGATTAACTTATTAGGGTTTATTTGGTGTGCACTGTGAAAGGTCGTGAAGTGTGAGTATGATTTCAAAATATTGGGTGTAAAGCTGAATACAGAATACCGCCTGAGTGCCTGACCCCATATATATTTTATATATTTTTTAATTAAAATTCTTAGCATGTCATTAACGGGTCTTAACAGGTTAACGGGTTTTAACCTGTTAAGACACGAAATTTAAACAGGTCTTATCGTGTCGACCTGTTTAGACACGAAACCCGTTAAGGCCAAACCCGAAACCTGTTAACTTCGTGTAGGTTCATGTCGTGTTATCGTGTTCGTGTCAGAATTTCCAGCCCTACTTGAAATACTAGGTTTTTCTTTAATGGGCTTGGGCCTAAGGTCCACAAACCCAATCCCTGTGTTTTAGGTAGCCCATCAGCACTTTCGAATCCGTTTTCAAACCCGAGCATCATAGAAATGTCGTAGGATATAATATTAGGGTCAAAATGCATAAAGTAACATTAGAAATCAATGTTTGACGCGCTTGTTCGTTGATTACGGTAAAAATAACGTAAAATTGTGTCGTTGCTGTTATAATCCGTTTTTCGATCCGGTTTCGACTGCGGTTACTAAAATTTACTTACAGAGCTAAATATAACGTAAAATTTAAGTTTTGAAGGTAACACACATGTCCGATGCTTCCGTTTCTTTGCCGGTGCGTTTCCTGCAGTCGCGTTTGTCGTGCACGTTTGCGTTTGTGACGTACGGAAGCAAAATAAATTCGCAAAAACTAAATTTATAAGTATAAAATATTTGTATTTTTCGGAATTGTCAGTATTTTGTTCGGTTTCAGTTCGTTAAAGTTTAATATTCAGCGGTTTTTTCGCAAATCACCATTCGCGCACTCTAAAGTCGGTTAGGCGTTCCTAGGCATACTAAAGGCCTAATTAAGTTAATTTACGTCTAATTACACTACTTTTAATCGTCCTAATTTCTGTTTTTTGTGTGATTAAGGGCCGTAAATTACCGGTTGTCACAAAATTTGTGAGCCTTCAAATTATTCTCAGACAATTCCTAACAACTGTCCATGTGAAAGTTAGGGTTTGTTTGGTGATTTGTAGCTAGGGTTCAGAATGCTTGAAGCATTGATTTAGTTTCTATTTAGCACCTTCAATCTCCGTTGCATAATTCATTTAGTTTCTGTTTGGCACCTTCAATCTCCGTTGCATAATTCATTTAGTTTCTGTTTGGAACCTTCAATCTCCGTTGCATAATTCATTTAGTTTCTGTTTGGCACCTTCAATCTCCATTTCATAACTCATTTAGTTTCTGTTTGGCACCTTCTCCATCCATGTATGTTGCAAGTTAAATCCACAATCAATGTATAGAGTTGCAGCAACAGATTCAACAATATTGCTGATCTGGAATTGGAGAACCGTTGTGTCTAATCATATCAACTATTCACTATAAGTTTTGTGTCTAATCATCATATCAACTATTCAGTATAAGTTTTTAGATGGTGTTTGTAAGGTTTGTAACAACTTTCCTGGTAATTATTCTCAGACAATTCCTAACAACTGTCCATGTGAAAGTTAGGGTTTGTTGGGTTGTTTGTAGCTAGGGTTCAGAATCCTTGAAGCATATTATATACTTTTTAGATGGTGTTTGTAAGGTTTAATTACCTTGTGTCACTTTGATTGACATCTATATACGGAATGAAATTCATCGAGAACTAGAAAAGGAGAAAATGCGGAACCAGATTCTTCGAGAACTAGAAAAGGAGAAAGTACGGAAAGAGATTCTTTGAGTACTAGAAAAAGGAGAAAATACAGAATGAGATTCTTCGAGAACTAGAAAAGGAGATTATACGGAACGATTCTTCAAGAACTAGCAAAAGGAGAAAATACAGAATGAGATTCTTCCACTAATTAGTCAGCAGTCATTACTTCTTAATGATGAGCAGTTGGTCGATGACATGATATATAAAATGCGGAATGCTGAAGTGAAAGAACGAGTATGAAGATAAGTTAAAGATAAGTTAAGAACAAAGAAGAACACTTGAAGAAAAAGCAAGAACTTGGAACTATTACATGTTTTGTAGTTGGATCTTGTTTGTTGTCTATGTATTTGTATTCAGTCAATGGACATGCTGTTGTAGACTATGTTTTGTAGCTATATGACACATATGACACATGAGCAAACCATCCATGCATGTTGCAAGTTAAATCTACAATAAAAATATAGAGCTGCGGCAACAGTTTCAACAAAGTTATATACGTCCCGTATAAAGTTATACAGGTCGTATACAACATTTTAAATTTTGTATTTGATCTTATACTCAACACACGAGCACTATTTATGTTTTGTATACGGCCCGTAACGTTATACGACCCGTATACAATTATCCAACTTCCTTTGTAAGTAACTTTATTTTATAAGATAGTGTAAGAAACCTCCTTGAGCCTTGTGTTTAGAACTACAAACTTTGTTTGAGTTAGTTAATAACCTTTTTTGAAATCAATGGGTAGATAAACAAAGTCATAAGTAGACTTACTACCACCATTATTGAGCTTCCTGTTCTCAAGTTCACAATGAAGGTTATAGCGATAAAGTATGCGTAATATGCGAAAATACTACGAAGTAGCGATGTATTTGATATGGCTACATTATTATCCGAGTCTCTAGTGCTAGGCGTAACGAGTATAGCGAGTAGTAACAGCGCACGAACGTGCGGGTTGTTACATCATTGGAGTGGGACGATAACGAGATCCCAAGAGACTTCATAACACTATTTGTGACAATATTTAAATCAAACCATTTTCATTTCATAAATCAAATTGTCAAACATTACATAGAATTTCAAATAACAAGTTCAATGGGAATACATCACAACAAGAACAAAATTGATACAACATTTTTAACCTAATATGTTTAAATGTGTATCTAAGCATCATCGCTAGTTCATTTCATAGCATCGTCATCATCAACCTGTAACATGTTTAAAATAAAGTTCAATGCAAAAGCAAAGGCAAGTATACAAGTTTGATACAAACATAGCATAAAAATTATGTTTAAACGATTCCTCATGGCAAGCTAATGATACAAGATAAACATTAAAGTTGGCATGTGTTTAACAAATCAAACCAATGATGAAATGCAATAAGCTCATGACATAACCTTAAGTCTACGGTCGATGTGTTAATCCTGTAGCGCTATATATGTCAAGGATAGGCTCGATCGAAGCTAATGATAAGTCTAACACAAAACGTATATCCCCAAGTTCAATGTATCAAGTAATCAAGTAGGCAAGCATGTAATAGGAATGTTTGTGCATTTATGAATAAAGTTCATGTGTAAGTTTGATAAGTAAACATGTTACACCCCAAAAAGTGGTAAACATAAAGAGGGGTTCGAGTATACTCATAGTTTTGCAAGCTTCCACTTGTTAATCCACGAGAGAGTTGTTGTTGATTAGTTTGGAGCACCTTGTCCCTCTACACGAAGAACCATAGGTGGGTGAGTATGGAGAATATAACGGAAGATTAAGATTCGGAGTTTAAAATACATGAAAGTAAACATATGAAGAAAATAATCACCTAGCACACATAATACTTGTTCTTGATACTATGAAACTCAAAAGAGTTTTAATGTTTTCATGGGTCAAATGCCCATTAGAATTGTGACAAGCATTATGGTCCTTAGATGATATAACCTACTATCTTGACAAATGACCACTAGTTCATTATCAAAAGTTCGATTACTTGGATAATATATAAGTATTATATAGTGTACATTATGTCATATAGGTCAAGCATGAGGTAGGAGGATAAATCCCCCATTTAGGAACCTCTTTTGTATATCATATAAGTCATGTAGGAGGTAGGAAGAGCAAGTCTTCCATTTAGGTACCTCTTTGGTATTCACCACTACACTTGTTGTTATGAACAATCAAGGAGGGTCATGAACATACAATACAGAATAAGTTAACTACAACTAATCAAAGAAATCATCAAGTAATGTGTGGATTTTTCAAGTAGGATAGCCCAAGCTAGTCCTATAATCACACAAACATCAAGCTTTATGCTTATTCATTACTTGTGGGTTAAACCCTAACCAGAATAGAAAGTTTATGAGGTTTTAACCTCTGATTTTAAGTGTTACAACCTTGTTTTTAAGCCCAACTAACCATAGAAGTGGTTATGAGCATAAGGACATAGGAATGTGTATGAGATAACTCAAGTTCAAGCAAGTTTAGCAAAGTTTAACCAAAACAGAAAGTTTGGAGCCTTATTTGGTGATGTTCCAGCCTTGGTTTTCCAAGGAAAACCTGTTGGAAACATACCTAAGGTTGTTCCAAGCAAATAGAAAGAAGAATCAAGGGAAAAGACTAAGAAATGAGAAAGTTTTGCTCACTTTTGTGAGATGATATGATTCTGATTTGCTTCTATTCACAACTGCGTTTTTGAGTGATTGAGAGTGATTTTAGAGTGTTAGGAAAGTGAAAATTGCTTGGAGAAGTGCAAGGTTATATAGGGAAGAGTTGGGTGGGTTGTTGGTGGCCATAAATGCAAGAAACACATCTCAAAACACAAAAGAATGGCCAATCCCGTAAGCTGAAATGGGGAATCTGCGGATCAAGAGCCCTCACGGGCCGTGAGCCATTTAATGGGCTGGGTCGCGGGCCGCGACCCGGGGTATGGCTGGGCTTCAAGTTTGATTAATGACGGATTTGGTCCCTTATGTTGGTTATTAATAATTTTAAGGTATAACAAGGGTGTTTTATGACATTTAAGCATATTATAAGGGTCCACTAGCATAAAACAAGTATTAATAACATAAACCAAGCATGATGAAGTATGATTAGGCGTATGAATGTCGTAATTAAGTATCTTTTGTATTCAAAAGGTGTATGATTAACGTATATCACGAGTTTTGCAAGTTTAACACTTAGTTTCCAAGATTTACGAATAAAGTAACAATTGTATTCAAAAGGTGTATGATTAACTGTTTCACGAAATTAAACGTATGAGCATGTATGAAGTATGTATAACATGAATTTTAAGAAATACGAATTTTATTTATGATCCAAGTCTCAGATTTTATGACGATTACAACGCAAGAACGATTACAATAACACAAGACTTCCGAAAATAGACATACAAACAAGACTTTCTAATTGTGGAAAGTACGAAGAAGCAGGGCGTTACATCATACCCCACCACGTTATCTAAAGAATTACTAAAATTTATTAAACGGTTGTTCAGTTTTACACCCGATGATCGTCTGTTAACTACCGGATGGAGTACTTTCATGATCTAATCATATCAAGTATTCACTACATGGAGCAGATAACGGTTTGTTGGGTTGTTTGTAGCTAGGGTTCAGAATGCTTGAATATGGTGATATTAGAACACTGTACACTCCATTTAAACATAATGGCTTTGTGATGGGAACCACATATTTGTGTGTTACAGTTTGGAAAGATGAGAGAATACATATTTTATTTTGAAATTTGTCACACCCCGATAATATTAGAGTTGTCGTGACTGGACTGGTATCTTCATTGCACAGCGGAAGCAAATGAAGCTATAAGAGGATCTATGGGTTTGATTTATGGCTTAAATATACACTTAAAGACTTTTTATTACATTTTGTTAGAAAAATTACTAAAAAATATCAAAAATAATATTTTTCCAGAAAATTTTTAGGTCAAAGATAACTTCTAGAATTTTTTTGGAATTATTTGAGCTTTGGAAATATTTTTAGTGAATTTAGAGTCTCTACAAGTGTTGTTAACGACTTTTATTTCAAAACTGACACCTATAAATTATAGAAATAAAATCCTTTTGATTTTTTAGTTCACAACAGTGTATTTGATGACTTCAAACAGTTGCTAAAAATGGGGGAAATTGTAATAAACGATAAAACCAACAAGTGTCGGAAATATAACCTATAAGCCAAAAAACTTGTCACACTTTTACAAGACATATTCTTACATCCCAAGGCTGATTTAGAGTTTAATATTTGGCCACATAAATATAAATAATTAAAGTATAAAGCCCTAGTTCGATAATTAAACGTTAAACCAGTCGTTTCACGAATAAACAACGATTACCAACCTCATCAACACTATGTGCATCTTGTTTAGGGGGAAGTCCTAATCATGTGTTAGTGGATTTGATTTGATATCTTGTTTGTGCATTGATGTGTGTGAATTAAATATTGTTGGTGCTCTACATCTGTCGACTTCGTCTTGTATCGAGTCTTACTTTAGATAGATTAGATCAGGGCACGTAGAACGAGAAAATATGAGAGAATTAGAAGATTTCGCTTGAAAAGTGTGTAATGTATTTGAGTTTTCGCTTGAAGCCTCAAGCGAAATCATCATATCAGATTTCGCTTGAGTGATGCTGAAGCGAAATCTCAAAGTCTATATATAGGAGGTTAGTGTCAAGCGAAATCATATGTAACAATTTGAGTGATTTCCATACCGAGGTGCTGCCGGTGTGAGAACTGATTGTATTTGTATTCATATCAATACAAATCAGTGTTAAAGTGAAGATTCAGCTGTGTTTAAGTCAAATACTTGTTTTCCGCACCTGTATTTGATGGAATTCCTCTGAACCGACTCGTTTAGGTCGCGAACCCGATCCTTACAATTGGTATCACAGCTCAGGAGGAGGAGTTCTGCAAAATTCAGCCGAAATCGATCAAAATTTCTTACTTCTACACCTTCTTTTATTTGTTCAGAAATATTTCACGGTCAAAATTGATTCAATTTCTCACGAATTGTTTAAAAGTACTAGATAACAAACCCTTGAAAGTTTCACAGCAAAATTCGACCTAAAAGTGATCAAAATCAACATTTGAATGGAGTTCGCTTGAACAGTTCAGTATTATTGGACGATTTCGCTTGAAACTTCAAGCGAAACTTGACATTTCGCTTCAAACAGAGTTTGTTTTCGCTTCAAGATTTTCGCTTCAAGGTGGTCGCTTCAGGATTCTTTATTCAGGATCGCTTCAAAGTATTTCGCTTCAAGAACTTCGCTTGAGAGTTGTTCAGTTTAATTGTTTCGCTTGAAGGGTACCGCTTGAAAGTGTCTGAAACATGGATAACGATTTTCACAACGTGTTTGCAACATCGTCTAGTTCATCTTCCATTGCTCAGAACATGAATTCTGAAAATGAAATGGGGACGACTCAGAAACCCCCGAAGCTAATGGGAATTGAAGAATACTACGGATGGAAAGATAGATTCGAGAACTGGGTGCAAGCAAATCATCTAAGATCATGGGAATGTATTCTGACAAAGTATACTCCACCACAAACCGAAATGCAGACTGAAAAACAGCTTTCAGATTTTAGTAAAGAAGAACGGGAAATATACCGAGCTGAAAAGATGATGATCAGTTTACTTCAACAGGCCATCAAAGAAGACATCTTCATACTACTTCAACATGACAAAACATCACAATCAATATGGGATGCTCTAAAAATTAAGGTTGAAGGTAGTACGAGTATGATTAAAAGCAAGAAGGCATTACTTAAGAAGGAATTTGATTTGTTCACAAGTTTGCCCGGAGAAGATACAAAGAAACTCATTGAACGATATTGTCACTTAGTGAGAACAATGTCAATGATGAGCATTAAAAAGGAAAATGATGAATGGGTGGATAAACTTGCTGATGCATTACCTCAGAAAGAGTGGGGAACTTATTTGATGATACTGAAGAATACTGGAGTTTATGATAGATTGTCGATCTCTCAGTTCATTGAAAAGATTGAAAGTCAGGATTTGGAACAGCAGAAGATTGCTAGGATGAATAATCCAAATGGTCAACAAGATGTAAAGATGTACTACAAGGGTAGTGTTCCGAATTCAGAAGCTGAAAGAAGTCCGAAAATTCAGACTGCATACAATGTTGGTGTTGGGGATACTACAGAAAAAATTGATCAAAGCACAAACAAAAGCAGTGGATTCTCATCTTATCCAAGTGTCAATCCAAAGACTTCATCAGAAAGTTTTCAGTCTCAAAGCACAAAGATGGGAAATGGTTGTGTGATTCAATGCAACATAGCTCTAAATCTTCCAGAAGGTCAAAGTTTTTCTGAAGACATTGCAAAAGATCATATGGCTTTACTTGGTTCCGTGCTTATCTCATATGAAGGTTTAGTGGCTGGTCGAATTGGAAATCCTATGCTTACCAAAGAGGATTACGACCAAATAGATGCAGAAGAGATGGAACTAATGGATATCAAATGGTGTCTTGCAAGTGTTCTTAGACGTGCTGAAAAGTTCAAGACAATTACCGGGAGAAATGATTTTCTTGATGCTTGTGTTTCTACTTTAGGTTTTGATAAATCTAAAGTTACTTGTTTCAGGTGCAGGGAAAAAGGTCATTTTAAGCGGGAGTGCAAGAACAGAGAAGTTAGTGGTGCTCAAAATCCATTTGGAAAAGATGACTACTACCGGAAAGCCATTTATCAGCAAGTTGGTCAGACACAAGAATTACAGACGGCTCATGGTAGAAAGATTGAAGATTCAAAGAAAGGATGTTTGGTAGATTTCAACTGGAGCAACTACATTTCTTCTAACAGCACAGCATGTTTAGTGGATCAAAATGATGAACAACTACCTGAAGGATTCAGCTGGGATATGTTTATTGATGAAAAAGGGGATTTCAAAGCTTTCATTGCAAAGATTGTTAGAGAACCAGATTTGTTTGCTACTTGGATGAGTTCAATTGGTGAAAAAGTGAAAGATCAATCGATTACATCTGAAGAAAGTTTAGAAAGTGCTGATTCTGAATCATTAAGTACAAACGAGAGTGTGCTTAATGAGAACACTTCAGAAAAGGAAGTTGTATTTGATCAAACACCATCTGACTCTGGTATTTCAGATGCTGATTCTGAAAAATATGTAGAGTTTGATCAAACACCGATTGAAAATAGCAGTGATGATGAAGAAGAGAAACATATTAATATTGCTAAAAAACATCTTTCTCCTGAAAGTTTTCATTTTTATTTTGCAGATCGCATGGAGAAACTGAAGGAGAAACAAGCTGCAAAAGAACAACAACAGAATGAGGAAGTTAAAGTAGTTGTTGAAGAAAAGGTGACTGAAGCTGAGAAGGTAACTGATGAAGAAAAAGTGATTGAAGTGGTAAAAACAATTGAGGTTGAAAAGATTGTTGAAGTTGAAAAGCCTTGCAAGAAATGTTTGGAAATTTGTAAGAGTTGTGAAGAAAAAGATGTGATTCTGTTTGATAGAGAAAAACTGATAGAAAAGTTACTATCTGATATCAGCTATGTGAAAGAATCGTATAGCGTGTTGAACAGAACTGTGACAGGTCTTCAAACAACTAACTCTGAAAGAGAAAAAGCTTTAACGATGACGAATTCTACATTGATGGCAAAGCAAAAGGCAATTAATCATTACATCGAAGAAAATGCTAATCTAAAGCAAGAGTTGGAGAAAGAAAAGATTGAGAATGAAAGGATCAGAAGGTTATTACTGAGTTATTCTTGTTCTGATTACGTTATTGATCGAGTTTATCCTACTGTTGCAGGTTTTGAAGCATTTCAGGATGAAAAGACAAAGAATGAGACTGGTAAGAAATCGACTGTTAAATACAACAAGTGTCCGCCTCCTATCTGGGAAGGGTATTCTCCTAGAAAACCAAATGAGGAGCAAGTCGAAAAAGCAGTCAATATAAAGTTAAAATCAGAGACAACTGACGTTTTACCAGATAACATTGATATCACGTTTACCTCGTCTGATACTGATCATGAGTCTGAGTTAATAAAAAAAGTGGTCGATCAGGTGTTGGATACTGAGGAGGTGTCTGAGTCAAAGTTTGAGTCTGGGAGTTCAAGTTCGTCAGTTCAAAGTTCAAAATCATCGGAAAAACGGTCTTACAGTAAAGAATTTTTGCTATCAAAGGCAAATTTGGATGATGAAACATTTGAAGTTGCATATACTTTAAATGATTCGGACAAATTATACTCTGACAAAGAGTTTCCGATTAGAAATGTTCGTTTTGACATGATCAAAAAGGTTTTCAAAATGACAGAAATTAATTTTTCTGAAATTAAGGATCTAAAATCTATTGAAAAACCTAAAAAATACACTTCTAGAGTTCAACAAAGGTTAAACAAGAAAAAAGGAAAAAAGAATTACAATTCTGATTCTAGTTTTCAAAAGAAAACAAATCAAAATTGTAGTTACAAAAAGAAAGGTCTTGGTTTTACTCCACCTGAAAATCGTAAAAATGAAAAATATGTTAGAGATTTTAAATCAAAAATGACATATGTTGCAGGAAAAAGCTATGAAGAGGAGTCAAATAGCTTATCTTTGAAAAAATCAAATCAAGAGTTTCTTGCTGAAAGAAAAAGGACAGGAATTGGAGTTTTTCAAACAAAAGACACAAGAACTTGTTTTCAATGTCAAGTTGTAGGACACATCGCTCATAATTGTCCAAACAAAGTCAACAAAAAACAGGGAGTTTCTGAAAAACTTAAAGAAAAAGTGGTTGAAAAGAATGATTCACCAACTACAAACTTCAAAATTTTTGAAAATTCAAAGAATGAAGTTGGTGAAAATTCTAAAAATTTATACAAAAAGAAGGCAAAAGACAATCAAAAATGGATTGTTAAAAAATCAGGTGAAAAATCTGACAATGATTCTGATTCCACAAAATCAGAGGAGTCACAAGATGAGATCAAAGATTTGATGAATGATGTTGATATTAAATCCTTGAGTGTGGAAGAGATTAAACAAATGGTTGATAAAGTTGAAAGCTCAGATTTTGATATTGAAAAAACATTCAATGAAAATGTTAAGAAAATTTTCAAGAAAATGCTTGATGGGAAAGTAAAGGGGGTTAAAGATTTTTATGCAACTAAAAAGGCAACTTACAACCCTACTGCTCAGGAATTGGAAGCCACCAAGTCAAATAAGACTTGGGTGGAAGTTTGTTTTACATGAAAGTCTTAGGACTTGCCGGAGATCCCAAGTTTATATCGTGGATCAGGAATCGGCATCTTTCTAATGTTTGAAGTTTTTGATTAAAAGTTTTTGATAGTGTTTGGATGTTTGCAGGTTGTATGACTACGCCGGAGCTTCCAGGTTGGTAAGAGCGAAGCAGGAATCGGCATTTTGATTGGTAAAATGGTGATGTAGACGTAACATTCCTACATGTGGTAATTTTTACATTTGGTATAATAGGTGCATACATGAAAAAGGTTAATCAAGGTCATTAAGTTGAACTTGATTGGATCATACTTACAATTGGTATTTCGAATAGACAAAGTGATGAACCACACTCCGAATCTACAAATGATTATATCATAAAAACTTATTTTCCGGAAAAATCATTTTGATTAAAACAAACTTAAGTGTTTTGAAATCTAAATGAGAAAATAGTTTTGTGATAGGGGGAGTTCTGATTGTTTATGCCAAATGAATGGCGATTTGATGCGATTCGATATCAGTTGTCACTTTATTGTACAGTTTATTTTCAAATTTCCTAAAATGTGTTTGCATTTTAGGGGGAGTAAAAATTTTAAAAAAAATCCAAAAACATTTGAAAATTTGAAAAAGACAAAAACATGATAAAATTCAAAAATGAGTTTTTGTTGCATATAGAGGAAATGATAGTACATCAGTGGACTATCACAACATGCTAAAGAAATGTAAAGAAAAATGTGATAAACAATCTTACTGCGGATATGTCAGTAGGTTTTTGCACATTTAGTAGATTGTAACGAGATATAAACCTAAATTTCAAACTTGCTTGTTCTGTGGGTTAACACAAACTTGGATATATAGGTAACCCCTGAAATCTTGTTTGAAAGGTCCCTTATTCTGAGATACTAGGTCTTTATGCTCAGTGATATCTGGGGTATTATCCCGGGACTTCTGCTGAAAGAAATTTCTGACCTAGTCCCCGGATAATGCTTTCTGCAAATGCTTGAAACATAGCATCGCCCTCAGCAAGCTGATGAAACAATAAAATTGATAGTCACTGCTGTTGTAATGCAAAAGATCCTCTAAAGGGGACACACCAAAAGTCGAAGCCGTCATCTCTCTGCGTATACGGGAGTATCGACCTGAGCTCTCACGGCCCTCGTACTATAATTTATTCCCCTGACAGATATCATCTGTGGTATATTCACCTGTAAGACTGAATATTGGGATCTGGATACGGGAGTATATTCAAGTAGTGGGACACACAGATAAGTTTAAGTTGCTTAAAACATTAACATCGTATCTCGAATCAATTGAACTTTGTGTGAAAATTTAAGTGGACAAATATACTGACAATCTAGGTAAATTGTTTAGAACTTAATATGAAATGAAGCTTAACGGTGTTAGTGATCTGTCTCAGAAACTGATATGATCCTCTTGCACGAACTCACAAAAATATTGTTTGTAAATATTTCTTTATTGCATTTCTTTACAATCAAACATTACAAAAAGATTTTAGTGTGTTTTAGCATAAATTTTTAAAATTTCAAAAAGATTTTCGACAACTGGTATTGGAAAGCTGATTGTCAAAATTTCAAGTGCTAAACATGATGACTTGGTTGTGAGGGGGAGTGAATCTTAAAATGTCAAAAAGGTTTGTTAAAATCCTACAATTGGTTTTTTTTTAAAAAAACAACCTACATTTGGTTCATCATTGATTTGTGATATGAGAGAGAGTTATCTGATTATATCAGATTGTTGGTGCATTTAAATTGTTAAATTTAGAAAATTTATTTCTGGGTTAAGATTGTTACAGGTGAGCCATGTTAATTCATTCAAAGTTTACAAAAGTCAGACTCTGATCATGAATCTAAAGTTTGCTAGTTGCTGATGCTGATGAACTTAAGGAATCAAGAGATCTGATCAAGAGAATTAGATAAAAGCCAGGCAATGATCTTGTAAACAACATTTGAGTCAGACATCGATCCTAAAGCAGATGTTGCTGAAGAACAAATGAATACCAGCAAATCGCGAGGGGGAGTCTGATAGAGCTAGGTGATTCTGGAAAAGAAGATAGAGAGAGAAAAGCCCGGAGACTGATCAAGAATGAAGATGTGAAGACACAGCATTGGTGTGACTCGATAGTCGACTCGTCAACATCTGAGGGGGAGTCTGTTGGTGCACTACATCTGTCGACTTCGTCTTGTATCGAGTCTTACTTTAGATAGATTAGACCAGGGCACGTAGAACGAGAAAATATGAGAGAATTAGAAGATTTCGCTTGAAAAGTGTGTAATGTATTTGAGTTTTCGCTTGAAGCCTCAAGCGAAATCATCATATCAGATTTCGCTTGAGTGATGCTGAAGCGAAATCTCAAAGTCTATATATAGGAGGTTAGTGTCAAGCGAAATCATATGTAACAATTTGAGTGATTTCCATACCGAGGTGCTGCCGGTGTGAGAACTGATTGTATTTGTATTCATATCAATACAAATCAGTGTTAAAGTGAAGATTCAGCTGTGTTTAAGTCAAATACTTGTTTTCCGCACCTGTATTTGATGGAATTCCTCTGAACCGACTCGTTTAGGTCGCGAACCCGATCCTTACAAATATATTTTTAATTGAGTTTTTCTTCACACAAATTTAGTTTTAAAAATGGTTTTTCACCTAGGAACTAACTACACACACAAAAGGGCACGTGTACCTGTCAGGTGGTAATATAGCTAATCGGCAAGAACCGGATATCAATCCGTGGATGCGATGTCTCGATACTAAACTTTTGCTACTTTAAAGCCTTTTCAATTGATGGGTTGATTTTTCCTAACTTATCTTGCAAATAAATAAACTACTAAAAAATCTAGAAAATAACAATATCTAAGAAAGAGTTGCCTAAACTAAGTATCCACTAACTCACATGTGACAACAAAGAGGAAGGGTTTGTGATGATGCAAGCTCTAAATTCAACTAAGTCCCCAATCAAAGCTTCCTAGTCTATAATTCTTAGGAAAACTAAAAATGAATTAACATTCTAATCACCTAAAAATTATTCTTTTAAGCTCACTTGCTAAGTTGATGTTAATCTTTAATCATGAGTTATTTGCTTGTCGAAACTCCTAACTCTACAAATTAGGGAAAACTAATATGAATAACACACTAATCACCCTAACTTGGTTTCAAGTAGTTGGCACTATCATCATGTTCTTGATATGAACCACAAGCATGGTGATGCTAGCTAACAATTTTGGCCTAAATCATCAAACTAACGTGAACACAAACTATAGAATCCATATAAACATACTTTTGATCTTTCCAAATCTAGATGCAAGAATTCATACACATGCTCAAATCATCATTCAATCACATTAGCAATCACCATTCTTAGTCATACTAACAAGTTAACAAGATCCAATAATCATAATCTTTACATGGGCTTTCCAACACAACATCTAAGTATTTATGAGCAAACGTTCAAGAACAAGAACTTTAAGCATGCACAAGAACTCCAAGAACAAGATTAAATGTCAACATGAAGATTAACAAGAATAATCATCACATCTACTTCCATGTTATCACATATTCATTAGCTTCAACAAAGTTTAGACAACACAAGTGTTTAGCCCATAAGGCTCATGACTACCAAATCAAGTGCAATAAAACTTAAATTGTTCATAATGTAGTAAGCTAACCAAGTTAAAGACAAGATTAAAATGGTGTTTGAGTAGATCTTCAAGTGATTAAATCCTCTTCAAGGCTCCTTCTTGGCTCCAACAAGCTTCCAAGGCCAGATTTTTGAGAGAAAAGTTCACCAAAATGCTCCAACTCTCTTGCAAATGAGCTAGAAACTCGTATTTAAACTCTGGGCGTTTGGCACTACCATGCCACCTTTTGGCACGGTCGTGCTTGGAAAGTGTCAGAGCCACTTTCTCGTTTATTGACCAAGTTTGCTACCATTTTGGGAAAAAACCGCGCTCAAAAGTTCCCGAAGTCGCACGACCGTGCCGGGCCACGGCGTGGTCGTGCGTGATGATAGTGCTCGATAATGACTGAACCGATCTCGGAAACGAGCTGATCTGCGGATGATTTTGACCTGGCACGGTCGTGCCAGTGGTTGGCACTGTCGTGCCAGTGGTTGGCACTGTCGTGCGTCCCCTGATTTCGATGGTAGTGGTGCTGGATGCTAGTGCTGGCTGAGAGTGCCGATGTTGGAAGGCCTCGCACGGTCGTGCGAGTGTATGGAACGGTAGTGCCATATCTGGCAGTTTGCTGAAATGCATCATTTTCGCTCCATTTTTCTCCAAAAGCCTCTGTTTCAACACCGGGCCGAAGCCCGGACCTGTATTTTCACAAACAACTCAAATGAGTACCAAAATCAATGAAAATACAAAGAGTTTTTGCATAAACGGGGCGTATTTGGCGTTTAAAAGATGTACAAATTCTTATACATCAAACATCCCCACACTTGAACTTTGCTTGTCCTCAAGCAAACTAAAATCAACAAAACTCTCTTAATGGCAATCATCTCAACTAGCATTTCATAAGCACAAATAAATAACTCGGGTTATAACAATCAAGGAGTGCTCGATATAAAGAAAGAACCGAAAAGAAGGGTATGCAAAATAAGTTTATGAGCCATGGTCCATCTTAGAAATCCCTACAAGTCCACCTTGCATCCTCACAATGTTCACACACACTCGGCTAAATATAGGTGCACATACGATTTATGGAGTATGTTTAGAACACTCAATGCCAAGACGATAACTATGCGATGTCATTGTGTAAGGATCAAATCTAATCACTCGGAAAAAATATAACATAAATCATGAGGTCTTGTTTGGGTTGTAACTTGGCTAGGGTTAAGTGTGTGGAAGTGGATTTTTAAAAGTGGCTAAAACGGTTGTAACCCAACGGCTCGACTAACTTGAATTACAAGAAAATAGAACTATACATCTAAATAATAACTAACCGAGAGCTAACCGACAATTATTACTTTTCACTCCCAAAATTGCTCTAACAAAGCCGATTGATAAGGCTTTTTCATCTATATTTCCTTTTTTTTTTTTGATAACCCATGCTTTGGAGAGAACTAAGTACGTCTACTTAGATAAAAACTCTTGATCATGAGGGTACATAACAACGAAGAAGAAACTATACAAAAACTACAAGTTAATCATCGACCGAACCGGGTTTCCAACCAAAAATGGGTTCAAAATATAAAAGGCTAATTTGGCTAAGTGGTTAATATTTTGTGGTTTAAAAGAAACGAACGGGAAAGGCTCAAATTGGTTTAACTAGGGGAATGATTTGGCTAGGGAGGTGAATAAAAATGGCTAAAATAAAAAGGTTTCCTAATGCCTCAATCATTTCTATGCTTGTATTCTTGCTTTGTGGCCTCGAAATGTATACCTAAACAAGTTCTAAATCGTAAAAGTCATCCGGCTCACTCAATCTTTGCCCGAAAAAACATGAGCAAAAATAATCCTAAAGCTATAAGGATAAAGAATAACTCACGGAAACGGGCGTATTGGGTAAATATGCAAGGCAAACAAGTAGGTCAATCGCTTGATTTCTCATGCTCAATTTTATACAAAAAAAAAAAACATGTTACTTGACGATTTTCCTTACACGAGCGAACCTCCTTTTTGCGTTTAACCTTATTTATTTATCAAAAAATTTGGTGCTTATTTCGATACTTATGTTGATTTGATTAATATGCTACAAAAATTGTTAAAAGAGAGCTTTGCATTATTATTATTATTGTTATTATTATTATTATTTATTTTTTTTGACAACAAAGCTCAAGCGATAGACCACCTCCCCACACTTGAATTGTACATCGCCCTCGATGTACAACAAAAAATTGAATAAGCAATGGAAATGCGAATTCAATACAAATAAAGGAAGGCAGGAACACGAAAACTCCCCTGAAATATAAAGGCTAGAATCGGAGCAATATGAAGTAAAAAGGAGCATCCACAACGAACTACCAAGCCATCCACCAAGCCAACATCCCATTGTTTATTCAAAAGAATTTGAACCAACACTGCACATTTAGCAAACATGATCAAATTCACAAGAATTTTACCCAACCCATTTTCCCTTTGCCTTTGTTTATTCATTTAACCCACTACTAAAGCAATAAAAACTAACACCTACGACGGAGGGGTGTACGTACAACGGAAAATGGCACACCCCTCAAACACGAAATGATGATAAAAATACGAGATGGGTAGCGGGACTAAAACCTTTCACCAGATTTCGAAGGACCGGCGTCGTCCCGGCGATCAAATCTAGATCTGCGTGAAAAACGCGGCGGCGACTGCGTGTATGGATGGTTGATTGAGTTCACGATGTGCTGCTGCAAACCAAACAACCAATCCATGCTGCGTCGGGTCTGCTCATACATGTCTTCCATGAAGTTCCCCTGCCTATGTTGTTCCGTGCGTATCAAATCTACATCTCGCCTCATCTCCTGCTGGTCGAGGGAAAGTCCGTCCATACGCCTCCAAAGATCCATCGATGATGGCTCGTAAGGACCGTAAGCGCCATAAGTGCCATGCTCATAACCTCCACCGCCAAATCCACCATACACGTTCTCCCAGTTCGGGCTATCAAACCCGTGACCTACTTCCCCAATTTTCATGTGGGGGCCCGCTCCCCCAGTGGCCCCTCCTGTCCCTAAACTGGAATGTCGTGCATGTGCACGTCATGATCGCCACCATCACCACCCTCATCGTCATCATCAGCCTCATCATCAACAGTAGCGGGTCCCAAATCCTCCCTAATTTGTCCACAAGCTTCGGGACCCCGTCTACCTTGTCAGTCAGGTGCATAGAGTTTAGCTGTTGCAGATCGAGAAGGCCATAGTCACAAGCTTCGGTCAAATTGTTTAACGAAACCCGATAGTATTTGGCGAGTTTGGTAGGAAAGCCCCCCCCCCCCGCAGATGCGCAACGTGGGTGTCGAACCAACACCCCGAAAAATCGACTCCGCAACGCTGATGGCTAAGTTGCAATTCGAGCCAGAGATGATGCAGTAAAGGTGAAAAAGGTCGCGGGTGGTGATATTTCCCGTGCTGTCACCTCGACCTCCAATGACGTGGAAGATAGAGCGCTCAATGACTTGGTGAAGCGGGCCAAGTATCCATGTTGCCTTGGCTGTCCGAGGGTCCCATACCCAACCCGGTACAGTGATTTGATCCCAGAAGCCTGCCTTGTCTGCGTCTGGCTCCCAATCCTGTAAACTACCATGAAACAACTCCGAGTCTATCTCATCCTCCGTGTACAACCCTAACACTACATCGAATCGGCTGATCGATTGATGATGCCATTTCCTTCCCAATCGAAATTTCACACCAACATTCTTGTCGTACACATCTGGGCACGGAAAGGTGAATCCGAACGATGCAAAGAACTCAATCACCAACTCTATATACTGCGGCTCAACAATCTCGAAAAGGCGGGACCATGGAGGCGTCATGAGATCATCAAACCGCTTGGATTGTCCGAGCAAGTCCAAGTCAACCATTTGTAGTCTCCTCATGGGCTCAATTAAGTGTCTTCTAGCCCATAACCTCTGCACCTTAGGTATGCAATACCCTTCCCTGGCATTGTTGTGGAATCGCAAGTACGGGTGATCCATCTGCAAGATTGAGATAAGATTAATCAGTATCCAAAACAAACAAACAAAAATATGGAACGGGACAATATGGCACGGTCGTGCCACCATATGGCACTACCGTGCTCGACCTGGTAACCCGCAGATTATGAAGATTTTCTAGGAAAATTATGAAGTTTTGGGTTTTTGTTCCCCAGGAGCACGATCGTGACATCCCACGGCACCCTCGTGCTTGGCCGTAAACGGCTCTGATTTGAACCAACTTTTTCGAGAAGCACGGTAGTGCCGCCGATCGGCACCCTCGTGCCGGACCAATCTCCGAGGACTGATCTCAGCGATTTCACGAGAAGCATGATCGTGCCATATGACGGCACCCTCGTGCGACTTGAAGATCTGGGTAACTGTTATGAATTTCTGGGTAAACTTATGAAGACCCGACACGTTTTATGAAGAGCACGATCGTGCTGTTCGATGGCATCCTCGTGCAACTTGAATTCTGGAAAATTTTTTGAAGATAAAACACATATTATGAAGATCACGAGCATGCCACAATAGGTCACGACCGTGCGTGTCGGAACCCATCCTCGAAAAATCGCTCAAATCACCCCCCCGAAACCCTCATTTTTTCACACTTTTGCTAAGGGGTTTTGTAAATCGGTCCATTGTGGTTCAAACCAACACAAAAAACACGAAAAACGGGCTTGAATCGGGTGATTTAGACCAAACCCTAAAAACTTAAAGAAACCAACTATGAAGAACATGACATCAAAACACATGAAACTAACAAGAAAAAGGAAGAATTCGTACCTGGAATGATTGTTGGGATGAAAGAAATTCTTGGAGGAAGCTAGGAGATGCAAGAATCCGTGAGTGCTTTGAGTGGGTTTAAAGAAGAAGATGATGTTATGAAGAAGAAGATGGTGGTGGTTGGGTTTTATTCAAAATGGCTCTATTATTGATATGCAAAAAGGGGGCTGACACTTTCTGGTAGTGCCAGATTTGACTTTTGGTAGTGCAAAAATTTTCGGATTTTTTTTTGGATGTAGAAAATGGAAATATTTATAGAAAAACTCCTTGAACCCGGGGCACTCACGAAGCATCTCCTACCAAGAAAAAGAACCAAACTAACATACCTGAGAGCCTGCAACAAGCTCTAACATCCCCCGCGACTAGAACGAACCGCAACCTGAAAAGAAATAGACAACCACACACAAAAATAATAACAAAAATAATAAACACACAAACAAGCAAAGTTTATTTACAAGTCTTCAGCTAAACTCACCACCCCGAATTCATTTGTTCTTGGGGTGGAGGGTAACAACCTTTTCACTCTGGTCAACGGGCCCTCCAATATAAGCCTTTAACCTATTCCCGTTGACTTTAAACAACCGGCCATCCTCATGGCCTATCTCCACGGTCCCGTAAGGAAACACTGATCGTACAGTGTGTGGACCCGACCACCGAGACTTAAGCTTGCCAGGAAACAACTTGAGACGTGAGTTGTACAACAACACCCGATCACCCACTCGGAATTCTTTCTTGTCCTTCAAGCGGGCATCGTGAAGCGTCTTAGTGCGTTCCTTGTACAGCTTGGAGCTTTCATACGCATCGTGCCTAAGCTCCTCCATCTCGTGAATCTGCACAAACCTGTTCTCACCCGCAGCAGCCATATCGAGATTAACTGTCTTCAAAGCCCAGTATGCTTTGTGCTCGAGTTCAACAGGCAAATGACAAGACTTCCCATAGATCAATTTAAACGGTGTGGTGCCTATAGGAGTCTTGTAGGCTGTCCGGAAAGCCCACAGTGCATCATCTAATTTCTCGGACCAGTCCTTACAGCTAGAATTAACCGTTTTCTCCAATATCCGCTTGATACCCCGATTAGTGACCTCAACCTGTCTGCTCGTCTGTAGATGATATGGTGTAGAGAATCGGTTTTGCACACCATATCGGGACAGTTCTTTCTCAAGCTGTGCATTGAAAAAATGCGTCCCACGGTCACTAATCAATGCCTTCGGGGCACCAAAGCGAGCAAACAACTTTTTCAAAAACCTCACCACCACCCTAGCATCATTAGTGGGTAAAGCATGTGCTTCAGCCCACTTTGAAACATAATCAACAGCGACTAGGATGTAGCGGTTACCAAAAGAGGTCGGAAAAGGGCCCATGAAGTCTAGCCCCTATACGTCAAAAACCTCCCAAACTTGGATGTCGTTTTGTGGCATCTCATGGCGTGCAGAAATGTTACTTGCCCTCTGGAAAGCATCACAGGACCTCACCCACTCATGGGCATCACGAAAAATATTCCGCCAAAAGAATCCGGAGTCGAACACTTTCCTCGCCGTGTTGTTCGCTCTGTGGTGGCCTCCCGTGGGTCCTTCGTGACAGTGGCGTAAAATATCCCTCGCCTCGTCACCATGCACGCATCGCTGAATCATCCGATCTGCTCCTACCCTGAACAAGTAAGGGTCATCCCAAAAGTAGTGCTTGATATCCGCAAAGAACTTTTGCTTCTGCTGATGGGTCATCCCCTTGATCAGGATGCCACTAGCTAGGTAGTTTGCAAAGTCAGCAAACCATGGGGAATCATCACTAGTCTCGATCCTCATGAGGAACTCGTGGGGGAAATTGTCATTGATGTTAGGCCCACGAGTTTCCTTTTCCTCGGAATGCTCAAGTCGAGATAAATGATCGGCTGCCAAATTCTCAGCCCCTTTTTTTTATCACGGATTTCAATATCAAACTCTTGCAGCAACAAAATCCAATGTATCAGTCTCGGTTTAGCATCCTGCTTGCTGAAAAGATACCGAAGGGCTGGATGATCCGTGTACACAATGGTCTTGGAAAGGACAAGATATGACCGAAACTTATCGAAAGCAAAGACCACAGCTAGGAGCTCTTTCTCTGTCGTGGTGTAGTGCTCCTGAGCGTCATTCAAGGTCTTGCTCGCATAGTAAATCGGGTGAAAGTGTTTATCTTTCCTTTGACCGAAAACAGCCCCGACGGCGAAGTCACTCGCATCACACATCAACTCAAATGGCAGCTCCCATTCGGGAGCGACCATGATCAGGGCATTCACCAACTTCTCCTTCAAAAACTCAAATGCCCGAAGGCATTCATCGGTGAAAACAAACTGGCATCCTTCTCGAGGAGTTGAGTCATGGGACGGGAAATTTTGGAAAAGTCCTTTATGGATCGCCGGTAAAAACCTGCATGACCTAGAAAACTCCTAATAGATTTCACTGATGTGGGAGGCGGGAGCTTTGAAATAGTCTCGACTTTGGTTCGGTCAACCTCGAGCCCCGCCTGTGAAATCTTGTGCCCAAGCACAATGCCCTCCTTCACCATGAAGTGGCATTTTTCCCAGTTCAACAAATGGTTGGCTTCTTCATATCTAGCCAACATCCTTTTCAGATTCCCGAGACACTGATCAAAAGAACTTCCAATCACAGAAAAATCGTTCATGAAAACCTCCATGGAGTCCTCGATCATGTCATGAAAAATGCCCACCATACACCTCTTAAATGTGGTCGGGACATTGCACCGTCCAAAGGGCATCCGCCGGTAGGCGAATGTGCCATAGGGACATGTGAATGTCGTCTTCTCCTGATCCTCAGGAGAGATGGGAATCTGAAAATAACCCGAAAAACCATCAAGGAAGCAGTAGTACATCCTGCCCGACAACCTCTCCAACATCTGATCAATAAAAGGAAGTGGAAAGTGATCCTTCCTCGTGGCATCATTGAGTTTGCGGTAGTCAATGCAAACTCTCTATCCGGTGACGGTACGAGTAGGAATCAACTCGTTTTTCTCATTAGTCACCACTATCATGCCTCCTTTCTTCGGGACTACCTGTACAGGGCTAACCCATGGTGAATCAGAGATCGGATATATCAAACCTGCATCAAGTAGTTTGATGACCTCTTTCTTCACAACCTCCTGCATGTTGGGGTTCAAATGCCTCTGATGTTGTACCATAGCTTTAAAGTCCTCCTCCATCAAGATATTATGGGTACAAAAGGATGGATTGATCCCTTTTATATCCATAATCTTCCAAGCAATTTCCTTCTTGTGCTGCTTCAGGACTTCAAGCAATCGATCCTTCTCTTCTTTCGACAATTTGGCAGAAATGATAACGGGCAGATGAGTTTCTCCCTCCAAGAAAGCATACTCCAAATGATCTGGAAGTTCCTTAAGCTCAACCGAAAGTTGATCCTCAATAGAAGGGCGTGCTTTAGGCTCAGCAACGTGATCCACAACCTCAAAAACCTCAGGACACGGGGGAGACGCGTGACCTATCAGACAGGTCACCTCCTCGACTAATCGGTCCAACCTAGGTGAACTAAAGTCCTCCCCTCCTAGCAGCTATGTGTCCACAACATCGTCTTCAAATGTAGCATGGAGATGATCACTCAAATATGTGTCGATAGTCTCAATGAAGTAGAGTGTATCATCCTGACTTTGTGAGTGTTGCATGGATTTCCCAATGTCAAAGGTAACCTCCTCATCATCAACCCTAAGAGTAAGTCTACCAGTGCAAATATCAATCAAGGCTCTCGCAGTGCTAGGAATGGGCGACCTAAGATAAGTGGAACATTTTTGTCCTCATCGATGTCTAGAATCACGAAATCGACAGGAAAGACAAACTTGTCGATTTTCACCAGCATATTCTCAACTATGCCTCGAGGATACTTCACTGAATGGTCGACTAGCTGAATGCTCACACGAGTCGGCTTGGTCTCTCCCAAGTCTAGCTTAGCAAAAACCGCATATGGCATGAGGTTTATACTAGCTCCAAGATCAGCTAATGCATTGCTGACCGACAAACTACCAATCAAACAAGGGATAGTGAAACTCCCAGGATCATTCATTTTCTTCGGTAGTTTGTTCTGAAGAACCGCTGAACACTCTTCATTCAAGGTCACTTGCGAAAGCTCCTCAAGTTTCTTTTTGTTAGATAGGATATCTTTCAGAAACTTGGCATAGTTAGGCATTTGAGCAAGTGCCTCGATAAATGATAAATTTATATGAAGTTGCTTAAAAAGCTCAAGGAATTTACCATAGTGTTCTTCCATTTTCTGTTTCTTCAACCTCCCCGGGTATGGAATAGGAGGGACATACTCTCTCACTGGCTCCTTGGGTCGTGCGGTACTTGCTGGGACTCACCTCTGTTGCACCTCACCCGGAGACTCAGCCTCAATCTCCTCGTCAACCTCATCATCATCAACCGGCTTTCCTGGATCAGCCGGAGGGATGGGCTGAGCGGTCTTGCCGCTTCTCAACATGATGGCCTTTGCAGTAGAATTTGGATTAGGCTCTGTGTTGCTCGGAAGGCCCCCCTGTTGTCTCTCACACAACATCTTGGCAATCTGGCCAACTTGGTTCTCGATGGTTTGCATGGAAGCCTTTTGGCTTCACAACTCACTCTCGTGCCTCGTGAAACGACCATCATACTCTCTAAAACGCTTCTTATTCTTGGCCTTATGAGTGTTTTGACCGGCTAATATTTGACTAAGCATATCATGCACACTAGGCTCACTAGATGGAGGCGCCTTCTGAGGTCGAGGTGGACCATATGCTCCATGAGATGGAGCTGTGGGACGTGGAGCAAATCCGGGCGGATGCTGGTTCGAAGCGTCAGGCTTCCAACTGAAATTTGGGTAATTCTTCCACCCCGGATTATAAGTATTGTTGTAGGGATTATTCTTAGGACGGTATTGGTTTCCCATAAAATCAACATGCTCGTGTGACATCTCTCTCGTCTAAAAATCTCCTACATGATATGCTCCCCCACTCGAAGAACCTCTCGAGTGCATTTCCATCACTCGATCAAATTTCAAAGATAAGGCATCCATACGTGTTGTCATGGCTGTGTAGTCATCCACATGATGAACTCCTTGCCGAGAACTCTTACTTCTTGGTGGCTGTTGCGTCCGATTTTTCGCGTCACATTTTTCCAGAATCTCGAATGCCTCGGTGGCATTTTTCGTGCTGATATCTCCACCCGAATATGTATCAACCTTCATCTGTCCCTGACTTTCCAAACCATGGTAGAAGATCTGACATTGTTGCCACTTGGGCAACCCGTGATGTGGAACCTTTCTCATAAGCTCTTTAAAACGCTCCCATGCCTCATAGAGGGACTCGTTCTTGTCCTGACGAAAGTTCAGAATTTTGGTTCTCAACCGAACAGTTTTCTCTGGAGAGAAATATTTCTGAAGGAACTTCTCAGCTAATTGATTCCATGTAGTGATAGATCCAGCTGGAAGCGAAAGAAGCCACTCCTTGGCTCCATCCCGTAAAGAAAACGGAAAGAGCCTAAGGCGGATAGCATCCGGTGATGCATCACGAATCCTAAATGTGGCACAAACTTCAAGAAACCCCGCGATGTGAACACTAGGATCCTCGTGATCCTTGCCATAAAACTGCACCGCATTCTGCAACATCGATATGGTGCCAACCATGATCTCGAAGTTATTATTTTTGATTGTTGGTGCATTGATGCTCGTAGGTAAACCATCAAGTGACGGTTTTCCTATTTCATTAAAGATCCTCATCTCCTCTTCGTCCGCCATATCTACTTGAACCTCGTAGAATGTGTCGTCTCTTCCCGCGTCTACCTCGATCGCCTCGACTACCACGCGAAACCGCTCCCGCAGTCTCCGATGAAGATCGCGCTCCGGCTCCGATGAAGGCTCAACGATATCAGCAGCGGGGGTTGAGGACATGCACGACCTGTAGGGAATAAGGAAGAGCACAATGCACTATATATATATACAAAAACAAAAACAACTAGCAAATAATCATTTTTTTTTCAAATAATCAAGCAAAGACAAATAAAACAAGTAGACAAAAACTTTATACAATTTTCACAATGGCTAAATAAGTAACTCGAACCGTTCTCAAGAAGACCGCATCCCCGGCAACGGCGCCAAAAATTGATATGCGTGAATTAAATATATTTTTAATTGAGTTTTTCTTCACACAAATTTAGTTTTAAAAATGGTTTTTCACCTAGGAACTAACTACACACACAAAAGGGTAAGTGTACCCGTCGGGTGGTAATATAGCTAATCGGAAAGAACCGGTTATCAATCCGTGGATGCGATGTCTCGATACTAAACTTTTGCTACTTTAAAGCCTTTTCAATTGATGGGTAGATTTTTCCTAACTTAACTTGCAAATAAATAAACTACTAAAAAATCTCGAAAATAGCAATATCTAAGAAAGGGTTGCCTAAACTAAGTATCCACTAACTCACATGTGACAACAAAGAGGAAGGATTTGTGTTGGGATTGAATCCTACCAGAGAAACAGATAATGAAAGCCAAAACCGGATCACCACAATGGATTCATAATAAGCAGTTGTTTACGTTAAGCTTTCCCCTTGACAGTGACTCAAACATCTGATATGCTCCAAGTACTGCCTTTATCAACAACTGCTGATCATGTAAACTACTGCTAAGCCAAAGCACTGATGAAGTTTAAAGGCTGAAGCTCAATCTACTGACGGAATCCAAGCACTGCTGAAGAATTAAAGCACTGCATTCAAGGTCTGATCATCCTTTGAAGAAAGCACTGATGTTCAAACAACAGTGGTTGACTACATCAGTGGAATAAAGAATCAGTGTTTATATATCAGTGTTTAGAAAGTAATCAATGTGTGTATGGTCAGTTGTTATAGAACAGTAGATAGAGTTTGTTAGTTTGTTAGATGTTGTAACATCTGTTCTTTTAATCATTGTGAACAGTTCAGTTATCAATAAAACAATGTTATTTGATCCCAATGTTTGTTTGGTTGTGTTTTACATTTTTCATGTTTTGACTTTTATTCAATTTCAAACTCTATATCGTTTTCTGGAGAGTTATACGCAAACTGGTGCGTAAACATATTCAGTTTAATGCGACAAATACTCCGGAACATCAAAATATACTTAAAATACCTTAAATAACCTTTACATAACTTAAAAATAAGTTTTGAAGGCTTTGGTATAGCAAAAACAAGTTAATTCGCTTACAGGGACTAAATTTGACAAACTGCGAAAGTATGTCAATTTGAACTGTAACGAACATTCCAGAACATGACCATAAGTTAAACACACCTTAAATATCCTTTACATAGCTTAGAAATAGGCTTTGAGGGGTTCGGTGTGCTAAAATAAACTTTTGGGTCATTCAGGGACTAAAAGCGTCAAAAAGTGCACAAGTTTGCATTTTCGCGCATATCTTACGTTCTGAATACCTCCGGACATCCAAAAGTTTATGTAAGCACTAAAATATTTTATTTTAGTGTTTGGAATAAGAAAAATCCATTCGTCACGCAATTTAGATCGTTTTTCGCGCTTATGCGCATTCCGTCGTAATTAAGCGAACATCGCGATCGTACGACCAAACGAACTGACATCCGGCATATTTTTGAGCATGTTTCATGTCCACAATGTTTAGGCATCCTTGTGGAGCCTTGAAAATGATTTAACGAGCCTTAAACATGTCGAAAATGGCCTTAATACGCAACGGGGACTGAAAGGGGAACATTGGAAAGTGGTTGCTGATTAGGAGGACCCTAGCGTGACACCTAGCCCCCCTGGCGTCACGCTAGGCCTCTTCTGATCAGCAAAAGCCATTTTAAACACATGTTAACAACCCTTAACCCCTCCAAATGCCAATGCCAAGTGTCAAACTCTTATGGTGGAAGCAAAATGAGCTACCACAACATTCCAACAAGTGTAGGGATGTGATCATTCCCTCCTCTCCAAGAAACGATCCTAACGGTGAACCGAAATCTATAAATACCCACCACATTTTCACTCATTCCTCACAAGAATCTAATTTGAGAAGCTCTAAGTTGAAACCTTTGTTTCATACCTGAGCTACTTGAATCAAGATTAGCATTCGGGGACCCTTTGTAAGTGTTCCTTCGTTCTTTTATTGCTTTTCGAGTCCGAAAGTCAAACTTTGTTTGACTTTCTGCATTAACCAGTTTATGGTCAATGCGAAGTTCGTTTGAACTTCATAACGTGAGCGTAATCACGATGGTTATAGTCCCTAGAGACTATACCTACTGATTACCACGTTATCTAGGCTCAGTGACGAGTCGTAGTTTCGGACAAAATGCGCATTCTTGCGTATTTTATAACCAAACTACTCTTAGGTATCAAAACTGTGTGTTTTGATACCAAACCTGTTTTCTAAACTTAGTTAAGCATGTTTTAACATGCTTAGCTCGTCACTTTTAGTTTAGTGCTTATATAGGGTCGTAAGGTAAGCGATCTAAACAATCGCTTATACTTTCGAACCCGACCCGTTTGGTCGATCATTAAGATCCGACCAAGCACATTAGGTGACCATAGTATATAGGGAATAACCTTCCAAGGTTATACCTTATGGTCGCTTCGTTTAAGTAGTTGTATGATAGGTAGTTTATATGCCTTAGGTAAATTACCAAAATGCCCTTTTTACGCCAAAATTCATTTTAAGCATATGTAACATAACTTTTGGTATCTAAACTGATTTGGTAACAATATTAGATATGTTAAGGCATATTTTACTTGTCATAGGACTAGTTAGGTGTTCCGAACGCGTTTTACGCGATCGACGCGTTAAAGTAGCATAAGCTACCTAAACGGGTCGTAAAGGGTCGTAAGCACTTAGGCTAGGTTTCATTTAGTATGTAGGCTTTGTTAAACCATACTACATGATTTCCCATACTCATTTGGTTTACGAGCCCTCATTCTATCCGATCCTCCGATATAGGTCCGGTTTATTAAGATAGTTACCTATATTAGGTGTCGTTTGATTTCGTGATCTCTAGCATTGCTTGGTGGTTATCTTAGGACTTCTGAGCAATCTCAAGTGAGTACATAGACCCCTCTTTTACTGTTTTCAAACTGTTTTGGGGTGAAACACATGTGCCTACTTGTTACTTTCATGCTTTCCTGTTTTCACATCATATACCTGCTATGTTTGTTAGTACATTATAGTACATGATTTCATTACATTTCATGCTATGTATGCCCATTGTGTGCGTACTTAGTACATCGTTTTACATTACATTTCATGCTATGTATGTCCATTGTGTGCATACTTAGTACATTGTTTTACATTACATTTCTGCTATGTATGTTGACTGATAGCATGCTAGCACATTGATTTACATGATTTTTCTGCTTTGTATGTTAACTTAGCATACTTAGTACATTATTTTCATATGACATGTATACAAATGCTATAACATTTGGTTAACACAAACGAGACTTATATACGTTCATTAACATTAGCTACGCCGCTCGGTAGTAAGTATTGGTACCATAGGACTTGACAAATCCCATTCCGACATCCCGGGTTTGTTTGGATGTAAGGAATGACTGAATCCAAAAACATTTCTTTTGATAACCTTGACTGAAAGGGTTATCCGACTGTCTCAAGGCTTGAATGTATGCGTTAACTTACCACATAAATGTTTGTATCAATGTAACATGCATTACTTTGCAAAACATAACTTTTTGATATATTCAAAATACTTTGTTTTGTACATTTCTACATTTGGATTATGTGACAATACTTTACTTACAATACATAACATTTGTTACACATTACTCGACTACTTTTGGACTATTAACATTTGATATGAGTTATACAAGGACTTTTGACAATTGGTTTAAACATAGACTTATTACATTGGTGGTTTGTTTAAGTGACTTAAGTAACGAGATGTGAGTAATATGATACAAGCATGGTGGATACGCCGCTGGTACTTCCTATATATAAGTGTTTGTATTATATTACATATCATAGCGTTATTTAAATCATTCAATTTGGACTTATACATTTTACACAAGTAACACGATTTTCACAAGACTTTGGTTTACAAACAATTTACTTTATACAACTCATTTTACTTGGTTATACATTTAACCATATATTATTCTTTTATTTATACATATCATTTGATCTTATCGCTTTTTAAATGATTTACAAAACAAAACAATTTACAAGGTACATGACTGACTTTTGCTAAACAACTTTTTCTTAAACTTAAGTCATGAATCCTATTTTCACAAAACCTATGTATCTCACAGGCATTTTTATGCCGACGTACCTATTTTCACATGTGTTTTCAGGAGCTTTTGCGTAGGATGATGATCGTGACACTAGGGCGGACCTGTGCCTTAGAGAATAAAAATGAAGATAGACTTAGTTTAATTATGTTATAAACTCTTTGATTCCTGTTTAAAACAATGTAACTCTTATGTTGATAAATAAAATACAACTTTGTATGCCATGGTTATGAAACAATTAATTTTGTTACAACACTCCCCGACGTTTTCCGCCACGTTTTGTATGTTATACGTGGTCGGGGTGTGACAGATGTCACTTTCATGGTGACGTCAGCTGAGATGCCTCAGTGGTTTGGTTTGCCTATAAATGGAACAGTACTCTGTACAGTTACATTTGATTGACTGAGCGAGTTCTTCTCCTCTAGTCCAATCCTTTCATCTTGTGTGCAATCAACCTTGGAGCATCAGGCTGAGGGGGAGTTTAGTTTGTAAGCTTGCTTTGTAATCTTTTGATTTGCTTTGTAACCTTTCGATTGATGAAAAGCATGTGTTTATCAAAACTATTTTCCTCTTTGATAGTGTTTACAAAGTTTGTGTTTCATTTCCGCTGCATAACTCATTGAATCATGTTTATTAACTGTCAATTTATTGCAAACAAACACAATCATGAGAGCCTCAGATCCTAACAATTGGTATCAGAGCTCGGACAGTCAAATTCGATCTAACAGTCAATTTGACATAACAGTTCAGCTCAAAATTCATTGATACTAAAGTTGATTGTATTTAGTTGAAAAACAGAGCAACGAGAAATCATGTTCAAAGTGACTACTCAAAAGCTCTGTAAAACAACCAAGATGTCATAGGACACACAAACTTCATATAACAAGTGATGTCATGCACAGGTCACCCATAGTTCTCAGATCTGAAAACATGTCTGGTAACTATGGTATGGTCAATTCTTTTCAAAATTAACTTCAACTGTTGTTATGAAATTGTGATGGTTTCATCATGTTTGATGCTAAAGTATGAACCTCAGATTAACAAAAACCTATGTTCATAAAAACATTAGTGTTTTTGCTAACGTAAAAGGAGGGAAATTAAAACTTTAGTCATTAGATCTTATGTGTTGTAAAACAGGTTGAGAATCCTCAAAAGGACCAAATCAACCTTGTTAAAAATACATTAAGGAAATCAGGGATCAAAATAGTCCAAATCATCTGTAATGTGAGATTTGAAAATGGAACGTGTACAAATGTGGCCAAATTTCTCAAAACATTACTGCAAAATGATTCTGGATTAAACATTTCTTCAATAAAACCTCCCAGTGAGTATTTCAGTACTTATGAATGGGAAGGGTAAAATGGGAAAAAGAAAAATTTCAAAATCTCAAAAGTGTGTTTATCTCAAAAACTTTTGATGTCAAAAGAAAAGAGCATAAATGTAAAACACTTAAGAGTACAAAAGTAGGGTGGACAATGGTCATCAAGCAACTTTGTGCATTCATTGGTACAGGGCAGTTCAGGTAAAAATAGTATCTCCAGTAAACAAAAGAGGACTAGACAAGTTTTTCAGTGTCATCACATGGTAACAAAGTCTATGACAGGACTGTCAAAACTTTGTATACATGTCTCCTCATTCTTGCAATCAATTGACAAGAAAATGGTCTCAAATAGTGGTTATTGTAGGATATTTCAAATCATGGACCATCTTCTTACAACTTATTTAAAAAAAAAGGTTTTTCTCAATAAAACAGGATTTATTATCCTTTATTTTTCATTTAGAATGATATTTTTTTTGTACTTTTACTTGTTTTAATAGTAAAAGTTTCAATCTCCTGTCAGGGTATAGAACCTTATTTTTTGTTGGTGATATTATCCTTAAAAACAGATCAAAAGGATATAGTACAAGTGTCAAGGTTATGTCAAACTCAAGTTTGTTTTAAAACAGATCAAAGATTGATTGCTAAAAGACCTTAAAATGCTTGGGTACTCATGTTCTAATTCAAATATTATGACACATAATGAGTTGCCTTAGTAAAAAGGATCTACATCATCTAGGGGTACTAAACCACTGTCAGGAATCTATAAAGGTTTCAAAAGTGTAATTGACATGTGGCAAAACCTTGAATGAAAATTTCCTGTAAAGACTGCTGACATATTGAACTTGACAAACTACATCTAAAATGTATTTTGTTGACATACTTATCCACTGATGCACTAACAGTTGTTGATATACTAGCATTTCAAATCCTTACCATTATTTTTCCCTTAACCACTGTCTTGTTTAAAACATTTGTTTCCTAAATACTGTCCACCGCTGAAAGTCAACCCCTGTTCCTTCATTTTCTTGGCAAGCACTAATGTTCAAAATCAGTGTCTTATCCACTGATATGCTATCTACTGATAGTAAAAATCACCCACTGTTCTCATATTGTTACTGTTGTAACCACTGATATTTGCTTCATCAGTGGTTCTCCAAAACAACTGTTCTCCATTATTCATCCTTTCATCAGAGGTTGGCACGTGGTCAGTTTTTAGCCATCGGATCATTATAACCGCTGCCACATCAGCATTAACGTTTTCCCTAAATAAAACCCTGATCAAAACCCAAACAGGGGCTCACACTGTCGAATTGAATTCCAAAAATTCTCTTCTCAAAGCATTTTCCCACTCTTCATTCCAAAATCATTCTTCTATCTTCTTCATCAGAAATGACGAAATCAAAATCGAAATCAAAATCTGTTGGACCGTTATATGACCCTAAAACGTCAGTCAAGGCAATTCATCTCAGTTTACAGAGGCGGAATCAAAGTAAACTAAGTCATAACAGCTCTAATCCTTTTAATCTTTCTTTTCTGATTGATTTGAGTGCTTGTACAATGTTTTCTGATACAGATCCGTCAGCACTTCGTCACACGTTCAATGACACCTGTTTCTAAAATCTACCTATCAAATGACCAACACACCTATATATAAGATGTATGATTTCGCTTGAGAATGTCTGAAGCGAAATCTATTATGTTCTGATTTCGCTTCAAGCCAACACATTACCTCTTCAAGCGAAATCTTGTGTTTAAACATAAAAATCCTAACTTAAACCCTATGGTGTGATCATTTAAACAATCCTAGACACAAGACTTGATAATGATGTAATCAACAGACATTTAGTGCACCAACAGACTCCCCCTTGGATGTTGATGAAGTCTTTGGCTTCAAGTCTTTGTCTTTCACAATCTTCAAACATTGTAAAAACTCTCATCAATCTCTATCTTCAAGCTTTAAACTTTAAACTTCAATCTTCTCTTTGACTGTTGATCCAGACTCCCCCTTTCACAAACTCCCCCTCTCGATATGCTAGAATCTGAGAAATCTGGTTCAAGCTTTATCAATTAGCTTCCATGGGAATTAATGAAGTCCAATCCTGTTTCTCAACAAACAAACATAACCATTCTATCTTCTTCAACAATAAAACACAAACTCAATCAGCTATAGCAATCCACTCAAGTATTCAAGTTCAAGTTAATGACCCTGATTACTCAATTAATCTACCAAGTCCAATTTAATGACCTTGGTTGATCATTTGACGAAACAAACTGATTTTTAAAAAACAACATTTTCAAATATTTTTCTAAAAATAACAAGTATCAAATTAATGAACTTGTTTTTGATATTTCAAACAATCCAAACTTTTTCAAAATAAGCTCTCCTCATTCTTCAGCTCAGAATCTCCTGCATCTGCTTCAAACATCTGAGAATCCAACAATCAACTCTCCACTTTGGTTTGTCTAAAATAAAGCAGAAATAAAATCTTTTTGGATTTTATAAAAGTGATCTAAACTAAGAAATGAAATACAGAAAACTTAAATTGCAAGAAAGTAAACAAAGTAAACTATTTACAAACATATTTTTGGCGAGCGTGTCAGGGAATCATATCAGCTTTTCAGACAAATCACAAGTACCGTTAAGCTACATTTCATACACAGACTTAAACAATTTACCTCGATTGTCGATATACTGATCCATCTTAAATTCTCATACAAATTTCAACTTATTCAGGATACGATTAAGGTGAATTAAGAACTTAGATCATTCATGTGTCCCACCTCTTGAATATACTCCCGTATCCAGTATCTCAATAATCAGTCTTACAGGTGAGAATACTACAATGATATCTGTATATAATTTAGGTATGCGAGGGCCAAGGGATCTCAGATCGATACTTCCGTATACGCAGAGAGATATCAGCTTCGACTTTTCGGTGTGTCCCCTTTAGAGGATCTTTTTGCTTACAACAGCAGCATATATCAATTTTATTGTTTCAGCATGCTGAGGGTTTAATGCTGTGTTTCAAGCATTTAAGCAAGTATTAGCCAGGGACTAGGTCAGAACTACCGTTCAGCAGAAGTCCCGGAATAATACCCCAGACATCATAGAGTATAAAGACCTAGTATATCAGATTACGAAACCTTTCAAACGAGATTTCAGGGGTTACCTATATATCCAAGTAGTGTTCCCCACGAATTCACAAGTTTGAATTTAGGTTTATATCCCGAATAAATCTACTAAATGTGCGAAAACCTATCGACACATCATCAGTAAGATTGTTTAATTTTTTTATACTTTTCAAATCTTTAGCATACTGTAATCGTCTAGCCAATGTACTATCATTTTCCCATATACACAAGCTCTTTTTCATTTTATCATGTTTTTGTATTTTTGCATTTTTTACTGTTTTTGTATTTTCTGAAAAATAAACTATGTACAAACATCTACTCCCCCTAAATACCAAAACAAGTAAAAATTCGACAAACCATTGCAGATTGTTTCTCGTCTTCATCCACAACAGTACCCTCATCAACGCCAAGTATGCCATCCGACACCGACAGAAGCTTCATACCATTCAGTTTTAACAAATATTTAAACCGATTTTTATCAAAAGCTTTGGTATGTAAATCAGCTTTCTGTTCGTCTGTGTGGATTTTCTCAATTCGTATCAACTTTTTCTCAAAACAATCACGAATAAAGTGATGACGAATTTCTATGTGTTTAGTTTTAGCGTGATGTACTGGATTTTTAGTTATATTTATAGCGGCCTCATTATCAACAAAAAGAGGTGTGTTAAGAAACTGCAAACCGTAGTCGCGCATCTGTTGCTGTATCCACAAGATCTGAGAGCAGCAACTGCTAGCAGAAACATACTCCGCTTCACAAGTAGATAACGCCACAGACGTTTGTTTCTTACACTGCCAGGTAACCAATCTAGGACCAAAGAACTGGCATCCTGCAGTTGTTGATTTTGAATTAACTTTGCAGCATCCGAAATCTGAATCGGAATACCCTTCGAGCGTAAAGTTGCCTTTTCTAGTATACCACAACCCCAATGAAGGAGTTCCTTTCAGGTAGCGCAATATCCTCTTCACAATGATCATGTGCGATGCTCTCGGGTTAGACTGAAATCTTGCTGCGAGGCACGTTGGGTACATGATATCAGGACGTGAAGCAGTTAGGTACATTAAAGAACCTATCATGGATCGATAAAATGTTTCATCAGCCCTGTCTCCAGTGAGATCTGGGTGAATCCCATGATTTGTTGCAAGTGGGGTAGCAGCTGAAGTAGAACTTGACATCCCAAATTTCTCTAGAATATCATGAACGTACTTTGACTGATGAATGAAAATTCCCTCAGGAAGTTGTTCAACTTGTAATCCCAGAAAGAATTTCATCTCCCCCATTGATGACATTTCAAACTTCTGCTTCATCACTGATTCAAAATCTTTGCATAGATTTTCATTCGTAGACCCAAATATTATATCATCCACGTAAATTTGAACTATCAGAAGATGACCATCAACGACTTTAGTGAAGAGAGTAGCATCCACTTTTCCACGAATAAACTTGTTGGCTAGTAGGTGTTGAGACAAAGTCTCATACCAGGCTCTCGGTGCCTGATGTAGACCATACAACGCTTTGTCCAATAAGTAGACCTTGGTTTTGTGGATTGGGTCAGTAAAGCCCGGCGGCTGACCAACATAAACCTCCTCTTTAACCTTCCCATAAAGAAACGCCGATTTAACATCTAACTGATAAACTTTAAAGTTCTTCCAAGATGCAAATGCTAGGAAAATTCTGATAGCCTCTAGTCGTGCTACAGGAGCATAAACTTCGGTAAAATCAATCCCCTCCTGTTGACTAAATCCCTGAACAACGAGTCGAGCTTTGTTCCTTACGACAACTCCTCTATCGTCTCTCTTACACTTAAACACCCACTTAGTGTTAATTTTCCTTTGACCATCCGGCAAATCAACTAACTTCCACACTCCCAATTTCTCGAATTGACTAAGTTCCTCCTGCATAGCATTGACCCAAGAGTCTTCAGTAAGCGCCTCTTTGTAAGTTCTTGGTTCAATCTGCGAGATAAAACAACTTAATGAGAATTCAGTTTGCAAAGGAGCAACTTTTGTATAAAAACATGTAAGCCCTTTATCAATCTGATTTCGAGTGCGAACTCCAGCCTGTAATTCTCCTATGATCAGTTCCTCTGGATGATATGAAAAAGTTCGCGGCATCACTTCGCTTTGAACATCTACATTTCCTTCCAGATTAGTAACATTCTGTTCTGCATCTTGTTCACCAACTTGGTTTGTTTGACCTGAAATCTGAATATGCTCCCCCTCAGAATCTGAATCTGAATCACCATGATCAAATATTGGCATGTTTTCAGCTTCTAAATTATCATTCTGAACCGACTGATTATCCTGAGCAACTTCATTCTGTTGGACATCATCATGTTCACCAGCATTACTTGGACCTGCTTCATCGTCATTTGAAGTTTCCCGTGGTCTTCTCGAATACTCAGCTGGGAATCTTAACTGCGACTCATATTCACGCAAAATATCCAACTCATCAAAGAAATCTTCATCATCCTCTGATTCTTCTCTCATGTCAAACGAATCCCAAAGTTTGTCATAATGATAACGCCATGAATCACCAGGATTCTGCGGCGGCATAGTATAACCTTGACATTCAACATTTGCAGCTTCAATAATCCGCTTCTCACTTGGAACGAAGACACGTAGCAATGGATTTGAATAACCAACAAATATACCCTCAATGCACTTCGGACCAAACTTCCCAAAAGGCTCTATAACCGTACAAGGTGACCCGAACGGTTCTAGATACTTCAAATTCGGTTTGCGGTTATTGATTAGCTCAAAGCATGTTTTGTTGAACTTCTTGACAGTAAGAACTCTGTTGAGCGTATAGCATGCGGCGGAAACAGCTTCAGCCCAAAAATTTATCGGTAACTTTGAATCTGCGAGCATAGTTCTAGCCGTCTCGATTAGTGTCCGGTTTTTGCGTTCTGCGACTCCATTCTGCTGCGGAGTGTACGGAGCACTAAACTCATGCAAAATACCTCTTTCATCACAAAATTCTTCCATCTTGCTGTTCTTGAATTCGGTACCATTATCACTTCTAATTTTCTTGATACGCCTTTGGTACAAATTCTCAATCTTCCTAAACAGCCCCATCAAACTGTCAAATGTTTCATCTTTCGTCTTCAAGAAAGAAACCCACGAAAATCTGGAATAATCATCAGTAACGACTAAACAATAGTAATCTCCTGTAACACTTTTAACATTCACTGGACCAAATAAATCCATGTGAAGTCTCTCCAGAGGTCTCGAAACTGAATTGACTTGCTTTGTAGGGTGTGACTTTTTCTTCTGCTTGCCTTTGACACAGCTAATGCACTCCCCTTCCAGATGAAAACCTTTGATATTCACTCCTAATACCAAATCATTGTGCACCAAGTGATTCATCTTCCTTAGGTGAATATGCCCCATCTTACGGTGCCACAATCTGGATTCTTTCTCAGTTGCTCTAGACACGAAACAATGTGCTTGACCAGTAGTTGTAGTTGCTACCGACATATCTAACACATATAAATCGTTTACTCTAGGTGCCCTCATAATAATCCATTCTTCAGGAACAACAAAACCAGGTTTCAAAATCAAACATTCCTTATCAGTGAAGTGAGTAGTATACTGATTGTCACAAATCTGCGAGATAATAAGCAGATTGTTCTCCAGCTCAGTGATGTAGTTAACTCTCTCAAACGTCACGATCCCATTGGATAACGTTCCTTCACCAACAATTCTACCACCTTCATGACCAGCAAATCCCACATAACCACCATTGATATTCTTCACATCATACAGTAATGCAGTTTTTCCTGTCATATGTCGAGATGCGCCACTATCCATAATCCATCTGGATATTAGTTGTGGAAGATCCTGCACAAAACAAACTACAATTTAACCAATTTCAAGAAAGATGCCGATTCATGCTTCGCGAAACAGGAAGCTCCGGCAATTCAAATTGCTTATTCAAACATAGTGTCCACCCAGGCCTCATCAGCCTTAGGTGTAGCCTTGACTCTCGCAATTTGAATTTTGAAATTTTTAGCCTTCAAAGGTGGAAAACTTGCATCATAATCAACTGAAATTGATTCTTCAGCCTTTTTCACTTCAGAAGTTGAACTTTTCATTTCACCTTTTGGTTTCCAGATTTGTTCAGTTAATGCAACCCGTTTATAAAACTTGTCATTTTGAGTTACCAATTTCTTTACAGGTTCATTTTTTGTTTTTACATTGTTGATTTTAACGTTTTGCTTCTCAACCACTTTCTTCTCAACATACATTGGTGATTTACCCTTCACATCAACCTTCTTTTGTTGAACCTTCACAGCTTCAGTCCTAGGCTTCACATATGTACACTTTCGTGCAATATGACCAACTTGTTCACATCTAAAACAAGTACGAGTATCAGCTACACGACTCGTGCCTTCAGACTGAGCCTGTGAAGCTCTTTTCTCAAAGAACTCTTCATTCGTTTTTGAAAAGATTTCATTTTTCTCATCAGAAAGTAACCGTGAACCATTCACAAACACCTTCTTTTCAGTAAACCTCTTGTTTTGAAAACTGTTCTTCCGATAACTATTACCACCCCGATAATCACCCGACCAATTGTTTTGATTGTTATTGTAAAAACGTGGTGAATAAACAGTTTTCTTGTTATAAACCCTGTCTTTCTTTCGACTCAGATTATTCACTTCTGACAACTCAACTTCAACAAGTTTGAAAACATTTGTCAATTTGTTCATGTTAACATTCTCTATTGGAAACTCTGAATCCGAATACAACTTATCAGATCCATCCATCTTGTACATCACAAGACCCGGTTCATCACTTAAGTTGTTTTTGGACTTTTGTTTGGGAATGTATTTATCAAAGAAACACCCATCCTCCTCAGAAGTGTCACAATCCGGTTTAAGCACTTTGTCTACCACACTTTTCACCACATCACTTTGGACACCCTCTTCATTGGAAGATGTAAACGTGACATCAATGTTTTCAGGAAGTTTAACTTCACTTTCTTCCTCAATTTCCACCAAACTAGACTGCTTTTTCGTGTAGTTGTCTAAAATTGGCGGTGGAACTTTGTGAAAACCTACACCCGTTCCATCAGAAAACACATCCTCGCCATCTTTGTTTTTCCCTATAGGTTTAGGAACAATATGCTGCAAAACAAAGCTTGCTGATTTATAGCTGTTAAGCTTCAACTGGATTCGTTCATTCTCAATTTCAGCTTCTTGAACTTTAAGTTTCAATTTAGCAATTTGATCCAGTTGTTCATTAATCGATTCTTCTTTTAATCTCAAAACAGCTCTTAGATGTTCATTTTCTTTAAAAGTTTTTCCATTACGATCATCACTATCTTTGACAATGTTTTTCAATTTCTCAAACTTTTCGGAAATCTGACGGTTTTCAAGAATTAACTTTTCATTTTCAGATTTTAATTTCTCATGTTCCTTTTTATCATTTTCAATTTGAGCCGTTAATTCTTTGTTCCGTTCAGTTGAAGCTCTTACACTTTTGTCACGATCGAGAATCTAATTTTCAACATTTCTAACCTTAGTTGTCAGATTCTGAATTTTCTCATTGTTAAGATACGTGACAGTACTACAAAAATTGCATTGTTTGGTGCAATTTTTGCAGTCAGCATTTCCTTCAATTTTGTTCTCTGACTCGATTGTGTTACCTGACGCATTTGTTGACACACTTTGACTGACCGATCCCTTTGACTCAGTAACAGAATTAGGATCTACCTCAAGTGCTTTTGCAGCTAGCACTTTGTCAGCCATCACTCCCAGGTTCTCAGCCATCAACTCTTGCGTAGTATCAATTATGCCTGTATCAACCTGCTTTTCTTTCTTCTCTTTCTCTTCTTTCTCCTTTCTCTCTTTCTCTTTCGCTTCTTCAATCATCTTTGATGTTGGTGTTCCCCACCACTTGTGCTGCCAATATTCATCTTCTTCTTTGTACTCCTTGATGATGGCTTCGATATCAAGTGTACTATCATCAATTGCAATATTTCCATACTCATCAAGATAGCACTCTCTATCTGGATCCCATCTATTTGCTCTCCTTGCATTCAGATAGATACGAGAAATTCTGATAATCTTGTTTTCAGCAATCATCTTTCGGTATTGATATTTCTGTTCTTCAGTACGATCATCTTTCCATGGCTTAGGTTCATCATTGCTTGCCATGAATGCATAACCCACCGCATCTTCTTCCGGTAGAACTTCCTTACTCCAATCATACCCCTCATCATCATAAATCACAGCAAGAGCCCTTGATTTGTCTCTGTTATCTTCAGACTGCTTCAATCTAGGCGGCTCAGATTTATTCTGATGGTAGATTGCCTTTTTGTAATAATCATCTCGAAACGGATTCTCTGACTCATCAGCATACGCGTTTCTGCATTCCCGTTTGAAATGACCCTTCTGCTTACACTTGAAGCAAGTCACTTTTGTCTTATCGAATCCCAGCTTGGTAGAAGCACCACCAATTGTTTTTCTCCCTGTAATCTCCATGAAGCGTTGTGCACGTCGAACTGCACTTGCCATTACCCAACGAATGTCTATCAGCTCCATTTCTTCAGGATCTATCTGATCGTAGTCTTCTTTTGTCAAATTTGTATTCCCGATTTTTCCAGCAACCAATCCTTCATAGGATTCCAGAACAGATGCCAGAAATACCATTTGTTGCTTGGCCGACTCTGCATCAAAATTCTGTGCGTTCTTCAGATCTATAGCGATATTGCAAGAAAACTTCGCATCAGAATGATTTGCAGAAGACGTAGATCCACTGTGATAACCACTATGACTTCCACTTCTTTGACCACTTTGACTTTCTTTTCCAGCTGTAGAAACATTCTCAGCAGAAAATGCAGTCTTTGGAGAAGTAGCTTTCTGCATCATGCTCTTTGGATAGTAAAGATCCAGATTCTGCTGATAAGATGAATGATTAATCTTGTACGTCTTCTTCAACTCTAGCTCATGACTCTCGAGTTTTTCAATCAGCAAATCTAATGTCAGCTTTTCTGGTTCTTTGATGGTATTCTTCAGCATCATCGCATAATATCTCCAATCCATCTCGTCCGGTAACGAATCGAACAATTTGTCGATAAGATCTTCTTCAGGAATGTCAATTTCATGTCTTACTAATTCCAGCTTCAGATGACCGAACCTTTCTATCATTTTACACACTGACTCGTTCTTTAAACATCCAAACAGATCAAATTCTTTTCTAAGAAGTTTCTTTTTGTTTTTCTTAATTTCTTGACTACCGACACATTTCTTTTCCAACTTTGCCCATAAGTCTTTAGAATTTGAGTAATCAATCAGTGAAATGATGTCTTCACGCACCGACTGAAACAATAATGCCACACATTTTTGTTCAGCTACGAATGAATCAATCTCTTCAGCTGATCTTAATCCTTCACCATTCTTCTTTCCTTGAGCATAACCATTTTTCATACTCTTCCAGCTAGGAAAAGCAAATGCCATCAACCAGTCTTCAAATTTTGTTGCCCACCTGCTATAATCTTCAATAGCCATCAGCTTAGGAGGTTTGTTAAATGTTCCAAATGCGCTTTCGGACTCCCAAGCTTCCTTCTTTCTTTCTTTAGGTGTATTCTCGTTCTCATTCGTATTGTTGTTGTTTGTAGAAGTATCATCTCCCGAGTTTCCTGCGAATGCGTACATATTGCCAAATGGATTCAAGAAAATATCATCCATCGTGAATGTACCTGAAAAATCAGTCAAACACTTAGAAAATTTTAAGTTTTGAGAAATTAGAAAGTTCAAGCGAAATACTTGAAGTTCTCAGCTTCAAGCGAAATCAGTACAATAAAACTGATTCAAGCGAAATCTGATATATACTATTTCGCTTCAATCTTCAAGCGAAACTCAACAACAGTATCGCTTCAACTGTTCAAGCGAACCAACTATATCGCTTCAAGAAATCAATTTCGCTTCAGGATGTCTTCAAGCGAAAACCACTATTTCGCTTCAAGAAATCAATTTCGCTTCAAAAAGTCTAGTTTCGCTTCAGAGTTTCAAGCGAAATCAAACATTTATCTACGAACAACTTCAAGTGAAATCCTGTTTTAGGTCATTTTTAATGAGTTTTAATCTGAATTTAAGTCTGAAACTTTGTAGGCTTTGTTAAAACTCAGTTTTACACGTTATACTAAAAAATTAGACCATTTCGACCGTTGGAAATAGTTCAGATCTGAAAAATGTAAAAAGAAGTGAGTAGAAAGAAGATAATCCGCTGCTATGGTATGAACTCCTCGTCCTGAGCTCTGATACCACTTGTTGGACCGTTGTATGACCCTAAAACGTCAGTCAAGGCAATTCATCTCAGTTTACAGAGGCGGAATCAAAGTAAACTAAGTCATAACAGCTCTAATCCTTTTAATCTTTCTTTTCTGATTGATTTGAGTGCTTGTACAATGTTTTCTGATACAGATCCGTCAGCACTTCGTCACACGTTCAATGACACCTGTTTCTAAAATCTACCTATCAAATGACCAACACACCTATATATAAGATGTATGATTTCGCTTGAGAATGTCTGAAGCGAAATCTATTATGTTCTGATTTCGCTTCAAGCCAACACATTACCTCTTCAAGCGAAATCTTGTGTTTAAACATAAAAATCCTAACTTAAACCCTATGGTGTGATCATTTAAACAATCCTAGACACAAGACTTGATAATGATGTAATCAACAGACATTTAGTGCACCAACAAAATCAAAATCATCTTCATCCTCTGTTTCCAAAGACGCCACTCAAATGGCCGCTGAACCCATCGAAATACCTTACAAATCCCCTCACAACTACTTGGGTATACTCACAAAACCCACCACCACCAACATCTTCAACTCCATCATCGACACCTTATCTGCATCAAAGTACAAAACTTTGCTAACAGCAGATGCTCCAATTTACCAACAAACCCAGAGGGAGTTCTGGAAAAATACTACCCTTGAAAAACAAGGAGACATTGTCACAGCCATCAACTCCTCGATACAGGGTAAAGCAGTTCAAATTTCTCCACAATCCATTTCAGAAGTCTTCAAACTCGATGATTAGAAAGGTAAAACCTCTCTCTCTAAAACCGAGTTGAAAAATGATTTCTTGAATAGGGGGTATGCAGAACAACCAAAAAGAGATACCTTACAAAAAGGTTATTTCCCTTCTGCACCTAGGTTTTTATTTCACACTCTTTTGATGTGTGTTTCTAATAAAACAACTGCTTTTAACGAAATACCATCAAAGACCCAATGCCTGGGATATGCTATTTTAAATAATAAAAATTTTAATTATTCCCAGGTGATCTTTGATGATTTGGTAAAAAATGTTGATAGCAAAGCATTTCTGCTTTTTCCAAGGTTTCTAAGCTATTATTTTGAACAAAAATTTGGAAAAGAAAATGAAAATTTGCTCAAACAAGGTACCTATTTTCAAATAAATGGTTTGACACCTGAAACATTCTCTAGAATGTTAACACCTTCAAAAACAAAAGCAGATGTGCCTGAGCAGATTTTAGCAGCTACCACTGCTCCTCAGGTATCAGCTGATGAGCCCACTGCTCCAGGTGATCATAGCAGCACAACCACTGCTTTGAAACCCACACCTGCCATTACCAAAAAGACCAAAAGGAAAACATCCAGAAAGCCCTCCAAACCCAAAACAAAGGCAACTCTGGAAGATGAGATCCCAGAGCCACTGCCAGTGACAACACAAATGTCACTTACAACCACTGCTGCTACTTCCTCACAACAGATGGAAGAAAGATCTCCACCATTACCTCAAACTCCTCCTGCATCCTCATAAAAGGATCAGGTTGTAAGCACAGGGACCCCACATTATGAAGCTCTGGATCCGATTGGTTCCATCTTCCTCAGTCCTGATCCCAAGGACATGTCTCTTTCAACACCCATACCTTCACCAATCACATTACCACAATCAATAATACCCTTGTTGCATGCAGTAGCTATAGCTCAGACACAAGCCAGTTCCTCTCTATCACCTATCACTGAGAGTATACTCCCACAAGTGACTGGGTCTGATGCTACTACCCCTGCTATCCCAGCAACAACTGAGGAGGTTACACACCTTGAGTTACAAGTAACTCTTGGTGGTAGTTCAAGTGGAGCAGCAACTACAAGTGATGGATCAACAGATCTTCAATTGGACAGTTGTTTCATTAGTAAGACTCCCTTGAAGGCAATTTCTTCTATAGCACCTCTGGTAACCACCAGTGAGTTTGTTTTGACCACTGGTACCATCGAAAGGTTATCAAGTGCTGAAGAAAGAAGTCCCTAGTACCAAGAACAAGGGGCATCAATGGATGATTTCTGGGATTCTTGTCCTAAGTCACACATTGATACAACCACTGCTGGTGGGGAATCAGATGATCCCATTAACTTGGGTGATGATTTAAAATATCAGGAATTGACGGGGAGAGTTGAAAATCTTGAGACATCGGTTGCTGAAATAAAGGATATGGTGCAACAGCTATTAAAAGCTCAAAAAGCACAATCCACTGCTATTCCAGCTCAAGCACCTGCACTACCTGCACCTGCTGCAAATGAGCTATAATGTATTTCAATCCCTGCTTGAAAAATAAAAACAAATGGCTGATCAGCAGCATGCAATACATGTACAAATGCTGACTAACATGGTGGAGTCAAGATTTAAAGATACTCAAGCAGACATCAAAGCTATCAAGGCTCATATACAAAGCACCACTGGAAAAGTTCATTCCACTATTCTTTTCATGGATAACCCCCTTGCAGATAATGCCAAAAAGGGGGAGAAAATCAAGCAGTTGAAGAAGAAGGGAATTGAGGATGGTGTTTATATTGAACCAGAAAAAGATAGCCAGAATAAAGCTGTCACTTCAACACATACTACCAGGGCCGGCCCTAGGGGTGGGCGAGCCGCACCCCCGGCCGAGGCCCGTTTTTTCCGAGGGCACTAAATTTAAAAAAACTATATTTTGTATATATACATTTCGAGCCTTTTTTAAACAAAAGTAATGTTTGGCTTGGTGGTTAAGGCGCTGCCTTCATTTGTTGTAAGGCCCAGGTTCGAATCTGCCGCCTTTCATTTTTCCTTATTGCTATAATTTTTCAAAGCTGCAAAGGTCTCATGTATTGTTATAATTTTTCAAAGCTGCAAAAGTCTCATTTATTTGCCTCCATAATCTTTGTTATATGGATTTCCAAAATGTTTGTTTAATACATGGTGAATTTATTTTGTAAAATTCTGATTTCGCAATTATATAGTATTTTTAGTAAACAAAACTTATTGTTACATGGATTTCCGAAATGTTTATTTAATACATAGTGAATTAATTTTGTAAAATTCTGATTTCGTAATAATATAATATTTTTCATAAACAAAAGTTAATTGAAAGAATTTAATTTTGATTTATCATGTTTTCGTAAATAAAATACTTCCAAAAAAACCTAAAATTTTATATAAACAAACTCTTATTTATATAAAAATTAGAGATATATACAGTTTTAAAATATCGGATCGCATAAAATTAAATTATGTTACACTTAATAATTTTGATTAAAAAATACTACTATTCAATAAAATGTCATACAGAGTGAAAATACCATCATGGGTCAGAGATATTACGGTAAAATTGTTTTTTATATAATTCGTTAAGGTCTAAGGGCCTTTTCTTCGGTTGGTACAGGGTACTTAAATTCTCAGGACCGGCCCTGCATACTACTTCATCACCACCACCAAAACCAAACTCACCACCAAAAACAGCCACCCCATCATCTCCTCCTGCCAAAAAGCAGAAGACAACAGATGTTACAACATCTGTTGTAATGACAACAGTGGTTGAGACACCAGTTGTGTCAACACCTGCTAGTCAGACACTTTCCACTACTCAAACCACTGCCATTTCAACACCTGCTCAAAAGCAAAAGACACCTACTGACACATCAGTAGTTGTAGTTACAACAGAGGTTGAGACACTAGTTGTTCCAACAGCTGTTAGTCAGCCACCATCCACCACTACCATCACTTCACTTCAAACCATCTTCACTCCAATAAACAAATCACCCAAAAGCACTCCTTCACTGGTGAAAATTTACACTAGAAAAAGACAAACAACTCAGGTAGGTGATGACATATATGATCCTATTGCTGCAAAATATCCACTGGAACCTGAAGCTGTAAAAAATGAGATGAGACAATTCTACACTGAGGATGATCCTTCAAAAAGAAGATTTCCTTCTCTCATAGGCTTCATAATCCCAGAAAATATGGATGAATATCTCGAGCTCAAAGCAAGGAAGGCTAAGATAAGAGCCAAAATTGAATGCAAAGACCAAGGTGACGAAGCCATTTCAGAAAAAATGGAATTCATGCTCACTAAAGTCAAACAGATGGAAGAATATGCAAGAGATCTGAGCAAAGAAATGTTAAACCTACAACCCAAAGCAGATCTACGAAAGGAAATGAGAAAAGAATATCTTGCATACATTATGAAAGAAAAGTTCTATTCAGCTGAAGAAAAACAATTCGAAGAATGCCCAATAGTTGCATTAAAGCATGAGGCAAACAGAATTGAAAGGATTAAAAATGATCCAAGAAAGAAAAAGACAGCTCCAAATTGGAACAAATACAAAAAGCTCATTATTGACCTTATATTTGAGTACAAAAGAAAGAAGCAGGAGCTGGTGGATGCTAAGGTGGATACTGCTGAAGCCATAGCAAAATGGACAAAGCAGTATACCGATGAGGCTTATGAAAGGCTTAAGAAAAGGAGGATAACAGTCTTAGACACTCCAAAGAAGTCTGAATACAAAAGGCTAGAACAACAGATTAGTGCTCTTAAATCACTGATCACATCAGCAGATAACCTTGTCCTTGTGAAAAACCAAGAAAAAGGAAAACTGTTGACCAATGAAGAAGCAAAAGAAAAGGAAGCTGAGTACTTTACAGAAGCCATCAAGAAAATGGATCTAAAAGAAGATAGCTCAGTGAAACTTCAAAACCTTGTCAAAAAGGTATTAACCAAACCTGCATCACCTAATACAGCAGCAGATATCTCAGACATTGAGCTAGATCAACAAAAGAGACAAGAACAGATTGACAAAGAAGTTGCAGAAGACATAGCTGCAGCAAATGAAGTCATAGAAAAGGCTTTTAAACAAGTGTCTGAAGCTCAGGATACTGCTCTACAAATCTTTACAAGGCCAAAATCTCCCAACTCATCAGTGAATAAATCTCTCCCAAGAAACCCATTGGGTTCAAAAGTACTAAAGTAGATGTCTGATCAAAAGACCCATGTATTGACCCTGGTCAGATCCAATGGTGAAGTGAAGTACATATCAAGGAAAGAAGCACTAGGTCTTAGTGTTGAAGATTTGCAGGATCTCCTTGAACTTACACTGTGCAGGGATGAGGATGACTCAAGTTCCAAGGACTTTGAAGAAAATTTTAAAAGACAAGCTAAGGAACTTCTGATGAGAAATAAAAATCCAGAATAATGAAGGGTTTTGGCATTATCTGTTCCAAGGGGAGATTGTTGGGATTGAACCCTACCGGAGGAACAGATAATGAAAGCCAAAACCGGATCACAACAGTGGATTCATAATAAGCAGCTGTTTACATTAAGCTTTCCCCTTGACAGTGACTCAAACATCTGATATGCTCCAAGTACTGCCTTTATCAACAACTGCTGATCATGTAAACTACTGCTAAGCCAAAGCACTGATGAAGTTTAAAGGCTGAAGCTCAATCTACTCACGGAATCCAAGCACTGCTGAAGAATTAAAGCACTGCCCATTCAAGGTCTGATCATCCTTTGAAGAAAGCACTGATGTTCAAACAACAGTGGTTGACTACATCAGTGGAATGAAGAATCAGTGTTTATATATCAGTGTTTAGAAAGTAATCAATGTTTGTATGGTCAGTTGTTATAGAACAGTAGATAGAGTTTGTTAGTTTGTTAGATGTCACTTTCATGGTGACGTCAGCTGAGATGCCTCAGTGGTTTGGTTTGCCTATAAATGGAACTGTACTCTGTACTGTTACATTTGATTGACTGAGCAAGTTCTTCTCCTCTAGTCCAATCCTTTCATCTTGTGTTCAATCAACCTTGGAGCATCAGGCTGAGGGGGAGTTTAGTTTGTAAGCTTGCTTTGTAATCTTTTGATTTGCTTTGTAACCTTTCGATTGATGAAAAGCATGTGTTTATCAAAACTATTTTCCTCTTTGATAGTGTTTACAACGTTTGTGTTTCATTTCCGCTGCATAACTCATTGAATCATGTTTATTAACTGTCAATTTATTGCAAACATACACAATCATGAGAGCCTCAGATGCTAACAGTTTGTGATGATGCAAGCTCTAAATTCAACTAAGTCCCCAATCAAGGCTTCCTAGTCTATAATTCTTAGGAAAACTAAAAATGAATTAACTTTCTAATCACCTATAAAATAATTCTTTTAAGCTCACTTGCGAAGTTGATGTTAATCTTTAATCATGAGTTATTTGTTTGTCAAAACTCCTAACTCTACAAATTAGGGAAAACTAATATGAACAACATACTAATCACCCTAACTTGGTTTCAAGTAGTTGGCACTATCATCATGTTCTTGATATGAACCACAAGCATGGTCATGCTAGCTAACAATTTTGGCCTAAATCATCAAACTAACATGAACACAAACTATAGAATCTATATAAACATACTTTTGATCTTTCCAAATCTAGATGTAAGAATTCATACACATGCTCAAATCATCATTCAATCACATTAGCAATCACCATTCCTAGTTTCATGCTATGAATCATACTAACAAGTTAACAAGATCCAATAATCATAATCTTTACATGGGCTTTCCAACACAACATGTAAGTATTTATGAGCAAACATTCAAGAACAAGAACTTTAAGCATGCACAAGAACTCCAAGAACAAGATTAAATGTCAACATGAAGATTAACAAGAAAAATCATCACATCTACTTCCATGTTATCACATATTCATTAGCTTCAACAAAGTTTAGACAACACAAATGTTTAGCCCATAAGGCTCATGACTACCAAATCAAGTGCAATAAAACATAAATTGTTCATAATGTAGTAAGCTAACCAAGTTAAAGACAAGATTAAAATGGTGTTTGAGTAGATCTTCAAGTGATTAAATCCTCTTCAAGGCTCCTTCTTGGCTCCAACAAGCTTCCAAGACCATATTTTTGAGAGAAAAGTTCACCAAAATGCTCCAACTCTCTTGCAAATAAGCTAGAAACTCGTATTTAAACTCTGGGTGTTTGGCACTACCATGCCACCTTTTGGCACGGTCGTTCTTGGCAAGTGTCAGAGCCACTTTCTCGTTTGTTGACCAAGTTTGCTACCATTTTGGGAAAAACCGCGCTCAAAAGTTCCCGAGGTCGCACGACCGAGCTAGGCCATGGCGTGGTCGTGCGCGCTGATAGTGCTCGATAACGATTGAACCGATCTCAGAAACGAGCTGATCTAGGGATGATTTTGACCTGGCACGGTCGTGCCAGTGGTTGGCACTGTCGTGCATCCCCTGATTTCGATGGTAGTGGTGCTGGATGCTAGTGCTGGCTAGAGTGCCGATGTTGGAAGGCCTCGCACGGTCGTGCGAGTGTATGGCACGGTACTGCCATATCTAGCAGTTTGCTGAAATGCATCATTTTCGCTCCATTTTGCTCCAAAAGCCTCCGTTTCAACACCGGGCCGAAGCCCGGACCTGTATTTTCACAAACAACTCAAATGAGTACCAAAATCAATGAAAATACAAAGAGTTTTCGCATAAACGGGGCGTATTTGACATTTAAAAGATGTATAAATTCTTATACATCATGCATATAACTTGTAGGTAGACGAGTGACTCACTTGTTCCACAACTCTGAGAAGCACGACTAAACAGTGAGTAACGCGACCCCACCTTTATAAATGTTTTATAATGTTTTCGATGGAAATGTATGCTTCTTTGCCTTATTCCCCCATTAATTTATTATCTTAACTTTTATCCCCCAATACGATCTTGGTGCATTGCTAGAAACCTCCCCAAGGATCTCGATGTAATATCAGAAGTCTTTTATTACCCTAAGATCTGGTTCAATAACAGAAGCTTGTCAGCCAAATCTGGTTCAACACTAAAAGTTTACATAATAAAAATCTTGATAGGACAAGTTCAGATTTCCCTTATTAGTATATGGGTTGTTACACGCCGTGAATGTACTAATAAGCTTCACCTCCCAAGGTTATCAAGAACACCAGATATGATTAACGGTACCAGAAGTCGTACGCACACCTTAGTCAAATTATAAGTTAGGTTAGATTAATACAGTTAAATTAAGATGTTAAGTCAATCTAGTTTCAAAGGTCATGCAATCTGTCACAAAAGATAATAAGCTGAGAATTAGTAAAAGATAAACATATTAAATAAGATCATAATACTATATTTATAAAATCAACTAATCCAATAGTTTGAGAAGAAATATAGATTATAACCATAAGAAACACTTTTACCAATGGCGATTACCACATGTCATTATCTTCAAGCTCTAGCGCAAGTGCACGTAAGTGTGCAACAAAGTGTCTCTCAATTTGTATTTATTACATATGTTTAGTGAACTAATCTAACGATACCTTATTCTTAACATGGATGATCAATGGTACGATGCCTTAGTCTTGGTTGGCATGAATGCCTTCCCTAAGGATCAACCTCTCACTTCCAAGCAAAGGCGGCTTAGGAAGCATCATGATCATGGCATATTTGGCTATTGATTAGTCAAGCTCCAAGTATCATCCACACTTTCTCCAAGGGACTAGACCTTTCAAAGGTGAGAGAACAAGGCCTTAGAGGCACATAAAGAAAAGAAAGGCATGCTTCAAATGAGTGAATGAGGCTGTTATTTATATACTAATCAAAGGCAGGGGTGCACGGCCGAGCTTTGTCCTTGAGTCTCGTTGGAAGCTTCTAGATTACGTCTTTTCTGTTCCCTGGGGTCTTGGGTACGGGCGTGCCTAGCCATACAGAGCCATGCATGGTGATATGTCCTGAAAACGGTTGCAGCAAGTGTACTTTGGTCGCTAGCTTTTGTCTTTATTCCAATTTGTCTTTTATGGTTGGCACGACCGTGTATGTGTATGCACGAGCATGCCTGCCGTCTTTCTTTGTTACCCATGAAGTTGTTCTGATTCTTCAAAAGGCGGGCTGAGGCGAGAGGCACGGTCATGCCTTGTTGTGCACGGGGGTGCTTTTTGGAAACTTCGTATTCTCGTCCGGTTTTCATCGTTTTTGCTTCCTTTTTATTTTGGACCTTCAAATCATGTAAAACTGAAAAGGAACAATTTAGATAGTGTTTCATTTATTAATTGCCTCAAAGGTATTAATTAATTGGGATAAATTCATATAATAAATATGTATAATTGATGGTACATCACCTCTTCAACTCATTGAATTTATGGTGACCAAACCATATCCTCAAGGCTTATATGGATCGAAACACTACATTTATATGTGTGAAGTTTGTTAAACGGATTCTTTAAACCTATATTAGTATGGACATGGAGCTAATTCATAACATTAACAAATTACATTTTTTAAGCGTCAAAGCTTTTTCCAAAACCATATGAAACCCACTTTGAAGCTATTAATAAAATCCACTAGAAAACCTGAAAATACTTTTTGTATATAACAACATATTTCCTCAAAATAACCAACGAGTACATAAGCATGTCTAGATTAAAGATCGTCTTTGATATCTCAACATGGTGGGAGATCATCTGGTGGAGGAAGTAATCTTTGAGATGGCTTCACACCATCCTTCACGATGAAGCCTGAAGCAAGACCCCAGGAAGTATGCTCTTCAAGATGGCAGTGCATAAACCATACCCCTGGATTATCAGCATTGATTCGAATTGCGGCCCATCCTCCCATCGGTACCCCGACTGTGTTACGCTCAGGCGGATCCACAAGGTTATATTGTGTCGTATCCTTCTCAGCATTGAAATTCCCAAATCCCCTACCCACTACAAAAAAGTTATGCCCATGAATATGAATTGGGTGATTTTCTACGTTAAGAAAACTCGTGTCTTGAAGAACGATTTCTAACTGTGTCCCATACTCGACCGCAAACAACTTAGTACCAAATTTTGGATTTAGGTTATGTGTTAAAGGGTCCACTCCCGTGTAGTCGAAAACATGTGGTGGCTGTAGTGGGAAATCGTGAGAATACTGCATAGAAGAATAATTTTTGTAATGCCATTCAAGTATGGATGTCATAGGACGAACAAAGGATTGGTTATTCATAGATGCCGCATATCTCTTCCCGTTATATCCTTTGCATGTTTCGTTAGCAGGACAATCTTGAAGGTTAAGACTTATCGTGATGACAACGCGCTTATCGATCTTTTTCGGCACTTTACATGGGTACCGCGTTGTTCCAAGACTCCTAAGCTTGCTTACAAACTTTGTAGCATATGCATGATCTTCCATTCGAGGGAGATGATGAGGCAAGACGAGATTTGATGGTTTAGGGAGAACCATGTGTTCAGCATTGGTTCCTTTGTATTTCAAGAAACCTATTGTGGTGGAATTGTCAAAAGGGAATACAGTAGTGAGATATGGCCTTGCTGCCATTACAAACAACCCACTGGAGTCTGGCTTGTGTTGATTTGTATTTAGGAGGACAGTGTATGTCTGTCCCGGGGTTATCATGATTGCTTCTGTATCAAACGGTTTCGTGTAAGAAGCATCGACCTCAACCACTGTAAGTGTATGGTTGGATATTGCGAAAAAGAGCTCATCGTTAAGTGCGGCATTAATGATTCTAAGCATGTAGATCTTGTCATGTTCCACGGTCTGGATAAAAGTATCTGCACAAAAAAATTCATAAACGGTCACTAAAATGGATATATGAATCGAAAATATAAAGGTTGCAAATTTAGTGACTCAGTTGTGACCTAGATCACAGACCGTTTAAATTTGGTTGTCTGTCATGTATTTACGAAAGAGTAAATTAAAACTATAAACTAAATTCGATAAAAGAACAGGGTAAAAAATAGGCACAACTATACATTTTTTTGTGTAATTGGTGATGTGTTTGTATTAAAGTATAGCGTATATACAAATTTCAACTATCTAAAGTATTTAAAGTTGTAATATATCGATAATTTCGTTGATACATCTTCGAAAATTGATTTCATGATCACTATCTAGAGTATTTAAAGTTGTAATGTATCATAATTCATATGCATTTGGTTGATATGCTTTTTTTTTTTCTTTGAAATTGTTGCATTTGGTGGATATGCTTTTTTATATTTTTCTTTGGAACTGTTAATATAGACACTCAAAGTTAATTTAATAATATCCGAACTCAAGTTTTCAATCACTATCTAGAATGCTTAGAAACATTTGAATATTTTTTACTAGACTGGTCCAGTATGTAAGGTTTTTCCATATTTATTCTAAAAAAGGCTGTTAATTTAGTGATAAATAGTGTTGTTAATGACAATATGGAAGCAAATTAAATTTTTTTTGAACGGCAAGGAATGACGTGCCAACCGTCGTGACACCGGACGCTCTGGCCAAGATCGATTACTCGACCACCGCCAGCCCCTTGACTCTCCTAGATGCGCGGAAACTCGACCTCCACCCGCCCAAAGGCACGACAGTGGAATAATCGGTAAAACCTCGCCTCCCATCCAAAACAAACTGGCGCCACCCGTATTCGCCTTCACCTGGATGCCACTACCTCATTGGCCGAAGTAAATTTAATATTCTTGGTTCGTTTTGATATCCGAATCTCAATTTCGGTAGCTTTTATTATCTGATTTTGGAATACATGACCAAAGATTAGGTACTTTTTACACAAAATTTTACGAATAAGTCAAGTTTGCTGAAGAGTATAGTGACCCTTTAATTGTATGAAAACGCTATAGGCTAAGGACGGCTGTTCCTTTTTGTAAAATCTTTTCAACAAAATAATTTTTGTAAAACCCGTTTATTAAAAATTTCACTTTTTTTTTTTAAATGTGGAAGATGAATATAAGAATATTTTTAATTTTCTTTGAGACAAGCGTGTTCATTGTCCAGTTTTGAAGGGATGTAACGAGTTTACTAACCTTTGACTGAGCAAGGGTACAGTGATCCAGGCAAACCATTAATCGTATAAGCGTCTGATGAGTTCGGGCCACTGCCATACTTGTACATTTCATCTTCGATTCCTTCAACAGGTAAGTTCCACCATTCTCCTGCGAGTTGTAAATTACAAACATAAAAAAGAGAGATCTAACAAGACTCGTGATTTCGAGCCGCATAGGATTTATTTTAAATTCGATATATATGTTATTTTTTTTAAATTGTAAAGACAACCAATTCCAATATAGGCACATTATCAAATACTTTTTAATGGTTTACAATTTAGCCCACTACACATTAGGTTTATTAGCCCAATACTAATATGATTTTAATAAAAATTATAACTGATGACGTCAATTTCATGGACTCCTGGAAATCATCACCTCATCAGAACTTCACTGAATCGCTAGACCTGGGCTGCTGCGAACAGAAGATTCAGATACGTGAACAAGAATAAAATCGACCAGAGACGCGAACAAGAACATCGATCAGAAGATTCAGAACTCAAAAGGTCCATTCGTCGGTTTAGTCTATTAATTGTTGTTAACATCAGAAGAATCATTGAATAAGTTGCCATCAGTGGAGGAATCATTGTATTGAATTCTTGTTAATTGAACATCGATTATTATTTTTAGGCGTTAATTGCTCCTAAACAAGCATCCGGATGACAAAAACGTCAAAAAAGTAAACGAGCGGAAAAATTGGTGAAGTTTAAAGCTCGTGCTATACAAAAGTTTTTGACACCTAATCCACCTATAGTTAATGTTGAAAATCAACAAGAAGATGTTGAAGTAGAAGTAGACTTAGTGGGTTGGCGATGATAGATATCGAGAACGAAATCTTAGATAATATAAATTGCGAAGAGTTAGCAATTTGTTATGAAGAATGCAAGGAGAGCTGGATGAATCATTGGTTAACTATTAACTTATTAGTTATTATGGTATGTAACTCATTAGAATACTATGATTTTGTCATTATCATAATTGCATTGTTTATCAAATACTACAACTTTTGTCATTTTCGTAATTATATTGTTTATGGTTAAATCATATGGGCACATTTTTCGAGCTCGAATAAACATGGTACGTGAATTCTCAGAGACGCCACTAAATATGATCACACTTACCAAATATTATTGGGATTTCTGCTTCAATAGGAGCCGCAAACGGATAGGGCATACGCGGGTATATGATGATGGCACCATAGACGGTGGCACGCTGCCAAGCAATATGAGCATGCCACCAAAGGGTGCCCCTCTGGCCGGTAACTGTGAACTTATATGTATAAGACCGTCCAGGTTTTATGGGACACTGCGTTACATACGCAGGCCCATCGGCCCATCCGGTTCTAAGTTGCTTGATTCCATGCCTGCTCACATCAACACTTTTGTCAACCAATAATCAAACTTTTATTAAAGTATGAGGAAAACAGATGACTAAAAGATGAAACTAACCAATGGATAGTGGTGTTTATGGAAACACCATTGGTAACCTTAATCTCCACATCGTCTCCTTCGTTTACAGCTATCGTTGGTCCTGGATACTCACCATTTACTGTCAATATGGCTTTCGTACTGCAAACACGAGTTATGTTTTTCCATTCGACCTGAAAATCGACCAAAACGCTTAATTTAGTCAAAGCTATTCTATGATTTCGAATGTTATACACACCAAGATTACCACCAACAAACACACACACACACGCATACAGTACATTGAATTGGTAGCGTTTTGAGGTGTTGGAAGATGAACAAAAAGGTATAGCCAATGCAACGAATGTTAGAACCAAAATTTTTGCCAAAACAGAATACATGTTCATCATATCTATGAATGGAAACTCCCTACCAACGTTGCCACCAAGCATACACATATATATAGACACAAGAAGAATATTCGATACAACTGTTTTGTTTTATTATTTGTTTATTTGCAATGTTATTTTGTTGACACTATTGCATGTTCAGAAATATTTATGATTTAAAAAGAACAACACTAAGGCCACTCGGGGCGGTAGCGTGATGAACGACCATCACGCGTTGATCAGCCACGGAACACCGCCGCCACCTCAAGTTCCACGCGTTATAAACAAAACGCGTTACACCCACAACGCGTTAAACTTTTGAAAAATCCGACCGTTTGATATATCCGACCGTTTTAAAACGGTTCAATCCAAAAAAAAAAAAAAAATTATCCATTTTATCTATAAATATATCTACACTTTAACCATTTTTCACACACCAAACTATATCTTTTTAAACCCATTTCACAAATTTTATATCTTTCTCAAATGGAATTCCCTACCGATTCGACGTTTCCGATGTCTAGCGACAGCGATACCGAGTCGTCTTCCGACAACGAGACCCTAAAGTATTTTGTGTCGGTATATAACGAGCTTGATGCCGAGTCGTCCCGCCCAAAGAAGAAGATGGTCGACCGTGATCGTATACGTGCCAAAGAAGTTTTGATGAACGATTATTTTGTGGAAAACCCGCTATACAATGCCGAAACGTTTAGAGATCGGTTTCGTTTACCCAAAGAATTATTTTTAAAGATTGTTGGAGACATCGAAGCAAGCGAGGAATGGTTTCAAGAAGGTTACGATGCGAGGGGCAAACCAAGTTTCACGACGATACAAAAATGCACGTCCGCCCTTCGCCAACTAGCGACAGGTAACCCACCCGATCAATATGATGAATACCTAGCTATGTCTGAAAGAACTTCACGTGAATGTTTGCAATTTTTTTGCAACGCGGTCATTAAGTTGTATACTAACGAGTTTTTACGTAAACCGACGAGCCACGACATCTCACGTATTTACGCCGCACACGAGGCTAGATGGCATTTTCCCGGGATGCTCGGTAGCATCGATTGTACACATATCGAGTGGAAAAATTGTCCAAGAGAGTTGCGAGGGGCGTATGTGAGGGGAGACATCAAAAAACCAACCATCATACTAGAAGCGGTGGCGTTGAATGATTTATGGATTTGGCATTCGTATTTCGGTGTTCCAGGTTCAAACAACGACATCAATGTGTTGCACACGTCGTCGTTGTTCCAAAGCGTAACGGATGGTACCGCACCTTCCTCTCCTTTCTATGTTAACGGTCGACATTACAGACGAGGCTTTTATCTTGTGGATGGTATCTACCCGTCTTGGTCTGTTTTTGTGAAAGCTCCCTCATTTCCTGTCGAGGCTAAAGAAAAGGCGTTCAAAAAATTGTAAGAATCGGCAAGAAAAGATGTTGAGAGGGCATTTGGTGTTTTAAAGGGTAGATGGGGTATACTACACCGACCGGTTCGTGCGATGACCAAGAAATCAATTCATAGCATAGTGTATGCATGTATCATATTGCACAATATGCTGATCAAACACGACGGGCGTGCAATATCCCCGGATTGGGTGCCGGATCCTCCTACGCAAGTTCAAGTTCCACAAGATATCCATTTACAATTGCGTAACGAAGAAACTCACTTTCGTTTGAGATTCGATTTAATCGAACTAGTAGGTTCTCTAGGCTTGGAGTTTCCGGATTCGGACGAGGAGTAGGTTTTTTTTTTTTTTTTTTTTTTTTTTAAATTGTATGTTTCTAGTATGTTAAATTGAAGTAGTATGTTTTAAATTTAATGAAATATTTAATTTTAGTGTTTTATTTTTAATTTCTAATTTTAAAATGAAAATTAAAAATAAATGGGAGTGATAGAATTCCATCACTAGTGATTCCACCCCTCCTACATTTCTATCACTAGTGATGGAAATTTGGTTGATGACATGGCACGATCTTATTGGACAGTGTGAGTGATACTTTCTATCACTAGTGAACCACCCCTAGTCCCCTAATAAAACAAGGTTCAACTACAAAAAGAATATTGATTGTTAATCCAGAGAACCTTTCTTTATTTGTAACTAGGGTCTTTCTTCGTGCGTTGCGACGGTACATTAACATGAGGCGACAATGGGTATTATTTCGATTTGTTACAGTACCGGTACGAACAAACCTGGTACTGACACTGATGTTCGAACAGTGTCGATCAGTTCAAATCGTCATCGTACTGGTACTGATATTCATTTGTCGGCACATACAGAGTTGTATAAATGAAATATTATCAAACCTGAAACCACAGAGATGAATCTAGATATCGTCGTACCGCTACCGATATTATCCAAACCTAAAACCATAAAAATGAATCTAGATACTGGTGTACCACTACCGATGTTGTTCGATACGATACTATAGCAATATTATTGTAATTACATTATTACTTTGGTGAACTGAGTGTTTTATTTTTGTCTAACAACGTTATGTAATATTAAACAATATTAGGTGTATCTCATATTATATAATATAAAGAAGATAAAAAAACTAATATATAATAATATATTATTAAATTACTATTAGTATTCGTGAGGAGTTAGAATTAATATATATAATAATGTATAATTGTTATTCAGAAATATTTATGATTTAAAAAGAGCAACGCTAATAAAAACAAGGTGCAACTACCAAAAGAATATTGATTATTAATCCAGAAAACCATTTTTTAATTGTTTTGTTAAAAATATCGAGCAAGCGTCCATACGATGTCTAGGTGGTAATAAAAGAGAATCTCTAACAGCATCTGATATTTTATTCAAAAACCCAATAGTCTATTTTTTAAACGGCATTCAGTTAGTTTCTGTTATCATTAATCGCATGTTACTTATTTTTTCAAATACCCCTTGGGTTGTAGCCTAATGGTAGAAGACAAAAGCCTCTTTGAAAAACACTCGGACTCAAACCTGGGTAAGTCGGTTTAAGAAAATATGTGTAGTTTATTTTCCATTAATAAAAGCTTATTTAATCAAATTTTTTTTTGAACAACGACATCATTAAAAACTAGCCGGTAGCTAGAAGAAAAGGCCTACAGATATAAACAGATTTAAAAAGAGCTAAAATTACACCATGCATCCCAATCTAACAAAATGATTTGCACAATGACTTCCTATCTTTAAATCCGACCTTTGAAAAATTTCTCGTTCCTTCCCTTCCATAAGAACCATGACCGTTCAGGTAGGAAGCGCAACCTGGCATATCCAACGCCCCCTTTATCCAAGTGACCCAGGATCACATATGTTACACCACCTGCTTATCTTCCACCACACATCCATAGCCGAACTACAAGCAACCAGAAGATGATCGTTTCTGGCGAAGCAACGCAGTTAACACATGAACCACCCACCTCAAACACCTTTTTTGTAACTCCACCTTTGATGGAAGTTTATTTAATAACGCTTTCGATAAGAAGAGAAATGTACTTTTTTAGGGGTCTAATACCACCAAGTCAATATTACTTCCTCTTCTAGAAACATCTTGGTTTAAATCACCCTAGGAGATTCACCCACCTTGAAAACCTCCTCGGCCCCACCTATCCACAACCACCAGTCCTTTTAATCATATAACTTGCAACCATAAACATGTTTACAAAGCGTTTGTTTCCCCATTTCTAGAGCACCTTCCAAGTTTGTCATCTAAGTTTGTAAGTCTATCAGCTAGCCAACATCCTTTGTCTTTTTCTTGGTTGAATAGAGGTTGGTCAAGAGTTTTATACAAACCGTCACCTACCCAATTGTCCAGCCAAAATTTTGTCGCCTAAGTGCCTAACCACCAACCTTGCATTTTAAATTAGGTGGTGTGGTGTGTATATAAAAAGTCATATGCTTGTAGGAACCGTTTACGTAATTAAATAAAATTAAACAGTTTTTATTAAATAATTACAATACAGAAATAAAGAAAGCTGGAAATCCAATACAATTACAACTGGGTGCGAGATGTTTTGTGGGACATCCTGAGAAGAGCTGGGATTTCGGCTAAGAAAGAGACTCCTGTGAATTTCCTTACAGACCCTATGGAAGGGAGATCTACTCTGCGACCAGCGGATCTTCTCGTCTTTGGTTGGGCTAGGGGGAAACATGCTTGTGTAGACCTCACGGGGGTTTCCCCTCTGGTTGGTTTAAGGGAAAACGGGTTTGTAGCTGGACAAGCAGCAACAAAGGCAGAATCGAAGAAAGTTGATAAGCACGCTAAAGCTTGTGCAGAGAACCAACATGTTTTTGTCCCTTTTGCCTTTGACACATTTGGCTCCCTAGCCCCAGAAGCTATCCAATTCCTGACCAGGGTCCAACGGGTCATCCACAACAATTGCTCAGCCTCAGGGAGACGGGGTTTTGTCTTTGGTAGATTAGGGTTTGCAATTCAGAAAGGGGTGGCGGCGCAACTTGTTGCCCGTCTACCTTCTGTTTTGATGTAACTTGACAAGTATGAATAAAATCTAGATTGTTGATCGTTAAAAAAAAAATAGTCATATTTGACATTACAACTGAAATAATCAAATTTCAAGAAACAAAAGCAAAAAATCCGATAGGCTGAGGGTTGTGTTTAACACAGACCCCTAAAAACAAATTCCGAGTCAAAATATGAAAAATGCATTTCCTATATTTGTGAAAAATCCCTATTTTTTCACAAAATTTTCAACAATCCCCCACATAAATGGAAACAGATCTTTCCTTACAAGTTTCAACGATACACTTCGACAGTTGGGTATTGCAAGATAGGTAGGTTGTTACCTTTGAACCATCTTTTGTGAAGCATACTTAGCTTCTAGCGGTTTATAGACGCGATGTCTTTAAACATACCCCCATTTGTGTAAGCGACAATACTCTCCCTGATCTGGCTAATCCCTCATTGTCGTGTCCTATTATGGTCCTGGAACATTTTCCTGGTTCTGAGAGAGCTCTAGGATTGCGCACCGCACAATGCCATTCGAAGAGACCCTACTTCTCTCTCACATAGGTGATTCCCATGAATCATTAAAAGCATCATGGTTATTTGATTTCCCGAAATCGCTAACTTTAATATGCTTAGCCTCACTTCAATGTCACTGATTGGAATGGACTAGGAAGAATATAACTCCCTTTTATTTGATTTGGGGTACTCCACCACAGTGACTCCGCTTTGGTAATATGATTAAGTTATCCTATTGAACTTAGATCTTGGGATCTCCAGTCAACTAAGTTAGGTTTCCCTCATATTCCCATTTACCATGGGCTTTAGTCCCATTCCTATTGACGACATTTGAACTAACTCTTTGCTTAAGCCTCTCGTAAACAGGTCCGCAATGTTATCTTTTGATCTCACATAGTCAATTGTGATAATACCTGTTGATAGTAGTTGTCGTATCGTGTTGTGTCTACGTCGAATGTGCCTTGATCTGCCATTATAAATCGAGCTTTGAGCTCTACCAATCGCTGATTGGCTATCACAATGTATACATATGGCTGGCAAAGGCTTTGGCCATCTTGGAATATATTCCACAAATTGACGTAGCCATTCCGCCTCCTCTCCTGACTTATCCAAGGCGATAAATTCAGATTCCATTGTAGATCTGGCTATGACCGTTTGCTTAGATGACTTCCAAGCTATAACCGTTCCTCCAAGTGTAAACACGTAACCACTTGTTGAGATGGAATCTTTATTATCCGATATCCAGTTTGCTTGAGTGTATCCTTCGATCACTGCAGGTTGTCGGGTATAATGCAACCTATAATCTTTTGTGTATCTTATGTATCTAAGCACCCTTATTATACTTTTCCAATGTTCATAACTTGGATTGCTAGTATATCTACTTAGCCTACTCACCGCGTAAGCCAAGTCAGGTCTAGTACATGTCATTAGATACATTAGACTGCCAATAATTCTTGAGTACTCTGACTGAGCAACTCCCTCTCCTCTATTTTTTGTTAGATGTTGGGAGGTATCAACTAGAGTTCAAGCTACACGCATAACTGCCATTTAGAAATGCGGTTTTAACATCCATTTGGTGAACTTCCAAATTTCTTAAAGCCGCTATAGCAAGAACCAATCTGATGGAGGTTATGCGTGTCATAGGCGAGTAGGTATCAAAGTAATATAGACCTTCTTTTTGTCTAAATCCTTTAATCACCAACCTAGCCTTATATTTATCAATACTTCCATTAGTTTTCATCTTCCTTTCGAATATCCAACGATATCCAAGTGGTTTACAACCAGGTGGAAGATCTACTAACTCCCAAGTATGATTTTGCAATATAGAATCAATTTCTTTCTTTATTTCTTCTTTCCATTGAGGTCTTTCCGAATAGGAAACCGCTTCGCGATATGTATTGGGCTCGCCCTCAACCATATAGCTAACGAAGTCTGGACCGAAAGATTTTTCAACCCTTGGCCTTTTGCTTCGCCTATGATCACCTTCCTCAACCTCAGGTCGTTCATGTGTCTTATCATGAATTACCTCATCAACTGGTGTAGATGAGCTTTCACCTACTTCAAAATTAGGTGTTGATGATGTTGCATATGCTTGTCCTCTCAAAGGAAACACATTTTCAAAGTATGAAACAACGTTAGGATTCACCTCCATGATAGTGTGTTCGTGTACATCTGGATTCTTGGACTCATGTACAAGAAAGCGATGTGCACTACTTTGATGCGCATACCCAATGAAGATGCAATCAACAGTTTTGGGTCATATCCTAAGCGCCTTAGGAGGTGGTACAATCACCTTTTCATCCCTCTTTTTGAGTGGTATCTTGTTCAAAAGATAATTGGCCGAGAGAATGGCTTCCCCCCACATGTCCTGGCTCACCCCAGAACTGATCAACATGGCGTTCATCATTTCTTTCAATGTACGGTTCTTTCATGACGCCACGCCATTTGATTGTGGAGAATAAGGAGGTGTACACTCATTTATAATGCCACTTTTTGCATATAAATCAGCAAAATGTGCAACATATTCGCCTCCCCGATCGCTTCTCACGGCTTTTATCTTCTTTTGAAGTTGATTCTCAACATCATTTTTATACAAGATAAATTTATTTATTGATTCGTTTTTACTTTTAAGTAAATATACATAGCAATATTTAGTGCAATCATCAATAAACGTGATAAAGTACTTATTTCAACCTCTTGTGGGTACCGCTTTTAAATCACAAATATCGGTAAGAATTAAATCAAGGGGTTCGGTTATTCATTCAACAGATTTCGATGATGATCTTGTAAGTTTGGATTCTAAGCATGTTTCGCATTTTGAATGTGAATCAATATGGAATGTGGTATAAATTTAAATTGATTAAAGGAAGTATTGAATTAAAATTTACGTGACCTAATCTACCATGCCATTTATTCGAATCAGAAAACTCAAGCATATAAGTAGAAGTAGTAGCAATTTTATTCATGTTCTTTTTTATAGTCAATACATTCAATTTGAACATTCCATTGAGGGCATAGCCCTTACCAACATATGTGCCTCGTTTAGTAAGAACAAACTTGTCACTTTCAAAAACTAAACGAAAACCAAACTTATTAAGCAACCATCCCGAGACTAGTCTCTTGCGCAAGTCCGAAACGTACAACACGTTGCTTAGAGTGAGCTCCTTCCCCGAAGTCCACTTCAAAATCACCGTGCCTTCACCCTTGATGTCCGCGGTGGCTGCATTTCCCATGTGCAGCTTCTCATCTACCGCAAGCTCCCTGAAGGTGGTAAAGAGGCTCCTGCCTGGGCATACATGACAGGTCGCGCCCGTATCAAACCACCATCCTTTTGGAGTGTTGGTCACAGTATTGACCTCATCCATCATGGCGGGTTTGTCGGAGATCATTGCCACCAAAGGCATTCCGTCTTCATCTACCATATGCGCGCTCTAACGCTTTGGTTTCTTGCATTGGTTAGTCCGATGCCCTGGCTCGTCACAGTTGTAACAAGTCCCTTGGAACGCTTGAGGCTTCTTTTTCACAACCCCTTTCTTTGGTCCAAGCTTGCTAGCCTTTGCTTTCTCTTTGTCCTTTTTCCCCTTACCCTTGTTGCCTTTAGAGGATTGCCCATGTTCAACCATATTTGCACTAGCAGAAGTTTGCGTAAGGCTGCCTTTTTGGGCAATTCTATTGTCCTCCTTAATCCGAAGACGAACAATAAGGTCCTCTATAGTCATCTTCTTTCATTTGTGTTTAAGATAATTCTTAAAATCCACCCAACTAGGAGGTTACTTTTCAATCACCGCTGCCACTTGAAATGTCTCGCTAAGTGTCATGCCTTCCGCGAGGATGTCATGTAGTATAACTTGCAATTCTTGGACTTGATTCATAAAGGTTTTAGGATTAACCATTTTGTATTCCAAGAAACGGGCTACCACAAATTTTTTTGTGCCAGCATCCTCCGTTTTGTACTTCTTGTCCAAGGCATCCCATAAATCTTTGGAAGTTTTGACATTGTAGTACGCATTATACATTGCATCCGACAGGCCGTTTAACACACAGCCTCGACATATGAAATTCGAATGCTTCCAAGCATCTACCGCGCACTAAGCCTGGGCGTCGGTCTCCCCTTCCGCAGTTTTAGGAGCAGTTTCAGTCAAGAACCTCACAAGGTTCATGGTGGTCAAGTAGAAGAACATCTTTTGTTGCCATCTTTTGAAGTGTAGACCCAAGAACTTCTCGGGTCGTTCAGCGAGATTGGCCACTATGGACGCTCCCACAGTGTTGGCGTTCAAGGGGGTTCCCGTCACAACGTTTGTAGTGTTGTTGACATTAACGTTTTCAGTCAACATTCTGAAAAATTAAAATTCCAAGTTTAGTTCAAAGTAAACTATAAATTTTAATTTTAATGTCAAGTAGGGTACACCTTTGAGGTTTTGCACGCTGATTTAACAATCAGAGACAACCCACGGGTTAGGTCTAGTGCAAACAACCAAGGCGTTTCTTAGTCCGATTTACCACAAATTTACTGTTCGGCTTCTAAGTCCAACTTTGAAGACCAAAACAGAAAATTTTATAAATATTAAAGCAAACTTACTGTTTGGCTTCTAAGTCCAACTTTGAAGACCAAGACAGAAAGTTTATAACAGTTTTAGGATAGATTCTGAAAGTAATCAAAAAACTATTTTCAACCAAAGTCGCTCATTTGAAGATTAAAACAGAAATAAAATCTGTTTTTAAAACACAAACTGTGTGAAACAAAACTCGTTTTAGTCACAAAACAGAATGGTTTTGAATACACGAACGGTGTTTCAAAAATTTGTTTTAAGATTGTAGGAACCGTTCACATAATTAAATAAAATAAAACAACTTTTATTAAATAATTACAATACATAAATAAAGAAAGCTGGAAATCCAATACAATTACAACTCAAATAATCAAATTACAAGAAACAAAGATGAAGCAGAAAATCCGATAGGCTGAGGGTTTTGTTTAACATAGGCCCCTTAAAAAATATTCTGAGTCTCCCAGGAGAACTCGTTTTGTTTCCCAGGGTACAACAGCCGAAGCAGTGTGTACTGCCGGAGTTGGCACGAGGACCCGAAGTCTACCTTGAAAGAAGCAAAGAACAGATTAGAAGAGAGTAGAGAATTGTTTGCATGTAGATGTTGTTGCCGGTGTTCTTCTACTATGGAAGAGATGCTGTATTTATATAGCATCTGAGTTGAAACAGCCAAAACCGAATTAAATGAGAGAATTAAATTGCATTAAACATCTTCAATGCAATTTAATTCATCATTTAATTCTCAGTCAAAACCGTTGACTCATCTGTTTTGAATACTAAAAGTGAAACTGCTCAGTCATTAATGTCTGGAAAATTCTACGCGCGTGCGCGCGAGCAAGACACACTGGTGCGCGCGCGCCCTTTTGGCTCAAGTTCATGCGTGCGCAGGTCTGCACACTCATGCACGCGTGTGCCGTTTTGGCTCACTTTTGTGCGTGAGCAGGCTTGCACAACTCATGCGCGCGTGCGCTAGCATGTCTGCACCACCCTTGCACGCGTGCGCAAGCCACCAATGAACCTATACGAGCACGCCACACAGTCGCGCCGTATTGGCTCGCTCTGGTGCGCCCGTGCGCACTACTTTAGTGCCCCATGTGCCAGTGCGTGCCAACCTGCCACGTGTACTCGCGCGCCGCTGCCACGTCACCTTTCAAGGTCTACCAGCCACCTAGTCCTTGCAGCCCGTGTACTTCACCATGCGCGCACGGTCAAAATTACAAAGGCGGCTCGCGGCATTGCGAGCGTATGAAGTGCAAAGTGCGGCATCAAAGCGCCACATTGCGCCCTTCGCCCAAACCACGTGCGCACGTGTGCAATTGCGAGTTAGGGTACTCCGCACCCTTCGCGAGTACACTTAGTGTGTGCTTCCCTGAAACAATAAGGATGGAGTGTTCCCACTTAAATACCCCTTTAAGTTTCATCTCTCCTATGTGGGACAAGGTGCCACTTTCCCAATTTTTTCAGCATTCAATGTTTTAAACACCAAACTTTGAGCATCGATATCTCTTTCATCTTAGCTCTGTTTTGAACGTGGTTTAGTTCGTTGAGAAGCTCTTCCAACGTAGAACACAAACCAAAAAATAAATATATAAAACCACCTCAGTTTCTTATATTTATTTCTAGTCCAAAAATAGGAAAAATGCATTTCGTATATTTGTGAAAAATCCCTATTTTTCACAAAATTTCCATCAATATTTTTAGCCATTTTATACACTGGTTCAAGTTTTAATATTTATAAAAAAATGATAAAATATTATTACACTAGACTTCACCACGTTGGGCAAATGCACCCATCTTTAGCGTAATATAGTGATGGTAAGATACCGAGGTCGTCCAAGGATACAGTGAGTTCTAGTACCGAGTCTTCATTAATGTCTACTCAAACCAAGAGTAAGAGGTTAAAAAGGCTTAAAATAAAAATGAAGATATAAATAAAAAGATATAAATCAACAATAACAAAACAGGGGTGTTTAGGATACGCTTACCTCTTGATGTTTTGTTAACTAAACTTTACCATATGTTAATAAGGGCTCGATTGTTAGACGAGGAACTACGTGTCTAAATGCATAAAGTTGTGTAGTTCTTTGTTAGGGACCCTACCACACTCGACCATATTGCTTTGAATTAGCAGGGAAATGCCACTCAAGGTCGGATCAAACCATAATGGTGTTGCCCAATCAGCAAGGAAAGTATATACGATTGTTATGGGTGAATATTTTGGTTAATATTCCGGAATTAAGCTGTCAACCCGGGATAACCGATAGGTTTGATATCCTGAACTTACTTCTTATATTTCACTAACTCGTTCCTTGGACGTGTTATATAACTAACGCAGAGAATAAACAGATGTGAACAAGTCAACCGGAAATTTGAACTTGTGGTTGAAGAATGACCATTGGTCATGGTTGAAGGTGTCTTCAACGTTCACTAAAGAATATATCCCAAGAATTTATGGATCTTTAGTTAGGATTTTCGACTATATAATGAGGCTAACTGTTCTATTAGGGATATGACACACTCCTTATGCACTTTTGCTCTGATTACTACTATCTTGCAACTCACTCACGAATTCACTTGCACTTACACTAGAAATCATTTTGTCATCGATCGGTATAGTTCTTGATTTGTAACTATTTTATATTTTTAATACAGCAGACTGTGATAGACGATTTTATATTCAGAGTCCGAGGTTTGTGCCGGCAATCTCAATTGATTAAGGACTTTCCTCGTAATATCATGTGTTCTCTTTTGCTTTTCACTTCATTTTCATTCCGATAGATATCCTGAGTCGTATTCCAACATCCTGAACAATATTTCGATATTTATACTTTGCATTTAAATCTTTTTACTTTACAACACTGATTTTATACAACATATTTCAAAATAAAATATTAGCACACTACCGCACAAACTAATTGAATCACTAAATTGCTTAGGTAATTTTTGACCAAAACAATTTGGCACCCACCGTGGGGCAAGTGGTACTATTTCTCGTAAAATTTTTACTAAAATTTCTATTCAATCAGTTTCTCTTGAAACTATTTTCAAAATTGGCCTCTCAATCAAAAGCGACTTCATCCTTGATGCCCTCTTCAACCTCTGGTTCAAATATTTTATACAACATATTTCAAAATAAAATATTAGCACACTACCTCACAAATTAATTGAATCACTAAATTGCTTAGGTAATTTTTGACCAAAACAATTTGGCACCCACCGTGGGGCAAGTGGTACTATTTCTCGTAAAATTTTTACTAAAATTTCTATTCAATCAGTTTCTCTCGAAACAATTTTCAAAATTGGCCTCTCAATCAAAAGCGACTTCATCCTTGATGCCCTCTTCAACCTCTGGTTCAAATGTGCTTCTTCCTCCTCTTCCATCATTCCAAAAGAAGAATGACAATCCAACCAACAAGAACACTTCTACTGGACAGGCTAGTTTGAGATCCGAAATATCTGCTAGAACACTTGTTCTTATTTCCATTGATGAATTCTTTCATTGTTCACATCAGTGAAACAGCGGGTGAAACAACAACTAGATACCAACCAGATGTTGATAAGGGAGATTAAGTCGCTAAAGTTTAATTCGAAGAAGCCGGTTGAGGATATCTTTACTCCATTACAGCCTAGAATCTTAAATTTTAACTCAACAGAATCCTGGGAGAATCATCTGGGCGATTTTATTCCCAAGCAGCCGTAGAATACTATGGTTGATACTTCTCAAGCTGTCAGAGTTTATACTACCATGGATTCAAGACACTCCAGGATTCACTTTAGGATCACTACCACAGGATCTGCACTTAGGTAAGATTTCAAATAACAATATTTCTAACGCTAAGAATGTTGAGGCTATGCAGAATTCCAAAAATTGGCCCGATAAAAGCCAGAGATCGACAGAAGCTTAATGATATGATATCAAGTGTACCTGGTGTATTTCCACATATACCAGAAGTGTCCTCTACTAGCCATAGGATATCAAGATTCTTTCCACCAATCTGATGCTGAACCCCCAAAGAGATTTCAAACTCCAAACAAGAAGTAATACGATGGATCTACGGATCTCGAGGAACATATGGCATAATCTAGGGAAAGAATGAAGATCAATCCCATTTCTTTGAAACAAAAAAAAGCCTGCTTGTCTAAAGGATTTGGACCTACTCTAAAAGGATCTCCTTTAAAATGGCTCTTAAGTGTCCCTCCTTATTCAATTACCTCTTTTGCACATTTGGTTAACTTATTTAATAATCAATTATCTTGAAGCAGGACTTTTAAAAGGCTAACTAGTGATTTATATATGGTAACACAAGGTGCTAATGAATCCTTAAGGGATTATGTTAACAAATTCGATCGGGAATCTTTGGATATCCTGAACCTTGATGTTGCTATAGCGGTATGGGCATTTAAAATGGGCTTGAAGAAGGATTCCCCATATTACCAAGATCATGTTGTTTTGGTCAAAAATTACCGAAGCAATTAAGTGATCAAATTAGTTTGTGAGGTAGTGTGCTATTGGAGTTTGCAAAAATATGTTAAGTTGATTGTAAATGAAAACAGTTTCAGGATATAGCTCGAGGATATCAAACTATATCAACGATCAAACAATTGAGCGATAAAAGTAAAAGTTGACACAGGATGTACGAGGAAAGCCCTTGATCAATCTAGATTGCCGGCATAAAACCTCGGGAGCTGACAATCATCGGCTGCCTTATTCTTCTTATTGCTTTAATAACCAGGATATAGTTGTAGGATAATGCTCAGATCGATTCTAAATGTTACAATGATTGTGAGTGTTAGAGTGTAATCGTTGCTAGAAAAGAGAGTGTACGAGTATGGGAGATCGATATTGTGTGTGTTTTCCTACGATCTGGCATTCCATATTTATTGTTACAAGAACAAACAAACTATCCTATAATCTCGGGATACTTTTAAATATTCCTTCATGACCGTTGCAGGCCTATTCACCCGGCTTCAACGTCTTTCTCCCAACAATATTGAGCGAGTCTTCAGGGGAACAAGTCTTTGTAAACGTTAACATCCTACAGCCATAGCCTACAAGCAAATTATTAGTAACAATCAAGATACTGCCTCAGGATGTTACCAATATCCTGGTTCGGTATCCTGTCACAAATAGCTAACAATAAAATCAAGATGTAATGTCAGGATATGGGCTTAGAATTCCACCCGTAACAATATTCCCCAAAAATGTTGCTGTTGGGGATCCTTAATTCTAACGGTAATATTTTTTTAATCTTATCGAGGTCTTTAAGTGATTAGAAGATATGATTTGACATGGTGCAACTTCCCAAGCTATAATTACTAATTACTTTTGCCTATATCTTCTCATAACTTCTCCCTTTTAACTGTCATCAAGAAAATCAAAAAGGTAATTTCTTTCTTATCCTTTATCCCTTTCATCTTCTTCTTCTTCTTTCGATCAACCATGGCAAGACAAACTCGATCATCTTCCGGCGACTCGGTTCCCACCTTCACAGCTCAGAATCTGCTCCAAAACCTAGAGTGGGAAGTTTTCATGTTTGATAATGCTTACCTGTCGGCCCTCCGATCATCCGGGATCTTCCCGGACGGAGCAGTTTTCGGCCGTTTGATCGGGATCTCCAATCTGACGCGTCATCGACTGAATGGATCTGTTTTCTTGCCTTCCCCTTCATATTGGGTCTCCAGTTTTCTTTTTCTGATTTCATAATGGAATTCTTTCGTACTACCGGCCATAGCTTTAGCCAAACCATGCCCATTCTTTGGAGGGTTTTAGTTGTTCTTGATTGTATCAAGAATAACCATGTTCCTGATCTCTGTGTTAATGATCTCTCTGTGGCTTACCGGCTAAGATCCCATGGATCTAGCAGATTCTTTTTTTATTCCACCACCACCAATCCTCTCATCCTTCAAGCCACCAGGAATGAAGATGAATGGAAAACAAAATTCTTCTCTGTAAAAAGAAATTCGATTCCTGGTGGAGAGAGTTTTCCGGTGAAATGGTTAACAAAGGGTACGAGCTAGGGTTTTAGGATTATTCCAAAAAATATCATGTTCAATATCCTAGACTGACATCCTCCTTTTGTTTTGTGCAGCGGATTTCAGAAAATTAGCACATCCCCTTGCCGACTTAGCGTAGAGGATTGAGGCCATCTACAAGCTGCCAAAAATGAGAGAAATTTTGTTCCAAATCAAGCAACCTCAACCCAACACTCAGCTCTAACATGTCTGGTAAGGGTTTCTGTTCAATATCCCTGCATAAGTTTTGTTATCCAATATATTGAATGATTAGAATTAAGATTACTTCCTTGTTTGTGTAGACACCAGCAAGATGCCAGTTTTCTTGGACCTTGAAGAACTGGGAAACTACCCCATTCCTGTTCAGGTCAAGAAAGAGACACCAGCCACCACTAGTTCCAAACCATTTGTTGCTCCTAAGCCTACTCCACAGCCTAGATCCCGTGCTTCCTCGTCTAAAAAGAGAAAAGGGTTCCGAAACTGCTTCTGCCGCTCCTGAAGGTTTCTCTTATGAGGACCTTAGCTTCACTGACTCTCTCTTATGCCCATGACTTCCTTCCTCCACAAGGTGAATATCCTGACCCTGTATCCTGTATGCATATATCGAGTCGATATCCTGGTTAGTTAGTACTAATTGATACATGTGCTCCGCTTTGTAGGGGTTGCAACATCTGCTGAACCTCTACACCGAATCTTGTGAGGCGGTAAAGGTCTAGGACGCCAGGATAAAGAAGGCTGAGATCACCATCTCGGACCAGGGAAGGATCGCCGACGCCAAGACCCAGTACTATGAAGATAAACTAAAGAAGGTCACCCAGGATGCTGAAGTGAAGCTGGCCACTGCCCAGGTATGATTTCCTTCCGGGATGGTGTCAAGAATTCAGCCATTGTCTCCCTTCTCCAGGCCAGGATTAAGATAGCGTATGAGGCCAAATATGCAGGCTTCGAATGCCCAACCTGGCCGATTGATTCATGGGTGGCTAAGCTAAAGGATCTCGGAGGGAATCCTGTGCCATATCTTGCCAAGTCTGGAGTTAGTGAGCCTTCGAAGGCAGCTGTGGCGGCGGTTGAAGCAGGAGAGAAGGTAGGGGCTGGAGCGGATGCTGGTGGTGATGGTGCTAAGAAGGTTGGTGAGGATGCTGCTGCATGAGGGCAGCGAAGTGGGCGATAATGGATAATGATGCCTAGGCCGAAGCCCATTTTTTTAAATTTGAATGGTCTGTACCCCCTAAACAATTTACATTCCCTGCACTTTACTTTTCTGCACACTTGAACAATTTTAAGTTCTTGCAAGATTAGAACAATCTAACATTTGAAGGTGGAGGGATCCTGTGTTTTTAGGACGAAGCCTTCAACTGTTTATGTGAATATGTTTTTAGAAGTAGTTATATTCTTGGTGGATGGGTCTCGGTTTGATATGAAGCCAAGAATATAACCTTTTGAACCGTTAATAATAGACTAACCTTTCGACCTTATCTGTGACAACTGGCACTTTTCCATGCATTCCGTACAATAATTAAACAGTAATCTGTGCTTTAATAACTGTGCATGATTTAGTTTACAAGACGAATGAAATTTTGATTACTGTTATATACATACAATGGCATTTCATGTTGCAAGACTTTTATCACTACTACATGCAGCACAATATAGTTCTATTAATGCACAGAGCAGAGTTGGCACAGTTATCAGACAAACTAGAAGTACTGACAGGAGTTCAGTACTTAGACAGACATGATGTTAAGACACAAAATAAGCCCCAGGACCAAGTGTTACACTAGTATAGTGTGTAGGAAAGTAAGGATTACAAAATTGCCTTCCTAGTGATGACATAGGTACCGGAAAGTGCCAGAAACACACTAAAACTACAAAATTCTGCAGAAAATAAACAAATTCATCAAAAATTCAGCTTTTAACATCTAAATATAATGCAGAATTATGATATAATGGTCCAGAATAATTTCCTAAGTGTCAGGAATCAAAATTGTCATAAAACATAACATAAAGAACACTAAACTGCGTAATTTAGTGCTTTAACGAACAGTAACGAAATGAACAACCGGACACTACCTGAAACATCAAATTCTTACTAGAAGCATTGTTTTAGTGTTACAAAGCTAGTTATGGTTACCGAACATCATAACACATCCTATAAACATATAACACATATAACCCTAACTAGTATACTTGAAATCTAACTATAACACTTAACTTACCATTAGAATATACCAACATGTTATACCATATGCCACCAAATGTTGGAAAGATTTCTTTTTAAAAACACAAGACTTAAACAACTTGTCATTTTTCATCTTCAAAACACTTTCACTTCCTTCGTCTTCCTCTCATTTATGGCTCACACAACACACCCACACCTCTCCATTTTTCAACCCATTCAATGCATTCCAAGGTGAACATAAGGTGTAAGAAGCATAGTTAGGAAGCTAGGAAGCTTTGGATGTTGAAGGACCTCTTGCAAGTGCTTTTAACCACCTCATCTTCATCTTGTGATCATCCCTAGCCTTGAGCTAGTAGTAAGATCATCTACATCCCATTTTACATCTTATTTAGTTGGTTAAAAGATGTTACAAGTAACTTAACATGAAGAACACTAATGATCAAGAACATAAATCTTAAACATAAGCTTAAAAATCATAAGAATAAATGTTGTTAAGTGTTGTTATGCTACTTGATTGTTGATTGTTTATGTTAATGATGTTAAACATCATATGATCTTGCTAGATAGTGATTAAAGACATAATCTAGCAAGATAAGGGGATGATTATGTTAAAGATCAAGAGATCATTCTTATGTTTAAGCATGAACTTGAAGTATAAATTGTTTTCTTGAATAAAGATGATCAAAGTGTAATGAGAATCGTGTAAGTATATGATTTCAAGAAATATTTTTCAAGAAACCAAGAATAAAATACAATATTTACATAAACTTGGTTCTTAAAGAAACTAACCACATTTTTAGTGGTTAATCAAGTGTAGAAATATATATTTAACAAGAAAAAATTGAGAAGAAATATTTTTAGAAAATCACTTTACAAGTCGTGAAGATATAACTTCATCAAGAATGATATTTTTAAATAAATAACCACACTTTAAAGGGTAACTAAATACACTACTAAGTTACTACAAATTTTTATAAATTTTCAAGTTCATGAAGTAGTGATTAATGCTTGATTTATGGCACTTGGTAAGTATTGTTTGGATTATTGTTGATTGTGATGATTTATAAAAGAAAATGATATGCTTTGAAAGCATGGAAACCTCCATTTTTAAGGAGAAACTATGGCAATTTTTTTCTAGAAATTAAACGCTTAGGAAAATATTTTTAAACAAATATTTACAAGCATATTTTAACCATGATTTTTCATATAAAGTTTGCCATAATTTTTGTTACAAAAATTACAAAATATTGGAGGTTGGTTTTGATAATAAAAGTGACTAAATATGTATTTAGGAAAATATATATTTAGATGTCACCATGTGGGTGATTATTTGTATATTATGTGTATCAGTTATATTATTTTAGGGCTTGAAATAATTTAACTCACCAAAATACCAAGAAATACAATACTAAATATTACCAAAAATTCCAAGAAATAAATATACAAATTATACCCAAAATATTGGAGAAATCGAACAAGGAATATAACTTACAAAAATATTCCGGAATTAGATTCGTAAGTATATTTTGGTAAACGGTAGTTTAGAAACCAAGAGAACAAAAATATGATTTTCATAAGTATTATAAAATAAATCATATTTTTTAAAAGAAGAAAATATATTATTTTTGGGTGAGAACAATATATATGTTTTCTTGGAATTATTAGAAGATATATTATTTTTCTGAGAAAATATATATTTTCTTAAATAAACATAGAATACCTTATTTTTTGGTGAAAAATAGATTTATATATATTTTCTAAGTTAAAATTGAACATGTATTAGTTTCATGGTTTAAATGAAACTACAATTATTTTTGCCAAGGGAAAAAAATTATAAATAATTTTTCTATGTAAGATTTCCTAAAATATATATTTTGAGAATATATATTGGTGAATTTTATTAGAAGTATTATTCCGGAAAGTATAAATACAAAATTAAGTATATGAATACTTAATAAATACATTGAAATACGTATTCTTGTACGTATAAATACACACCGAAATACGCCACAAATACTTGGCAAATACACAAGTCTAATATACACCTGTATGACTGTACCCATCCTTGGGAGAACACATACGCATAACCGCATGATATACCAAGTTTAAATATGTTATTTTAACTAATATTCCAAAATTTAATAAATATAATTTAAGTTAAAATATTTATTATTTTAACAAATAATTATATACTTTGGAATATTATAATATACATCAATGATGTAACTCAGAATACACCAAGATTTGCAAAACAAGTCATAATGAACAACTAAGACAAAGATTCGTGACACGACCTAAGCGTCTAATAAAACATGGCACATGTGTAGGTAGTTGTACGACTCATAGGAGGACCTTGAGCATACGAGATAGCAGGACGCAAACTTGTGAGTTCATGTCCCCCTTTTCTCTTAACCGATTTTTGGTTTTATAAATCTCGGGCGTGGAATACATGTTACGAATGTTTAAATGGTATGATTTAGCTGTGAAATGAACTATTAGATCGTGTGAGCATAGATTGAATTTGAAATGCCATTAACTCTCATAATAAATATGGACAAAAGGTTAGATCTAACGGGTACGGCCGAGCCCCACTCATGGTCCTTATGTGACCACTTTGAGTGCTTTGGTGTCCCAGTCGAGGTGATTCAACAACGGTCAAGGGTGATTTGACACAGTCAAGGTGATTTTATACGGTCAAGGGAATTTGACACAGTCAAGGTGAATTTGACACAGTCGAGGGGAATTCGACACAGGCGAGGGGATTCGACGAGGGTATAAGCCTACTCATATTGAGTGCTCCCTATGTCTTCACATACATTAATGTCCTTGCAAAACATTAATCTGATCTATTCATAGATGCTTTTCATACCTGTTTTCAAAGGAGTCTCTCAAACATTTACAAGTTTATCAGTACTTATACAAAACACATGAACTCGCTCAACTTTTGTTGATGTTTTCAAAATTACATGTATTTCAGGAAACAAGTTGGATCTTGGGCGCTGGTGTTGTTTCGGGATATGAATAACAAGTTTAGATGTCATCCACTTTTGTTGGTTTGTAACTTAATAAGAGGTTTTGTCGTTTGAAACTTTTTTGACTGGTGTTTGTAATATTTTAAACTTTATGAATGGATGAACATCATTTTGATCATATAGTTGTTTATATAATTGAATGGAATGGTATTGAACAAGTCACACATCATACGCTGTGACAACTGGCACCAAACCGGTAATTTCCGTATAGTTTAATTATTACTTAATGTCTGCAATTATGTGCTTAAATGTCAACATTGTCTGATTTCATGCTATACGTGTGAATTCATGCACGTTTTATACTTCAAATATGGCTTTATGCATTACTGTTAGCGTTGCGTCAGAAAGACTAGTAAACTCACCGGTAAGACACACTGTGTCAGCTACTCTGCAGAAAGCAGCCAGATAATGGAATTAGGGCCTAGGAGCAGGTCCAACGTCTAAAATACATTAAAACCCAAGTATGATACAAGGGTTGACATACAGACTTTCCGGAAGCTAAAATATGCACTAAAAAGCACCCGAAACACACTTTAAATGCTGAATTTCTCATATTTCAGCAAAATTCAGCATTGTAACAAGCTAGTAACATGTAAAAATATGACTAAATGGTCCTTAATGCTTTCCTAAGTGTCGGGAATTAAAAGTGTCACAAAAGAGTACTTAAAGATCACTAAACGGAATAGCTTGACACTTTAACAAACCGGTATCTAACCGAACAACCGGACATTACCCGAAACACCAAAATTATACTAGAAGCATTGTTTTAATGTTTCTGAGCTAGTTATGATCCCCGAATACCCTAACACACTATATAACACATCATACACTTAAACACTAACTATTATACTAAGAATCCTAACTAGATCTCTAACTTACCATTTAATCACAACCAAGACCCCCCCCCCATCCATATGGACGGTTATAAGGGTGGCCCCACCCCATGATCTTACAAGATTTCCATAATCTTCCTTTAATCTTCTCTTGATTTGCTAGAGATTATGTTGGTACTATAGGAACACAATATACAAAGGGTAAAAGCTAAACATGGTTATAAAGGATCTTGAAGCTCTCATAATCACCCACACACTTCACCATCATCTTTCTTCTCCTCTCCCCCTCACTCTCGGCCGAACATAGCACATCCCACCATCACCATTTTCAAGTCTTGATCAATCATTCCAAGATCATCCTAATGTGTAAGAAGGTGTTTAAGGAAGTGTGGAGCTTGTGGATCTTAAAGGACCTTTCTCATTTGCTTTTATCCAACACATTTGTCATCTTCAACCTCTTGTGTTCTTCCCTAGCCTTGTGCTAGTAGTATGACCCTTATGATCTCTTGTTACTTCATATTTTGATGATTAAAAGATGATGAACATTATTAATCTTGAAGAACACTAAAGAAAATAAACATGAATCTTTAACATAAGCTTAATAACATAAGAATACATGTTGATTGTGTTGATTTGCTTCTAGATGATTGATTATTTGTGTAGTGATGTTAGACATTATAAGAAACCTACTAGATTGTGATTAAACACATGATCTAGTAAGTTAAGGTGATGATCTTGTGAAAGACCAAGATGGTCATACTTTATATACATGAACTTGAATGATGAAATTTGTTTTCATGTGTAAAGATGATTTAAACAAAATACAAATCTTGTAGATAGATGATTACAAAAATAATTTTCTCAAGAAACCAAGTTTATTTATGAGGTTTACAAAGTCATGGTTTCTAAGTAAACTAATCATATTTTTAGTAATAAATCAAGACTAGGAACATGATTGTAACAAGAAAAATACAAAAGAAATATTTTTAGAAAAATCATCTTACAAGTTGTAAATAACTAAATCTTTCAAGAATGTGATTTGCAAACAAATAACAATGTTTTAAAGGGTAACTAAACCTACAAATTAACATGGTAAGTTACTACAAGTTTTTACAAAAACTTCAAGTTCATTGTATAGTGTAATTTACATGATCTTGGCTTATGGTAAGTCTTGATTGTGTTTTTGTTGATTGATGATGATTTTAAAAGAAAATAAACACATGTTTTGAAAACTTGGGAAACCTCCATTTTTAGGGGAAACTATGTCAAAATTTTTGTAAAATTTTGACACTTAGAAAAATATAAGTTTTGGTGAAACTTATTCCCTAAAAATTTACCTAGAAATATTTACCAAGGTTTCCCTAATTTTTGTGTAAATTTCAAGTTAAGAAATGATGATTTCTTCAAGATAAAAATTGATATTAAGTATGTATATTTTTGAGGAAAATATATATATTTATTGATCACCAAATTTTGAGCTAAGTGTATGTAATATGTATTATATGTAATAGTGTATTAGGACTTGAAAATACACTAAACACTCCTAAGGAGTAAAAATACAAAATACACATACAACATGCTTAGACAAATACAAGAACATATATTTATGAAAATATATTTCTTAAAAGATTATGTAACTTGGACAAGTTACGAACTTAAAATGTCTTTTTGGACGAAAATATATAACTCGGGTGAAAAAGATACAAGATACTTATATTTATTTTTGGGAAAATAATATAAGTAAGAGACATAGTTAAAAATATGAATTATTTTTAACAACAAAGAACACATACATAAAATATGGTGACTTGTACTTGTGCGATACAAGTCTAGTGACTAACGTTAATAAAACACGTATAGGTCACGACGCTATATAAGCAAACCCGGTGAAGTTTACGGCGCAGGAAACGCAAAGTTGTGAGTTCATGTCCCCACTTTTAAACTTTTACTTGTTTTCTAAACTTGGGGAAAATACATGTGTTATGGTATGTGGAATACAAAAACTAAGGAATGATACTTTAGATCATGTCACGAATAGGGTACCATAAGCACCATTAACCAGTTACATACCAAGACCGCGGAACAAAAGGTTAGATCTAATGGGTTTCAGGCAGCCACACTCTTGGTGATACTAGTACCAAGCAGTGCTTTTGTGTCTCTAGTCATGAATCGACAGTCGTGGATTCGACAGCTACAAATGCCTATGGTTTGGATGCTTCCTATGCCGTGTCACATGTTAATGGCCTAGCAAACCATTAGCGATCTCGATTTCCTTACATTTACAGAAATACTTGTTTCATACAAATTACATACCATGTTTTCATTCAAGTATACAAATGTTCAATACAAAAACTGCATGAATTCACACCAACATTACGTTGACGATTTTCCAAAAACTCACATGTATTTCAGGTAACTAAAGTGGATGTGCGCGCGGTCATACTCTTGCTCTTGGATGTTGTTTATGTTTAGCTATCTTGTGTCAAAGACTCCGATGCCTGCTTTGCGGGAATTGGTTATTATATTTCATCCTATGTGAGATATAAGAACCAAGTTCTCGATGTTCGTCTTTTAATAAAGTTGTAAACTTATCAAACAATATGCTGTCTTGTGATGTAAACATTTAACTTATGTTTACCTTTCGTATGCGATGAGAACCTTTCAAGATCACACCTCGTGCTTCCGCCTTAGAAAGGGGTGTGACAGATTGGTATCAGAGCTACGATTGTAGTGAATCAGGATTCCTTCTCGAGTCTAGACTACAATCTTTAGGATCCTCTCACGAAAACAATTTTTTCAAAAGTTTTCATTGCATAAAACTTCCGCGACATCCACTACCTGAAACTGTTTTCAAGGAGTCAAGTAAGGACACTACGAAACTTAGGGTGCACTGGAGTAGCACTTGTCTTTGACTAGAAATTAGTTGCAACTATGTGTTATAATTGATATATACATATACTAGAAATAGAATATCTCAGGTACTCGTGTCTTCGCCTGAAAACAGTGGCCTATCTGAAGGAAGTGATACGAGGATGAAACGAACTGTGCGGACTGTGCAAGGAGTTACGTAATTATGGATGCATACATAATTATGGAATTCAGTGCACAAAAACCACAGCAAGTCTTGTCACGTACCAAACAGGATTCCTTCAATAGTAGTTAATATGATTTCTAGCATCTATAACATGATTTTAATATCAACTTCTTCATATCATACAAAAACCCCTTTTCAAGTCATGTATAAACAATTACTCAAACTTACAATTTGTTCAAGTCTCTTGATTTCATTATTCAATATGAAGATTCTAAGCACAAATTTAACCTTAACTTCATCATATTATCAAAACCCACTTAGCTAGGTGTGGTAATTCAACCAAACACCTAAATTATAGCAATTTATTCTAAATCTTCACTTAGGGCTTGTTCCTAAGCAATCATACCTCTCAAATTAAGCCATAACTTCTATGATTCATACAGAATCCGCACCTTGTGATGTTAATAAATTTTCATAACTTCATCAACATCAAAAATTCGACATACCTTATGATCCCCTAGCTTGGGTGATCGTTAATTCACGTACATGCATTGATTTGAGGCTAGAATCAACCTTCAATTTGTTGAATTTGGTTGAGTTAGGGTTTTGGCTCCTTGGAGCCCTTCCTGGTCGATCCAGAACACGCACCACACACACTCTTGTGTGTGTGTTATGTTATTTTATTTAGTTTTATAAAATGATTTTCAAGTTACCCTATTTTGGTTCCTCATGTTTGGTTGGTTATTAATTAGGTCACAACCTAATTATTTTTTAACAATATTCCCACTTATTAACAAGGTTTGGCATTCCTAGTTATCTTAGTGGGTTCGGGAAAGTTTATGACTAGGTTTGCTTTAAGTCCCGTTAACTCGGACCTTTTGTCCATTTTATTTCTTGAAAGTTCTTATTTTCTTTTTAATTAATATTAGGATTATTTATTTAAATCCTAATATTTACCGGGCTACTTTTACCACTAACGGTACTTTACCCGTCTTTTAGTATTAACTGGGTTTGATTACCAAACCCGTTTTCGGGGTGTTACAGTTTAGCATTAGGATTTAGCTTTAGGGTTTAGAATTAGGGTTTAGCTTTAGGTTTTAGCATTAGAGTTTAGTTTTAGGGTTTAGCTTTAGAGTTTAGGGTTTAGCATTAAGGTTTAGCTTTAGGGTTTAGGGTTTATAACACATATTTTTCAATTTTAAAGATATATATACATATATGTATAATTGACAATATACATATATGTATAATTGACAATATACATATATGTATAGTTAAAAGACTAACAATATACACATGTGTATAAATCCCAAAAAAAAATTTGCCTTTTTTTTCACTTTTTTGCATTTTTTGCTTAGGGAAATGTGTGGTACAGATTACTTCTCAAGTTTCTCAAATAGGGTAGACTTCTCTTAGGATCCCTACCCTATATATATATATATAGTTACCTTGGCTAGAACCCTAAATTATATAATTATAATTTTTATAAAGATTTCTACAAGTATTTATACTATATATATTTTAAGATATATATATATATATATATATATATATATATATATATATCTTCCTATATAATAAAGCAAAATTTGCAATCCTAGGTGTCAAGATTTGAAGGCCCCCATCCTATGTGTCATTTTCTTAGAATTTTTTTTTTATAAACCCTAAAGTCAAACAGGCCTAATAATATTGCATCTGTCTTTTTCCATACATTAAAGAATAAAGTACAATTGTTTAAATCACATACATCAAACCCACCCCAAATCAGCTTATCTGGTTCAAACGTCATTTGCCTCTGCCTTTCCAACTTTCCTCAAACAACTTATCCCATTCAAAATTCAAATTCAGTGTTTCCCAAAATCAGATCTGCAAAACAATTTTCAAAACCCATTGAAAGAGATAGAGAGAGAGATTCAGTGTTTCCCAAACAAGATCTGCAAAACAAATTTCAAAACCCATTGAAAGAGATATAGAGAGACGAGATGAAAGTTGAAGGGAACCCATGTTATTCTTTTAACGTATACAGATCCGGTGGCGGCTATGGTAGATGTGGTACGATGGTGGAGTTGTTCAAGAGCCATGTCTAGATTGATGAAGTTTTGGTTCGAATTCATGACTACATGCTCGATTTCAGGCAAACTAGGGTTTGGTAAGTGAAGATTCCGACGATCTAGGGCTTAAACAAGCTTTCTCCGGCAACTTGATAAGAACCGACACCTGTAGAATCGTTTATTTTTTTATCATTTTCAATAATATATGGCTCCAATATTGTGAGTTATGATGTTTGACTGTGGTTGCTATTTGTTTTTTTTTTAGATGTAGAAGGCACCAAGCTTTTTCGTATAGCTTTTTACGGTCTTTATGCTATAGTTTCTTTCTATGCTTCATATATTAGAGTACCTGTTAGTTTGTGGAGCAGGTAACCTTTTCCTCTTTTACAAGGTGTTTTTTTTATTTTCACAAATGTCGATTTGCTATATTTGTATACACTAAAAACACAAATATTATATAGGGTCCTTTAAAGGTTGTAGATAACCAAGCATTTAAAACTCAAGAAATTGTCGTTCTTCAGTTCAGGATTGTAGATCTGTTATCAGAATGAGTCAACATAATATTTCATAATAGTTTCTTTGGCCAAATTTTTTACGTTCGTCCACTAAAGAACATTGAAGCACCAGAAGATCTCTCTTGCTGATCTGCGAAGTAGAATTTCAATGAGGATTCAGGTTACCGCCTTTTTTCATGGCTTTCATTTTTTCAGTTTTGGTGTTTCTTTCTTTTAAATTGTCTACTTTTGTGATTTAGGGTTCAACACTTTCAATCATTAGTGGACGTAACACAATTCTTGCTGAGGTAAGTGAAGATGTATTGAATAATCCTTGAAAGTTAATATCTTGATTTCATATTTGGTGTGTGCGTGAGTTTTAAAAGCTGAATTTTCAGGTTAAGGTATCACAATAAATTACTGCTATACTGAGTTTAATCGGCTTTAGTGTTGCTAATTTAAAACATATGTTGAGGAACTTGAATTTGTGTTTAATGTTGTGATGAATTAAGATGTCACAATAGATGAAGTGGGTATATAAAATTGTGTCTTCATCTTCAGATTGCTTTCTTTAAGTATTTTTGGCTGATAATATTGTTCTATGTGATGTAGATATACTCACAAACTGTGTAGTGGAGCCCATAGTTTCAGTTATCTTTCAAAGAACAAAAGCAACCTGTTTTGCTTTTGGGCAAACATGTATCCTTCTAGCTGTAGTTATTGAAGTCAAGGCAAGTTCTTATTGCATGTTTTTGTTGATGTATTGTTCTACAGGTGCACGCAATAAGCTTTGTCTCATTGCTTTGCTTTTTTCTAGGCAGAATCCATATCGTGGTTGTGCTAAGCATGTTTTGTAATGGGTTAAAATGGGCTCGGGTCAAGCGGGTTGAATAATTTGCATATAAAAGATCTGAGAGGTTGTATACATTAAAAGAATAACTTGGGTTCCCTTTTTAGCTACATTTTTTATTTGAACAGTAAACCATAACCTAAATCGACCAATTCATAAGGATTTACTATACAAAACACTCCCATGTTTCTTATTCCAAAGCAGAAGTGACCTGATCTAAACCAAAGATATTTAAAAATATCATGTATGTCGGAGTTTGTGTGTTTATTTTATAGGAAGATATCCATCAGTGAAAGTTGGATGATCCGAACAAAAAAACCGATCCACATTCGCTCGGATCACAACAGTGAAATGCATTCAATCTATGGTACATTTTTTTTGTTGGTAATGTTTGCCAAACATGAATGGTTATCCACGTATAAGAAATCATATAAAAAATTCTTTTGTAAATATAATTTTTTTTAACACAACCCATAACCCGTGAAGCTCACGGGTATATAAACATATACACACACACACATATATATATATATATATAGGGTCAGTGTTTAGAGAGAACGGTGAAAAGTGTGAGAACGGTGAGAACAATTTTGGTGGTGACATGTGGCATTGATGTAAAATTACACTAAGGGGTAATATTGTAAAAAAAACCCACTCACATGAAATGGGTGTTCAAATAAAACGCTATAAAAACACCCAACTCAGAAAAACGCAATGAAAATACCCAGTTAAAATGCCATAAAACACTCAAAAAAGCTATTGTTATGCACACACAAAAAAAAACTATTTTTTGAGCTATAATTTACAACAGCATTAAAAAACCATTTTTTTGAGCCATATAGCTCAAAAAACGCCATGCAAAAAAAGCTATTTTTTTGAGCTATAGTTTACAACAGCTCAAAAAAACCATTTATTAGCCATATAGCTCCAAGTTAAAACACTATAACAAAAAAAACTATTTTTTAGACTATAATTTACAACAGCTCAAAAAAATCAATTTTTTGAGCCATATAACTCAAAAAACACCATAAGCTCCTACCCAAAAAAGCTATTTTTTGAGCTATAATTTAAACAGCTTAAAAAAAACCATTTTTTGAGCCATATAGCTCAAAAAAACCATTTTTTTTTGTGTCTAACCGCCTAAATTGATATTTTTTGAGCTAAAAAAAAATCACAATTTGTACTATAAAAACGCCATAAAACCCCCAGTTCAGAAAAAACGCCATGAAAAAACTCAGTTGAAAACGCAATAAAACACTCAGTTCAGAAAAACGCCTTGAAAATACCTAGTTAAAATGCCATAAAAACACCTAGTTCAGAAAAACGCCATGAAAATACCTAGTTTAAATCGCCATAAAACACCCAGTTCAGAAAAACGCCATAAAACCTATTTAATTTTTTTTCGAAAAGTATATCAATAGTACACTCGTTGGAAAGATTAAAAAACGCTAAATTTTATGGTGTAATTTTTTTCGAAAAATAATCATGTATAAAAAAGTTATTGTCGTTTAAATATGATGGGGAAAATGACATGTGATTAGCATGTGCACCTTTGTTTGGATCTTTCTATTTTACCCCTCCTGGTAGTTCCAAGGCCCCTATTATTTACAAAAATGACACCGCATCAATCTCAGTCACAAACCACTAAGATCTTGTGGCTGAGAATCATTCTCACCATTCTCACACTTTGAGGCGTTCTCTCCTGATCCTGTTCATATATATATATATATATATATATATATATATATATATATATATATATATAATGAAAGTATCTATAGAAAACCCTTATAATTTAGAAAACTTAGGAAACTCTAACCTCCCGATTTTTTTTAAATTACACATGTTATATACATGTTTTTAAGGTTTTTGGAAAAAAAAATCAAAAAAGCGTCATGTGGATATTTAAAAAAAAATAAACAAATTTATGGGGTAACATATGTCAGACGAATGTAACATATGTTACACCAAAACTTGTTTATTTTATTTAAAAATATCTACTCGGCGCTTTCTTGAATTTTTTTTGCCTAAAACCCTTAAATACATGTATATAACATGTGTAAATTTTTTCAAAAAAAAAAATGGGAACTTTGAGTTTCCCGGGTTTTCTAACCACAATTGAGTTTTCTATACATCCTTCCTATATATATATATATAGGGTAAGGTTCATGCGAGAACCACCTTTATTGCGAGAACCGCGAAAACCATTGCGAACATAAACTAAAATAGCTAAAAAAACCTTAAAAAACCTAACCCCCACCCCCTCCAAAAAACCTAAACCCCCCCCCCCCCAAACCTAAACCCCCACCCCAAGCTAAAATGCTAAAAACTAAACCCACAAAAACCTAAAAAAATAAAAAAAACACACATTTTTTTTAAATATTTTTACATTAAAATCGCTTATTTTAGTAGCCAAAAAAAAAATTTAACAAAAAAAATTTTAAAAAAAACTATTTTTGGACTAATAAAAGTAGCGATTTTTTTTTATGATAAAATGTTAAAAAAAAAAAAAAATTGTGTGTTTTTAGCTAGTTTTAGGTATTTTTGGTTGTGTGCACATTGGTTCTCGCAATAAAGGGTGGTTCCTAACGGATCCGTCTCCTATATATATATATATATATATATGCACATGTGCATAGATAACTGTTATTCGAAATTTTTTTTTTTGAAATTTTTTTTATAAACAAAATTTAGCGATTTTTCCAAAAAATAATAGTAAAAAAAATTAAAAAAAATTTTGTGTGTTTTTTAGATTTTTTTTAGGTATTACTATTTGTGTTCACACTTGTTCTCGTGGTTCTCGCAATAAAGGGTGGTTCCTAACAGATCCTTCTTATATATATATAAACTCATCCGAGAAACTAAACTATCCTTAATTATACGAGTATGGTATGTGTGGGATTAAATTTGTTTATCAACATAGGGTGGGGATCAAATTGTAAGTTTATTTTGGCTAGGAAGGATAGGAAGCAATAGGATTATGACATGTGGCAAAATTTAAAATAAAGAGAAAGGGTATTTTAGTCAATCTAATCCTTTTTTCTTCTTTCTTCTCCCCAGTAACTTCAAAAACCCACCATTTTCAAAACCCACCATCTTTAACCTTTTCTTCACTTACTATCTCAATAATCACTACATTATAGTGCGATTTTCGTCATCAATCCAAACACCCGATTAATGTGTTCTTCAACTTTTTTTTTTTGAAGAAAACCCTGTTTAATTTCATTCAAAATCTCGTTTTTTCCGGTGATTTTGAAGATAATCACTTGATCCGTTTGATTCGATCGCTGATAAGTGTTTCTATCATTCAAATTTCGTCAATCCTTGAAGAAATTGGCTTCGATCCATGTAAGAAATTCTTTAATTTTATTTTTACGATCTGGGTTTTTGATTTAGTCATTGCGTTTTACGATCTTGGCGGGGGTCCGGGGGCAGCGCCCCTGGTAGCAGGGTCCAAGGGGCAGAGCCCCTGGCTGGTTCAGACAATTCCCAAACAAAACCTGGTTCAATGCGTTTTAGAGAGAATACTTTCTTTGGTGTTTTTAGGCCATTGCGTTTTAGAATTAAGACATTTTTATGTGTTTTCTGGCCATTGCGTTTTAGAAAAACACATTTTTGAAGTGTTTTTAGTCATTGTGTTTTAGAAAAATACATTTTTTAAAGTGATTTTAGTCATTGCGTTTTAGGTAAAACACATTTTTAGGTGTTTTCAGTCCATTGCGTTTTATAGGTAACACTTTCTTTTGTTTTTTTAGGCCAATGCGTTTTAGAAATGAGGCATTTTTAAGTGTTTTTTGGCCATTGCGTTTTATAAATAAGACATTTCTTTGTGTTTTTTGTGCATTGCGTATTAGGTAAAACACTTTTTTATGTGTTTTCAGTCCATTGCGTTTTAGAAAACAGACATTTTAAGTGTTTTCTGGCTATTGCGTTTTAGGAATAAGACATTTGTTTGTGTTTTTGGTGAATTGCGTTTTAGGTAAAAACACATTTTATGTGTTTTCAGTCCATTGCGTTTTAGAAACTACACTTTCTTTTGTGTTTTTAGACTATTGCATTTTATAATTAAGACATTTCTTTGTGTTTTCTGGCCATTACGTTTTACAAATAAGACATTTCTTTGCGTTTTTGGTGCATTGCGTTTTAAGCAACTGGGTTCTTTCCATTGCGTTTTACGCAACTGGGTTTTCAATTTTTTTTTCCAAAATATAGCAATAGTATACTCGTTTTAAAGATAAAAAAACGCTCGTTTTTGTGGTGCAATTTTATAAAAAAAAATATTGTATGAAAGAGTTATTAACTTTTTAAAAATAGGGGGGAATTGGAGGAGAGAAAAATTATTGCCTTGGATTGACTAGAATGTCCGTAGACAAACCCACGCGCCTCCTTTTTCCCATGAATTTCACTCATTTAATCTTAGCCATTGATTAAATAAATGGATGGTCAAGATTACTTCCTAGGCTTTCTACCCAAATAAACTTCCTATTTTTATATAAATATAAGGTGTACTATTTCAAGATATATTTCCCTAAAATAACTATATAAGTTACATATATTAGTTTACAATACCAGACGTATTACGACTTGGGTTAAAATATATTATTTTATTTGTTTCATAAACCCTGGATTACATACGAGATTACACAAGACTTCGCTACTTACATTCATTGTTGTGTAGGTGAGTTTCATGACCTCCTTTTACTATTTTATACTTGGTAAAAAATATGCTTACTTACATTTAAATACGAAAACAAGAAAATGAGAAACAATTATTTGATTTCATTGTGTGTATGAGTTACATTATTCCTATTTGAGCAGAGCCGTTCCTACGTTTTTGGGGACCCTAAACGAACTACGAAGTGGAAACCCTTTTATACATATATATATTTTTTTGCATAACCAGATTCAAAAGTTGTGATTCGATTTGACATTGCTAAAATCTAAATCTATTTAAGAGATTAACGACGAGCCCTAAACAACAAATTAAATGGGCAAATAAGACCTGAAGGCCTAAATAACAAACTGAATAAAAAAACAAGCCCTACTTTCTTAAATAACAACTTAGAATCAGCAAATAATGAGGATATCTAACCTGAGCAAAATGCCAAAACTTAGTTCCAAGCCACTATCTTCCAAGTTCCAAGCCAGCCACAAGATGAAATCGTTTAACTAAGTCCCACTGTCTTCCAATTGCGACTGCAATACCAAATTAGGGCCAATCGAAATACTAAAGTATCAGTGTATCACTATAAAATAATCAAAATCAAAAGGTTGAGATTGACGAAATCAGTATAACGATGATATCGTTACACACACACACACACACACACACTGAATACTAAAACTAGTCGTTTTTTAGTTGTTACCCGCTATAATGTTCAAAAGTTCGGATTCGATTCGACATTGCTAAAATATAAATCTATTACAGAGATTAACAATGAGCCTTAAAAAACAAATTAAAATAATAAAACAAGCCCTAAATGCCTAACAACAAATTGAAATCAACAAACAAGCCCTATTCCCGAAACAACAACTTAAAATCAACAAATGAGGATGTCTAACCTGAGTGAGAGCCACAAAATTAATTCGCAAAAAGGAGTCAAAGTGCCAAACAGCCAATGTGTTCCAGCCTCCAGGTTCCAAGCCACTTGAACTGATTTCAAACTGATTTCACAAAATTGAATCAGAGTACTTCAAATCACAAAACTTATTTCGAATCAGAAACGGATTTCAAACTGATTTCACAAAATTGAAGTTGCCAATGTGTTCGATTTCGATTTTAGACTTTCAATAACTTCAGTTCATACAAAAAGAGAAAAGAATCGACCGTTGTTACCTGCCATGATTATTGTTACGGGTTGAAATTGGGATGCAATGATTATCGTTCATCGTTGTGTGTTTACATAGCCATCGTCAGAACGTGCGATCTTCATGCCCAAACATCGAGATCCTTTCCACGCGCTTTTGTGTTTCACGTTCTGGCCTGCCTTCTATCACTTATCAGATAGATATCATTTGGGCTTAATCTATCTTGTAAATAATGGGCCTAGTATAAGGAAACCCTATTAGAAAAATGGTGGCTCTTCAAATCTGGTGGCCCTAGGCCTGCGCCTAGGGTTGTAAGCCCTTTGGGCCTGCCCTATATTTGAGCACTAGTCCCCTTCATCCCTGAACTGTAACGATTAGCTATATACTTAGCCTTGGGTCATATGAATAGTACTATTAGGCTGACACCCCCTATCATAGTTATTCGCTCTTACCTCTGATTGTATTGTAAAATGATTGCATATTTATCCAAATTCATCGCAATGTTTAAAGGTGCAATGTGATGTGCAAACTTTTATTTCGTCATGGTTTTGTTATAGGCTCATGTGACATATTTTGTAGTCCTTTCTAGACAATGATGAATCAATCATTGCCTTGTTTTGTTTATCATATGGTTTCTAAATATTTCCAAGAAACAATTTTCCAGTGTGTCGTTTAAACATGTGAACTCACTAAATTTATGTTGACATTTTTAAGCATGTTTTTTAGGTAATTGAATCAAGCTATGGAAATGGATTTTAAGCAAGCATTGAATCGTAGGATACCAAAATTTTGAAGATTTACTTTTATTACTCATGTATTTGAGCTATGGTTGTAAATCCTAACTTTTTAGACCATAGTTTGGATTGAAAACTTTAACATCTGTTATACAATTTTTATCATATAATTGTTTGCTTTAATCACATGCTATAAAAACCATGAACATTGCACTCTCGTGTTTCCACCTTGGTGGAGTGTGACAGAATGGTATCAGAGCCATTGGTTATAGCGAACTAGGTTACCTTAGTTAGCCTAGACTATAACCCTAAAATCCTCATCAAAAACGTTTTCATTGCATGAACGTTTTCATTGCATTCGCATTACATGACTTACACTACATTATATCGTCTGGATATTGTTGTCACAAAGATGTCATCCTCATCATCCACTCAAATCGTGCATTTCCTTGATACTATGGACTACCATCAATCTTCGGTGACCGCATTACCATGGTTTGTGTTAGGATCGGAGGCTCTCATGATAGTGTTTGTTTGTAATAAATGAACAATGAATAAACATGATTCAATGAGTTATGCAGCAGAAATGAACACAAACTTTGTAAACACAATCAAAGAGGAAAATAGTTTTGATAAACACATGCTTTTCATCAATCGAAAGGTTACAAAGCAAATCAAAAGATTACAAAGCAAGCTTACAAACTAAACTCCCCCTTAGCCTGATACTCCATGGTTGATTGCATACAAGATGAAAGGATTGGACTATAGGAGAAGAACTCGCTCAGTGAATCAATCAAATGTAACAGTACAGAGTACTACTCCATTTATAGGCAAACCAAACCACTGAGGCATCTCAGCTGACGTCACCATGAAAGTGACATCTAACAGCCTAACAAACTCTATCCACTGATCTATAACTACTGACCATACAGACACTGATTACATTCTAAGCACTGATATATAACCACTGATTCTTCATTCCACTGATGTAATTAACAACCACTGATGTTGAGCATCAGTACTTTCTTCAAAGGGTGATCAGACCTTGAATGGGCAGTGGTTTAACTCTTCAGCAGTGCTTGGATTCCGTCAGTAGATTGAGCTTCAGTCTTTAATCTTCATCAGTACTTTAGTAACAGTTGTCTTTTGGGCAGTGCTTTGAAGTCTGTCAGTTGCCAGATAACCACTGTCAAGGGGAAAGCTTAATGCAAACAGCTGTTTATTATGAATCCACTGTAGTGATCCGGTTTTGTCTTTCATTATCTGTTCCTCTGGTAGGGTTCAATCCCAACAATCTCCCCCTGGAACAGATAATGCCAAAACCCTTCATTATTCTGGATCTTTATTTTCTCATCAGAAGTTCCTTAGCTTGTCTTTTAAATTCTGCTTCAAATTCCTTGGAACTTGAGTCATCCTCATCCCTGCACAGTGTAAGTTCAAGGAGATCTTGTAGATCTTCAACACCAAGGCTTAGTGCTTGTTTCCTTGATATGTACTTCACTTCTCCATTGGATCTGAACAGGGTCAATACATGGGTCTTTTGATAAGACATCCATTTTAGTATTTTTGAACCCAATGGGTTTCTTGGGGGAGGTTTATTTACTGATGAGTTGGGAGATTTTGGCCTTGTAAATATTTGTGAAGCAGTATCCTGAGCTTTTGCTAGCTCAGAATTTTCAGACATTTGTTGGAAAGCCATTTTTATGACATCATTTGCTGCAGCTATATCTTCTGCAACTTCTTTGTCAATCTGCTCTTGTCTCTTTTGTTGATCTAGCTCAATGTCTGATATTTCTGCTGATGTGTTTGGTGATGATGGTTTGTTTAAAACCTTTTTGGCAAGGTCTTGAAGCTTTGCTGATCTGTCTTTATCTAAAGCCATTTTCTTGATGGCTTCTTCAAAGTATAGGTCACGACGCTATATAAGCAAACCCGGTGAAGTTTACGGCGCAGGAAACGCAAAGTTGTGAGTTCATGTCCCCACTTTTAAACTTTTACTTGTTTTCTAAACTTGGGGAAAATACATGTGTTATGGTATGTGGAATACAAAAACTAAGGAATGATACTTTAGATCATGTCACGAATAGGGTACCATAAGCACCATTAACCAGTTACATACCAAGACCGCGGAACAAAAGGTTAGATCTAATGGGTTTCAGGCAGCCACACTCTTGGTGATACTAGTACCAAGCAGTGCTTTTGTGTCTCTAGTCATGAATCGACAGTCGTGGATTCGACAGCTAAAAATGCCTATGGTTTGGATGCTTCCTATGTCGTGTCACATGTTAATGGCCTTGCAAACCATTAGCGATCTCGATTTCCTTACATTTACAGAAATACTTGTTTCATACAAATTACATACCATGTTTTCATTCAAGTATACAAATGTTCAATACAAAAACTGCATGAATTCACACCAACATTACGTTGACGATTTTCCAAAAAGTCACATGTATTTCAGGTAACTAAAGTGGATGTGCGCGCGGTCATACTCTTGCTCTTGGATGTTGTTTATGTTTAGCTATCTTGTGTCAAAGACTCCGATGCCTGCTTTGCGGGAATTGGTTATTATATTTCATCCTATGTGAGATATAAGAACCAAGTTCTCGATGTTCGTCTTTTAATAAAGTTGTAAACTTATCAAACAATATGCTGTCTTGTGATGTAAACATTTAACTTATGTTATGTTAATGGCACTTGGAGTTATTTTACGAGCATGTAGTATGTTTACCTTTCGTATGCGATGAGAACCTTTCAAGATCACACCTCGTGCTTCCGCCTTAGAAATGGGTGTGACAGATTGGTATCAGAGCTGCGATTGTAGTGAATCAGGATTCCTTCTCGAGTCTAGACTACAATCTTTAGGATCCTCTCACGAAAACAATTTTTTCAAAAGTTTTCATTGCATAAAACTTCCGCGATATCCACTACCTGAAACTGTTTTCAAGGAGTCAAGTAAGGACACTACGAAACTTAGGGTGCACTGGAGTAGCACTTGTCTTTGACTAGAAATTACTTGCAACTATGTGTGATAATTGATATATACATATACTAGAAATAGAATATCTCAGGTACTCGTGTCTTCGCCTAAAAACAGTGGCCTATCTGAAGGAAGTGATACGAGGATGAAACGAACTGTGCGGACTGTGCAAGGAGTTACGTAATTATGGATGCATACATAATTATGGAATTCAGTGCACAAAAACCACAACAAGTCTTCTCACGTACCAAACAGGATTCCTTCAATAGTAGGTAATATGATTTCTAGCATCTATAACATGATTTTAATATCAACTTCTTCATATCATACAAAAACCCCTTTTCAAGTCATGTATAAACAATTACTCAAACTTACAATTTGTTCAAGTCTCTTGATTTCATTATTCAATATGAAGATTCTAAGCACATATTTAACCTTAACTTCATCATATTATCAAAACCCACTTAGCTAGGTGTGGTAATTCAACCAAACACCTAAATTATAGCAATTTATTCTAAATCTTCACTTAGGGCTTGTTCCTAAGCAATCATACCTCTCAAATTCAGCCATAACTTCTATGATTCATACAGAATCCGCACCTTGTGATGTTAATAAATTTTCATAACTTCATCAACATCAAAAATTCGACATACCTTATGATCCCCTAGCTTGGGTGATCGTTAATTCACGTACATGCATTGATTTGAGGCTAGAATCAACCTTCAATTTGTTGAATTTGGTTGAGTTAGGGTTTTGGCTCCTTGGAGCCCTTCCTAGTCGATCCAGAACACGCACCACACACACTCTTGTGTGTGTGTGTTATGTTATTTTATTTAGTTTTATAAAATGATTTTCAAGTTACCCTATTTTGGTCCCTCATGTTTGGTTAGTTATTAATTAGGTCACAACCTAATTATTTTTTAACAATATTCCCACTTATTAACTAGGTTTGGCATTCCTAGTTATCTTAGTGGGTTCGGGAAAGTTTATGACTAGGTTTGCTTTAAGTCCCGTTAACTCGGACCTTTTGTCCATTTTATTTCTTGAAAGTTCTTATTTGCTTTTTAATTAATATTAGGATTATTTATTTAAATCCTAATATTTACCGGGCTACTTTTACCACTAACGATACTTTACCCGTCTTTTAGTATTAACTGGGTTTGATTACCAAACCCGTTTTCGTGGTGTGTTACAGTTTAGCATTGGGATTTAGCTTTAGGGTTTAGAATTAAGGTTTAGCTTTAGGTTTTAGCATTAGAGTTTAGTTTTAGGGTTTAGCTTTAGGGTTTAGGGTTTAGCATTAAGGTTTAGCTTTAGGGTTTAGGGTTTATAACACATATTTTTCAACTTTAAAGATGTATATACATATATGTATAATTGACAATATACATATATGTATAGTTAAAAGACTAACAATATACACATGTGTATAAATCCCAAAAAAAAGTTTTTTTTTTAAAAAATAAAAAAATAAAATCTTAAAGAAAAAGCTCCGATTTTTCCCAAAAAAAAAATTGCATTTTTTTCACTTTTTTTGCATTTTTTGCTTAGGGAAATGTGTGGTACAGATTACTTCTCAAGTTTCTCAAATAGGGTAGACTTCTCTTAGGATCCCTACCCTATATATATATATATAGTTACTTTGGCTAGAACCCTAAATTATATAATTATAATTTTTATAAAGATTTCTACAAGTATTTATACTATATATATTTTAAGATATATATATATATATATATCTTCCTATATAATAAAGCAAAATTTGCAATCCTAGGTGTTAAGATTTGAAGGCCCCCATCCTATGTGTCATTTTCTTAGAATTTTTTTTATAAACCCTAAAGTCAAAACAGGCCTAATAATATTGCATCTGTCTTTTTCCATACATTAAAGAATAATGTACAATTGTTTAAATCACATACATCAAACCCACCCCAAATCAGCTTATCTGGTTCAAACGTCATTTGCCTCTGCCTTTCCAACTTTCCTCAAACAACTTATCCCATTCAAAATTCAAATTCAGTGTTTCCCAAAATCAGATCTGCAAACAATTTTCAAAACCCATTGAAAGAGATAGAGAGAGAGATTCAGTGTTTCCCCAAACAAGATCTGCAAAACAAATTTCAAACCCATTGAAAGAGATATAGAGAGACGAGATGAAAGTTGAAGGGAACCCATGTTATTCTTTTAACGTATACAGATCCGGTGGCGGCTATGGTAGATGTGGTACGATGGTGGAGTTGTTCAAGAGCCATGTCTAGATTGATAGAAGTTTTGGTTCGAATTCATGACTACATGCTCGATTTCAGGCAAACTAGGGTTTGGTAAGTGACGATTCCGACGATCTAGGGCTTAAACAAGCTTTCTCCGGCAACTTGATAAGAACCGACACCTGTAGAATCGTTTATTTTTTTATGATTTTCAATAATATATGGCTCCAATATTGTGAGTTATGATGTTTGACTGTGGTTGCTATTTGTTTTTTTTTTAGATGTAGAAGGCACCAAGCTTTTTCGTATAGCTTTTTACGGTCTTTATGCTATAGTTTCTTTCTATGCTTCATATATTAGAGTACCTGTTAGTTTGTGGAGCAGGTAACCTTTTCCTCTTTTACAAGGTGTTTTTTTTATTTTCACAAATGTCGATTTGCTATATTTGTATACACTAAAAACACAAATATTATATAGGGTCCTTTAAAGGTTGTAGATAACCAAGCATTTAAAACTCAAGAAATTGTCGTTCTTCAGTTCAGGATTGTAGATCTGTTATCAGAATGAGTCAACATAATATTTCATAATAGTTTCTTTGGCCAAATTTTTTACGTTCGTCCACTAAAGAACATTGAAGCACCAGAAGATCTCTCTTGCTGATCTGCGAAGTAGAATTTCAATGAGGATTCAGGTTACCGCCTTTTTCATGGCTTTCATTTTTTCAGTTTTGGTGTTTCTTTCTTTTAAATTGTCTACTTTTGTGATTTAGGGTTCAACACTTTCAATCATTAGTGGACGTAACACAATTCTTGCTGAGGTAAGTGAAGATGTATTGAATAATCCTTGAAAGTTAATATCTTGATTTCATATTTGGTGTATGCGTGAGTTTTAAAAGCTGAATTTTCAGGTTAAGGTATCACAATAAATTACTGCTATACTGAGTTTAATCGGCTTTAGTGTTGCTAATTTAAAGCATATGTTGAGGAACTTGAATTTGTGTTTAATGTTGTGATGAATTAAGATGTCACAATAGATGAAGTGGGTATATAAAATTGTGTCTTCATCTTCAGATTGCTTTCTTTAAGTATTTTTGGCTGATAATATTGTTCTATGTGATGTAGATATACTCACAAACTGTGTAGTGGAGCCCATAGTTTCAGTTATCTTTTCAAAGAACAAAGCAACCTGTTTTGCTTTTGGGCAAACATGTATCCTTCTAGCTGTAGTTATTGAAGTCAAGGCAAGTTCTTATTGCATGTTTTTGTTGATGTATTGTTCTACAGGTGCACGCAATAAGCTTTGTCTCATTGCTTTGCTTTTTTTTAGGCAGAATCCATATCGTGGTTGTGCTAAGCATGTTTTGTAATGGGTTAAAATGGGCTCGGGTCAAGCGGGTTGAATAATTTGCATATAAAAGATCTGAGAGGTTGTATACATTAAAAGCATAACTTGGGTTCCCTTTTTAGCTACATTTTTTTATTTGAACCGTAAACCATAGCTAAATCGACCAATTCATAAGGATTTACTATACAAAACACTCCCATGTTTCTTATTCCAAAGCAGAAGTGACCTGATCTAAACCAAAGATATTTAAAAATATCATGTATGTCGGAGTTTGTGTGTTTATTTTATAGGAAGATATCCATCAGTGAAAGTTGGATGATCCGAACAAAAAAACCGATCCACATTCGCTCGGATCACAACAGTGAAATGCATTCAATCTATGGTACATTTTTTTTGTTGGTAATGTTTGCCAAACATGAATGGTTATCCACTTATAAGAAATCATATAAAAAATTCTTTTGTAAATATAATTTTTTTTTAACACAACCCATAACCCGTGAAGCTCACGGGTATATAAACATATATACACACACACACACACACACATATATATATATATATATAGGGTCAGTATTTAGAGAGAACGGTGAAAAGTGTGAGAACGGTGAGAACAATTTTGGTGGTGACATGTGGCATTGATGTTAAATTATACTAAGGGGTAATATTGTAAAAAAAACCCACTCACATGAACTGGGTGTTCAAATAAAATGTCTATAAAAACACCCAACTCAGAAAAACGCAATGAAAATACCAGTTAAAATGCCATAAAACACTCAAAAAAGCTATTGTTATGCACACACAAAAAAAAACTATTTTTTTTAGCTATAATTTACAACAGCTCAAAAAACCATTTATTTGAGCCATGTAGCTCTCAGTTAAAAGGCCATAACAAAAAAAAAAACTATTTTTTGAGCTATAATTTACAACACATTAAAAAACCATTTTTTGAGCCATATAGCTCAAAAAACGCCATGCAAAAAAAAGCTATTTTTTTGAGCTATAGTTTACAACAGCTCAAAAAAACCATTTATTAGCCATATAGCTCCAAGTTAAAACACCATAACAAAAAAAAACTATTTTTTAGACTATAATTTACAACAGCTCAAAAAAAAATCAATTTTTTGAGCCATATAGCTCAAAAAACACCATAAGCTCCTACCCAAAAAAGTTTTTTTTGAGCTATAATTTAAACAGCTAAAAAAAACCATTTTTTGAGCCATATAGCTCAAAAAAAGCATTTTTTTTGGTGTCTAACTGCTTAAATTAATATTTTTTGAGCTAAAAAAAATCACAATTTGTACTATAAAAAACGCCATAAAACCCCTAGTTCAGAAAAAAACGCCATGAAAAAAACTCAGTTGAAAACGCAATAAAACACTCAGTTCAGAAAAACGCCCTGAAAATACCTAGTTAAAATGCCATAAAAACACATTGTTCAGAAAAACGCCATGAAAATACCTAGTTTAAATCGCCATAAAACACCCAGTTCAGAAAAACGCCATAAAACCTATTTAATTTTTTTTTTAAAAGTATATCAATAGTACCATCGTTGGAAAGATTAAAAAACGCTAAATTTTATGGTGTAATTTTTTTCGAAAAATTAATCATGTATAAAAAAGTTATTGTCGTTTAAATATGATGGGGAAAAATGGCATGTGATTAGCATGTGCACCTTTGTTTGGATCTTTCTATTTTACCCCTCCTGGTAGTTCCAAGGCCCCTATTATTTACAAAAATGCCACCGCATCAATCTCAGCCACAAACCACTAAGATCTTGTGGCTGAGAATCATTCTCACCATTCTCACACTTTGAGGCGTTCTCTCCTGATCCTGTTCTATATATATATATATATATATATATATATAATGAAAGTATCTATAGAAAACCCTTATAATTTAGAAAACTTAGGAAAATCTAACCTCCCGATTTTTTTTTAAATTACACATGTTATATACATGTTTTTAAGGGTTTTGGAAAAAAAAAATCAAAAAAGCGTCATGTGGATATTTAAAAAAAAAATAAACAAATTTATGGGGTAACATATGTTAGACGAATGTAACATATGTTACACCAAAACTTGTTTATTTTATCTAAAAATATCTACTCGGCGCTTTTTTGATTTTTTTTTTTTTTGCCTAAAACCCTTAAATACATGTATATAACATGTGTAAATTTTTTCAAAAAAAAAAAAATGGGAACTTTGAGTTTCCCGGGTTTTCTAACCACAATTGAGTTTTCTATACATCCTTCATATATATATATATATATATATATATATAGGGAGAAGATCATGCGAGAACCACCTCTTATTGCGAGAACCGCGAGAACCAATGTGAACACAACCAAAAATGCCTAAAAATAGCTTGAAATCACATACAATTTTTTTTTTGATTTTTTTAATATTTTTTAGGTTAAAATCGCTACTTTTCGAAGCAAAATTTTTTTTTTAAATTTAAAAAAAAAAATATTAAAAAAATATTTAGATTTTTTTTTATTTTTTTAGATTTTTTAGGTTTTTTGGGGGTTTAGTTTTTAGCATTTTAGCTTGGGGGGTTAGGTTTTTGGGGGGTGGGGGAGGGGGGTTTAGGTTTTTTTTTGGGGGGGGGGGGGTTAGGTTTTTTTTTTTAGGTTTTTTTTTGGGGGTTTTAGTTTTTAGCATTTAGCTTGGGGGGGGGGGGGTGGGGGTTAGGTTTTTTTAGGTTTTTTTTTAGGTTTTTTTAACTATTTTAGGTTGTGTTCACATTGGTTCTCACAATAAATGGAGTTCTCGCATGAGCCCCTCCCTATATATATATATATATATATATAATATATATTATATATATATATATATATATATATAGGGTAAGGTTCATGCGAGAACCACCTTTATTGCGAGAACCGCGAAAACCAATGTGAACATAAAATAAAATAGCTAAAAAAACTTTAAAAAACCTAACCCCCACACCCTCCAAAAAACCTAAACCCACCCCACCCACCCAAAAACAAAACCTACAGCCCCCCCCCCCCCCCCCCCCTTAAAAAAAAAAAAAACCTACCCCCCAAGCTAAATGCTAAAAACCTAACCCCCCCCCCCCCAAAAAAAACCTA